>CM060255.1:36627343-37227343 GCA_030684275.1 Acipenser oxyrinchus oxyrinchus
GTAGATGGTAAGTTTGCCAAGAGCCAGGAGCAGATTCACCAGGAGGTCTCTCTTCTTGCTGGAGCCACGAACAGGGTGCCCAAAAATAAAAAGGGTGGGGAAAATGCAGCCAGAACTGCAGCAGGAGGTTCTTCAAGAACAAAAAGAACGGCTGCAGCCTGGCGCAAAGGAAATAATGGGAACACCGACTCGACTGACCGCAGAAAGGGCATGCGGGTCCGAAGTCGGTGAAGTGACGCAGGACCTCTCCTGACGCTGAAGCGCCCTGTAGCACCCTCCATCCCAGGTCCCCAGCACCTCTGGGGACCAGCGGGAGTACAGAGCCTCCCACTGGGGACTCTCGCCCCGGGTTGAGGGGCTCCCGCCAAGCGGTGTCTCGGCGGGAGACGAGGGCGAGGAAGTGGAGGGTGTGGAGCGCCATCACAGACAGGGTCCTCCTCGACACGGAACGGAGGGGGTCGAGGAGAACTGCGAGATCCTGCTCAGGTGATTCTCGAGGGGAGGCTGAGGGGAGCCCTGTCCTTGGTCTTATCAGCAGGACCGAGAGCCGGGGTAGGGAGGGACGATGGCTCCCCGGTCCTGAGGACCCCTCGAGATACCTGACAGAGTCTGGGTGCAAAGCTGCTTTGCACTCCCGGATCGCCGGGCGGGCCGCTCTGAGGGTCCCCGAGTCGCCTCTGGCGACCAGCGACTCGGGAGTCAGCCACGCCGAACGCAGGTGATCCAGGAGATCCCAGACTCTGGTCACCTGGGCCGAGATCAACAGGCTCCGCACCGCTGGGGATTCCAACGCCTGCGCACCTAGATGGGGGTTGTGCAGCAGGGGCTCCAGAAGGAATCTCTCCCTCGGTCGGAACCGCGCCTCGGCCGATGTCGAACATGCTCCGGTCTTGAGCAGGTCCCTGTAAAGACCGCAGCTCGGGAGACGGATCCCCGGGAGGTCGAGCCAGAACAGCTGCCGGTCGTAGCCCAAGTGGTGCAGCTGGCGCAGGAGGAGGGAGGCCAGCGCACCACTGCGGGCCGGGTCTGCGACAGGTATCTCTGCAGGGTCTGGAGGCGGAAGGTGTGCACCTGAGTCCTGATGCACACCAACCCTTGTCCTCCCTCGGCCAGAGGGAGGCTCAGCACCCCGCAGAGACCCAGTGCTTTCCGCCCAGAAGAAGTCCGCCAGCTTCCTCTGACCCTGGCCACAAACTCAGGGGCGGGCTCAGGACGGTGAGTCGATGCCAGAGCATCGACGCCACCAGCTGGTTGATGACCAGAGCCCTGCCCCTGAAGGAAAGCACTTTCAGCAGACCCGACCACGACCTCAGTCTCGCAGCAACCTTGTCCTCCAACTCCACTCCAGTTGGCTGCGACCGAGGTCTCCGCTGGGCTCAGGTGGACTCCCAGGTATTTGAAGCTGTCCGCGCCCACTGGAATTGCTGGAGCGCGCAGGGAGGGAGTCCACCCGCCAGGGGCCTACTAACAACCCGGAGCATTTGGTCCAGTTGATCCTGGCAGAGGACGCGGCAGAGTAAACGCCTGGCAGCTCCGCATCCTCTCCAGATCAACCGGATCGGAGGCCACTAGGAGCACGCCGTCGGGCGTAGCCGACAGGACCACCTCGTGTCCGGGCGCCGAGCGCCATCCCCGTGAGCCTCCCGCGAAGGAGGCAGAGGAAGGGCTCGATGCACAGCGCGCACAGTTGTCCGGACAGAGGGCAGCCTTGACGCATTCTCTCCTGAACGCGAGGGGTGCGGTCAGGGACCAGTTCACCTTCAAAAGGCACTCGGCAGAGGCGCATAGCATTCGGAAGAGGCCGACGAACTTCGCCCGAATCCGAATGCTCGCAGGGTTCCAAAGAGATACTGTGATCCACCCGGTCGAACGCCTTCTCTTGGTCGAGACAAGAAGGCGACCGACCGACCGGTCCTCCTGCAGTAGTGCAGCAGGTCCCAACCAGGAAGATGTTGTCGAAAATCGTCCGTTCGGGACCGTAGGACTGGTCGGGTGGACCACGCCTGCCAGCACGGACTTGAGCCTCAGGGAGGCGGCCTTGGCCACGATTTTGTAGTCCGTGCACAGCAGCGAGACCGGGCGCCAGTTCTTAGGCAGCGGAGATCCCCTTTCTGGGCAGGAGCGTGATCACCGCCCGCCTCATCGAAAGGGGCATCTCCCCGTCTCAGAGGGCTTCCGCCAGGACCCGCGCAAAGGCGGGCCCCAGCAAGTCCCAAAACTTTCTGAAGAACTCCACGGTCAGCCCGCCGATGCCCGGCGATTTGTTGTAGGGCATCAGACTAAGAGCGCCAGAGAGCTCGCCAGGGTCAGTCGGCCTCGAACTCTTCCCTGACGCCTCGCCGACCGTGGGAAGCCCGCCCCAAAGAACCCTGCACGCTGCCGGAGTCGACGGGATCCGGAGAGAAGAGGTCCGAGTAAAAGGCTCGGCCCTCTCGCTCACGCCTCCGATCCGCCAGAAGGGAGCCGCCGTCCGCCAGAAGGCAGGTGATGTTCCTGCGGTCTCCTTCTTTTCTCCAACGCCAGAAGAAGTGTGAGCCGCGTCCATCTCCGGCGAACTGGATCCGCGAAGACGTAGGCCCCCGGACCGCTGGAGCTGCAGGTCCCGCAGGGTGCACTTCTTCTCCTCGCACGCTTCTGCTCGAAGTTGGCCCTCGCGAGCCAGGCGGCTCTCCAGATCGAGCAGCTCCTTTCCAGCCGCCGATCCGCGAGTCCTCCGCCTGCTCGCGCCTCGTGTACTCCTGACAGAAGATCTTGATCTGCGCTTTCCCCACGCCCCACCACTGACGCCACGTGGGGAAGCGAGATCGCCGGCCGTGCCAGACCGCCCAAAAGTCCCGAACGACTGCTCAAAGCGCCGCCCTCCAACAAGGCGTTGTTAAAGTGCCAGTAGGCGGAGGCGCGCCTGACTGGCACCGGGCCACCGCCACGCCACCAGGTTGTGGTCCGTGAACGGCGCCGCCTTATGTCGGAGGAGCGAACGCAGTGAGCGTGGCTCCTGGTGACGAGAGCCTGTCGATCCGGGACTGAGACACCCGCCTCCCTCACCCTGGTGAAGGTGAAGGCGGGACGTCCGGTGATGCCAACGCCAGATGTCGACCAGAGAGAGCCGAGCGGTCAGCTCTCTCAGTGCTGCCGACGAGAGGGTAGTGCTCGCCCCCACCCTGTCCGCGGCCTCGAGGGTGCAGTTGAAATCACCCCGAGGACCACGCACTCGCCGGGCGCTGATGTTGTTCATATAGGTCGACATCTGGCGAAAGAACTGGACCTCGCCGACCCGTGGACGGCGCTGCACACGCTCACCAGGTGAACGATACTGTCGCCGCCCCGGATCCGTGGTGTAACAGACGGCCCGCACGACGCCTACCACATCGAAAGTACCGTGGGAAGAAAGGACCCGAGAAGAGCGCCGCCACCCCACAAGAGGTGGCGGTGAGATGGCTGAACGACACTCTCCCCCACTCCAGAAGCCAGTTGGCTTCCGCCTCTGGGGTCGTGTGGGTTTCCTGCAGGAAGCACACAGAGTAACCCCTTTTTCAGGTAGGAGATTACCTGGGCCCCGCGGAAAGGGTCCCTACACCCGCTGACGCTCACAGTACCGATGTGATACATGATCTTCTGTCAGGAGTTGTTGGCGACGCCACGGGAGATCCTGAGTTCTCCCGGCTCACCAACTGGTCGTGAACTTGCGGGCCCGAATGTGCACGCTCGAGCCCGAAGTTTTACTGGCGTGGCTGGCCCTGAGGAAGGATCTCACAGAGTTTAAGATCCTCTGGAAATCCTTCCATTTGTCCAGGGCCAGCATGGACCTTGTCCCTGCGGTGGATGGTGGCCTCCAAGAAATCCAGGAGCTCCACCACAGGGATGTCCGGAGAGAGGGGCGGACAGACTCTCCGAGCCCACGCTGCAAGTGGACTCGAGTCCTCCTCCCTCTCCTCAGCTCTCCACCGCCTCGCGGTGGAGAAGCACAACGCACTCACGCTGGTGGGTGAGCTGCTATGCCTTATTTTGATTTTCACCGACTCCTCCCAGCCCCCCAGGGACGCGGGCGGGAGAGATCGGGCGGAGGGACCTGAGGGGACCGCCTGCACCCTGGACTTTGGGGTGCAGACGGACGCCGACGCACACCGCCGAGCCCGATGGTCTGGTCCCCGCCTGGGTCCCTCCTTGAGGTCCGAGGCACGGTCTCAGGCCCGCCCTTCTTTCCTCGAAGGAAGGGGATCCACCCTCTCGGTCCTTCCTCCTCCCTAGAGAAAGGGGATACACCCTTTCGGGTCCTTCCTCCCTCCGCATCAGTCACCGGGACCGCCGGGCGACGCTTTCTCGACGGCCGCGCAAGGGCCGGAGCCCTCGCCGCCGGAAAGGGAAGCCCGAGGCGGTTGTTCTTCCGGGGCTCCTCCCGAGCCCCTCGGTGACTGGAACTTGGCCCGCTGCACTTCGGGAGGGGATCTACCTCGAGGGCACCACCTTCTGCCCTCTCTGGTTCTTCCCTCCCTCTGCGCCCGGAGACCATTGTGCGCTGGCTCCGCAGAGCCCACGCCTGCCTCAGGGGTGTTTCTCATCCCTCCGCTGCAGCACGAGGGCCGGAACCCCGCCGCCGCAAGAGAGGGAAGCCTGAGGCAGCTCTTTTCTGGGTGGGGGCTCTTCTCCCTCCGCCCTCGGCCGGGTCGCCTGCATGGGCTCCGCTGTCCGCGGAGCCCACGCCAGCCTCGGGCCGAGTCCGCCTCCTCCCGGAGACGGGAGCCAGAGGCAGCTCTTTTCTGGGAGGGGTGTTCTTCCTCCCTCCGCCCCTCGGCGGGGTCGCCTGCATGGGCTCCGCTTATCGCGGAGCCCATGCCTGCCTCGGGAGTTGGTTCCGCCGCCTCCTCGGCAACACAGGTTTCAGGACCCGTGTCGCTGTCGGAGGAAGGCGGTGCCCGAGGCAGTTGCTCTTCGGGGCCCCTCCTGCGCCCCTCGGCGACCTCCTGCTGCCGCCCCTCGATGGTAGAGTCGGGCCGGCTTCCGAGGTCTTTATTGACGGGAGGGGATCTACCCGAAGGGCTCCTCCTCTGCCCTCTCGGGTTCCTCCCTCCCCATTTGCCTCTCGGCGGGGCTCTTCCATGGGCTCCGCTTCTGCGGAGCCCCGGACCGCCTCGGGATGGATCCTTCTCCCCTCTGTGGCATTACGAGGGCCGGAGCCCTCGCTGCCGGTAGAGGGGACGCCGAGGCGTCGCTTGGTTTTGGGGCCTTCTTCGCCTCGGGACCCTCACCAAGAGGCCGGGACGGTGCACTTGCGCACACGGGAAGGCGCGCTGCGCCTTCCTCTTCCCCTGATGCTGCCGGAGGCTGCCCCTGCCCTGTCACGGCGACGGGAGCTCGCCCGCAGCGCCTCTCCTCACCCTCTGTGGGGATGAGGTGTTTGTTTTACGGGCGGCTTTGCCGCCTGCCTCGCTGGGGTGCCGCCGAGGGAGTCCCTTTTCAGGGCCTCCCCTGACCCGCCGCCAGATGGTGGGGCGGTGGGCTTCGCCGCCTCTGCTTGGCCTCCCCGTGGACCTGGCCGCCTTCTTTTGTGGCGGGCGACCACGGTCCACTCGGGCGGCCTTCTCCCCGGCGCTGGGAGGCGCTGAGGGTCCGCCGCCTCGGGGCCTTCTCCCTTTCCCCGGATGTTACTGGGAGGGGGCGGTGCTTTTTGCCCCTCTGCGGGCCTCTTGGAGGGCCCCGGGCGCAGGTGGACTCGAGGGGCGCGGTGCTGGCGCTGGTGGCTTTGCGCCTGCTGGAGCTTGGGGCACCTCTTTTCTGGTGCCCCAGCTCCTTGCAGTGGTAGCACCGCACCTCCTCCGAGGAATAGAAAATGACGTAGTTGGTCCCCTCGAAGGGGACCACAAACTGCTCCTCCACGGTGTCCCTCCCCGCCAGGTGGATGGTCACCTGGCGCCGGAAGGACAGCACGTGGCGGAGGGGCTGGTCCTTGCAGCCCTAGGGGATGGGGTGGATCGCCGTTTTAACTCCCCTAGGGCCTGAAGATGGGGCTTCAGGAGGTCGCCCTTCAAGAAAGGTGGGACGCTTGAAAGGACGACCCTGCTGCCCAACCCTCCAAGGGTTCTATGGGGATGATACATCCCCGCACGCGAGACCCTCTCGATAGCTGTGTGCGGGCGGCCTCAGATTTTAGAAAGAAGACGGCCTTGCCGCACATCTTTGAGGCCGCCACGATGGTCGATGGTCCCACCACCTTGGCCATGGCTTTCACCATGGCCTCTATCGAGAGGGAGTCCTTCAGGAGGCACCTGACCCCGTGCCTCCTGGTCATGTTTTTAAAGGGGCTGCAGCCTCCCCTGCAGCCACCTGTGCCCACTTTTTGGGGCCTGTGGAGCTTGCCCACTCATTTTATTTATTTATTTATTTATTTATTTATTTGAAAACAAACAATAATTCAAAATAAAACAAACACAATTGCACACCCCTGCACTCCAATAGTGCAGGGGCACACAGAACACAAAAGGTTTAACAAAACAAAACAAAAATTAGTTTATTTTTAATAATAAAAATAAAAATAACCACCCCTGCACTCCAATAGTGCAGGAGTAGTAAAATTAAAAATAAAACAAACAAACAAAATGATTTATTTATTTTAAAACAACAAAATAAAAATAAAACAATCAAAACACAAAGGTTTTTTTTTTTTAATACAAACAAACGTATTTATTTATTTTTAAATAAATAAATAAATACAATTGACACACCCCTGCACTCCAATAGTGCAGGGGTAAAAGAAAAATTCAAAATAAATCAAAGTTTAAAACTAAAAAATAGTTTTAAACTAAAAAGAAAATCAAAATCAAACAAAGGGCAAACAAAGGAGCACACGGCCTGTGCTCCCTGCTCGTTCTTCCCCCACTCTGCACAAGGCAGAAGCAGGGGATTTTAAAACAAAAGGATTTTTAAAACAAAAACTAAAACAGTGTAGTGATTTAAAATAATTTTAAAATAAACTAAAGAAAGTGCTCTTTAATAAAAAATTAAAAAGCAAAGAAAAGAAACTAATTTAAATGAAGTAAAAATTAAAAGAAAAAACAAAGGAAAAACAAGCTGTAATGAGCTGTTCTCCTACACTTGCAAACAATGCAAGTGTAGGAGAAACAAAGAAAAAAGTGTGTTTTAAAACACTAAATAAAAGGTTTAATTAACAAAAAGGTGCCCTGCTGCTTTAGAAATAAAATAAAGTAAAAAGATTTGAAAATAAAAAGTTTAAAGCACTGTTTTTTAACTCTGAGCAGGAGCTCTCCTCACACACGCCTGCTCTTGCTCAAGGGTGCAGCCTATTTAAAAGCCGGTGATAACTGCGCCGCTGCCTATTGGCAGCCGGCGCACCAGCTGCCCAAAGGCAGCCGGTGAAAGATTCAGTTTGGCACCCCTAATCAAAAGGGGTGCCAACAAAACCGGCCGTTAACTAGCCCAGTGGTGGGGTGGGGGTGGGGGTTTCCAAATTAAATGTTCAAAACAAAGGGTGGTACAGAGCACGCCACCCAGAGCCCACTGGTCGACAAAAGCCGCCATGTCGCCAGTGGACTCCGCCGGGCGTGCTCTAACGCCACCCGAACGGAGGAGGGCTCCTGAACATGGCCCTCAAGAGTCAAAGAGACCCTCCCCGGTGATCTTACGCTTCCTGGTCTTGTAGATGGTAAGTTTGCCAAGAGCCAGGAGCAGATTCACCAGGAGGTCTCTTCTTGCTGGAGCCACGAACAGGGTGCCCAAAAATAAAAAGGGTGGGGAAAATGCAGCCAGAACTGCAGCAGGAGGTTCTTCAAGAACAAAAAGAACGGCTGCAGCCTGGCGCAAAGGAAATAATGGGAACACCGACTCGACTGACCGCAGAAAGGGCATGCGGGTCCGAAGTCGGTGAAGTGACGCAGGACCTCTCCTGACGCTGAAGCGCCCGTAGCACCCTCCATCCCAGGTCCCCAGCACCTCTGGGGACCAGCGGGAGTACAGAGCCTCCCACTGGGGACTCTCGCCTCCGGGTTGAGGGGCTCCCGCCAAGCGGTGTCTCGGCGGGAGACGAGGGCGAGGAAGTGGAGGGTGTGGAGCGCCATCACAGACAGGGTCCTCCTCGACACGGAACGAAGGGGGTCGAGGAGAACTGCGAGATCCTGCTCAGGTGATTCTCGAGGGGAGGCTGAGGGGAGCCCTGTCCTTGGTCTTATCAGCAGGACCGAGAGCCGGGGTAGGGAGGGACGATGGCTCCCCGGTCCTGAGGACCCCTCGAGATACCTGACAGAGTCTGGGTGCAAAGCTGCTTTGCACTCCCGGATCGCCGGGCGGGCCGCTCTGAGGGTCCCCGAGTCGCCTCTGGCGACCAGCGACTCGGGAGTCAGCCACGCCGAACGCAGTGATCCAGGAGATCCCAGACTCTGGTCACCTGGGCCGAGATCAACAGGCTCCGCACCGCTGGGGATTCCAACGCCTGCGCACCTAGATGGGGGTTGTGCAGCAGGGGCTCCAGAAGGAATCTCTCCCTCGGTCGGAACCGCGCCTCGGCCGATGTCGAACATGCTCCGGTCTTGAGCAGGTCCCTGTAAAGACCGCAGCTCGGGAGACGGATCCCCGGGAGGTCGAGCCAGAACAGCTGCCGGTCGTAGCCCAAGTGGTGCAGCTGGCGCAGGAGGAGGGAGGCCAGCGCACCACTGCGGGCCGGGTCTGCGACAGGTATCTCTGCAGGGTCTGGAGGCGGAAGGTGTGCACCTGAGTCCTGATGCACACCAACCCTTGTCCTCCCTCGGCCAGAGGGAGGCTCAGCACCCCGCAGAGACCCAGTGCTTTCCGCCCAGAAGAAGTCCGCCAGCTTCCTCTGGACCCTGGCCACAAACTCAGGGGCGGGCTCAGGACGGTGAGTCGATGCCAGAGCATCGACGCCACCAGCTGGTTGATGACCAGAGCCCTGCCCCTGAAGGAAAGCACTTTCAGCAGACCCGACCACGACCTCAGTCTCGCAGCAACCTTGTCCTCCAACTCCACTCCAGTTGGCTGCGACCGAGGTCTCCGCTGGGCTCAGGTGGACTCCCAGGTATTTGAAGCTGTCCGCGCCCACTGGAATTGCTGGAGCGCGCAGGGAGGGAGTCCACCCGCCAGGGGCCTACTAACAACCCGGAGCATTTGGTCCAGTTGATCCTGGCAGAGGACGCGGCAGAGTAAACGCCTGGCAGCTCCGCATCCTCTCCAGATCAACCGGATCGGAGGCCACTAGGAGCACGCCGTCGGGCGTAGTCGACAGGACCACCTCGTGTCCGGGCGCCGAGCGCCATCCCCGTGAGCCTCCTGCGAAGGAGGCAGAGGAAGGGCTCGATGCACAGCGCGCACAGTTGTCCGGACAGAGGGCAGCCTTGACGCATTCTCTCCTGAACGCGAGGGGTGCGGTCAGGGACCAGTTCACCTTCAAAAGGCACTCGGCAGAGGCGCATAGCATTCGAAGAGGCCGACGAACTTCGCCCGAATCCGAATGCTCGCAGGGTTCCAAAGAGATACTCGTGATCCACCCGTCGAACGCCTTCTCTTGGTCGAGAGACAAGAAGGCGACCGACCGACCGGTCCTCCTGCAGTAGTGCAGCAGGTCCCAACCAGGAAGATGTTGTCGAAGATCGTCCGTTCGGGACCGTAGGACTGGTCGGGTGGACCACGCCTGCCAGCACGGACTTGAGCCTCAGGGAGGCGGCCTTGGCCACGATTTTGTAGTCCGTGCACAGCAGCGAGACCGGGCGCCAGTTCTTAAGGCAGCGGAGATCCCCTTTCTTGGGCAGGAGCGTGATCACCGCCCGCCTCATCGAAAGGGGCATCTCCCCGTCTCAGAGGCTTCCGCCAGGACCCGCGCAAAGGCGGGCCCCAGCAAGTCCCAAAACTTTCTGAAGAACTCCACGGTCAGCCCGCCGATGCCCGGCGATTTGTTGTAGGGCATCAGACTAAGAGCGCCAGAGAGCTCGCCAGGGTCAGTCGGCCTCGAACTCTTCCCTGACGCCTCGCCGACCGTGGGAAGCCCGCCCCAAAGAACCCTGCACGCTGCCGGAGTCGACGGGATCCGGAGAGAAGAGGTCCGAGTAAAAGGCTCGGCCCTCTCGCTCACGCCTCGGATCCGCCAGAAGGGAGCCGCCGTCCGCCAGAAGGCAGGTGATGTTCCTGCGGTCTCCTTCTTTTCTCCAACGCCAGAAGAAGTGTGAGCCGCGTCCATCTCCGGCGGAACTGGATCCGCGAAGCACGTAGGCCCCCGGACCGCTGGAGCTGCAGGTCCCGCAGGGTGCACTTCTTCTCCTCGCACGCTTCTGCTCGAAGTTGGCCCTCGCGAGCCAGGCGGCTCTCCAGATCGAGCAGCTCCTTTCCAGCCGCCGATCCGTGAGTCCTCCGCCTGCTCGCGCCTCGTGTACTCCTGACAGAAGATCTTGATCTGCGCTTTCCCCACGCCCCACCACTGACGCCACGTGGGGAAGCGAGATCGCCGGCCGTGCCAGACCGTCCAAAAGTCCCGAACGACTGCTCAAAGCGCCGTCCTCCAACAAGGCGTTGTTAAAGTGCCAGTAGGCGGAGGCGCGCCCGACTGGCACCGGGCCACCGCCACGCCACCAGGTTGTGGTCCGTGAACGGCGCCGCCTTATGTCGGAGGAGCGAACGCAGTGAGCGTGGCTCCTGGTGACGTAGAGCCTGTCGATCCGGGACTGAGACACCCGCCTCCCTCACCCTGGTGAAGGTGAAGGCGGGACGTCCGGTGATGCCAACGCCAGATGTCGACCAGAGAGAGCCGAGCGGTCAGCTCTCTCAGTGCTGCCGACGAGAGGGTAGTGCTCGCCCCCACCCTGTCCGCGGCCTCGAGGGTGCAGTTGAAATCACCCCGAGGACCACGCACTCGCCGGGCGCTGATGTTGTTCATATAGGTCGACATCTGGCGAAAGAACTGGACCTCGCCGACCCGTGGACGGCGCTGCACACGCTCACCAGGTGAACGATACTGTCGCCGCCCCGGATCCGTGGTGTAACAGACGGCCCGGCACGACGCCTACCACATCGAGTACCGTGGGAAGAAAGGACCCGAGAAGAGCGCCGCCACCCCACAAGAGGTGGCGGTGAGATGGCTGAACGACACTCTCCCCCACTCCAGAAGCCAGTTGGCTTCCGCCTCTGGGGTCGTGTGGGTTTCCTGCAGGAAGCACACAGAGTAACCCCTTTTTCAGGTAGGAGATTACCTGGGCCCCGCGGAAAGGGTCCCTACACCCGCTGACGCTCACAGTACCGATGTGATACATGATCCTCTGTCAGGAGTTGTTGGCGACGCTCACGGGAGATCCTGAGTTCTCCCGGCTCACCAACTGGTCGTGAACTTGCGGGCCCGAATGTGCACGCTCGAGCCCGAAGTTTTGCTGGCGTGGCTGGCCCTGAGGAAGGATCTCACAGAGTTTAAGATCCTCTGAAATCCCTCCATTTGTCCAGGGCCAGCTGGACCTTGTCCCTGCGGTGGATGGTGGCCTCCAAGAAATCCAGGAGCTCCACCACAGGGATGTCCGGAGAAGGGGCGGACAGACTCTCCGAGCCCACGCTGCAAGTGGACTCTGAGTCCTCCTCCCTCTCCTCAGCTCTCCACCGCCTCGCGGTGGAGAAGCACAACGCACTCACGCAGGTGGGTGAGCTGCTATGCCTTATTTTGATTTTCACCGACTCTCCCAGCCCCCCAGGGACGCGGGCGGGAGAGATCGGCGGAGGGACCCTGAGGGGACCGCCTGCACCCTGGACTTTGGGGTGCAGACGGACGCCGACGACACCGCCGAGCCCGATGGTCTGGTCCCCGCCTGGGTCCCTCTTTGAGGTCCGAGGCACGGTCTCAGGCCCGCCCTTCTTTCCTCGAAGGAAGGGGATCCACCCTCTCGGTCCTTCCTCCTCCCTAGAGAAAGGGGATACACCCTTCGGGTCCTTCCTCCTCCGCATCAGTCACCGGGACCGCCGGGCGACGCTTTCTCGACGGCCGCGCAAGGGCCGGAGCCCTCGCCGCCGGAAAGGGAAGCCCGAGGCGGTTGTTCTTCCGGGGCTCCTCCCGAGCCCCTCGGTGACTGGAACTTGGCCCGCTGCACTTCGGGAGGGGATCTACCTCGAGGGCACCACCTTCTGCCCTCTCTGGTTCTTCCCTCCCTCTGCGCCCGGAGACCATTGTGCGCTGGCTCCGCAGAGCCCACGCCTGCCTCAGGGGTGTTTCTCATCCCTCCGCTGCAGCACGAGGGCCGGAACCCCGCCGCCGCAAGAGAGGGAAGCCTGAGGCAGCTCTTTTCTGGGTGGGGGCTCTTCTCCCTCCGCCCTCGGCCGGGTCGCCTGCATGGGCTCCGCTGTCCGCGGAGCCCACGCCAGCCTCGGGGCCGAGTCCGCCTCCTCCCCGGAGACGGGAGCCAGAGGCAGCTCTTTTCTGGGAGGGGTTGTTCTTCCTCCCTCCGCCCCTCGGCGGGGTCGCCTGCATGGGCTCCGCTTATCTGCGGAGCCCATGCCTGCCTCGGGAGTTGGTTCCGCCGCCTCCTCGGCAACACAGGTTTCAGGACCCGTGTCGCTGTCGGAGGAAGGCGGTGCCCGAGGCAGTTGCTCTTCGGGGCCCCTCCTGCGCCCCTCGGCGACCTCCTGCGGCCGCCCCTCGATGGTAGAGTCGGGCCGGCTTCCGAGGTCTCTTATTGACGGGAGGGGATCTACCCGAAGGGCTCCTCCTCTGCCCTCTCGGGTTCCTCCCTCCCCATTTGCCTCTCGGTGGGGCTCTTCCATGGGCTCCGCTTCTGCGGAGCCCCGGACCGCCTCGGGATGGATCCTTCTCCCCTCTGTGGCATTACGAGGGCCGGAGCCCTCGCTGCCGGTAGAGGGGACGCCGAGGCGGTCGCTTTGGTTTTGGGGCCTTCTTCGCCCCGGGACCCTCACCAAGAGGCCGGGACGGTGCACTTGCGCACACGGGAAGGCGCGCTGCGCCTTCCTCTTCCCCTGATGCTGCCGGAGGCTGCCCCTGCCCTGTCACGGCGACGGGAGCTCGCCCGCAGCGCCTCTCCTCACCCTCTGTGGGGATGAGGTGTTTGTTTTACGGGCGGCTTTGCCGCCTGCCTCGCTGGGGTGCCGCCGAGGGAGTCCCTTTTCAGGGCCTCCCCTGACCCGCCGCCAGATGGTGGGGCGGCGGGCTTCGCCGCCCCTGCTCGGCCTCCCCGTGGACCTGGCCGCCTTCTTTTGCGGCGGGCGACCACGGTCCACTCGGGCGGCCTTCTCCCCGGCGCTGGGAGGCGCTGAGGGTCCGCCGCCTGGGGCCTTCTCCCTTTCCCCGGATGTTACTGGGAGGGGGCGGTGCTTTTTGCCCCTCTGCGGGCCTCTTGAGGGCCCCGGGCGAGGTGGACTCGGAGGGGCGCGTGCTGGCGCTGGTGGCTTTGCGCCTGCTGGAGCTTGGGGCACCTCTTTTCTGGTGCCCCAGCTCCTTGCAGTGGTAGCACCGCACCTCCTCCGAGGAATAAAAATGACGTAGTTGGTCCCCTCGAAGGGGACCACAAAACTGCCCTCCACGGTGTCCCTCCCCGCCAGGTGGATGGTCACCTGGCGCGGAAGGACAGCACGTGGCGGAGGGGCTGGTCCTTGCAGCCCAGGGGATGGGGTGGATCCCGTTT
Organism: Acipenser oxyrinchus oxyrinchus; assembly: GCA_030684275.1. Taxonomy (NCBI): domain Eukaryota; kingdom Metazoa; phylum Chordata; class Actinopteri; order Acipenseriformes; family Acipenseridae; genus Acipenser; species Acipenser oxyrinchus. Next base: position 36,640,969 of record CM060255.1, read on the forward strand.
TAACTCCCCTAGGGCCTGAAGATGGGGCTTCAGGAGGTCGCCCTTCAAGAAAGGTGGGACGCTTGAAAGGACGACCCTGCTGCCCAACCCTCCAAGGGTTCTATGGGGATGATACATTCCCCGACGGCGAGACCCTCTCGATAGCTGTGTGCGGGCGGCCTCAGATTTTAGAAAGAAGACGGCCTTGCCGCACATCTTTGAGGCCGCCACGATGGTCGATGGTCCCACCACCTTGGCCATGGCTTTCACCATGGCCTCTATCGAGAGGGAGTCCTTCAGGAGGCACCTGACCCCGTGCCTCCTGGTCATGTTTTTAAAGGGGCTGCAGCCTCCCTGCAGCCACCTGTGCCCACTTTTTGGGGCCTGTGGAGCTTGCCCACTCATTTTATTTATTTATTTATTTATTTATTTATTTATTTAAAACAAATAAAATTCAAAATAAAACAAACACAATTGCACACCCCTGCACTCCAATAGTGCAGGAGCACACAGAACACAAAAGTTTTAAACAAAACAAAACAAAAATTATTTATTTTTAATAATAAAAATAAAAATAACCACCCCTGCACTCCAATAGTGCAGGAGTAGTAAAATTAAAAATAAAACAAACAAACAAAATTATTTATTTATTTTTAAACAACAAAATAAAAATAAAACAATCAAAACACAAAGGTTTTTTTTTTTAATACAAACAAACGTATTTATTTATTTTTAAATAAATAAATAAATACAATTGACACACCCCTGCACTCCAATAGTGCAGGGGTAAAAGAAAAATTCAAAATAAATCAAAGTTTAAAACTAAAAAATAGTTTTAAACTAAAAAGAAAATCAAAATCAAACAAAGGGCAAACAAAGGAGCACACGGCCTGTGCTCCCTGCTCGCTCTTCCCCCACTCTGCACAAGGCAGAAGCAGGGATTTTAAAACAAAAGGATTTTTAAAACAAAAACTAAAACAGTGTAGTGATTTAAAATAATTTTAAAATAAACTAAAGAAAGTGCTCTTTAATAAAAAATTAAAAAGCAAAGAAAAGAAACTAATTTAAATGAAGTAAAAATTAAAAGAAAAAAACAAAGGAAAAACAAGCTGAAATGAGCTGTCCTCCTACACTTGCAAACAATGCAAGTGTAGGAGAAACAAAGAAAAAGTGTGTTTTAAAACACTAAATAAAAGGTTTAATTAACAAAAAGGTGCCCTGCTGCTTTAGAAATAAAATAAAGTAAAAAGATTTGAAAATAAAAAGTTTAAAGCACTGTTTTTTAACTCTGAGCAGGAGCTCTCCTCACACACGCCTGCTCTTGCTCAAGGGTGCAGCCTATTTAAAAGCCTAGTGGTTGACTACACCGACTGCCCAGTGGCAGCCGGTGCACCGTCGCCCAAAGGCAGCCGGAGAAAAATTCAATTTAGCACCCCTAAAATAGGGGTGCCAACAAAGACTAGGCCTTAATTAATTAAACAAAACCCGGTTCAAAAAGGACTGTAAATTAAATATTCAAAACAAAGGGAGGTGGTACAGAGCACGCCCCCAGAGCCCACTGGTCGACAAAAGATGGCCATGTCGCCAGCGGACTCCGCGGGCGTGCTCTAACTTAACCCGATCGGACAAGGGCTCCTGAACATGGCCCCACAGTCAAAGAGACCCTCCCCGATCATCTTACGCTTCCTGGTCTTGTAGATGGCGAGTTTACCAAGAGCCAGGAGCAGATTCACGAGGAGGTCCTCTTCCTGCTGGAGCCACGAACAGGGTGCCCGAAAATGAGGAGGGTGGGTGAAAATGCAGCCAGAACTGCAGCAGGAGGTTCTTCAAGAACAGAAAGAACGGCTGCAGCCTGGCGCAAAGAAAATAATGGGATTTCACCGACTCGACTGACCGCAGAAAGGGCATGCGGCGTCCGAAGTCGGTAAAGTGACGCAGGATCTCTCCTGACGCGAAGCGCCCTGCAGGACCCTCCACCCCAAGTCCCCAGCACCTCTGGAGACCAGCGGGAGTACAGGGCCTCCCACTGGGGACTCTCGCCTCCGTGGTTGGAGGGTCTCCCGCCAAGCGGTGTCTCGGCGGGAGACGAGGGCGGGAAGTGGAGGGTGTGGAGCGCCATCACAGACAGGGTCCTCCTCGACGCGGATCGGAGGGGGTCGAGGAGAACTGCGAGATCCTGCTCAGGTTGTTCTCGAGGGGAGGCCGAGGGGGCTCGGGCCTTGGGTCTCTATCAGCAGGACCGAGAGCTGGGGTAGGGGGTAGATGGCTCCCCGGTCCTGAGAACTCCTCGAGATACCTGACAGAGTCTGGGTGCAACGCTGCTTTGCACTCCCGGATCACTCGGCCGGCCGCCCTGACGGTCCCCGAGCCGCCTCTGGCGACGAGCGACTCGGGCGCCAGCCACTCCGACCGCCGCGATCCAGGAGATCCCAGACTCTGGTCACCTTGGCCGAGATCAGCAGCGCCGCACCGAGGGGACTCCAACGCCTGCGCACTCCAGGTGGGGGTTGTGCAGCAGGGGCTCCAGCAGGAGTCCTTCGCCTCGGTCGGAACGGCGCCTCGGCCGACAGAAAACATGCTCCGGGTCCTGAGCAGGTCCTGGTAGAAGACCGCAGCTCGGGAGACGGATTCCCGGAGGTCGATCCAGAAGAGCTGCCGGTCGTAGCCCAGGTCGTGCAGCTGGCGCAAAGGAGGGACGCCAGCTGCACCACTGCGGGCCGGGTCTGCGACAGGAATCTCTGCAGGGTCTGGAGGCGGAAGGTGTGCACCTGGCTCCTGATGCACACCAACCCTTGCCCTCCCTCGGCCAGAGGGAGGCTCAGAACCGCCGCAGAGACCCAGTGCTTTCCGCCCAGAAGAAGTCCGCCAGCTTCCTCTGGACCCTGGCCACAAACTCAGGGGCGGGCTCAGACGGTGAGTCGATGCCAGAGCATCGACGCCACCAGTTGGTTAATCACTAAAGCCCGCCCCTGAAGGAAAGCAGTTTCAGCAGACCCGACCACGACCTCAGCCTAGCAGCCACTTTGTCCTCCAACTCCACTCCAGTTGGCTGCGACCGAGGTCTCCGCGGGCTCAGGTGGACTCCCAGATATTTAAAGCTGTCCGCGCCCACTGGAACTGCTGGAGCGCGACAGGGAGGGAGTCCACCCGCCAGGGACCCACCAGTAACCCGGAGCATTTGTCCCAGTTGATCCTGGCAGAGGAAGCGGCAGAGTAGACGCCTGGCAGCTCCGCATCCTCTCCAGGTCAACCGGGTCGGAGGCCACCAGGAGCACGCCGTCGGGCGTAGGCCGACAGGACCACCTCGTGTCCGGGCGCCGAGCGCCATCCCCGTGAGCCTCCCGCGAAGGAGGCAGAGGAAGGGCTCGATGCACAGCGCGCACAGTTGTCCGGACAGAGGGCAGCCCTGACGCATTCTCTCCTGAACGCGAGGGCGCGGTCAGGGACCAGTTCACCTTCACAAGGCACTCGGCAGAGGCGCATAGCGTCCGAACAGGCCGACGAGCGCGCCCGAATCCGAACGCCGCAGGGTTCCGAAGAGATACTGTGATCCACCCGGTCGAACGCCTTCTCCTGATCCAGGGAGAGGAAGGCGACCGACCGACCGGTCCTCCTGCAGTAGTAGGAGGTCCCAACCAGGGCGATGTTGTCAAAAATCGTCCGTTCGGGACCGTAGGACTGGTCGGGTGGATCACGCCTGCCAGCACGGACTTGAGCCTCAGGGAGGCGGCCTTGGCCACGATTTTATAGTCCGTGCACAGCAGCGAGACCGGGCGCCAGTTCTTAGGCAGCGGAGATCCCCTTTCTGGGCAGGAGCGTGATAACCGCCCGCCTCATCGAAAGGGGCATCTCCCCGTCTCAGAGGCTTCCGCCAGGACCCGCGCAAAGGCGGGCCCCAGCAAGTCCCAAAACTTTTGAAGAACTCCACGGTCAGCCCGCCGATGCCCGGCGATTTGTTATAAGGCATCTGACTGAGGGCGCCGGAGAGCTCGCCAGGGTCAGCTGGCCTCGAACTCGCCCCGACGCCTCGCCGACCGTGGGAAGCCCGCCCCACAGAACCCTGCACGCTGCCGGAGTCGACGGGATCCGGAGAGAAGAGGGCAGAGTAGAAGGCCCTGGCCCTCTCGCTCACGCCTCGGATCCGCCAGAAGGGAGCCGCCGTCCGCCAGGAGGCAGGTGATGTTTTTACGGTCCCCTTCTTTTTCTCCAACGCCAGAAGAAGTGTGTGCCGCGTCCATCTCCGGCGGAACTGGACCCGCGAAGACGTAGGCCCCCGGACCGCTGGAGCTGCAGGTCCCGCAGGGTGCACTTCTTCTCCTCGCACGCGTTCTGCTCGAAGTTGGTCCTCGCGAGCCAGGCGGCTCTCCAGATCGAGCAGCTCCTTTCCAGCCGCCGATCCGCGAGTCCTCCGCCTGCTCGCGCCTCGTGTACTCCTGACAGAGGATCTTGATCTGCGCTTTCCCCACGCCCCACCACTGACGCCAGGTGGGGAAGCGAGATCGCCGGCCGTGCCAGACCGCCCAGAAGTCCCGAAAGACCGCCAAAGCGCCGCCCTCCAACAGGCTGTTGTTGAAGTGCCAGTAGGCAGCGGCGTGCCTAGCTGGCACCACGGTCACCGCCACGCCACCAGGTTGTGGTCCGTGAACGGCGCCGCCTGATGTCGGAGGCGCGAACGCAGTGAGCGTGGTTCCGCGACACGAGAACCTGTCGATCCGGGACTGAGACACCCGCCTCCCTCACCCTGGTGAAGGTGAAGGCCGAGGCGTCCGGTGTTGCCACCGCCAGATGTCGACCAGAGAGAGCCGAGCGATCAGCTCTCTCAGGGCTGCCGACGAGAGCGGTAGGGCTCGCGCCCCACCCGTCCGCGGCCTCGAGGGTGCAGTTGAAATCCCCCGAGGACCACGAGCTCGCCGGGCGCCGACGGTGTTCAGGTGGGCCGACATCCGGCGAAAAACTGGACCTCGCCGACCCGTGGACGGCGCTGCACACGCTCACCAGGTGAACGATACTGTCGCCGCCCCGGATCCGTGGTGTAACAGACGGCCCGGCACGACGCCTACCACATCGAAGTACCGTGGGAACGAAAGCGACCCGAGAAGAGCGCCGCCACCCCACAAGATGACTCGGTGAGGTGGCTGAACGACACTCTCCCCCACTCCAGCAGCCAGTTGGCCTCGCCTGCGGAGTGGAGTGGGTTTCCTGCAGGAAGCACACAGAGTAACCCCTTTTTCAGGAAGGAGATTACCTGGGCCCCGCGGAAATGGTCCTTACACCCGCTGACGCTCACGGTCCCGATGCGATACATGATCCTCTGTCAGGTGTAGTTGGCGACACTCACGGGAGATCCTGAGATCTCCCGGTTCACCAACTGGTCGTGAAGCTTGGGCACGAATGTGCACGCCGCGTCCCAAGTCTTGCTGGCGTGGCTGGCCCTGAGGAAGGATCTCACAGAGTTTAAGATCCTCTGAAATCCCTCCATTTGTCCAGGGCCAGCTGGACCTTGTCCCTGCGGTGGATGGTGGCCTCCAAGAAATCCAGGAGCTCCGCCACAGGGATGTCCGGAGAAGGGGCGGACAGACTCTCCGAGCCCACGCTGCAAGTGGACTCTGAGTCCTCCTCCTCTCCTCCGTTCTCCACCGCCTCGCGTGGAGAAGCACAACGCACTCACGCTGGTGGGTGAGCTGCTATGCCTTATTTTGATTTTCACCGACTCTCCCAGCCCCCAGGGACGCGGGCGGAGAGATCGGGCGGAGGGACCCTGAGGGGACCGCCTGCACCCTGGACTTTGGGGTGCAGACGGACGCCGACGCACACCGCCGAGCCAGATGGTCTGGTCCCCGCCTGGGTCCCTCTTTGAGGTCCGAGGCACGGTCTCAGGCCCGCCCTTCTTTCCTCGAAGGAAGGGGATCCACCCTCTCGGTCCTTCCTCCTCCCTAGAGAAAGGGGATACACCCTTTCGGGTCCTTCCTCCCTCCGCATCAGTCACCGGGACCGCCGGGCGACGCTTCCTCGACGGCCGCAAGGGCCGGAGCCCTCGCCGCCGGAAAGGGAAGCCCGAGGCGGTTGTTCTTCCGGGGCTCCTCCCGAGCCCCTCGGTGACTGGAACTTGGCCCGCTGCACTTCGGGAGGGGATCTACCTCGAGGGCACCACCTTCTGCCCTCTCTGGTTCTTCCCTCCCTCTGCGCCCGGAGACCATTGTGCGCTGGCTCCGCAGAGCCCACGCCTGCCTCAGGGGTGTTTCTCATCCCTCCGCTGCAGCACGAGGGCCGGAACCCCGCCGCCGCAAGAGAGGGAAGCCTGAGGCAGCTCTTTTCTGGGTGGGGGCTCTTCTCCCTCCGCCCTCGGCCGGGTCGCCTGCATGGGCTCCGCTGTCCGCGGAGCCCACGCCAGCCTCGGGCCGAGTCCGCCTCCTCCCGGAGACGGGAGCCAGAGGCAGCTCTTTTCTGGGAGGGGCTGTTCTTCCTCCCTCCGCCCCTCGGCGGGGTCGCCTGCATGGGCTCCGCTTATCCGCGGAGCCCATGCCTGCCTCGGGAGTTGGTTCCGCCGCCTCCTCGGCAACACAGGTTTCAGGACCCGTGTCGCTGTCGGAGGAAGGCGGTGCCCGAGGCAGGTGCTCTTCGGGGCCCCTCCTGCGCCCTCGGCGACCTCTCTGCTGCCGCCCCTCGATGGTAGAGTCGGGCCGGCTTCCGAGGTCTCTTTATTGACGGGAGGGGATCTACCCGAAGGGCTCCTCCTCTGCCCTCTCGGGTTCCTCCCTCCCCATTTGCCTCTCGGTGGGGCTCTTCCATGGGCTCCGCTTCTTGCGGAGCCCCGGACCGCCTCGGGATGGATCCTTCACCCCTCTGTGGCATTACGAGGGCCGGAGCCCTCGCTGCCGGTAGAGGGGACGCCGAGGCGGTCGCTTGGTTTTGGGGCCTTCTTCGCCCCGGGACCCTCACCAAGAGGCCGGGACGGTGCACTTGCGCACACGGGAAGGCGCGCTGCCTTCCTCTTCCCCTGATGCTGCCGGAGGCTGCCCCTGCCCTGTCACGGCGACGGGAGCTCGCCCCGCAGCGCCTCTCCTCACCCTCTGTGGGGATGAGGTGTTTGTTTTACGGGCGGCTTTGCCGCCTGCCTCGCTGGGGTGCCGCCGAGGGAGTCCCTTTCAGGGCCTCCCCTGACCCGCCGCCAGATGGTGGGGCGGTGGGCTTCGCCGCCTCTGCTCGGCCTCCCCGTGGACCTGGCCGCCTTCTTTTGTGGCGGGCGACCACGGTCCACTCGGGCGGCCTTCTCCCCGCGCTGGGAGGCGCTGAGGGTCCGCCGCCTCGGGGCCTTCTCCCTTTCCCCGGATGTTACTGGGAGGGGGCGGGTGCTTTTTGCCCCCTCTGCGGGCCTCTTGGAGGGCCCCGGGCGAGGTGGACTCGAGGGGCGCGGTGCTGGCGCTGGTGGCTTTGCGCCTGCTGGAGCTTGGGGCACCTCTTTCTGGTGCCCCAGCTCCTTGCAGTGAAAGCACCGCACCTCCTCCGAGGAATAAAAATGACGTAGTTGGTCCCCTCGAAGGGGACCACAAAGCTGCCCTCCACGGTGTCCCTCCCCGCCAGGTGGATGGTCACCTGGCGCCGGAAGGACAGCACGTGGCGGAGGGGCTGGTCCTTGCAGCCCTAGGGGATGGGGTGGATCCCGCTTTTAACTCCCCTAGGGCCTGAAGATGGGGCTTCAGGAGGTCGCCCTTCAAGAAAGGTGGGACGCTTGAAAGGACGACCCTGCTGCCCAACCCTCCAAGGGTTCTATGGGGATAATACATTCCCCGACGCGAGACCCTCTCGATAGCTGTGTGCGTGGCGGCCTCAGATTTTAGAAAGAAGACGGCCTTGCCGCACATCTTTGAGGCCGCCACGATGGTCGATGGTCCCACCACCTTGGCCATGGCTTTCACCATGGCCTCTATCGAGAGGGAGTCCTTCAGGAGGCACCTGACCCCGTGCCTCCTGGTCATGTTTTTAAAGGGGCTGCAGCCTCCCCTGCAGCCACCTGTGCCCACTTTTTGGGGCCTGTGGAGCTTGCCCACTCATGTTTTTTATTTTATTTATTTATTTATTTATTTATTTATTTTTAATAAATTAAATAAACAAAAAATAACCACCCCTGCACTCCAATAGTGCAGGAGTAGTGAAATTAAAAATAAAACAAACAAACAAAAATTATTTATTTATTTTTAAAACAACAAAATAAAAATAAAACAAACAAAAACACAAAGGTTTTTTTTTTTTTTAATACAAACAAACGTATTTATTTATTTTTAAATAAATAAATAAATACAATTGACACACCCCTGCACTCCAATAGTGCAGGGGTAAAAGAAAAATTCAAAATAAATCAAAGTTTAAAACTAAAAAATAGTTTTAAACTAAAAAGAAAATCAAAATCAAACAAAGGGCAAACAAAGGAGCACACGGCCTGTGCTCCCTGCTCGCTCTTCCCCCACTCTGCACAAGGCAGAAGCAGGGGATTTTAAAACAAAAGGATTTTTAAAACAAAAACTAAAACAGTGTAGTGATTTAAAATAATTTTAAAATAAACTAAAGAAAGTGCTCTTTAATAAAAAATTAAAAAGCAAATAAAAGAAACTAATTTAAATGAAGTAAAAATTAAAAGAAAAAAACAAAGGAAAAAACAAGCTGTAATGAGCTGCTCTCCTACACTTGCAAACAATGCAAGTGTAGGAGAAACAAAGAAAAAGTGTGTTTTAAAACACTAAATAAAAGGTTTAATTAACAAAAAGGTGCCCTGCTGCTTTAGAAATAAAATAAAGTAAAAAGATTTGAAAATAAAAAGTTTAAAGCACTGTTTTTAACTCTGAGCAGGAGCTCTCCTCACACACGCCTGCTCTTGCTCAAGGGTGCAGCCTATTTAAAAGCCAGTGACAACTGCGCCGCTGCCTATTGGCAGCCGGCGCACCAGCTGCCCAAAGGCAGCCGGTGAAAAGATTCAGTTTGGCACCCCTAATCAAAAGGGGTGCCAACAAAACCGGCCGTTAACTAGCCCAGTGGTGGGGTGGGGTGGGGGTTTCCTAAATTAAATGTTCAAAACAAAGGGGTGGTACAGAGCACGCCACCCAGAGCCCACTGGTCGACAAAAGCCGCCATGTCGCCAGTGGACTCCGCGCGGCGTGCTCTAACGCCACCCGAACGGAGGAGGGCTCCTGAACATGGCCCTCAAGAGTCAAAGAGACCCTCCCCGGTGATCTTACGCTTCCTGGTCTTGTAGATGGTAAGTTTGCCAAGAGCCAGGAGCAGATTCACCAGGAGGTCTCTTCTTGCTGGAGCCACGAACAGGGTGCCCAAAAATAAAAAGGGTGGGGAAAATGCAGCCAGAACTGCAGCAGGAGGTTCTTCAAGAACAAAAAGAACGGCTGCAGCCTGGCGCAAAGGAAATAATGGGAACACCGACTCGACTGACCGCAGAAAGGGCATGCGGGTCCGAAGTCGGTGAAGTGACGCAGGACCTCTCCTGACGCGAAGCGCCCGTAGCACCCTCCATCCCAGGTCCCCAGCACCTCTGGGGACCAGCGGGAGTACAGAGCCTCCCACTGGGGACTCTCGCCCCGGGTTGAGGGGCTCCCGCCAAGCGGTGTCTCGGCGGGAGACGAGGGCGAGGAAGTGGAGGGTGTGGAGCGCCATCACAGACAGGGTCCTCCTCGACACGGAACGAAGGGGGTCGAGGAGAACTGCGAGATCCTGCTCAGGTGATTCTCGAGGGGAGGCTGAGGGGAGCCCTGTCCTTGGTCTTATCAGCAGGACCGAGAGCCGGGGTAGGGAGGGACGATGGCTCCCGGTCCTGAGGACCCCTCGAGATACCTGACAGAGTCTGGGTGCAAAGCTGCTTTGCACTCCCGGATCGCCGGGCGGGCCGCTCTGAGGGTCCCCGAGTCGCCCTGGCGACCAGCGACTCGGGAGTCAGCCACGCCGAGCGCAGGTGATCCAGGAGATCCCAGACTCTGGTCACCTGGGCCGAGATCAACAGGCTCCGCACCGCTGGGGATTCCAACGCCTGCGCACCTAGGTGGGGGTTGTGCAGCAGGGGCTCCAGAAGGAATCTCTCCCTCGGTCGGAACCGCGCCTCGGCCGATGTCGAACATGCTCCGGTCTTGAGCAGGTCCCTGTAAAGACCGCAGCTCGGGAGACGGATCCCCGGGAGGTCGAGCCAGAACAGCTGCCGGTCGTAGCCCAAGTGGTGCAGCTGGCGCAGGAGGAGGGAGGCCAGCGCGCACCACTGCGGGGCCGGGTCTGCGACAGGTATCTCTGCAGGGTCTGGAGGCGGAAGGTGTGCACCTGAGTCCTGATGCACACCAACCCTTGTCCTCCCTCGGCCAGAGGGAGGCTCAGCACCCCGCAGAGACCCAGTGCTTTCCGCCCAGAAGAAGTCCGCCAGCTTCCTCTGGACCCTGGCCACAAACTCAGGGGCGGGCTCAGGACGGTGAGTCGATGCCAGAGCATCGACGCCACCAGCTGGTTGATGACCAGAGCCCTGCCCCTGAAGGAAAGCACTTTCAGCAGACCCGACCACGACCTCAGTCTCGCAGCAACCTTGTCCTCCAACTCCACTCCAGTTGGCTGCGACCGAGGTCTCCGCGGGGCTCAGGTGGACTCCCAGGTATTTGAAGCTGTCCGCGCCCACTGGAATTGCTGGAGCGCGCAGGGAGGGAGTCCACCCGCCAGGGGCCTACTAACAACCCGGAGCATTTGGTCCAGTTGATCCTGGCAGAGGACGCGGCAGAGTAAACGCCTGGCAGCTCCGCATCCTCTCCAGATCAACCGGATCGGAGGCCACTAGGAGCACGCCGTCGGGCGTAGCCGACAGGACCACCTCGTGTCCGGCGCCGAGCGCCATCTCCGTGAGCCTCCTGCGAAGGAGGCAGAGGAAGGGCTCGATGCACAGCGCGCACAGTTGTCCGGACAGAGGGCAGCCTTGACGCATTCTCTCCTGAACGCGAGGGTGCGGTCAGGGACCAGTTCACCTTCAAAAGGCACTCGGCAGAGGCGCATAGCATTCGGAAGAGGCCGACGAACTTCGCCCGAATCCGAATGCTCGCAGGGTTCCAAAGAGATACTCGTGATCCACCCGGTCGAACGCCTTCTCTTGGTCGAGACAAGAAGGCGACCGACCGACCGGTCCTCCTGCAGTAGTGCAGCAGGTCCCGAACCAGGAAGATGTTGTCGAAGATCGTCCGTTCGGGACCGTAGGACTGGTCGGGTGGACCACGCCTGCCAGCACGGACTTGAGCCTCAGGGAGGCGGCCTTGGCCACGATTTTGTAGTCCGTGCACAGCAGCGAGACCGGGCGCCAGTTCTTAAGGCAGCGGAGATCCCCTTTCTTGGGCAGGAGCGTGATCACCGCCCGCCTCATCGAAAGGGGCATCTCCCCGTCTCGTAGGCTTCCGCCAGGACCCGCGCAAAGGCGGGCCCCAGCAAGTCCCAAAACTTTCTGAAGAACTCCACGGTCAGCCCGCCGATGCCCGGCGATTTGTTGTAGGGCATCAGACTAAGAGCGCCAGAGAGCTCGCCAGGGTCAGTCGGCCCTCGAACTCTTCCCTGACGCCTCGCCGACCGTGGGAAGCCCGTCCCAAAGAACCCTGCACGCTGCCGGAGTCGACGGGATCCGGAGAGAAGAGGTCCGAGTAAAAGGCTCGGGCCCTCTCGCTCACGCCTCCGGATCCGCCAGAAGGGAGCCGCCGTCCGCCAGAAGGCAGGTGATGTTCCTGCGGTCTCCCTTCTTTTCTCCAACGCCAGAAGAAGTGTGAGCCGCGGTCCATCTCCCGAAGGAACTGGATCCGCGAAGCACGTAGGCCCCCGGGACCGCTGGAGCTGCAGGTCCCGCAGGGTGCACTTCTTCTCCTCGCACGCGCTCTGCTCGAGTTGGCCCCGCGAGCCAGGCGGCTCTCCAGATCGAGCAGCTCCCTTTCCAGCCGCCGATCCGTGAGTCCCTCCGCCTGCTCGCGCCTCGTGTACTCCTGACAGAAGATCTTGATCTGCGCTTTCCCCACGCCCCACCACTGACGCCACGTGGGGAAGCGAGATCGCCGGCCGTGCCAGACCGTCCAAAAGTCCCGAACGACTGCTCAAAGCGCCGTCCTCCAACAAGGCGTTGTTAAAGTGCCAGTAGGCGGAGGCGTGCCGACTGGCACCGGGCCACCGCCACGCCACCAGGTTGTGGTCCGTGAACGGCGCCGCCTTATGTCGGAGGAGCGAACGCAGTGAGCGTGGCTCCTGGTGACGTAGAGCCTGTCGATCCGGGACTGAGACACCCGCCCTCCCTCACCCTGGTGAAGGTGAAGGCGGGACGTCCGGTGATGCCAACGCCAGATGTCGACCAGAGAGAGCCGAGCGGTCAGCTCTCTCAGTGCTGCCGACGAGAGAGGTAGTGCTCGCGCCCCACCCTGTCCGCGGCCTCGAGGGTGCAGTTGAAATCACCCCGAGGACCACGCACTCGCCGGGCGCTGATGTTGTTCATATAGGTCGACATCTGGCGAAAGAACTGGACCCTCGCCGACCCGTGGACGGCGCTGCACACGCTCACCAGGTGAACGATACTGTCGCCGCCCCGGATCCGTGGTGTAACAGACGGCCCGGCACGACGCCTACCACATCGAGTACCGTGGGAAGAAAGGACCCGAGAAGAGCGCCGCCACCCCACAAGAGGTGGCGGTGAGATGGCTGAACGACACTCTCCCCCACTCCAGAAGCCAGTTGGCTTCCGCCTCTGGGGTCGTGTGGGTTTCCTGCAGGAAGCACACAGAGTAACCCCTTTTTCAGGTAGGAGATTACCTGGGCCCTGCGGAAAGGGTCCCTACACCCGCTGACGCTCACAGTACCGATGTGATACATGATCTTCTGTCAGGAGTTGTTGGCGACGCTCACGGGAGATCCTGAGTTCTCCGAAGCTCACCAACTGGTCGTGTAACTTGCGGGCCCGAATGTGCACGCTCGAGCCCGAAGTTTTACTGGCGTGGCTGGCCCTGAGGAAGGATCTCACAGAGTTTAAGATCCTCTGGAAATCCCTCCATTTGTCCAGGGCCAGCATGGACCTTGTCCCTGCGGTGGATGGTGGCCTCCAAGAAATCCAGGAGCTCCACCACAGGGATGTCCGGAGAAGAGGCGGACAGACTCTCCGAGCCCACGCTGCAAGTGGACTCGAGTCCTCCTCCCTCTCCTCCGCTCTCCACCGCCTCGCGGTGGAGAAGCACAACGCACTCACGTTGGTGGGTGAGAGCGTTGCGTCTTATTTTGATTTTCACCGACTCTCCCAGCGCCCCCCCCCAGGGGACGCGGCGGGAGAGATCGGCGGAGGGACCCTGGCGGGGACCGTCTGCACCCTGGACTTTGGGGGTGCAGACGGACGCTCGACGTACACCGTCGAGCCCGATGGTTTGGTCCCCGCTCTGGGACCCTCTTTTGAGGTCCGAGGCACGGTCTCAGGCCCGTCCTCTTTCCTCGAAGGAAGGGGATCCACCCTCTCGGGTCCTTCCCCTCCCTCCCCTAGAGAAAGGGGATACACCCTTTCGGGTCCTTCCCCTTCCTCCGCATCAGTCACCGGGACCGCCTCGGGCGACGTTTCCCCGGCGGCGGCGCAAGGGCCGGAGCCCTCGCCGCCGCCGGAAGGGAAGCCCGAGGCGGTTGTTCTTCCGGGGCTCCTCCCGAGCCCCTCGGTGACTGGAACTTGGCCCGTTGCGCCGGGGAGGGATCTACCTCGAGGGCACCACCTTCTGCCCTCTCTGGTTCTTCCCTCCCTCTGCGCTCCGGAGACCATTGTAGCGTGGGCTCCGCAGAGCCCACGTCTGCCTCAGGGGTGTATTCTCGTCCCCTCCGCGGCAGCACGAGGGCGGAACCCCGTCGCCGCGAGAGAGGGAAGCCTGAGGCAGCTCTTTTCTGGGTGGGGGCTCTTCTCCCCCTCCGGCCCCTCGGCGGGGTCGCCTGCATGGGCTCCGCGTTGTCCGCGGAGCCCACGCCAGCCTCGGGGCCGAGTCCGCCTCCTCCCGGAGGCGGGAGCCAGAGGCAGCTCTTTTTCTGGGAGGGGGTTCTTCCTCCCCTCCGGCCCCTCGGCGGGGTCGCCTGCATGGGCTCCGCTTATCTGCGGAGCCCATGCCTGCCTCGGGAGCTGGTTCCGCCGCCCCCTCCTCGGCAACACAGGTTTCATGACCCGTGTCGCTGTCGGAGGAAGGCGGTGCCCGAGGCAGTTGCTCTTTCGGGGGCCCCTCCTGCGCCCCTCGGCGACCTCCTCTGCGGCCGGCCCCTCGATGGTATATTCGGGGCCGGCTTCCGAGGTCTCTTTATTGACGGGGAGGGATCTACCCGAAGGGCTCCTCCCTCTGCCCTCTCGGGTTCCTCCCTCCCCATTTGCCTCTCGGCGGGGGCCTCTTCCATGGGCTCCGCTTCTTCTGCGGAGCCCCGGACCGCCTCGGGGGATGGATCCTTCACCCCCTCTGTGGCATTACGAGGGCCGGAGCCCTCGTTGCCGGTAGAGGGGGGACGCCGAGGCGGCCGCTTTGGTTTTGGGGGGCCTTCTTTCGCCCCCCCGGGGACCCTCACCAAGAGGCGGGGCGTGTGCACTTGCGTGCACGCGGGAAGGCGCTTGCGCCTTCCTCTTCCCCTGATGCTGCCGGAGGCTGCCCCTGCCCTGTCACGGCGACGGGAGCTCGCCTCCGGCAGCGCCTCTCTCCTCACCCTCTGTGGGGATGAGGTGTTTGGTTTTCGGGCGGCTTTGCCGCCCTGCCTCGCGGGGTGCCGTCGGGGAGTCCCTTTCTCAGGGACTCCCCTGACCCGCCGCCAGATGGTGGGGCGGTGGGCTTCGTCACCCCTGCTTGGCCTCCCGGTGGACCTGGCCGCCGCCTTCTTTGCGGCGGGCGACCACGGTCCACTCGGGCGGCCTTCTCCCCGCGCGCTTTGGGAGGCGCGGAGGGTCCGCCGCCTCGGGGCCTTCTCTCCCTTTCCCCGGATGTTACTGGGAGGGGGCGGGTGCTTGCTTGCCCCCTCTGCGGGCCTCTTGGAGGGCCCCGAGGCGAGGTGGACTCGGAGGGCGCGTGCTGGCGCGGGTGGCTTTGCGCCCTGCTGGAGCTTGGGGCACCTCTTTTCTGGTGCCCCAGCTCCTTGCAGTGATAGCACCGCACCTCCTCCGAGGAATAGAAAATGACGTAGTTGGTCCCCTCGAAGGGGACCACAAAACTACCCTCCACGGTGTCCCTCCCGCCAGGTGGATGGTCACCTGGCGTCGGAAGGACAGCACGTGGCGGAGGGGCTGGTCCTTGCACCCTAGGGGATGGGGTGGATCCCGTTTTAACTCCCCTAGGGCCTGAAGATGGGGCTTCAGGAGGTCGTCCTTCAAGAAAGGTGGGGCGTTTGAAAGGGCGACCCTGCTGCCCAACCCCTCCAAGGGTTCTATGGGGATGTACATTCCCCGACGGCGAGACCCCTCTCGATGGCGGTGTGCGTGGCGGCCTCAGATTTTAGAAAGAAGGCGGCCTTGCCGTACATCTTTGAGGCCGCCACGACGGTCGATGGCCCCACCACCTTGGCCATGGCTTTCACCATGGCCTCTATCGAGAGGGTATCCCTGATGAGGCACCTGACCCCGTGCCTCCTCGTCATATTTTTAAAGGGGGCTGCAGCCTCCCCTGCAGCCACCTGTGCCCACTTTTTCGGGGCCTGTGGAGCTTGCCCACTCATGGTTTTTTATTTTATTTTTTATTTATTTATTTATTTATTTTTAATAAATTAAATAAACGAAAAATAACTACCCCTGCACTCCAATAGTGCAGGAGTAGTGAAATTAAAAATAAAACAAACAAACAAAAATTATTTATTTATTTTTAAAACAACAAAATAAAAATAAAACAAACAAAAACACAAAGGCTTTTTTTTTTTTTTTTTTTAATACAAACAAACGTATTTATTTATTAATAAATAAATAAATAAACACAAGTTCACACACCCCTGCACTCCAATAGTGCAGGGGTAAAAGAAAAATTCAAAAATAAATCAAAGTTTAAAACTAAAAAATAGTTTTAAACTTAAAAGAAAAATAAAAAATCACAAACTAAGGGCAAACAAAGGAGCACATGGCATGTGCTCCTTGCCTGCCCTTCCCCCACTCTGCACAAGGCAGAAGCAGGGGATTTTTAAAACAAAAAGATTTTTAAAACAAAAACTAAAACAGTGTATTGATTTAAAATAATTTTAAAATAAACTAAAGAAAGTGCTCTTTAATTAAAAATTAAAAAGCAAAGAAAAGAAACAAATTTAAATTAAGTAAAAATTAAAAGAAAAAAACAAAGGAAAAAACAAGCCAAAATGGCTGCCCTCCTACACTTGCAAACAATGCAAGTGTAGGAGAAACAAAAGAAAAAAGAGTGTTTTAAAACACTAAATAAAAGGTTTTAATAACAAAAAGGGTGCCCTGCTGCTTTAGAAATAAGATCAAATAAAAAGATTTTCAAAATAAAAAGTTTAAATCACTGTTTTTTGAACACTGAGCAGGAGCTCTCCTCACACACGTCTGCTCTTGCTCAAGGGTACAGCAGCAGTGTCCCCCACCTGGGATTGTACCCAGGACCCTCCGGGCAAGAGTCCAGAGCCCTAACCACTACTCCACACTGCTGCAATACTTGTATATTGTTATAATATATTAAAGCAAGGTTGGCCAGTTTTCTACAATTAATTTGATGCTAATGATTATTATTTTAATATCCTACAGTAATGAAAATGTCACAGCCTATCGCAGGCCAAGTGACAGCTAATAAAATAATGTTTTTGTTTTTTTTTGAGAAATACGTTGTATAAAAGACTTACTGTCGACTACGCCACCTTGTTTTGTTAAGGTCAAGGTCCTTCCAAAAAACTAAATTATAATTCTCTTCTTAAGCAGGTTCTTTCTTTTATTCCCCAGGAGTTTACACACACAGCACAGATAAGTATTTTAGATTTTTAAAAGTTGCTTTATTCACTATTGAGGCTAGATCATTTCTCAATATAACAATCTGTTTTCTTCAGCTCTCACAAGGAGAAGCCTAAATAATGCAACCCAATACATAAAAACAAAAGGCGATTAATACACCCCTACCCCTCAGTCCCAAACTAATAGTCCAAGGCGTGACCGGGTGACCATACGTCGTCCACTCCCTGGTCCAGACCTCCTTTTAGGGCCCCTGTCCCGATGCTGGTTTACTTCCCTGCCGGTACTGGCTTGACCCACGTCTCTCTCCTTATTCCGCCCCGAGCCCCGCGGTGATATGCTGCCGTCTCACAGGTCGTAGTTACTGCTCCCACACGCTGTCCATCCGGTCCCTGCTCTGCTGCGCAGACCCAGCGAGTATCCAGAATTCGGAGTAGGTGCTACCGCTCACAGACTGGAACTGTCCACTGCCAGGAGCTCGCAATCCACACCCTCAACTGAACTGATCCAATATAAGTACTCTGAACTTCAAGCAATAAGGGTAGTAACAACAAATCTCAGGTAGATTCAATTTAATAATAAAATAAATAGGATACAGAATTCACAGTGAAGCTGCCTGATTAACACCAAAACATAAACAACGAATACAAAGGTTATTGTCAGTACCTCGTTTTAATTGTCTTCAAATCACCAAGTCCCACGGTCCTCCCAGAGTGAGTCCACGAGAACAAAACACTGCCCGTGCACAAAAAAAATCCCAGCCGCTCACTGTACTAATCTCGTCCTCTTTGTTTTCGTTTACTTCCCCTGGCTTCTCTCTCTCTCTCTCTCTCACGGAGGATTGTGGGATTGTGGGAGGAGCTTGTCGAGAGGCGGTAGCGTTTGAACGCTGGTGCGGTAGGAGAGTGTTTTAGCTACAATTTTTTTTCTCCAAATTTCTATATTTATTTGTTAATTGTTTAGTTTGTTTATATATCTTTGTTTCGTTGTTTTGCTTGTATTTTACCGTTCACAGAGTAGTGTTTTGTGTGTGTGTTTGTGTTTGTAGGTCCCGTTATATGATCTCACTCTAGAGGGCTGGAGGCTCTCAGCCACCGACGGTGGAGGAGTGCCTGCTGGCAGTGGGAGAGGTAGTCGGGTGTGACAATATAGTGTCGGCATCCCGTATGAATAAAAGGTTTGTCATATTTTTAAAAGAGGTATCGCTTGTCAATCAACTAGTGGAGGAAGGTTTTTCAGTGAAAGGAGATTTTATTCAAGTATTACCTGTTACCAAGGTAATCATGTCTAATGTGCCACCGTTTTAAAAAATGAGACCTTGGAGAATGAACTTGCCCGATATGGCAAACTGGTGTCCACATTTAAAAATATTCCTTTAGGATGCAAAAACACTAATGTTAAGCACTTCCTGTCTTTTCGGAGACGTTTTTATTGCTGAATAACCCGGGGCAGGTGATTGATGGCTGTGTAGTGTTTGTTAGCTCTGCAGTGCTTTAACTGTGGGGAAAAGGGACACCAGAGGAGAGTCTGCCCGAGGAAAAACAGAAATGAGGAAAGGCAGGAGCAGGGTACTGATGGCAGGGAGGAGGCTGGGGATGTTGGGGGTGAGCGGGAGGATGAGACTGCTCCCACATCACAGCGGCAGCCGGAGTCTGCAGAGACCAGGGAGCCTCCGAATGGGATGGAGCCGCCCACACCACAGCCGAGGCTGAAGAGACTCAGCCACGGTCCATCACAAAATGAAGGTACTGAAAATGATGAGGCGTTTGTGATGGTATCTAAAAAAACTGAAAAAAACTAAATAAAGAAGCTGCAGATCTGCCTAACAGCGAGCGGGGAACAGAGCAGAGCCCCGAGCCTGTGCTGGAGGGGAGCCTGCAGTCTCAGGCAGGGGTGTCTGTCCCTCCTGACATGGAGGGAGAGGGAAGCGGCATGGTGATGGGCTTACAACCCGGCGCGGTGCAGTGCTCTTCTCTCCCTAAACCCCAGCAAGCGGAGGCGGAGGCAGAGGCAGCGGTGACAGCTGTGGCTGTGCTGGGAGGAGAAGGGGAGATTGGCGCTGTAGAGGTGGAGAGAGCCGCGGAGGAGCTGGCAACCGTGGACGGCGGAGCAGATAGCGAGGACGGAGCAGAGGAAATGGAGGGGGAGCTCTCTGACTCCTCGCTTATCTCTGACATCCCCGATAGCCAACCCGTTAACAGGGGCAAAAAAATGTATACCCTAGATGAATTTAAACTGTTTATGGAGAGTAAAAAAGGGAAAAGTGGGATTGAAATTGAAAACTTCTTCCCAGATTTGAGATTATTCCTCCACTCAGCACACATCGTTACAAGAAAGGCAACATTAGAGGAGTTTGACCAGCAAAAAAGGTACCGTCTTAAAAAATATGTTCAAATAATTAAGAAAAAGATCACTAATGTTGCTAAACAATACTTTTAAAATGGATACTTCTTTTTCAGAATATTTTTATTGTTGCTTGTTTTATATTTTTTATATTTTTTAGCCGCTATGGAAAAGTGCGTTTTTATTTCTTTTAACGTGAATGGCTGCAGTCTTTTAAAAGAGCGCAGCTATGTGAGTTTTTAGAGCAGAAGCGGGCGGGGGTCGCGATGCTGCAGGAGACGCACTCAGACAGGGAGAATGAGGCGGCGTGGCTGGCAGAGTGGTGGGGGCCATGTGTGCTGAGCCACGGCTCAAGCACCAGTGCAGGAGTGGCAATTTTATTTAAGCCCAGTCTAGGAGCAACAATTTTAGATATTGAAGAGATTGAAAAGGGGAGGTTACTAAAGGTAAGAGCAAGGTTGGGTGGCACTGTATTTGCTTTATTAATATTTATGCACTAAATAAGGGGAGGGAACACATTTTAATTTTTACTAGATTAAATCAAGCTCTTTTAAGTATTGATAATGATGATGTGGTGGTGGTGGGAGGAGATTTTAACTGCACCATTGATTTTAACATGGATAGGAACAATGAGGAACCCAATCTCCAATCCTCAAGGGAATTAGCTGCAGTTTTTCAGTTCAGTGGCCTGGTTGATGTCTGGAGGTGTCTGCATCCTAATGCAAGACAGTACACCTGGTCTCATTGTCACTCACAACAAATATATAGAGCCAGGTTATACCGCTTCTACACATCACACACTCATTTGAATAAATTCATTAAAGCCAACATCATCCCCAGTAGCCTCTCTGAACACCACTGCCTCTTAGTTACAGTAATACCACTGACTCACAGCACCTCCTACTGGCATTTTAATTTAAAGTTGTTACAGGACACAAGTTTTGTAAAGCAATTTAATGATTTTTGGAACATATGGAAAAAAGAAAAAACACATTATAAAAATATGAGGCAGTGGTGGGACATTGGCAAAATATTTTGCCAGCAGTACACACTCAACTCAGCTGGGTCACTGAGCATGGCGGTGAGAGAGCTGGAGTTTAAAATTCTCCAGTTAGAGAGTATCTTGGACACAGACCACCAGGAGCAGACCTTGCAAACGCTGAGGGAGCAGAAACACATGCTGGGCAGCCTGCTGAAGGAAAGAGTGAAGGGGGCGCTGGTGCTATCTCGCTTCATGGAGCTCAAAGACATGGATACCCCATCCAGTTTCTTTTTTGACTTGGAGAGGAGGAGAGCAGACAGCCGGCAGATGCACTGCGTCCGGACGCCTTGCGGCAGGGAGCTGTACAGCTGGGAGGAGATCAGCAGGGAGGCAATAATATTCTATACTGAACTATACAACAAAGACCCATGTGACCAGAAGGATACAGACCTGCTGCTCCAGGATTTGCCCACTCTGAGCGAGGAAGAACAGCACCAATTAGATAAGCCGCTAACATATCAAGAGCTGACCACTGCTGTTACACAGCTTTCAAATGGAAAAGCCCCTGGCATTGATGGACTCCCCGCTGAATTTTTTTTAAATTTATGGACTGTGATTGAAGAGGACTTTTTGCAGGTGCTGGGAGAGTGCCTCTGAGATAAGAAACTGCCCCTCAGCTGCAGGAGGGCAGTAATCACACTACTGCCCAAGAAAGGAGACCTGTGCTTACTAAAAAACTGGAGACCTGTTTCGCTTTTATGTTCTGATTTTAAAATAATTTCAAAATGTCTGGCCAATAGACTAAAAATGTGTATAGGAGCTGTAATTCACATGGATCAAACTTACTGCATACCGGGACGTTCCATTTTTGATCATTTGTTTTTAATTCGCAACTTTTTTATCAATGGCTAATACATGTGATTTGAATGTTGGGCTGGTTTCTTTAGATCAGGAGAAAGTGTTTGACAGGGTCGACCACACATACCTATTTAAAACCCTGGAAGCCTTCGGGTTTGGCTCTGTTTTTATTTCTTACATCCAGCTTTTATATTTGAATGTTTTTAGCATTTTAAAGATTAACAATGGGCTGAGTCAGCCCTTCCCAGTGTGCAGGGGTATTAGGCAGGGCTGCTCCCTGTCTGGAATGCTTTATTCACTGGCCTTAGATCCCCTGTTGCACCTGCTGAGGGGCCGGCTGGTTGGCTGGGCAGTGCCCTCCTCACCCTCCCCTGTCACAGTGAAGGTGTCCGCATATGCAGACGATGTGAGCGTGTTTGTGTGCAGTGACGGAGACATCAAGGCACTACAGCAGAGCCTGCACACTTTTCAGAGAGCCTCTACAGCAAGAGTTAACTGGGCAAATTGTGACACCTTCCTGTCAGACAGTTGGCATGATTGCATCCCCCCTGTCCTGCCCGAGGCACTGAGATGGGACAGGACAGGTATAAAAGTGTGGGGGTGTTTTTCGGAGTGGAGATATTTATGCAGAAAAGCTGGGAGGGCCTAGTGGACAGGGTGAGGGGACGGCTGCAGAGATGGAGGGGACTGCTGGCCCAGCTGTCCTTTAGGGGAAGGGTCCTGGTGATCAGTAATCTGGTGGCCTCCATGCTGTATGAATGGTTAGTGAACTTCTCAATTTTTGTAAAAGTATGCACTAAGTGAGTTAGGGTAATGTGTATATTCAAAGCTAGTACTGTGCAAACTAAAATGTGATTCAAAGTCAAAACTAAAATTTTGTCACTGATGATTATTAACAGTGTGTTTGTTTATTGTCCTATACAACTTACAAATAACAAGCTACATGCTGCTGATAATTAATTGTATTGAAACAATGAAAAGTTTGAATATTGTGTGCAAATGTGGCACAATAAACCTGATGCTAGAAGGAATAACAACATACAACTGTGTTTCCTCTTTTTATTTCAATTCAGTTACAGGACATGGTCAGATGCAGATCAGGAACCTGTAAGAGCAGTATCCTCCTGTGACAGGATGGCGCAAGGGATGAGGCCCAGAGACAGACTGCAGTTCAAACAAAATATTTTTTATTAAATAGAAAACACAAAATAAACAGGCACAAGGGCCAAACAAAAGGTTTTTTTTTAAAACAGAAACAATAAACACGAAGTAAAAATAAGGCTTCCAGGCTGAGCTATGCCTTCACTGGAATACAAAATTCCAAAAAACAGCACATAAAGAAAAACCCAGCAAGCAAGCAACAAAAACAAAACAAACAAAAAAAAAACTGCTTGCTTCCTCAGCTACCTCTCTGTACTGAGGAGCTGAGTCCTCCTTTTATGTCAGGTGGCTGGGTGCTAATTGATTTGGTAATTACTCCCACCTGACACAATAAACCCCATCCCTGCCAATATTTACAAGGGCAGAGCCCTGCTCTGCCACACCTCCTTTTGTAAAAACTTGTGAAAAGTAATCTGTTAATATATTTGATTTCTATGATTTTAGACATTTTACTTCCTATGTTTAGAAGCTCCTTTGTAATCTGCTGTGCTGAAATTGCGTATCATTGTCTTTGATTTGTGTACTGCCCTTGATTTATTTGCCACAAACTTTATCATATTATGGTCACTCATTCCTAGTAGTTATATTATCTGGAAGTTGTGTATCCTTGCTTCATTGTTTGTTAATGCCAAATCTTGACCCCCCCAAAAAAGCCACAGCTTAAAATTGGGTCACGTGTTCAAGTTATGTGAATGTGGGACCTTTTTTGTGTCATTTTTAAAAGCCAGCAAAAGTGCACATTTTTCATTTAAATGCTGGATATGTAGACTGCATGTATGCTCCGGTTTATTTTTGCTTATTAATAAACCTATTTTTTCTTTCCGATTATGCAACTCGCATAATCGGAAAGAAAACGTCTCAGTGCTGCTAAATGCACCACCTGCAAGCCACCCAGGAACTGTCTTTGAGGTGTGTGTTTGACATGTGTCAAGGGTGTTAACCTTGCTTCTGATTGGTCAGTTTCATTCCAGGTTCTATTTTAGCGCTGCAAAATTTTCTCAAAGCGACATCGCTCCCTGCTGGTGTGGACACTCCCATTGGACTGCAGTGACTTCTAAATTATTCGCTCAGTCCAGTGTGGATGCAGCTTAAGAATATGTTAGCATTGCTACATTCTGCGTATTTCCCTAATTCACTTTTTCTGCTGTATGGTGGGCCATTCAAAAAGCTATTGATACCAGATTTATAATGCTGTACTGCGCTCCATCTTTATTCCTCACGGAAACGACAAAATAATTCTAGAGGAGACTGTTCAACTCATCCTAGAAAATTATGTAGTTTACCTTTTCAGGGCTTGAATTTCAAAGCGGGATTGCAGGAATCGTGCATTTTCCAAGTTGCTTCCGCATATCTGCAACTTTCAGTGCGAGAAAATCCCGCAGAGATATTAAGACACCAAGTTTAGAATGCCTGAAACGCTACAACAATCTACTGTCTACAATCTACAGAACTACGATCGCCTGAAGATCGCCTCTCATCATGTGACAGAGTTCACAGCTTAGGTTTCGTTTTGAGTCTATTGCTCCATCATTATAGCAGCTAGACTGAAAGGGGCCGTATCGTTGGAAAGTTTAGAAGCTCAGCTCCCCCCCACCCCCATGTTCATTTCATATTGAGGTTCAATGGTGCAGTGAAAAATAGGCAGAAATAAGGCTGAGTGTAAAGAGTTAAAAAAAGAAATGGAGCTCTAGTTAAAAAGAAAAGCACCTTTTTCTTCTGCTGCATGCAAAAACTTCACGTCAGGCAATGGCAAAAGCAATGGAGAGTGCTTTGTCTCACAGTGATGAACAGCTGTTAGGTATCCTGAAAGCAGCTTATTTTAAAGCAACACCAGTGTGAATGATGATGCAGTAAAATACCGAATTAATGCTGCCCTTGAATTAACGCCTCACTCGGATATCAGCTTTTTAATAGACGCCGCCCTCGAATAAACGCCGCTCTCAATAAAGAAACGTAAAGGTGTTTTTTCTACCCTGCTCAAAAATAAAGAAACGCGCAACTCTGCCTATGTACATGACACCCCCGAAGAGACTGCAACCTCAATCCAGCATGCAATACAAACTAATGTACACCCACCTTTAGTAAGCAAAAGTTCAGTGCCAACACATTGGGGGATAAAACAAGGGCTGTCTGTTTGCCCCGTCGTCAGCTTGGATGGTGAAAACTTAAACTTTGCCGGTCACTAAGCGATATCCGAAAGCTGGCTGAAGATATCATCTTGTAGTGGGTTTAGTTGTTTTGTTTTTTATTCAATTGGAATTTCTCAGTCCTGTACAATTATTTATATATAAAAACTTGCTTATGATCTATGAGAAGATTTAGTTTCGGTTTCTCTTACAGAGAAATTACAAACAAGCAGGTAAATTACAGTGAGAAAAAGTAGGATATATTTTAGTTTTAACAGAAGTCAAACTGATATTCAGAGGTAATATTTTTCATTACGAAAAACAACTGCATCACACTCAACTACCGTTCTCTCTCCTCTTCTTGTCTCGCCCCATAGCAACCAATACACACTCCTGATTCGTTGGTACAGTACTCCCCTGACCTCCCAACTCCCACCTAGGCTCTCGTTAACTGTCAGTAAATGTACTGTATTCAAGCCCCATAAACACACAACAGTATAGTGCTGCAGATCGGAGCCTCATGGTGCCGTTTCTAAAATGCCTTAAATCATTTAATAAAATACTGCAGCATTTGTAAAGCATAGTAATATTAATAAAGGCCGCCCTCGTATAATCTCCACCCTCGTTTAAGGGCTGCAGTCATTTTTATCAATTTAAAATAAACGCAGCAACGCCAAATTGAAGTAATACGGTATATATTGTTTTTTATATGCAAAAGTGCCTTTTCTTTTGCCATTCCCCCCTAAGATTTTGGAACCCACCCTCCCATTGGCTGCTGATTGGGGGGGGGCACACAAAAATGAAATTCAAGCCCTGCTTTTTCTTGGAGACAGTTTTGTAGGATATTCACAGCCCATTTAGAAGCCTTAGTTGTGTATTTTTTCCCCCCGTTTTCAGTTCTGGTTCCGTTATTTCACTGTGCCATTTCTTTTCCAAGCAGGTTTACAGTGCCTTGAAAAAGTATTCAGCCCCTAACACTTTTTCCACATTTTGTTTTCACACTGATCTACAAAGCCTTGAGCACCATGTCAAATCAAAAGAAAAATTCCAAAAGCTTTCAACAGTTTACTAAAAATTAAAAACGGAAATGATCAGATTAAAAAAGTAGTCATACCCTTTGTAATTGCAAGCCTAAATTTGCTCAGGTGCAATATATTACCTCAACAAGTCACACAATTTGTTGATGGACTCCACCTGTGTAAGAAATTAGTGGATCACCTGCTTTAAATTAATCTGTGAGGATAAATACCGCTCTCTCTGTATGGTTCCATAGTATGGTAGAGACTTTCAAAAGAAAGAATCAAAATGAAGACGAAAGAGCATTCTAAGCAAGTCAGAGATGTGATTTATAGAGAAGCACAAATCTGGGGAAGGGTACAAAACCATTTCAAAGGCATTGAAAATCCCTCGGAGCTCAGTGCAGTCCATCGTACAGAAGTGGAAAAAATACGAAACTACCACCGCACTGCCTAGATCAGGCCGCCCCTCTAAAATTAGTTGCTGGACAAGAAGGGCATTTTGGGAAGCTACTGTGAGGCAAACATTGACTCTGAATGAGTTACAGAAGTCAGTGGCTGCGATGGACGATGATGTTCATATATCAACAATCTCCAAGGCATTCCACAAAAAGGGCCTTTATGGGAGAGTGGCAAGGAAGAAGCCCTGGCTGAAAAAAATCCCATATCCTTGCCCGCAAAGAGTTCGCAAAACATCACCTAGAAGATACTGCAGTAATGTGGCAGAACGTCTTGTGGTCTGATGAGACTAAAGTGGAACTTTTTGGCCTGAATGCTAAGCGGTATGTGTAGCGCAAATCAAACACTGCACACCAACCAGGTAACACCATCCCCATGGTAAAGTATGGCGGTGGTAGCATCATGTTATGGGGATGCTTTTCAGCAGCAGGGACTGGCAATACTGTCAGGATTGATGGGAGGATGAATGGCGCACAATACAGAGAAATCCTAGATAAAAACCTGCGCCCCTCTGCCAAAAAACTCAAACTGTGGAAGAAGTTTGTCTTTCAACAGGACAATGATCCAAAGCACACTGCCAGAGCAACACTGGAGTGGCTTAAAATGAAGAAAATAGATGTCCTTGAGTGGCCCAGTCAGAGTCCTGACCTTAATCCCATCGAAAATCTGTGGCAAGACCTCAAAATTGCTGTCCATCACCGTTCCCCAACTAACTTGACACGGCTTGACACGGAGCAATTTTGAAGGAGGAATGGGCAAATATTGCTCCATCACGGTGTGCAAAGTTAATAGAGACTTATCCGAAAAGACTACTGCCTGTAATAGCTGCCAGAGGTGGTTCAACCAAGTATTGACCCAGGGGGATAAATACTTAAAAAAATGATGACATTTCCGTTTTTTAATTTTTATTATTTTATTGTTTACTATTTTCTTTCTTTTTGGGGGGACTCTGTGAAGAAGAATGTGTGACTCACAAATAAAAATTCCCAATCGAATGCATCAAAATCCCAGGCTGTGAGACTCTTAAATGTGAAAAAAAGGGATGGGGGCGAATACTTTTCAAGGCACTGTATAATTGTATTTACAGTATACCGTAGTAGGCCTGGTGTATATTAAATGTTTATTTTTGTCCCATTCTTGATACATTGTGGTTATACCTAGAGACTCTATACTTTCCTAAAAATATATATTTATCAACATGAGCTTAAATTGGGGCAATAGTAGGGTCTAGTAGTTTATGCATTTGCTAGCTGCTAGGTCAAAGTAATGACTTATTTGATATTATTTCTTTGGTAGGACAAAACATAATGCCTACCTGGCTCCCCGGATTCATTTTGTCACATTATTAATTTGTCTGCTTACCACCTTATTATAAATGGTGTGCTTGTCCCATATTATAGGAGGCTGTGTGGTCCAGTGGTTAAAAAAAAGGGCTTGTAACCAAGAGGTCCCCGGTTCAAATCCCACCTCAGCCACTGACTCATTGTGTGACCCTGTGCAAGTCACTTAACCTCCTTGTGCTCCGTCTTTCGGGTGAGACGTAGTTGTAAGTGACTCTGCAGCTGCTGATGCATAGTTCACACACCCTAGTCTCTGTAAGTCGCCTTGGATAAAGGCGTCTGCTAAATAAACAAATAATAATATATTAAATTAGGCTATTCAAAACAAACTGCCAATATGCTATATGGTACATGTGTAAAATATGATATTTGCAGGTACATTAAAATGTAAAATGCAAATATGTGTGTTCCAGTGGTTAAAGAAAAGGGCTTGTAACCAAGAGGTCCCCGGTTCAAATCCCACCTCAGCCACTGACTCATTGTGTGACCCTGTGCAAGTCACTTAACCTCCTTGTGCTCCGTCTTTCGGGTGAGACGTAGTTGTAAGTGACTCTGCAGCTGCTGATGCATAGTTCACACACCCTAGTCTCTGTAAGTCGCCTTGGATAAAGGCGTCTGCTAAATAAACAAATAATAATATGTTAAATTAGGCTATTCAAAACAAACTGCCAATATGCTATATGGTACATGTGTAAAATATGATATTTGCAGGTACATTAAAATGTAAAATGCAAATATGTGTGTTCCAGTGGTTAAAGAAAAGGGCTTGTAACCAAGAGGTCCCCGGTTCAAATCCCACCTCAGCCACTGACTCATTGTGTGACCCTGTGCAAGTCACTTAACCTCCTTGTGCTCCGTCTTTCGGGTGAGACGTAGTTGTAAGTGACTCTGCAGCTGCTGATGCATAGTTCGCACACCTTAGTCTCTGTAAGTCGCCTTGGATAAAGGCGTCTGCTAAATAAACAAATAATAATATGTTAAATTAGGCTATTCAAAACAAACTGCCAATATGCTATATGGTACATGTGTAAAATATGATATTTGCAGGTACATTAAAATGTAAAATGCAAATATGTGTGTTCCAGTGGTTAAAGAAAAGGGCTTGTAACCAAGAGGTCCCCGGTTCAAATCCCACCTCAGCCACTGACTCATTGTGTGACCCTGTGCAAGTCACTTAACCTCCTTGTGCTCCGTCTTTCGGATGAGATGTAATTGTAAGTGACTCTGCAGCTGCTGATGCATAGTTCACACACCCTAGTCTCTATAAGTCACCTTGGATAAAGGCATCTGCTAAATAAGCAAAAATAATAATAAACTTATTTTTAGCAAACTGCCATATTTTTATATTTTTATAGCTGGTTTTGGCTACCACTGTTTTAGTCAGTGCTGGAGACAAATCTATGATGGAGCTCCTTAAGACAGCCTGGCTTGGGTTGGGTGGAGCCAGCTATCAAACTGAGCCACTCGTAACAGGCATTATTAAGCTGTGTTTTGTCTTAATGAGGCAGGGGAGCAATAGTTGCCAAATTGTATTGTTTTACAAACAAGAAAAATTTAGCTGGGCGAGTAGTCAAATCTACATGCTGTTTCAGTAGAGCATTAAAAAAGTGTTTTTTTAATTAAACACAAACCATCATTGTTGGTGTAAACAAATGATGATCTGCATGATCCTGGGTTGAAAACTAGATCTGTCAAACTGCTTTACTGTGTGGCGCAGCAAAAGTAAACACACCAAAAACACCATTTCACTTTTACAGCTAAGTGACCTCTAGTGTACCACTGGCTGGGTAGAAACTAAAGGTAGACATTGGTAGAAAATCTGGAAGCAGGTATGCATCCTGAAGGTGTGAAATTGATTACATTAAAAAATATGAGCTCTGTTATAACTTTTTGTATTTCCACAGCCTTTGTAGTACTGGAAATCATTTGAAAAGAAATGAATACCTCCACCCCTACACAAACTAGAAGACATACCGGGTGATTGAGAATCTGTGCATTGGGGTTCTGTGAGTACTGAGGAACTGTAGACATCTGCCTCTTTATACCTGAACCACCCTCTGGTGGCCAAAGTGCGTCACAGAGTGTTTGTCAGACATTTCTGTTTTGCATATCCTCCTCCATGCACTGCCCACTTTTCATGATGCTCCATCAACTTTGCACAAATTATGAATCACTCTGTATCTTTCATCTTAGTTGTGTGATCATGTACAGTACATTAAAATATTTCTTAAATGAGAAACAATGCTATATTTTTTGCCATAATATCCTGATATTAAAGCCTGAAAACTGCATCTTCTTTGTTCTCTTCTGGTTCAGAGCTGTCTAGAAGTCACTGGCTGTAGTAGCGTTACAGAAGAACTCCAGTGTGAGATCTGCACCACTGAAGCTGAGGAGAAGACTGGATAGTTTAGTATTGCTTTCCCATCTATTCTTTAAAAATGCTTTTGATCACCTTTCATCAATTACTTTGTCATGAAACAATAAAGGTAAGAGGGTCGTATTCAACTAGTGAGTTTTTTAAAAAGTGAGTATCAAACTGTATTTTATTCATTAAAACAGTATGAAATAATTTCTTTAGTTTTTCTATAATTGGGGATTAAAGTGTACATCTTACACTGGGATTCAATTTAAATTATATTACTGCTATATGGCCTTATGTGAAGTCCATATCCATGACTTAGGTGTTGTAAAATTTGTCCAGAACCTGAACTTGAAAGACCTTAGTGCTACTCTGTTCCATACAGCAATGAATAAAATACATATAGATCATTTCCCCAGTAATAGAAACTATTTAAGGTTTAGAAAAACAAACAGAAAAATCATTCCAAACCTGTGTAGGGGTCCAGTTTCACATTTAAAAAACTGAATAAATCCAAAACTTTCTCATTTTTTTGTATAATTTATTTTACACATTGTGTAAAAAGTAAGGGTCTGTCAAAGAGAAATGTTTCAGATGGAAAGCCGAAGCTGAAAGAAAACAAAAAGCAGCGACTTGTAATACAAGCAGCTGTCCCGCTAATGAGAAGCAGGTTTGGGCGGTTGCTAAGTGACAGGACCTCAGGAGCCAGGAGTCTGTAATCCCCTTCGCTCAGCAAACACACCTCCCCAGTACAGTAAATACCTCAGTCACTCTGCAGTCCAATGGCTCTGGTTTGGAAAGCATGAGTGTAAATGAGAAACAGACTCTGCTTCCCTGATGTGTTTTTCTTTCTTTTTTAAGAAAAAAGAACAAACTCCAAAAATAGTTTGGGGGATCGCGTGCCAGTGGGTTTAGAATATATATATATATTTTTACTCCTAGTCACGCAATCAGCCTGGCAGGGCCCTTGAGAGACAATTCCTCCCATAACTACACTGCCATCAAAAGGCAGAACCCTTCTCCTTGTGTCCTCTCCACCTTTTTTGAAATTGGGACTTACTGCAGTCAGGCTAGTTAGATTGCAGTTTAACTGTAACTGCAGATAATAAAAGTGTTGTTGTTGTTACTGTGGGTTGATGAGTGATGTTAAAAAAGTTGTTTAACTTTAGGGCTGGTCAAGTGTACAAGGAAATAAACTGACTCCGAAGTAGATAAATGCCCGAGACCTTTCCGAGGGCTGTTTATACTAGTGAGAGAACCAAGCAGTGAAAGAAAAGATGACCGCCAATTATACTTTTGGGAGATGCCTGCTTGTCAGGTATTCCCTGAGCATTTTATATCAAAGCTGCTGATAGGCCCCTCCGCGGAGTGACGTGCTCGGTCCTGCCTCACCAAGGTAATAAATAGTCACTGCGCGGAGACGTCAGTCTCTTTTGCATTGAACCCGCGAATGTGAGTGATGCAACCTCACAAGGTTGGCGGTCATTTTCTCTTTCAGGGAATCGGGGTTACATCCATAACCTATCGTTCCCTCTCAATTCGAAGATGACCGCCAATGATACATTTGGGAAAGTATACCAAAGCCGTGAGGGAGAATGAGCAGACAGCATATGAGGGACATCTCGCTACCGTTATCTAGTGTTGGACCCTAGTGCCTATTGAAGGCATAGAGGTAACATTAAGTTGGTAAATGTATACAGAGTAGCCCAGCTAGACGCAGTACAAATATCAGTCAACGAGGGACTTCTAAAGAGGGCCCATGACGTAGCCACATAGGCGAGACACTGTGTCTGTCGTGCTTGGGGTGTAGCCGAAAGGCATTGAGCCATGGTTGAAGTGGGTGCATGTGAAGTAACCCCAGTTGGATGGCTGACACAGCTGTGGCCATCAGACCCAGTAATTTTTGTCACAACACCAATTGTACTGTGGACCCTACTTGAAACAGTGCCAGACAGTTGCGAATGGCAGTTACTCTGTTGTCCGACAGGTAGGCTCACATCGTAAGGGAATCCAGCCGGAGACCATACTGTGCACCGGTATTAATTGGCTTTTTGCATCGTTGAGGGTGAGAGTCAGCATCGACAGATGCTCCGTCACAATCGCTGTGTGGGCCACTACTCCTTCCTGGGACTGGGAACAAATCAAACAATCAGTCAATCTTTATTTTATATAGTGCCTTTCATAGTGGACCACCATCACAAAGCACTTTACAAGATGCAGTAACAAGAAAATCCATAATACTTTAAATACAGATAAATGCATAATACATGATATACAGTAAAAATAATAATAATAAAAAACAATTGCATATAACATTAAATACAGTGAAAAATGCATAATACATAATAGTAGCATAATATATGAATTAGTAGCAACAACACAGCACCTAAAAGCAAGAGAGAACAGGTGGGTCTTGATTTAAAGCGAGCGATGGTGGTTGCATCATGCACCATAGCTGGGAGAGAGTTCCAAAGAGTTGGAGCCATGAAGCTAAACGAGCATTCTCCAAGTGTGGTGCACTTATGCTGGGGGATAACAAGCAGGTCAGAGTCGGAGGACCTCAGCTTGCGGGCAGGGACATAGCGGGTCAGCAAGTTGAGGAGATACTCGGGACCTGTGTGATGAAGGGCATTGTAAGTGAGCAGGAGAGTTTTGAAAGTAATCCTGAACTTTACAGGTAGTCAGTGCAGCTGGGCAAGACGGGGAGGTGATGTGATCACGTTTTTTACATATGGTAAGGATCCTGGCAACGGCACTCTGGACTAGCTGCATTCGGTTTATGGTGTGTGCCGGGAGACCACCATATAGAGAGTTGCAGTAATTGAGTCAAGAGGAGACAAATACATGACAAAGTATCTCCGCATCCGGGAGGGAAAGGTAGGGATGGACTTTAGAGATGTTTCGAAGATGGTAGAAGGAAGATTTGACCACAGAGGAGATACATACTGTGGGGGAAGGCAGCAGCAGACAGTTTCCGAGGTTCAGGACAGCTATATTTAGCTATATTTTTAAGTTGAGTTTTAGATCCTACAAGAAGGAGCCAGACTGTAGAGATTCAAGCAGATTGTTATCCGTGAGATGTTTTATCAGCTGACTGGCTACAGCCCTTTCGAGAGTTTTGGAGAGAAAAGGGATATTGGAGATGGGACGGAAATTAGATAAGTCAGCCAGGTCGAGGGAGGTTTTTATGAGTGCCAGTCGTCCAGGTAATTCATCACCCTGATCCCTTGCAGCCGCATCCATGCACTTTAAAAATGTGCGGGGGGCTAAGGAGAGGTCGAATGGCAGCTCAGAAAACTCGAAAACGCTACCTTGAAAGGCGAAGCGGAGATATTTCCTGTGCGCTGGACGGATAGGATCGTGGAAATACGCGTCCTTTCGGTCCACTCTGATAAACCATTCACCCGGCCGGACAGACTGGCGTGTACGGCAGACGCCAGCATCTCGTTCTCTCCAGTACCAGAGTACAGGAGGGGAGCATTGAGGCTACCTGCCGAGGCACCTTGTGTTCTCGGTGAGAGCGCTGCAGCAATTCCTCAACCGCTGGTCCAAGCCAGCGGAATCAACTCAACAGGGGGTGCAGCAGAGCTGGGTCCGGTGGAGGAACCGGTGGAAAAACACATACACTCACACAACAGCAAAGCTGTGAGGGTAAATAGAACAGTCACCACGGCAACGCGGGTGAACTGATTTTTTTTTTTTTACCAAGCGCACCGAGTAGATGGCCTGAAACAAGATGGCAGATTCAACTGAACAGCGGGGCGCAGCAGAGCCTGGCCCGGTGGAGGATCACGCGTCTCTTTTTCATTTTTTTTTTTTTTAGCTGCAATAGCAGAGGAGAAAACACAAAACAGCGAGCACTGTAAGGGTTAGGAAAGCAGACCTACAATCGGAAAGCGACGTAGGCTGTTGAAAAGAAAAAGAGTAAACACAGCGCAGTTGCGTTTATAGCTGAGTTCACAGAAGCAGAGTTTCTGATTCCAGGAAAGTGGCAAGCCGAAATTGCAGGGGAACTCCAGAAAACTCGAGAGAGTGCTGTTTAACACAGGCTCAATCACATCAACTGGACAAGGGTGTCTAGCCTGGACTGCAATTTTCAAGTCTTGCCACAGATGCTTAATCGGATTGAGGTCTGGGCTTTGACTGGGCCATTCTAAGACATTCAGGTTCTTGTTTTTAAACCACTCCAGTGTAGCTTTGGCTGTGTGTTTAGGGCCATTGTCCTGCTGGAAGGTGAACCTCCGCCCCAGTCCCAGGTCTCTTGCAGACAGAAACAGATTTTCCTCTAGAATTTCCCTGTATTTGGCTCCATCCATCTTGCCCTCAATCCTGACCAGTTTCCCAGTCCCTGCCGATGAAAAGCATCCCCATAACATGATGCTGCCAACACCATGCTTCACCGTGGGGATGGTGTTCTCAGGGTGATGAGCAGTGTTGGCTTTGCGCCACACACAGCGTTTTGCGCTAAGGCCAAAAAGTTCAATTTTGGTCTCATCAGACCAGAGAACCGTTTTCCACATGTTTGCTGTGTCTCCCACATGCCTTTTGGCAAAATCCAAACGGGATTTGATATGGGGTTTTTTCAGCAATGGCTTTCTTCTCGCCACTCTTCCATAAAGCCCAGCTTTGTGGAGCGTCCGGGTTATAGTTGTCCCATGGACGGTTTCTCCCCTCTCAGCTGTGGATCTCTCCAGCTCCTTCAGAGTTACCATTGGCCTCTTAGTTGCTTCTCTGATTAATGCCCTCCTTACCTGGTCACTGAGTTTTGGTGGACGGCCTTCTCTAGGCAGAGTTGTGCCATATTCTTTCCATTTTTTAATAATGGATTTAACGGTGCTCCGGGGGATGTTCAAAGTTTGAGATATTTTTTTTATAACCCAACCCTGATTGGTGCTTCTCCAGAACTTTATCCCGGACTTGTTTTGATAGCTCCTTGGTCTTCATGATGCTGTTTGTTTAGATATGCTTTCTAACAAACTCTGGGGCCTTCCAGAAACAGGTGTATTTAATCTGAGATCATGTGACACTTTAATTGCACACAGGTGGACTCCATTCAACTAATTATGTGACTTCTGAAGGCAATTGGTTGCACCAGAGCTTATTTAGGGGTGTCACAGCAAAGGGGGTGAATACTTTGCAATCAAGACTTTTCAGTTTTTTATTTGTAAATAATTTTGAAAAATATGTAGATTTTTTTCCCAACTTCGACATTATGGACTATTTTGTGTAGATCAGTGACAAAAAATCCTAATTAAATCCATTTTAATTCCAGGTTGTAACACTACAAAATGTGGAAAAGTCCAAGGGGGGTGAATACTTATGCAAGGCACTGTACATACATACATACAGTATGTTTCACTTGCTGTTAAATATAATTTTTATCAGATCTAAAATTCGAAAATATGGATCTAAGGGGCTAAATACTCATTCCCGAGGTCTACGTTAGTATTTTTCAATAGAATGTACTATCGTTCATTGTCTTATTGTTGGTTAAAAATGTTCAATCTTAAAAATACTCTTTCTTTTCTATCTCTTAATACCAAGGGCCTTAGAAACAGCACTAAACGTAAGGCAATTTTTTTTATTTTATTTTGTAAGGAGCAACAAAACTCAAATTGTTTTTTTGTTACAAGAAACTCATTCTACTGATGCTGATGTACATTTTTGGAAGTCTCAATGGGGTGATCAAATTCTATTTAGACATGCTAATTCTCATACTATATTGCTATGTTGTTTAAAGGATTTTCGGGTATGATTGTTACTAATATATGTGATTTAGATGGTCACTGGGTGGCAGTGGTCTTAGATCTAGATGGGATTAAGCATATTCTGATTAATATTTACAGCTTTAATAA
Organism: Acipenser oxyrinchus oxyrinchus; assembly: GCA_030684275.1. NCBI lineage: Eukaryota > Metazoa > Chordata > Actinopteri > Acipenseriformes > Acipenseridae > Acipenser > Acipenser oxyrinchus. The sequence goes on from CM060255.1 coordinate 36,676,371, forward strand.
CAGAACCAAAAATAGCAAGTTACTTTTTACTATAAACTCCTTAATAAAGGATTGGATAAATACTTATTCAACTGACTGTATTATAGTAGCTGATGATTTCAGTATTGCACCTGATGAATGGTTGGACCGCTTCCCTTCTAAATATGATTCTCAATTTTATAACCCTTTGATCAATATCTTATGTGACATTTGGCATCTTCTTCATCCCCACACAAAACAGTTTTCATGGTTTAACTCTAGTAATAACTCTCATAAATCTAGAATAGACTACTGGCTTATTTCTTCTGGTTTAGTAAATTTGTTTCTAAATGCTATATTTCAGCCTCTCCCATATCTGATCATTCTAGTATTTATCTCCTTCTTATACCACATAAAGAATCAACCTTCAAATTTTACTGGAAATTTAACTGTAATTTACTTAAGAATTAATCCTTCTGTGTCCATATAAAAAAGTTTTAAGGAAGTTTGCACTGAACATAATTTGCTTTCAGCTATTAATAAATGGGAATTTTTAAAATATCAAATTCAAAATCTAGCTATCAAGTTTGGTAAAGAAACAGCTAAAAAAAAGAAAAGTTAAGCAAAATGATATTATTATGAAAATAAATCACCTATGCAATAAAATTGATCAAACCAATGAAGATAATTCAAAATTAATGACATTACAATCTCAACTAGATGATCTCTATAAAGAAAAAGCCGATTGGGCTTTTATTCGTTCAAGAGCTAAGAGGATAGAAAAAGGGGAAAATAATTAGGCTTCCAAGCCAAAGGCTGGGAAGCCTATTGTTATTGTTATGTTTATTAGGCTTCCAAGCCAAATGCTGGGGAAGCCTATTGTTATTGCTGTGTTTATTATTATTATTATTATTTTTCCGCACAAACAACATTGCAGTTATGAAACCGCATACTTAAGTAGATGCCTATGGCTGGACAACCAAACTGGCATCCCCAAATGAAAAAGTCACATGGTTCGACCGCCATCTTGGATCTCGTGGAAATTTGGGGAATTTTTCAAAACTCTTGCCGTTAAAAGCAACTTAAGGTGGAACTATGACAATGGCAGCAGATAGTGCAGCAATGGCCTATAAAAAACATATGTTCAATCGAGGTCGACTGAACAATTACTTTGCCCGCTACGCTGGATTGGCGCCAAATATTCAACAATCTTCTTGTCTTAAACCGCAATGTCAATCGACACCAAAATTGGCACGCATGTTCAAGACCAGGTCCTTTCTACCATTTGTAAAATCCACGCTTTTTCGTTACAAAACATGGCCGCGGCGTGGAAATAACCGTTTCACGACGGCTCTGATTTCATACATTCGTGCATAAATCCAAGGCGCAATAAACTACAGTCATGAAACTTTATATGACCATAGAGACTCACGTAAAGTACTGGTGAGATGAAAATGACACAGTTTGGCGGCCATATTGATAATTGTAAAAAAACTTTTACAACCCATAACAAGAACACCATTGCACTTATACTCTTCAATGTCAACACAATTGTACAGACCATTGGAAAGTAATAACTGCTGAAGTTTGAAACCGATTGCTCACACGGCGCGGCGGCCATATTGGAATTTACATTGAAATTTTAACTACTAGGGCGTGCCGACAGGGTCATAGTTATAATGGAACACATATGGGAAGTCATATGTGCTCTATGAAAAAATGTCATCGCCCGTGACCTCTGACCTCTCCTAAAGTTCAAACGTGATGCATGACATCATCAACAGACGCAACTGGCTATAAAACTGCCTCTAACTTCTTATCAGCTGCACCAAAACGCACGAAATTTGACTCGGATGTAGAGGACTATGGGATGTTATGCCATGGTAAATATGGCGGCCTTTGGTCACATGGTGTGGCAGCCATCTTGGGTTTAATGAAAATTTCGGGCAATTTTCAAAAGTCTTCTCATATTTGTGCCAAAACTGACACAGTTAGCATAGTTGTGATGATAACGTCTCATCTATAATAACCAATGTACTAAAATTTCACGATAACTGCTTGGAAGCCTTTACAGTTGCTAGCAACTCTAGTTCTTCATATTTCTTTAATTTAGAAAAACAAAGGCAAAATAAGAAATCCATAAATTCTCTAAACAGGTAATAAATGATCAACATAAAGTCAATTATGAAATCTTTAATTTTTATAAAAACATAATTCAAACCTTTGATATTTTATCTCAGTGCATCTTCTTATTTAAGAATGTTTCTAAATTTGCTGATCTGTCCAATTGTATTATTTAATTCTCTGGTATCCCTTTTTTCTTCTTTCTTCATCTCTTGTTAAAAATCAACCCTATTTTGGCTCCCTAGTGGCGCATTCCAGTAAAAGGCACTCTGTGTGGAGTGCAGGATGTGCCCTGTAGTCTGGACGTCGCGAGTTCGAGTCCAGGCTATTCCTTTGCCGACCGAGGACGGGAGCTTCCAGGGGGCGACGCTCAATTGGCCGAGCACCGCCCGGGGGGAGGGAGGGTTAGGTCGGCCAGGGTGTCCTCGGCTCACCGCGCACCAGCGACCCCTGTAGCCTGACTGGCCGCCTGCGGGCTTGTCTGTAAGCTGCCCAAAAGCTGCGTTGTCCTCCGACACTGTAGCTCTTGGGTGGCTGCATGGTGAGTCCACAGTGTGAAGAAAAGTGGTCGGCTGACGGCACACGCTTCGGAGGACAGCGTGTGTTCGTCTTCGCCCTCCCGAGTCAGCGCAGGAGTGGTAGCGGTGAGCTGAGCCTAAAAATAATTGGCCATTCCAAATTGGGAGAAAATAATAAAAATAATTGGCAACGACTAAATTAAAAAAAAATCGACCCTGTTTTGTACTGTATTGTTCTATTTTGTATCTAAATAAAATAATTTATGAAAAGAAAAAAAATGAAGTGGGCGTGAGCGGGTTACGACCTATGTCATTACGTTTGTTTTCGTCATCGACCAGCATTCAAAGAAGAAGAGAGGAACCATTACAAGATGGACTCCAACGATATCGATGGACAGAAAATGGAAGCCTGGGATGCCGATGAAGTACAGGCACTGGTAACTCTCTGGTGTGATAGAAGTGTCCAGTGAGAAATTGCGTCTAGTGTTGTGACAGTTGTGAGTGGTGTGGTGAATAAATTGACAACCAAACAGTAATTTCTCCCAAAACGTCTGTGTTTATTAAATATACACAAAATGAACCACCCCTCTATCAGCAATGGTATCATGGGGAACACGGCTGGCTTACAGACCAAAAATAAAAACAAATAATAATCCCCAATCCACAGTCCCGTGCACAAAAGTGTGCTCTTCAACCCACAGGGGGGTGCTGGTGTCGTGAGGTGAGGGTAGTGCTCTGGTTATGTGGGCTGGCTCCATGGCTGCAGCTCCTGGCTCCTTACTCTCCCTCTAGAAACACAAACACAAAACAGCATGTAACAAAATAAACAAAACCCGCTCCGGCTGGAAGTTACGTTCTCAACGCAAGGTGGCGTTCTGCCGTAGCTGCTTCCCCTTTATACCCACAAACTCCTCCCTGAATCAACCCGTCACCATGGTTTCTCCAAGAGAGGGCCAGCCCGCAGCTGATTGCAATGGAGTGGTTCTGGGCACTTGCAACTACGCGCTCCCCATAATATGGTCACCTTCCAGTTTCCACCTACCATCAAGGTGGTCCATCTAGGAGGCAGCATACCACCTTACACATCGTCCTTTCTGGTTGGGAGGGAGATTTACAGCATTAATCCTTCCTCTCTTTATTTCAAGTGTACATAACGAAAAAATGTATGCCAAAATTTCAGTAGACATGAAGGAATTGGGATATAACTGGAGTCTCAAGCAGTGTCGGGAGAAAATTAAGAAACTAAAACAAGAGTATAAAAAAATAAAAGAACATAACAACAAAAGTGGAGCCGATCGTAAAGTAAGCAAATATTACAACATTATGCCGATATTACTTTGTAAAAAAATAAGTAAATAGAATTATATACAGTAAAACGTTGTCACTCCGAAAACACTCGGGGCCCTGTCCGACACTGTCGTCCCCCCCGCATAAAAAAATCATTGATAAAGTGTATACCATGTACAGTATATTCAAAGTAATTTTCATACGCTGCAATTAAGAATAAACTGTAGCTTTGCAAGACGAGGGTTTTTTCGAACTGCATAAACAACAATAATAACCTCTCTTTCTGTATTTTAAAAGTGTATTTTTCGCTTTCTATTCTGAACTAAAACTGCTAACAAGAAATGCCAAATATATTCCTGTGGATTAAATAATGAACAGACCCTGTGCAGAAATATTTATATATGTTAATATTCTGTAAGTTTGTAATAAAGTTCAATTATGCTTATGTTTTGTGTTAATACTTACATTATTCATGTACACCGTTTATAAGTTCATACAGTTAAGTTTATATAGTTAAAATATATTTTGTGTAAACACTTTGAGTACTTACAACAATTAAAGACATTTCTGTTAAACCAATTTGTGAATGTGTATTCTTTTTACCATGACAAACAGTACCCAACATGAAACAGAAAAGGTAATAAAATACATATCAGTATTTCATATGTCAACACTAAAATAATCAACAAGAGCTTCACGTACAGCAGCCCTTTCATTGTGCTAATTCCAATCGTCACTGTAGTATTCCCCATGTTTTTCGCAGAGGATGTGTTCTGGTAGGAGTATTTTGGTTACTTCCATGCAAAACTCTTGCACACATAGCACTGAGTTGCATTGCTGACCCCAAACAGGTGCCCCACACTTCTGTGCTCTGAATTATTTGCCAGCTTCCACAAAGCAATAGCTACTCTTTCATGCACAGGAACACACAAGTGAAATTTTGTGTCTGATCTTTGGAGTGTGGGTGTCAGTCTTTGGCGTAAGTATTCAAAAGTTTAAATTCTTTCCCACCAATCTGTTGATCGAATGTGTGTCCATACTGAGCACCGCCTTTTGAACTGGATCTAATATTGCAGGATTCTCTAGAAGAAAAATAAATAAATAAATTGGTTAACAATTAATTACATTCTGAAAACAGTAATCAGTAATTCATTTTAAGCATAATCCTACCTACCAGGACGAGGAGGAGGAACCGGCCCAGGAAAGGAAGTTAGGGAGAAGGAGCAAGAAGAGAAGGGGGAGAGGGAAGCTGCAGCAGCAACAGGAACCGCAGCAACAGCAGGAGGAGGTCGGGGATGACGGTTGGGAGGTTTTCATAAAGAACCTCGCGGCGGAATTATGCCCTGGCTGTGGGGCATTTGGGCACATGTTGGCTCTGCCTCCGCCACCTCCACCGCTTCCACCAGCAGAAACAGAGCAGCGGGAGCTGCCTCTGCCTCCGCCACCTCCACCGCCAGGAGCAGAGCAGCAGGAGCTGCCTCTGCCGCTGTCACCTCCACCAGCAGAGGGTGAATACCTGCTGGTTCCGCCTCCATCAACTTGGGAGGATGGCTTAGCGCTCCCACCTCCACCAGCAGAGGGTGAATACCTGCTGGTTCCGTCTCAACCGCCGTGGGAGGGCAGCTTACCGCTCCCACCTCCACCAGCAGAGGGTGAATACCCGCTGGTTCCGTCTCCACCGCCGTGGGAGGACTGCTTGTCCCTCCCACCTCCACCAGCAGAGGGGGAATACCCGCTGGTTCCATCTCCACCACCGAGGGAGGACTGCTTGCCCCTCCCACCTCCACCAGCAGAGGGTGAATACCTGCTAGTTCCACCTCCACCGCCATGGGAAGGACTGCTCCTGCCCTGCCTCGGTCCGCCCAACGATGCCTGCCTCGCTCTATCCAAAGATGCCTGCCTCGCTCCACCCAAGGATGCCTGCTTCACGCCGCCCAAGAATGCCTGCCATGCATCGCTTGGGGTTGCCTGCTGCTCCGCATCGCCTGGGGTTGCCTGCTGCTCTGCATCGCCTGGGGAGCCAACAGTTGCAGGGTACGAGGGAGAAGTGGAGCAAGTGGGTCCACTGCTGCCGTCGCCTCACGAGGGTCCACTGCTGCCGTCGCCTCTCGAGGGTCCGCTGCTCCCGTCGCCGCCTGGGGTCGCCACCGGCTCTGCTTCGCCTGGGGTTGCCGCCGGCTCTGCTTCTCCTGGGAAGCTGCCGACCATGAAGACGGGGGGGAAGTCAGGAGACCAGCACCCCCTGCAGCAGTTTCGCTGCAGGGAATTGGGTGGCCAGAGCCCCAGAAGAGGGAGCTGCCGGCTATGAAAATGGGGGGGAGAGGTCAGGAGACCACCCCCACAGGCCGCCGGGTGGCCGCAAGATTGCTTTGGCTGGAGGAGCCGGCCTGGGTACGGTCAGCCTGGCCGCTAAAACTGTTGGGGTGGGAGGAGGACCTTACACCGTGGCCACCACCTTTGGCCCGTTGCTGCCCCTGTTCCTGGGCCGGGACGGTGAACCGGAACTTTGGGGACTAAGGGGGGAGGTGGCCTTTTAAGGCCATGTGTGCTGCGCACAAGGGGGGGCATGTGTGTGTGTCCCGCCCCTTTGTTTATTATTTATTTTATATTATGATTTATGTTTATATTACGGCGACGCGCCGCTTATTTATTATTGTTTTTCATTTTAAAAACCTTGTGAGGATGCGTGACTGATCAGCTACTGATTATTTAACTAGCTGACAGTCGCGCATCCTTACTAAACTCGTGCAGACTATGGCCGAGGGGTAATAATTAATTAATAGCTAGTTAACCCCTCGGCCAGAATATAAAAGCCTGCAGCTATCTGCACAAACTGGAGAGTGTCAGAGGAGAGACGTGAGAGTAAAGCAATTGCTAGACGTGCTGGATAAAAACCAGCACAATATTTGTTTGTTTGGCCAATGCACCTTTTGGTTTTGTGTTTAAACCTTTTGTTTATTTATTATTTAATAAATACACTGAGCGCCGTAGCGCTGCAGTTTCACCACCGCCATTCCTTGTTTAGGTTTGTGTTCCTGGTCCGTGACGTCACCACCCACACGACACTCAACAACAGCTTGGTCACACCTTCCAAATAGCCTATTGGCATTGAGGTGGCGTCTAATTGTAGATTTGGAGACTTGGTGACCCCAAGATGCAACCAAGTTCTGTAATTCTCCAACTGTGGCCCTTGCATTTCCCTTTGCCTCCCGAACCATCTGCCTCACTGTGTCTGGGGGCAAGATACACTTGCGTCCTCTACCAGGCAAGTTTACCACTGTTCCAGTGGTTTTGAACTTCTTAATTATTGCCGTAATAGTGGTAAGTGGTATATTTAGTTTTTTAGCTATTGCTTTGTACCCATTGCCTGATTTATGAAGGTCAACAACCATTTGTCTCTTTTCATTTGTGAGTTCTTTGCCTTTCCCCATGGTGATGGATGACAAATGGATTTCATATGCGTGTTACCTCATTTTTATACCCCTGTGAAACAGGAAGCCATGGAAGGCCACAATTCAGTTCCTTAAGACTGAGATGAACTTAAAGAAGTAGAATGTTAATGCAGATTTAATTTTGTTTGATTTTATTTATAAGAATCTTTAGGGCTGCCAATATTTCTGACACCTATCTTTTTGAGAAAAAATGTTATTACTTGTTAATAAAAAAACTTTTTTCTCTGAGCAATTGTATTAGAATTAAAGAATGTGTAGTTGAGCATAAAATATAGCTCATTACCTGTGTTGTTTATTTTATACAGCCTTTTTTGCTCATTTTTTATCAAGGGTGCCGATAATTTTGTATAATATTGTAATATAAGAGGCAGAAATCACTATAATTATCCATATGGAAAGAACACATATTTTCAATATATTATAAATATAACTTGGATTTTTTTTCATCGCTCCACTTTAGAAGAAGCCAAGTTAGAAGCAACAATTGTGTGAATGTTGGGCCACATCACCTTTCCAATTGTGCCTATTTGCTTGATGCTTGACTAGGTTGCCCCAATTGCTTCTCCAAACTTGGGCTTTTCTGTTTGATATCACCCCTTTAAACGACTGTTGCCTTTTTCTAACTTGTTTTTTACATTGACAATGTTTTTTTGTTATAGATATCACTTCTTTTTTACTTCATCAAATAATGAATAAAGCAAGGGATAGATATTCGAGAATGTGTTTGGTAAATAGACAGACAGACATTACAAGAGAGTAATAAGTAGAGCAATATAAGAGAAATGAGAAAAGATTTGAAAGTAAAATAATGGTAGAAGGGACTTTTGGACAGTACTGAAAGTGTAAACATTGTATTCTTATATGAGTGGTGAAAACAATATGTCTATTTTGGTAGGTATTGATATATTGATATTTACGTAGGTACAAAACTACAATGTTATGAATGGTTCAAAAGGTACATATGCATGTCCGTGCTAAAGGGTAGTATACTAACACATTTTAATGCTGGAAAAAAACATTCTTCTCCTTGATATATTGGTGTTATGAACTTAGGCTAAGGCATTTGTAAAGCATTAGATCTCTTCATAAAAAACCATATACATGTTGTTTGCATTTCTTGACCATGGTTTGACTTCAATAAGTGCATCATTTGCATGCACCCATTTTCCAGTAGCACCCACAGCAAGAACAGACAAATAGTGTCCTGAAGTAACACCCTGTCCTTGGTGTATGATAATGGAAGCTAATTGGTAATTCCTGTTGTCCACAGTAATTGTACTCTTCTGCACAGCAGTAAACATAGCTTTGTGTCACTTTGTAATGGTCCTGTCTGGTTTGGTTTGCCAAAGCATAAGTTGGACTACAATTATTCTTCCTGCTAATTGAATAAGTTCATGTTTCATGATAGGAGAAGTTTTGCATTGCCTACATTTGCTACCAGGAATCATTTCCCATTTGTCAGTTCTATAAATGAGTTCTTCCAAAGACATGGAATCTGTACCAGCAGGTACATGTAAAGGATAAACATGCAACACCTCTCGGATTGATAAACCGTAGTTACATTCTAGTACATAGAATGTCATGACTTATTGTGACTGAAACCATGCGAAATACTTCAGGACAAATTTCAGACAATTTGGTGAGAAACTCTGCAACATGTTGCTGCTCACCTCTATTGAAAGGTTCTCCTAAGAAGTGACAATATCCACATTAGTTAGAGACACAGTGGATGGCAAGTGATCCTATTTGTGAACAAAGGTCCTGATAGCCTCTTGTTGACTGTGTTTTAATGAATCCTTCAGAGGTTGAAGGCACTGCAATGTTGCATTTGCATAGCATAGCATGAGGTGAAATCGGGGTTGCTCAAGCCTCTGAATGGATGTGCAACTGCAAGTGTTCTCTTAGAAGATTGAGGCTTTTGCTGTTCCTGAACATTAATGATGGCTTGGTGAATGAAATGCACATGATCTTTTACCTTGTGTCCCTTGTGCGTGTTAGTTTCCTTCAAGCTTATCAACTTAGGACAATAAATCCCTCTGAGCCGATGGTACTCTTCAACTGCAGTTTGAAATGTGTAGATGCAGGTGGGGTCAAAGTTGATAAGGTGGATACCGCTTAAGGAAGTAACTGTGGAAAGTGCAACGAAACTTTGTCCATAGTAGAAAATGGAGTTACCATGATCCATTATAACTGTTTTTAGAGTCATCCCCTGGCATTTGTGAATGGTGATTGCATGAGCACCAATGACTGGGAACTGCTCTCGAACAATGTAGACTCTATCCATGATTTCAAACTTTGAGCATAAACTTTGAAAGGTACGGGTGACTCCATAAACACAGTAATCACATAGTCCCATAATAATTAACAGGTATGGCTACCAATATAGGAAGCAAGTTACATAAAACAGTGTTTCCCAATCTTGGTCCTGAGGACCCAGTGTTTGCTGATTTGTGTTCCAACTGAGCTTTAAATTACGAATTGAACCCTCAATTGAATGAATAAAATGTCAAATCAGAGCATTTGAATTATGTGAGGCTCTTAAATGGCTGGCTGCACAGGCCTCAATTAGCACTAATCTAGGACTACCTAATGATAACTCAGGTAAGGTAGTCCAAAATTAGTGCTGATCAGGGTTTGTGAAAGCAGCCAAAAGAGTTGGATATTTCAAGTTATTTCTAACATTGCATTAAGTCACTAATTGTTAGTTCAATTGGGGGATCAATTTAATAATTGAGAACTCAGTTGGAACAGCAGACACAGTGGGCTCGCAAGACCAGGTTTGTGAAAAACTGACATAATTGATGAGATATATGTATATATTTATATATGTGTGCATTGCACAATTATTTTTTTACTTTTTACTTGTTTTGATTGTTATATTTAATAAACATGAAGTTCTAGTTTGCATCTTTCAGGTTGATCAACTTTACCAGCAATACTGAAAAGGCTCTCTACTTTATTATGAGCATTATTATTGAAAAGTATTTAAAATTGATTGATATTTGATATTTTTGAAGATTTCCCATGATTTGAAATTCAAATGCAAATTATTATATTTCAGAATATACAAATACCAAGATAAATGCAAATAGTTCAGCAGATTGCATTTAAATTATTATTATTTATTTTTTAGCAGACGCCCTTATCCAGGGCAACTTACAGTTGTCACAATTATATCACATTATGTTTACATACAATTACCAATTTATCCAGTTGTTTATACTGAATCTAGCTAAAAAAATATACCTTGCTCAAGGGTACAACAGCAGTGATCTTCACCTGGTATTGAACCCACAACCCAGAGCCCTAACCACTACTTCACACTGCTGGCCCCAAGTCTAGATGGAAAGTAATGTGTCGATTTAAACCAAAGTAATGGTTTTGGAGACATTTTGTAGGGGAAACAAAGAAAAAACTACTTCAGATAATTCAAGAAAACAGAAAAATTGTTTAAGCACAAATTGTTTAAGTACAGTGGCTAAGATAAGAGTGTGTAATGAGCAAACCCAGGTGTCTGACCTTCATACATTTGGGTATAATGTTGTGTTTGTGAAATAATAGAACAAAAAGTATAAAAGCTACACTGTAAAACACTTATTTGTCACACTTTTAAAACACGTCACTGGGTTTATGATTTTAGATGTGTTTAGGATTTAAACACAGTGTGGTGTTTATTTTATAAACTCTTGGACGTGTTTATGATTTGTAGCACTTTTTAAACATTCATACGCATTTATAACAGGACTGGTGTTTAACATCTAAACTTAGCAAAAATGGCACAGATAAAACACATAACGTTTAACAATTATTTAGAGTTCTAAATGAAACACGAGTGTTACACCTAATGTCGTATAAACACTGCTGTTTAGGAATAGAGCACTTATTTTTATTTATTTTTTTACTATACACACATGCCATGTACATACAAACGTTTCACAAGTCTGTGGTTTTACAGTATAAATGACAGACCTAGCCATAATAAAGTCAAATTTAATGTCACTTCTGTTAATGTCACAATCTGCTTATTCTCATCAAATTGAAATGTCTTCGCACAAATATAATGCATGCTGTGACTTTGATGATTTGTGTTTTTAAAATGTATTAATGATCAATGCATTGCTGAGATTGTTGTGCTCACGTATCAGGTGGTGTCTGGAATGATCCAAATTCAATTAAAACAGCAGGTGGAGGGCTCCCAAGTGGCGCATCCAGTAAAGGCACTCCACGTGGAGTGAAGGATGCGCTCTATAGTCTAGACGTCGTGAGTTCGAGTCCAGGCTATTCCACAGCTGACCGTGGACAGGAGCTTCCAGGGGGCGGCGCACAATTGGCCAAGCATCGCCTGGGGGGAGGGAGGGTTAGGTCGGCCAGGGTGTCCTCGGCTCACCGTGCACCAGCGATCCCTGTAGTCTGGCCGGGCGCCTGCGGGCTTGCCTGTAAGCTGCCCGAGAGCTGCGTTGTCCTCCAACGCTGTAGCTCTTGGGTGGCTGCATGGTGAGTCCGCAGTGTGAAAAAAAGCGGCCGGCTGACGGCACATGCTTCGGAGGACAGTGTGTGTTTGTCTTTGCCCTCCTGAGTCAGCGCAGGGGTGGTAGTGGTGAGCTGAGCTTAAAAAATAAGTGGCCATTCTAAATTGGGAGAAAATAATAAAAATAATTGGCAACGACTAAATTTATAAAAAACAAATAAAAAAAAACAGCGGGTGGAGGCGTGAAATAAATATATTTCAATAGCGATTAATAACCCTTTGCTGTCCATTTATTCAGCGCGTCTCAGGGGTGTCAGGTCCAATTTATTTTCACAGACACACTTTATTTTAGACACGCTGTTTAAAAGTATTTTTTTCACAGTAAAACAGGTTTAAAAGGCACTGCATATCAACAGGACACTCTGTACTGTACTCCTCAATAATGCAATCCAAGTCATTATTTTATTACTATAACATCTAAAAAACTCTGCAAATGTCTGTGATATTCTTTGAGCACTGGATGCAGAAGCAGCTATCTTGTTTGTTTATGTCCGTGTGTTCCTCAGATACACCCCCTTTTTCGCCCGCCCGAATATAATGCATGCTGTGACTTTTAGACAAGGAAGCTACATGCCACTCTTGTGTACAAATCCATTTTATGGTATCCACCAAACAAACAGGAAACTGGAAATTTTCAAACAGGAAATAGAAAACTTCTAGAATCGAGCAGAACCTTCAGGTTTTCAGCGAAAGCTGGTCAGGCATGGATGTAAGCTTAAAAAATGAACACATTTCAACAACTGCGTGCTAAGGTCGTGTGCTCTTCAAGGACGTCATGTTGCAAATTCAAACCACGGTAAATTTTTCCTGCGATATGTGCTGTCTTAAATATAAATAAATTGTTTAATATAAATGGTGTGGATATCAAACTGCTTGCATTCCCAGATTTATTTTGACGTTGACCAACATGTGGAATCACATGATTGGTAGATGTCCAGTTATTTAGCTTTTCTGTTTGAAAAGTCGCTACACACCCTTAAAAAGTACACGGAAGAGGAAGAAGAAGATGAAGAAGGAGAATAACAATCATTCCTTAGTTTGACGACTTGTGTATAAGAGGTATGTACGTTTTTTTCACATTTGATGTTCGAAAGTTTCAGACTTTTGATACTGGTACAGATGGTACATGGTACTGCAACATGGTGAAAACAGCAAAACTCTTTGACCTGTATAGAGTATAGACCTGTATAGAGACTCCTGTCAATCTCGGTAGTTTCAAACAAGTTTTTCTAACTTGTATGAGGAACTACCGTTCCTCTCAATGTATACCGGTTTATATGTTACATACAGTATATGCATCACATATCCATATATTGATGTACATATGTTCTTAATGTGTTTTAAATATAAGCAAAACAGGAACATGCATGATCAGAACTAATTATATCATGCAACTTGATTTGTATGCCATAAAAAAGATAGATGAATGTGTGTGTGTATATAGACAGATAGAGTAAATAAGGAATACATTAAACATTTTCACAAAAATGTTGTACACGTTTATATACAAAAATGTGAGAATTGAATCTATTCAGTCTTGAACAAAGAAGACTACACGACGATCTGATTCAAACATTCAAAATCCTAAAAGGTATAGACAATGTCGACCCAGGGGACTTTTTTGACCTAAAAAAAGAAACAAGGACCAGGGGTCACAAATGGAGATTAGATAAAGGGGCATTCAGAACAGAAAATAGGAGGCACTTTTTTACACAGAGAATTGTGAGGGTCTGGAACCAACTCCCCAGTAATGTTGTTGAAGCTGACACCCTGGGATCCTTCAAGAAGCTGCTTGATGAGATTCTGGGATCAATAAGCTACTAACATCCAAACAAGCAAGATGGACTGAATGGCCTCCTCTCGTTTGTAAACTTTCTTATGTTCTTATGTAATACAGGGACATATTTTCAAAGCGTTTACTCCAGCCTTTATTAACTCCTATCTATATATCTTGTGTTGTCTTTTTTGTAAATGACAAATCCTAGGAATTATATTTATATGAAAGTGTTATAGTGTCACATTTTATATTCTGGTTACAGTGTGTAAGTGGCTAACAGTGTGCAGGTGCAGGTGATCAGTAAACAGACAGACAATTATAATCCAGGTGCAATGTTGTTTAGTGGTTTGTAATCCAATTGCCTGATGGCGTAACAACAGTAAATAATAGACAATGTTAACAGGCAATACAGCGGTGTGTATTGCTCTGTTTAAATTCATGGTTGGTTCCCAAATAATAAACAGTCCCGTTCTTATTCACCCACATGTAACACAAACACAAACACAAGTCCACAGTGTGTGCTTGAGTGCTCATAGTGAATATACAGTCCTGAGTGAAACAAAGTGCAGTGATGTTGTCCGGGTTGGTGCTGGCCTTTGGTGACAGCTCCAGATCGTGTTAGCCGTCTAAACAATAACAAACAGTATATTTAGTATATTTATTTTATATTTTGCAATTTAGCAAAATAAAAAATAAATAAATAAATAAATAAACACACACACACACACACACACACACACACACACACACACACACACACACACACACACACACACACACAGTTTCCAGAATTAAAACAGTATCCAAAGTCAGTATTCAAGATTGCAGAATATAGTGCTCAATAAGGCCCCAATGACACAGTTCACTTGCAAATGAAAATGCACAAAAGCAACTAAAGATCACAGATTTTAAAAAAAAATACATCACAGTATCTAAAACTGTTTAATGATTAACTGTTACATTACCTTAGCTTGTCTCGTTCGCTTTGTTTTGGCTCTCTATAAGGATAGTTTACGTGTTTTCAGGGTATTGGCGAAGCAAAAGTAAATCAGCCAAAAGCACCATTTCACTTTTAATTTGTAGTTCCCAACACTCTAAGGTGAAATGTAGGAAAAAAGTCAATACCTGTGAAACAGGGGAGATCTGTGCTGACTGTCTGATGTATGCATGGTGCTGCAGGAGGAGGGCAGCAGCCTCGTAAGATCCGCCTGTCAGTCATGGCAATGACACGGAGAGGTGGGGAAGAGGGTGTGTTGGATTTCCCTCTCTCTGAGTGGCTGAGTGGTGGGTCTTGGGGGATTGCTGGTCCTATAAAATAAGGCTCTGTTGTCCCCTCAGATCTGCCCCTATAGGACGTAAACGAGCCAGCGGAAGCTTTACGGCCAGATGGAGAACACTGCAGCCACAACAACAAGAAAAGAAAAGAAATATAGCAGTAGCAAGGAAAGCTGGCCAGACCCCCGAAAGTGTATTTTTTAAGCTACACAGTTGAGGGAACTGTGGAGTGTAGGACGGAGTCTCAGGCCGTGCGGGTAGCGGCGGTCGGAGAAACGCTGCAGAGTGCAGCACCTTTATTTTGTAGTTTTGTTAACAGTGTTTCATATTCTCTTTTTCTTTGTGCCTTCTGTTTTGATTATTGGTTCGTGTACCTGCGTGTGTACCTGTGAACAGGATGTGAATAATAATAAACACACAAATTATATATATATATATATATATATATATATATATATATATATATATATATATATATATATATATATATATATATATAGGGTCAGGACACTCCGTCACAGTGCCCAAGGTACTCTGTGAAGCCTTATACCATTGCTGGTATAAGGCTTCACAGGACAACAGTGCCACCTTGTGGACATAAATATATAGTGCACCTAAGTGGTGTTTAGCACTACAAATTTCTGTCTCCTGTGTCCGTGAATTCCTCACCCTTCCACAACCTGTCATACAGTAAGAGAAATAAGTTGCCAAAGTAAGGTAAAACGTCCTTCTTTTTTTTCTCCCAGCGTATTTTTTGCAGACTCCAGGCACTTTACAGGACATCCGAGTTTAATGGCAATTAACTTGTTTTGTCAACATTGAAATATTCTAGGGAATGCATTTATTTTGACGTCTATCATTTATATTAAACGATATATTTATATTTTAAAATGGACTAGTCGCATGCAAAAAAAAAAAAAAACATTTTTGAAGACCCCAGGGGATTTTAATCCACACACATGTATATTACAGGCCATCCGATTTTAAAGACAATTAACTTGTTTTGTCAACATGGAAATATACTACAGAACACACTTATTGTGACGCCTATATAATTTATATTAAATGATTTATTTCTGTTTTAAAATGGACCATTTGCCTGCAAAAAAAAATCTTTCTTTATATAAATATAAAAAAAAGGTCTGGTATACGTGGGATTTGAATCTATAACCTTCAGTTTGCAAGTGTGTTTGTGTTACTGTCATCAGTGCTACACGATTAGTTGAGACAAGCAGTATTTTGAAAGATGAAGCTGGCCATCTGAGAATTCTCGGGAGTTATATTTTTGAGACTTTTTCAAGTCATCATTATCTTCATCATCATCCTCATTATCAGATTCTGATCTTGAGCTCTGAACATTTTTGGTTTCCTGTCAGTGTAACGCTCATTGTAGTTCCTATTGGCGCAAGGAAGTACGGTTTCCTCTCTGGATACTGGTTGATGAGAGCAACGCTATTTGTGGTTCCCACTGGACAAAAAGGAACATTCATTTCTAAGAATTAGCTTTGCTAAAGGATAGCCTGTATATTTGGTAAAAGTAAAATATAAATAAATAAATACATTAATAAATATTGAAATAAATGAATACATAAATGAATACAACGACATTTATTTCTTTATTTCTTTGTCGATGTTTATTTATTTATTTTTCACTATCATATAAACACTGCCATTGAATACTATATGAAACGAAAATAAATATACAGCAGTTCTTGTTCAATTGTATATTAGTGAAGATTTTTGTACATAAAGGTCATCATGCTTTCATATATTTTTATTTTCAAATTTAAAAATATATTGTAATGACCCAGACAGTTGCTTTGTTGCAGACTTGTTGTCTTTTCAGTTTGTCTAGTCTGTCTTTTATATATGTTACATGTATTGTAAGGGGAACGGGTCACGCCGTTAGCATGGGAACGGGGAGTGGGGAGAATGTGTGTTGTTGTTTAATGAGGTTGTAGAGCATTTTGAGAATTCAACTCCGTCTCCCTGAGTTAGGGTTGCCATCTGTCCGGGTTTGACCGGACAGTCAGGGAATTGGCATCTGTGTCCGGGTCGCAGGAATCAACAAGCCCGGGCACCCTAATGTCCGTTTTTTAAGTGATACACATAAGAAACACCAACCTTCCTATATTATTTTCTTTGACATACATTAGTTGTTTAAACGATTTCCGCTATCTTATTAGAAATGTACTGTTCAGTACTGATCTGTACATTCTATTTTGTCCCCAGCATTTGAATAACGCTAAGGACAACAAAGATATCCATGTGATGTAAACAATCCAAGTGAGGAGTTGCAGTCACGTGACCCCAGCAGGCTACAAACTGGCGGTCAAAACAACCATGGCGTCTAATGCAAAAACGATATCTTCCCCAGCAAAATGTAATGTATTTGCAACCACAGAGCATACTTCTTACCTCCAGTCACAGGTTAGAAAATTAGAAAGATATAATTTATGATGTGCCAGATACTTGGCATTTGTGATCCTGTGAAGGGGTGCCCACCCTTTGTATATTTATTTATGATTATGTTTTCATTGTATTATTATTATTATTATTATTATTATTATTATTATTATTATTATATTGTGTTTTGTGTGCGGACGGACGGAAGCCGTCAGTATTATGTATTATTTGACACTGGCGAAAAGCCGGTCTTATAAAGTGTAGCTGGTGTGGATGGGGTTAAATCCTCATCCCGATAAAACCTGTGGGAATGTGGCTGGAGCCTTAAGGTAATTGTTTAATGAGTAATTAAGGCTCCAGCCACAAAATATAAAAGACCCACTCCAGGCTCATTGTTTGAAAGAGCTTAGGAGAAAGGATGGAGAAATAAAGAGAAAGATCTCAAGCAAAAGATACAAAGGTACTCTTTTTTTGTAAACATATCATTATTGTTTGTGTTTGTTTTGTTTTGGCCCTTGTGCCCTTTTTCTTTTTGTTTTGTTATTTAATAGAAATATGGCTGTGGCCGTTTTAGCCCTGTATCAGCTGTGTTTACTACTGCTTTCTGAACCTGATGTCACTACCCACACGGACCACTCAAGCCATCTGAGAAAGACCCCTACTGTGCACTACCCGTGAGCGAGTACACTTTGATGTGATTTAACCAAGTTTCTTTTTTCCTTTTAAGAAAACGTACTTACCAGTACATGTTACCAATTAAGAAAAATACATGTTCAATAGTTTGTTACAAAATACAGTACTAATATGAATTATATTATTATTTATTTCTTAGCAGACACCCTTATCCAGGGCGACATACAATTGTTACAAGATATCACATTATTTTTACATACAATTACCCAAAAATGATTTAAACAAATGCATAGAGGAATAAATACATTTAGAAATACATATTTTTAAATAAACAAATGTAGAAATGAATACATGTTTATATTATAAATGTATAAATAAATTAATAAATAGCAAGCTAGAAAAATAATTTATTTGGCTGATGCGTTTATCCACATCAATTGACATTTATATACTTCGCTAAAAAGTACACGTTTCATGTAAATATATGTAACGGTAGTTCCTCATATGAGACACTAGTGATCTGTCGCTTGCAGCATCTGTGGAGTAGTGGTTAGAGCACTATGCTCTTGGTTAGAGGGTTGTGAGTTCAATCACATGTGGGGGACACATTGCTGCTTTACTTAGATTGGTCCAGTAAAAAACCCAACTATATAAATGGGTAATTGTATGTCACAATTGTATGTTGGCCTGGATAAGTGTGTCTGCTAAAAAAAAAAAAATAAATAAATAATATGCGTGTCTGATTGGTACTTGGATGGTAGACTGCCTGTCAATATCAGGTAATTTAAACTTTTCTTTGAAGTTTAACTTGTTTACAATAACAAATAGTAGATTAAACAACAAAAATGAGCTGATTTACTTTTAATTTATTGATGCCATCTTGCTGTGCTTGTCTTTAATAATTCCCACCTCGCTTTGCTCACCTCACTACTATACTCTCCCAGCAGAACTTTTCATCTCTGATTCCATTACAGCACACCATGCCGGTGCGGCGTGCTGCTCTTTCACTTTTCTATAAGGCACATGAGACACACTGTTATGACTGATTTTATTAATCACTATTGAAATAATTGCAAGAAAAGTTATAAATATATTTATTTCATGCCTCCACCCGCTGTTTTAATTGCATTTGGATCATTCCAGACACCACCTGATACGTGAGCACAAAACAAACTCAGCAATGCATTCTCCACCGTTGGTTAAAAAAATAAATGAAACTGACACATTTGTTATATAAGGTAGGCTATGTTAGGTAGATGACAGATTCCTAATATTGTGAACATGGCTCTTTTATCAAAAATAAATAAATAAGTAATAGTAATAGTTGCCTACTTATTTTGAATATTAACTTTTAAATATTTAGCCGTGCTTTTTTGAGAATAGGCCTATACAGTGTATATCTTAGTGATAATATATTTGTTTTAATTAGTCATGGCCCCAAAGGAATCGGTTTACTCTCATTTGGCCCCAAGAAAATATCCAACTCTTTTGGCTGCTTTCACAAACCCTGATCAGCACAAATCTTCTTAGGAGAACCTTTCAATAGAGGTAAGCAGCAAGATGTTGCAGAGTTTCTCACCAAATTGTCTGAAATTTGTCCTGAAGTATCTTGCATGGTTTCAGTCACAATAAGTCATGATATTCTATGTACTACATGTAACTACTGCTCATCAAACCGAGAGATGTTGCATGTTTATGCTGGTACAGATTTTATGTGTTTAGAAGAACTCGTTTATAGAAATGACAAAAGGGAAATGATTCCTGGTAGCAAATGTAGGCAATGCAAAACTTCTCCAATCATGAAACATGAACTTATTCAATTAGCAGGAAGAATGATTGCAGTCCAACTTATGCTTTGGGAAACCAACCCAGACGGGACCATTACAAAGTGACACAATGCTAAGTTTACTGCTGTGCAGAACAGCACAATTACTGTGGACAACAGGAATTACCAATTAGCTTCCACTGTCATACACCAAGGACAGGGTGTTACTTCAGGACACTATTTGTCTGTTCTTGCTGTGGGTGCTACTGGAAAATTGGTGCATGCAACTGATGCACTTATTGAAGTCAAACAATGGTCAAGAAATGCAAACGACATGTATATGGCCTTTTATTAAGAGATCTAATGCTTTACAAATGCCTTAGCCTTAGTTCATAACACCACTATATCAAGGAGAAGAATGTTTTATTCCAGCATTAAAATGTGTTAGTATACTACCCTTTAGCATGGACATGCATATGTACCTTTTGAACCATTCATAACATTGTAGCTTTGTACCTACGTAAAAGTCAATATATCAATACCTACCAAAATAGACATATTGTTTTCACCACTCATGCAACTATAAGAATACACTTTCAATACTGTCCAAAAGTCCCTTCTACCATTATTTTACTTTCAAATCTTTTCTCATTTATCTTATATTACTCTACTTATTACTCTCTTGTAATGTCCGTCTGTCTATTTACCATACACATTCTCAAATATCTTTCCCTCGCTTTATTCATTATTTGATGAAGTAAAAAAAGAAGTGATATCTATAACAAAAAACAAGTTAGAAAAACGCAACAACCATTTAAAGGGATATATATATACGTATATATGTGTATATATGTACGTGACAGAGAACGAATAAATCTTGGTTATAAATTTCCCTCCCGACCTGTGAGGGTGCTATGTAACAGCAACAGTGTGCCCCGACTGGATGGTTTAACAGTTCATTCCAGGGTCAGTCGGAAGTCGGCCATCCAGGAAGGGAGCGGAGCCACAGTACAATAAGTCTTCGCCCCTGATGGGGAGCGATGTGGCAATCGTGGGTTGGAAGAAAAATGATTGCACTGGCTAACTAAGGGTGTGTGGCTACAGGTACTAAAGGGGAAGTGGCCGAGTGAACTGCTCCTTTGTTCTGGTTACGGACAAACCGCTGAAGGAGTGTGAAAGCATTGTGAGTGTTTAGTGTTTGTTTGTTCTGTCATGCTAATTGTAAACGTTTATTCTTGTTAGACGGCTAACACATACCAGGAGCTGGCGCTAAAGGCCAGCACCAACCTGGACATCACTGCACCGTTGTTCACAAAATAAATGTATTTCACCACTCGCACTTGAAAAGCACTCACTTTGGAATTGTGACCGTGTCTTTACAAACATTATTTCGGGACTGAACCCCGGGGGATTTTATGAGCATTACACATTGCTGTATATTGCCAGTTATTGTTTACACTAAGTGTGCTTCATGGAGTAACAGATGCCACAGGTTCCCGCCCCAGGGTGGTTGCCCAACATTTTTGCGACCACATGGTCCACTGGCTCACACCTGTCCAGAAGATGGGGTACAAATGGGCGAGGCCCTGGTTACCGAGCAGTTTTTCCATGTGGTTGGCACTAAAGCAAAAACCACGATACGGCACCACAACCCGGCCAGCCTGGAAGAAGTGGTCAAACTGGCAGAGGACTTCAAGGACTCCCTGATCTCCTTCAAGAGCAGCCTACTGACCTCTCCCTCTCCACGGAACAACAGAGGATCGGCTCCCTCCTCTACGCCACTTCCACCGGTGGCAGGACCTTCCTGACCCCAGCCCCCAATGGGCGACCTTACCTCCTCACCATGGAGGCAAAGGTTAGCCTACAGCTGGGGAAGATACGCTGCCCCTGTCCCGCTGTCATACCAACAGTAGGACAAATATGTAGCCCCAGTTCCCTCTGCCCCTCCTGTCTGTTTTAGATGCCATCAAACAGGACACATCGCCCAGTTATGCCCATTGGCACTGGAGTGTGATGTGCTATTTTACATCCGAAACAGGTAAAAGATGGGGAAATGGTCGGGAGGGGCCTTGTATTGTCGATGTAGTTTTAAGGAAAGTGAAAACCCACTCATTAGTGGACACAGAGTGCAAGCAGACCTTAATTTGGACAGCTCTCTTTGGCGGTGTGTCGTGGCAGCCACAGGGTCAGGTGGCTATCTCCTGTATCCATGGAGACAAGGTGACATACCCCGTTCTAAAAGTATATTTATCGGTGGGACCGATAAAACGCCACCTGGTAGTAGGGGTGGCAGAAAGGCTACCACACCCAATAATTCTGGGCCGAGACTGGCCAAACTATAAAGAATTGAAATTAATGGCAGTCCCGGCCACACACGTAAACATGGCAGAAAAAGGGAAAGTGGAAATGATTGGTGATATTTTCCCCTTACAAGCTGAACTGTTTTTAGGCATTCAAACTTTTCGGCCAGGAGACAAAGTACTGTTGCTCCTTCCCATGTCGGAATCAAAACTGTGTGCTAAATGGCAGGGGCCATATGAGGTGATTCGGGCAATGAAAGGTAAATTATGAAATTAAACAGCCTGATCGCTGATATGAACGTGAAATTTATCATATCAATTTATTGAAGCGCTGGCAGGCAAGGAGGCCTTATTTATAGCCCCAGGCGAAGTAGAGGATGATTTAGGACCCTGTTTCGAGGCTCCTAGCACTTGAGACATTCCAATGGGGAACAGTTCAAGAACTGCGTAAGTTAATTGAGGATTTCAGTTATGTTTTTTCTGACTTGCCCGGAAGATCTAACCTTGTTGAATATGCTATTATCACTCCCCCAGGTATCACGGTTCGAGAGAAACCTTACCGGTTCCCAGAAAGTCGATGGGGAGGCGTTAGCAAAGAGGTATAGGTGATGCTCGAACTTGGGGTGATTAAACATTCCAGGAGCGAGTGGTGCAGTCTGATTGTGTTAGTCGCCAAAAAGGAAGGCACCAGCCGCTTCTGCATTGATTTCTGTAAGGTAAACGCTATTGCCAAGTTCGATGCCTAACCCATGCCTCGGGTCGATGAGCTTCTCGACAGACTGGGAACAGCTAGGTTCATCTTCACTTTGGACCTGACGAATGAATACTGGCAAATCCCCTTAAGCCGCAGCTCTAGATAGAACTGCATTTTCTACTCCTGATGGTCTGTTCCATTTCATAACCATGCTGTTTGGGCTACATGGTGCACCAGCTGCCTTTCAGACACTGATGGACCAGGTCTTACGTCCACATCGTGAGTATGCAGCAGCGTATATTGATGATGTGGTTATCTACAGCTCCACCTGGCGAGAGCATCTGGCTAGGATCAGAGCTGTCCTACAGTCTCTAAGAGTAGCCCGGCTGACAGCCAACTTGAGTAAATGTGCATTTGCCAAAATAGAGACTCAATCCCATATGTGGGATTTATTATGGGAAATGGAAGGGTGAAACCCAAAGCCACCAAAGTCCAGGCTTTGATGAACGTGGCAATCCCAAAAACCAAGTCCCAGGTGAGGTCTCTATTGGGGTTGGCCAGTTATTACCAAAGATTCATCCCCGAGTATGCCACAGTGGTCAACCCCTTAGTAAACCTCACTAGAAAGTGCACACCAAATTTAATTAAATGGTCAGGAGAATGTCAGGGGGCGTTTGATACTATTAAGCAGAGACTCTGCCAGGCCCCTGCCCTCATTACACCAGATTTTAACAAATAATTCATCCTCCACACCAATGCTTCGATATTGGTCTGGGGGCGGTCTTGTCCCAAAAGGGTAGATGGAGAAAACCCTCAGTAAAAAGATGCTCCCATGGGAGCGCAAGTACTCCATAGTCGAAAAGGAGTGTTTGGAGAGTAAATGGGCTACTCACTCTTTACGATATTACCTACTGGGACATTCATTCAATCTTGTCACAGACCACGTCCCACTCAGGTGGTTAAGCACAATGAAGGACAGCAATGCCCGGATAACTCGGTGGTATCTGGCATTGCAGCCCTTCATGTATCATATGATTCACCATGCAAGGAAAGACCACCAAAATGCGGATTATTTTTCCCGGGAGGGGGGTGTAATGGGAAAAGAGTCTTAGCTGAGTGTTTCTTCGGCTCCACTCTGAGCGGTGGAATATGTGACAGAGAACTAATGAATCTTGGTTATAAATCTCCCTCCCGACCTGTGAGGGCACTGTGTAAAGGGAACAGAGTGCCCCAGACTGGATGGCCTGACAATTCATTCCCAGGGTTAGGTGGAAGTCGGCCATCTAGAAAGGGGGCAGAGTGGAGGAGAAACCATTGCACTCGCTAACCAAGTAAGGGGACGTAACAAGGTGATCTGTACCTTTTTTTATGGTTAAGCTGAAAACTGGAAATGAGTACTGTGAAATTACCATGAGTGTTTTGTTTGTTTTGTCGTGTCTAAATATCTACTTGTTTGTTATTATTAGATTGGTAACATGATCCAGAGCTGTCGCTACAGGCCAGCACTGCACCATTATACACAAATAAATTATATTTCACCACAAGCACTATAGCACTCATTCTGGAATTGTGAACGTGTGTCTTTGTGTGTGTTCTACTGTGTATTGCCTGGGATTATACTTTGTGGTCACCAGACCAGGATTTACAAAACATCCGTTTGGATCATGAACTTTGTTGTCTGTCTTCTGTTTCCTAATCACATCACCACTACACCTGCGCACTGAAAACCACTTTGCCACAGATGCACTCATATTCAAGTCCATTTTCATCCTTTCGGATCTCAAAAGATGTTTTTGTCAGACACCCTTGCGTCCAAGTTGTACAAGATTATGTTGAAGACCAAACCAGACTTTACGCACCAATCCGACCGTGGTGTCAGGGGACAGTGCCTCAGTTTCCCGCAGACACTTCAAATCCAGGCCGGTAATTCGGGGGGTGGCGTCTGGCCTTGTCTTTACCTGCTTTTCTAAGAGTTTTCATAACTGACAGGAATGCATTATTGTTGGTTTTAAACTCGCTGTCAGCAGAGATCTTAAAACTTCTACTGTTTAAATATCTATTTAGTCCAGCTCAGCGTTATAAAACTGGAGACTGAATACTGGTTCAGGTTGAACTTCTTGCACTGACATGAAATTCTTATGTTGATATTTTTTGGACTTATTTCCTTAAAATGATTGTCCATGTTTCTTTTTAAAATGTCTTTAAGTACATTAACAGCCCATGCTGTAGTTTTTTTGAGTGTTTTCTCAATCTTTGTTTTCTTCCATTTCATTTAGCTGTTACTCATTTACTGTTATGTGTCTACTCTTGAGAGTTGCTGGTGCACTTATTTTATTTGTATTTTTCTTTTCAGGTGGACTACTGTCTTCACTCAGAAAGCTGGTGGGTCACTTTCAATTTAAATTCCAGACCCACTGAGGTTAGTTATTCCACCGTCTCAATTAATCATAGATTTACTTGATTTGTGCTTAAATTCCAATTATTTTGTGTTTTGAAGGTCAATATTTTTCCCAGATAAAGGGTACAGCAATGGGTGCAGCATTTGCTCCCAATTATGCCAATTTGTATATGGGATTTTGGAAGGAGAAATTCATCTACAATAATGATAACATCTTTTACCGTTTATCTCTCTATGGCTTAGGTACATTGATGATGTCTTATTAATATGGTCGGGATCAAAGAGTCATTTAAAATTTAAATATGAATCTGATCTAGATAGAATACATTTTTTAGACATAGAAATATCTAAGGGAAAGAACAGCACCTTACAAGCTACTGTATTCAATAAACCAACGGATCGGAATTCGTTAATGGTAAAAAGTCAACATCCTCGCTCACTGGTAAGAAATATACTGACAGGTCAATTCTTACAGGTAAGAAGGAACTGTAGCACAATTTGAAATTAAATCTGAAGAAATGCACTCCAAATTTATTACACAAGGATATGACAACTGTATTGGAGGCAGTGTGGTCCAGTGGTTAAAGTCCAGGGCTTATAACCAGAAGATCCCAGGTTCAAATCCCACCTGTGCCACTGACTGACTCACTGTGTGACCCTGAGCAAGTCACTTAACCTCCTTGTGCTCCATCCTGCAGATGAGATGTTAAATCAGTGTCTGATTGTAAGTGACTCTGCATATAATGCACAGTTCACAGCCTACCTCTGTAAAGCACTTTGTGATGGTGGTCCACTATGAAAGGTGCTATATAAAGATATTATTATTATATTTTTATTATTATTCTTAAAGAAACAATGTACAAAGCTAAAGATTGTGATCGAGAGATACTACTTAAAAAGAGAGTTAAAAACACTAAAAGTGATCTAACTATGTGTTTGTGACGGGGTGACCTCCCCTTGGGGTTGTTTATGTATGTAATTCATTTGTATTTGTGTTGTTGTTGTTTTATATATATATATATATATATATATATATATATTGTAATAAAGTCATTCAAGGGCACAATATAAGCTTGAGTTAGCACTCCTTGCCAGAGTTAGGCTTTTGTTTTGTTTGTTTTGTTATAGTGAATTAAAATAAATAAATAAAGAACACCAAGAGTGTTGTTGAACGGCAATTCGAGTCTCCTACCTGTGGTTTACTACACCTTGGGGTCACGTCATCACAGCTTGGTGTCAGAAGTGGGATGTGAACGCCCCTACAGGTGTGGAGGATTAATTAAAAAAAATATATATATTATGGAAGACGTGGTAAAAGCACTTTTGCAAGTTACTGCTGTGCAGCAGGACACCAACCGACAGATTGCTGCTCAAGTAGCTGCGCAAGACAAAAGACACCAGGAACAGATGGCTGTGCAGCAAGCGGCTACCCTGGCATTACAGCAGCAGCAGCAACAGTTGTTGGCCCAGCTGGTAAGAGCACAGGAGGAGCGTCAAGACCCGACACAACAACTAACTGCAGCTGAGGGTGGCCGACCTTTGAGCAACCCCATAAGACCCAGTCACCTGTTGTCCAAAATGACCCAGCAAGATGATGTGGAAGCTTACCTTCTGGCATTCGCTGCCAGAGAAGGTTGGCCAAAAAACCAATGGGCTGGAATTCTGGCATCATTTCTGATTGGTGACGCTCAGAAAGCGTACTTTGACTTGGGCACCCCCGCTGGTGAGGATTACGACCAACTCAAGGCAGAGATTTTGGCGAGGGCAGGAGTGACAGCCGCCGTCAGAGCACAGCGGTTCCATGCGTGGACCTATAACCCGGAGCGAGCCTCCCGCTCGCAAATGTTTGATTTGGTACATTTGGCCAAGCGCTGGTTACAGCCGGATGTTAACTCAGCTAGCAGGGTTGTGGAAATCCTTGTAATGGACCGGTTTTTGAGAGCCTTACCCGGGTCCCTCAAGAAGTGGGTAGGACAAGGTGACCCATCCTCCCTTGATGACTTTGTGGCCTTGGTGGAGCGACAGATTGCCTCAGAGGAACTGGCACGAACCCCATCAACAACGTCCCCCAGGAGCAATTGGCGGACCCCTCCTCCGAAACAGCGCCCCGGCCAGAACTCTGGTAAGATCGAACTGAGGGGAGGGGTTGCTGAAGAGCGGTTGAGGACCGTGAAGGGACTGGGGTAAAGAGGGGTGGTGCAAGGTTTGAATAGTGGTCAAAATGTGAACCAGTACCAGAATTATAAGTGTTATCGTTGCAATGAGTATGGCCATATTGCAGTACAGTGCCCAAATGAAGAGACACCTATGGAATGCAATGTGTTGGATTATAAGTATTGTGGGGTAACCAGTGTTGTGGGCACTGCTATAGGAGGTCATCAGTTCGTGCTCCCTGTGAGTGTAAATGGGAAACCAGCCCAGGCTCTTGCAGATTCAGGCAGTGCTATTACCCTTATTGCACAAAAATTTGTGAAGTGCAGCCAATTGGATCAGGGTCTCAGGACTGGCATCACTTGTATCCACGGCGACACTAATTTCTATCCTACCTATCAGGTGAATCTGAGCTTTAATGGGGTTGAAAGTAGTGTCCGAGTGGGGGTCTTACCAAAGCTCCCACACAAGGTGATATTGGGGAGAGATTACCCAGGTTTTCATAACTTGCTTCAAGTACAGGGGAAATTGGCACCCCCTGTTGACCAAAGGAAAGTTGGTGAAGTTGAGCCAACAGAGTGTCTGGGGCAATGTAGTTTCTTCCTGACTCCCTAGTAGTGAGGCCAAGACCTCTAGTGGTTGTACAGTGCATTCACAGGGCATAAAGCTCTTTCCATCCTCAAGCTTATATAGTGCCCTTGAATGACTTTATTACAATATATATATATATATATATATATATATATATATATATATATATATATATATATATATATATATATATATATAACAAGTAGCTTTCAAGTTAAGGTGAGAGAAAGCAATAAATTCAAAAACAAATGGGTTGTAGGGAGATATGCAAATAAAGCATTACAAGAGCCAATCAAATCGCTTGAAAGTTGCCTAACGTCTTCTACATTCACAGCAAATTTCACGCGATTTGTCTCTTGTAATGCTATTGAAAATAGGAGCTGTAGAAGGATCATCTTGAAGAATACTAAAATTTCTTTGTATGATGTGCTGTACTTTTTTGGTCATAGGATGATATGTAAGAACAAGGGGAATACGATTGTTGGTATTCTGTGTTTTGGTTTTGTGGGCAGCAGTGTGGAGTAGTGGTTAGGGCTCAAAAAATAAAATTGAGGGCCAAAAAATAAAATCTACAAATTGTTCTAAATTAATTACAAATATAAAACATAAAATAATTGATTGCATAGGTATTCACCCCCTTTGCTATGACACACCTAAATAAGCTCTGAGAGCTAGGAGGAGAGGAGCAGGAGCCACCTCGGTCTCCAACACCAGGAGGAGAGGAGCAGGAGTTGCCGCTGCCTGCACTAGATGAAGGATCAGGACATTATGCTGGCATTCCTCAGCAGCCACTGCATAGGATGCTGAGGTGATCACGGCAGACACCAGCCTGGCCGCAGCCACGGCCAGAGTGGCTAACGCCAACCCCTGCACCATGCATGTTCCTGATTCCTTCATCAGGGGGAGAAGTGGAGCTCCCGCTGCCGCTTATTGGCTGGGGGGTCCCCTCCTACCATTGCCTCCCGATGGTCCACACCTGCCGTCGTCTTACGAGGGTCCGCTGCTGCCGTCGCCTATGGAGGGACTGCTTCTGCCCTGTCCCGCACCTCCTGGGATTTACCTGTCCCGCACCACTTTGGGTTGCCTGTCCCACACCATCTGGGGTTGGCTGTCCCGCACCGCCTAGGGCTGCCACGCCTGCAATGCCTAAGGCTGCCACACCTGCAGCACCTAGGGCTACCAAGCCACCATCGGCATCGCCTGGGGATGCCTACTCGTCACCGCCCGGGGGTGCCTGCATGACACCACCCGGGGATGTCTCCATGACACCACCGGGGGGTGCCTGTACGACGCCGCCCGAGGTGGTGTTAAATCCAGCAGCAGCCTTTGCACTGCAGGAAAGTCTGTGGCCGGAGTCCCAAAAAAGGAAGCCGTTAGCTACAGAGCACGAGGAAGAAGTGGAGCTCCCGCTGCCATCTTCATGGCCAGGGGCTCCCCTCCCGAGTTCACTGCCCGAGGGTCCAGAGCTACCGCAGGTTGGGGGTCTGGGACCTCCGTCGCCTGGGGTCGTCAGCTTTGCTTTGCCTGAGGTCGCCAGAACTGCCTCGTCTGGGGTTGCCAGAACTGTTCACCTGGGACCCCACTTTTTAATGAAGACATGAGCAGCTGCGACTGACTCGAAGCCGGGGAAGTGAGACTCACCACCCCCCCAAAAGGATGGACCACCGGCTCCCCGCAAGGACCGCACCTGTGATGACAAACAGAAGACCGCGTGCCAATGCGCAACAAAAAAAGGGAAGAAGGACAAACAAGGACAAAGAGAGAGATGGTTAGTAAGACGGGCTATGTGCAACACTCCCCTTGGTGGAGAGGAAAAACCCCCTCTGTTAGGAGGAAACCTCTGGTCCTAGTGGGAAGGATGCCCCCACTCCGGGCATACTAGCAATTGATTGGTGAGCTGCTGAGATGTCAGTAGGAAGGGAATGAACGAATGTAGGAGTAGACTGCAGCTGATGTCCAGCGACCCATAGTTTTTTATAAGGTGATGACCAACATTGGCTTTTGCTGCTGAGGAGGCTGCACTGATCCTGAATGAGTGTGGGGTATAGAACTGGGGAGAGCGACCTGCTTTGGAGATGAGAGAAGAAAGGTGAGTTGAGAACCAGTGCCTCGTAATGACATTACAGGAACAATCAATAAACGGGATCTAGGGTACTAAGATCCCGTTTTTTTTGACAGATTTAAGATCTAAGGTTTTTTTTGACAGATAGGAACATGAAAAATTAAGCCTGTTTGGAATTACAGCGCAGAAGACAACTAACAATGTGTGTATGAATTTCCTAAAAGCAAATCTTAATGTGCATGTTGAAAATTCTGAATTCTACTACAGTGAACCTGCAGTGAAAGTTGGTCTGTGAGACTAAGATTTCATACTGCCGTTTTCATTGATGTCTATTTATTATGTATACTTCTCATAGGGAAAACATGTGGACTTAAGGTCAATTATTTTACGTACTTGGTTGTGGTTACAATATTTGAAAAACAATACTGTTATAATACTGAATAAGCACATTGTTGTTTGATGCTCTGTGCTACAAGAATTCTGTGATTTTGGGAATTAGCTGTTTTACACCAAAATTACCACATGTGCCATTGAAGATACCCCAGGCAAACTATATATATATATATATATATATATATATATATATATATATATATATATATATATATATATATATATATAAATAAATAAATAAATTATATATATTTATTTTTGTCACAGTCTGAACTTTTCATTGGTGACAAGTTTTTGTGGATTTTTAGTCATGTGACCACAAAAATACAGCTATTATCGTATGCAAAACTTTTTCATAAACTGTATTATATCTATTATAAAACATCCTTAGTCCCTAAAATCCTTATGTTTGATGTAGTGTCCTGAGTTCAAAGATACCAAATATGTGCACCTTTATACATATTTGAGGTGTTTACATGCACTAGACTGAGACTAGGCCATTTTGACTTTTCTACTTCGAATTATGCAGTCCTTGGTCAATAGCACCCACCTCAATTTCATGTGCCCAGTACGCCACCAAAGAATGAGAAAGTATATATTTCTGACTATTCTGAATCTGCACAAAATAAGAATTTTAGAAATAGGTAACATAACATCTCCCTTCAATAGTTTGTTAACATAATCCTTCTGGAGCCCAAGGTAATGTTGCCGCATTAAATAAAAAAAGTGTTTTTTTCTACCTTTGGTTACGTTTGTTTGTTTTGAAGGTTTATTTAGTCCTTCCAGTACTCATGTACTATGTGGTAGTTTTCAAAACAGAGGCCTGGTTCACAGGGACAGCGTGGACAGTAGTATCGTGTAGCCCTCCATACGCCCTAACAGGAACATACACAGCACCTTTTTCGAAGATAGGCTTTTCTCCTGGACTGTGGCAGCGTTCGACTAAATTGCCGTTCACTAAGCTTTGCCACAGTTTCTGATCTTTCAGTCTCTGGTACTCCTTGTGTATCGAACAAAAGGCTGGAGATCACTGGGTCTAAAATTCAAGAAAAATGAGCTGAGGGTCTGGTGCCATACTTAGGTACACTACATAGACATACAATGAGATCTGGACCATGTACATGCCAAGCTTCTTATACCATGCCATGCTCTTCCTTCCAGCATTGTACGGCTCCAGCATCTGGTCTGACCTATCCACAATTCCCATGTATTTGTTGGATACACCTCTGTGATCTGGATGGCTGCAGGGGTGATGTCAGACCAGGGAAATGAAACCAAAGCAAGGATTTACCTCCTCTCTACTTCTGTTCTCCACTTCTGAACACACTTTTTCTACATTCAGCAAAATTGCAGATCTTTTATATTCTGGCCGAGGGGTTAACTAGCTATTAATTATCTTATTACCCCTTGGCCATAGTCTGCAGGAGTTTAATAAGGATGCGTGACTGCCAGCCAGGTAAATAATCAGTAGCTGAAAGTCACGCATTCTCACAAAATAACCTGGCAGATAAATAACCTTGCTCGTCCTGTCATACAATAATAAAATGCCAAACACGGCTTTTCACGTCATATATATTTTTTTTAAAATGGACGATGACACAAAAATACAATGAAATCAACAATTACAATCAAATGTAATTAGACCTAACAGAATTATGGGTGTTGTAAGGGTAGTGGAGATAATTCAATAACATATTTGTGTCTAATAATGTAATTAATGGATTGCGATGTTCTAGTATAGGATACAAATGTTCCAGCTGAGACATTTCACAGTTAGTTTATTGACCACTTCAACACCATGATATACGTCAAATGAAAACCCACTTACAGTAAGATACCATACCTGCATGCGTCAAGTTTCCCATTCTATTCTATGATCGGTTTCTCAGTCTAGCGTTTCAGGTTTCATTCTCTAAGGCAGTGCTAGTACTGTGGAATGTGCAATGAAAGTCAGGGAAGGGTCAGGTGACATTTGTATCCAATTGCGTGTCATGTAGAGATTCCAATCTAGCTGTGGGTGATAAAGTTATAAATAGTTCTACCTAGAACTGCCACGTGGGTCAATGTGACCCATGCATTACAATACATGTCTTTTTTTAATATAACCTAAGACATTTTATTATTTTTGTAAATGCAGCAAACAAGACAGGCGTCCTCCTCCTAGCACACGTGTTTTTTTTTTAATTTATTTCAAGCCTTTGTATGTAGACTGACTACGAGACAGAGATTACTATGACTGTGGATTTGTCAAGTTGCAAACTCAGTGAAAGCCTAGTTGCTTATTTTTCAATGTATCTGGAGACAACAATCCTTCATTTTGTTCCACAAATGCAACTGGGAATATATCAGAAGGAAATATTTAATCTTGAAAGTAGTCATTTTGACTGGAATATGGCAAGCTGCACTCAGATGCATACAGCAAACTGACATGACAGGTAGGATAACAACTTATGTGCCTAATAGGAAATGTATTTTATATATATATATTTTTTTATATTACTTTTAGAAAAAAAAAAACATTTCGGTTTTACAGGGTTGTATGTACCAGTTTACACAATAGTGTTCAATGGAAGTCAGTGTGCACTGCAAAAAATTGTTTTCTTGAAATAAGAAAAAAAATATTGAAATAAGAAAATAATAAATAGTTTTAAGAAAAAAAGTAAGAAAATGTATCTTAATATACAAATTGGATCTAGTTTTAAGAAGAAAATGTATCTTCTTATAAGAAATAAAATCTTGCAAGACAAAAATCTGCAAGACAAAAATACTTAAATCAAGACTTATTTTATTGGAAAAAAATTGTTTTTTGGAGACAATAAATGAATAAATTAGTGTAAAAATGAGGGAAACAATAATGTATTAGAACAGTAAATAACAACATACATTGCATTTCAATTCATGCTTTTAACACTGTGACAGGCTAGCTGCAGGGATGACGTCAGGCCAGAAAGAATCACACAGACAGGCAGTACTGGAGTTGAAAGTGAAGTGCATTGGCTGCGCTCAGTGCGTTTAATAAACAAACAAAAATAAAAGGTTGAACAAAACAGAGGACACAGCACTTGAGGCCAAAATAAATAGACAAACAAAACAGATTAACACTAAACAAAACAGTGGCTGAACAGACAAACAAACACGGTGAGTCAAACAATGCACTTATATTTACTTTTTCCTTAGTTTTACTTTCTCTCCTCTCCACAGCCGTTCTCCACTCACCGAACACACAACCCTGAGTGAGTAAAACTTGCATCTATATATACTGCTGTGCCGGCATTCAATTACTAATTAATTATTCACTTGAATCCCAGCACGTGAACTAATTATGTGCAACCCCGTGCTCACATATTAAATACTTTAAATGCACGTGAAGTGAAGTGCAATCCCCGTGCCTAAATACAATTATACATTTTAAACACTCGTGCTCATTACCCACATTATATCCCGTGTACCAACTACAATACACCAACATTTACACACCACACGCAACAAATGCACACAGGGGCGGGGCACATTGCCACACACACTCATAAGCAAGTCATTACATTAACAACATTGTTGTTAATGTATCCCCACATACCTGTTCATAAGAACATTTTTTTTGAGACAACAAATAAATAAAGAAATATCAAACTGAGGTAAGCGATCATGTATTAG
The DNA here is from genome assembly GCA_030684275.1 of Acipenser oxyrinchus oxyrinchus. NCBI lineage: Eukaryota > Metazoa > Chordata > Actinopteri > Acipenseriformes > Acipenseridae > Acipenser > Acipenser oxyrinchus. Next base: position 36,710,337 of record CM060255.1, read on the forward strand.
TTATAACATTAAATAACAACATACATTGCAATTCATATACATTTGAGCTCAGATGTCCCAAAACTTCAGAAACTACCACATACTGTACACTTCTTTTATTTAGTTCCCATCCTTATATAATTAATTAAATCATTTTATTCTCCTTTCTCAGAGCAATTGTTTCAGCCAAACTAATAATAAAAAACATGCATATATCATATATATTTCTAGGACACGAAATTTTCAAAATATTCAATTCAATTTTGGTAAAATTTGGCCCTGTCCAATGTGGATTTTGTCTCCAAATATATGCGTTTGCATGAAGGAGAGACAGGTTTCCGTACCCGGTGGATATGTTAAAAAAAACAAAAAAAAAAACATAGTGTGTGGCTACAACACCTAGGAAAGCCCATGTCCAGTCTGGCCTCTCTATGGTTGCTAGCAGCCTCCCATGGAGAGTCACCAGAATAGAATATGAATTATAAAGTAACATGGGGAATGTGCTGGATTTTACTGCAGTGTTGAGATCATCATCATCATCATCCTAAAAAAGAAAGAAAGAAAGAAGTAAATATTGTGCTGAGTTATGTTGAATTAAAAACATTTTTAAAACAAAAATGTATGCCAAATTCAGATTTCATTATAATTACATTTTATTATTAATTAATTTGTTTAGCTTAAATTGTAAATATAAAGATAATTAAAGTACCTTTGTGAAAAAATTAGTAAATTAACAATACAAAAATTGTCCACAATACAAGTGTTTGAGAGGAAATAATCTATGTTAACCTAAAACACATTGAAGTGTAGCACAGACAGATCAAATAAAGCAAAATCAGAAGCAATACATATATAGTCTACAGTATATGACAGACCTGTAACTCTTTTACAAGAGTTTTCAGCCATTTTTTGCTACTTTTAAATAACAGTGGCAAGTTTTTCAAAACAGTCTGGGCCTTGGCATCTAAAATGGTAGAGAACAAGTTCTGAGAGCCTCTGGTTTGACAGCAGCATTTTCACATTTATAAATCTATGCAAACTCTTGGAAAACTAAATGAATCTGTTAGACCTTTCTGAAAAGGTAGAACCTAATGTTTACATTGTATTACAACGTATCTGGGTACTGTTTTGTAACGATTGCAGATTTTTCTTTTAAAAAAGACAAGCATCATGCTGCATGATAACAGAAGGTCATAGCTAGCTAATTGTTACTTTGTTTATGAAAGACTTTCTTTTAACTTCAATTAAACACTATAACCCCAAGTGGGGATATTCCTTCATTGTAAGTAGGTTACAGATACCATAGACCTGGCATTAAATGGGGACTGATCGTCTCAAATCTTACACCAATCGATTTCACTGCTCCTTGGTCACAGCTCACACAGAAACATGAACCATCTTCATAGCACTTACAGGTTTTTGTGTGTGTGTATATATATATATATATATATATATATATATATATATATATATATATATATATATATATATTAAAGTGCTAAGGTTCTGAAAGAACAACTCCAGTTTATTTTTTAAAATTTTTTTAAAAATGCATCCGACCGGCAGGGCATTAAAAGGGGTAATTGGAGCTGTTCTTTCAGATCCATATGCTGATGAGTTTTACCTTGGTCCGGGAGCACTTTAATTAATATATACTGTATGTGTGTGTGTGTGTGTGTTGTGAAGATGGTTCTTGTTTCTGTGTAAGCTGTTGCATCGATTGATGCCGGTTTCAAGATGATCGGATCAGGTTAAATGCCCCGTCCAGCAGGGTTTATCTTGGTCCAGCTTTTATCCATTCCCATAAAAGGAATTAACAAAGCCTACACACATTAATATTAACAATAATCAATCAATTTCTTACCTTTTAAAGTGTTGGCTGTGTCCAAATCTAGTCTGTTCTTTAAAAATCCATGCAGATCCCCAACCGAAAATTTTGAAAGCACTATTCATTAGTTGAAAAATACTTTAAACAAACTTGGTGTTATGTTTACAATACTGGAGGAGTCGCTACACATTAAAATACACAAATCCAGAAGTAGAATATAGATAGGCAATACAAATTAGTGTGTAGGCTATACAGAAATACCGTTATTTACCAAGCCGAGTCTTAAGTTTGAATAAGCATGTCGAGAAACTATGAAACAAGGCGCGCGGCTCAGTTGTCAAACATGGCATACTGGAGATGTGCACTCTGTCTGGTTGCTTTAACCCTAACTCTTAACATTGTTCATAGCTCTTATCTGAATTTTAATATTGTATGTGAAATAGAAGGATGTCCACGGTAGAACAAAGTCTTCCACTCCTTTTACCAACATCTAAGCACGGTAATGTGTATGATGAGGATTCACAGAGTGGACATACAAATCTGGACGGTCACGATAGAGAACAGTGCGTTTGTTTACCCATACCAGAGGAAAATGTTGAAAACGGCACCGAAACAGAAGTTCAAGGAGTACATCAGGTATGTGGGAAATATGTTATATTTTGTTTATCTTTAAATATCTCTCTATATAGCCTATACATTAAATATATTATGGTATTCTGTGTTTTTAACATTCAAATTTAATGTTTCCCTTTCTAGACTGTACTAGTGACACCGAAGTTTACTTGGAGAAGGCTGCTGCGGTTTTCCTTGGAAGCATAAAATAGAAACAAGTACGCAACATCTGTAATTTATTAATCTTTATTCATGATACCATCTCAAGTGCTTTACAAAGTTAGCTTACAAGTGGCAAGTGTAGATTAGAAAGTACAACGACAAAGTTTCAAACATAAAAATCCCTATTATAAATATTAATTTATTACTAATAATCTACTTAAAAAATAAAACACAAATGTCAGTAACCTATGTTTTACAGTAGTATTTTGTTTCAAGACAGATTTGTGTCAAAGACATGATAAATATAAATAAAAACCCAATACCTTAATTGTGTTTTTCACATATATATATACAGCCGTGAAAAAGTATTTGCCCCCTTTCTGATTTTTTGCATTTTTGCACATTTTTCACATTGTATTTGGTCAGATTTCTTTGTGGGTTGTAGTCGTATATAGAGGGAGTCTGAGAGAAAAAATGACACCAAAGTTTGGTGCTTCTTTCATTTGTTTGATGTGCAAGGTAATCAAACATGCAATCTTCAGGTGTGAAAAAGTTATTGCCCCCCCCCCCCCTAGTTAACTCAACCCAATTAAAGGGATAATTAGGGTCAGCTGTTTTAGAACTTTGGTTAACAACCAGGCCTGATTTGGGCCAGCCCTGCCCAATATAAATCTGACTAATTTTGGCCCTTACCATCGGAGTGAAGTTGTCAGCACACAGGTTCTAGAGGCACATCATGCCATGAACAAAAGAAATTCCTGAAGACCTCCAGAAAAAAAGTTGTTGATGCCTGTCAGTCTGGAAAGGGTTACAAAGCCATTTCTAAGGCTCTGGGGCTCCACCGAACCACAGTCAGAGCCATATTGTCCAAATGGAGAAAGTTTGGGACAGTAGTGAATCTTCCCAGGAGTTGCCGTCCTGCCAAAATCTCTCCAAGAGCAAGGGGAAAAATGGGATTCACGGCAGAGTAGCAAGGCAGAAACCATTGCTCACTAAGAAGAACATGAATGCTCGTCTCAAGTTTGCCAAAAGCACCTGGATGATCCTCAAGAGTTCTGGAACAATGTTCTATGGACAGATGAGTCAAAAGTGGAACTTTTTGGCCAACATGGGCCCCGTTATGTCTGGCGAAAACCAAACACTGCATTCCACAGTAAGAACCTCATACCAACGGTCAAGCATGGTGGTGGTAGTGTCATGGTTTGGGGATGCTTTGCTGCATCAGGACCTGGACTCCTTGCCATCATTGAAGGAACCATGAATTCTGCTCTGTATCAGAGAATTCTACAGGAGAATGTTAGGCCATCCGAAAGACACAAGCAAGTCTACATCAGAATGGTTGAAGAACAAGAAATTTTAAGTTTCGGAATGGCCTAGTCAAATCCAGACCTAAACCCCATTGAGATGTTGTGGCAGGACCTGAATCGAGCAGTTCATGCTCAAACCCACAAATGTCACTGAGTTGAAGCAGTTTTGCATGGAGGAGTGGGCCAAAATTCCTCCACTGTGCTGTGAGAGACTAATCAATAACTACAGGAAGCGTTTGGTTGCAGTTATTGCTGCTAAAGTCGGCGTAACCAGTTATTGAGTCTAAGGGGGCAATTACTTTTTCACATGGGGGCATTGGGTGTTGCATAACTTTCTTTAATAAATAAATGAAATATGTATCACATTTTTGTGTTAATTGTTCACTCAGGGTCCCTTTTATCTAATAATAGGTTTATATTAGATGATATATGCAAAAATGCAGAAAATTAGACATGGGGCAAATACTTTTTCACGGCACTATATATATATATATATATATATATATATATATATATATATATATATATATATATATATATATATACGTATATATATACACTACCGGTCAAAAGTTTTAGAACACACCCATTTTTCCAGTTTTTATTGAAATTTAAGCAGTTCAAGTCCAGTGAATAACCTGAAATGATACAAAGGTAAGCGGTAAACTGCCAGAGGTTAAAAAAAAAAGTTTAGGTTACCAAAAACTGAAAAATAATGTACATTTCAGAGTTATACAAAAAGGCCTTTTTCAGGGAACAAGTAATGGGTTAACAACTTACAGCTGTTCTGCAGCAATGGAAGTAAATTAAGCCTTGAAAGTTGATGCTAACAATTCCTACAGGTGTCCCAACTTTTGTTGATTACTTACAAACACTCTGTCTGTATAAAAGCAGTGTTGGAACAGACTGTGTTACTACACCCTCTTAAGCATTATTTGGACAGTATTGTACTGCAGGAAGTAGTATATTGCTATCATAATGGCGAGAAAAAGGCAATTAACAAAGGAAGACAGACAGACCATTATAACCCTTAAAAGTGTAGGTCTTTCCTTTAGAGAAATTGCAAAGAAAGCCAAGGTGTCAGTGAGTACAGTTTCCTACACCATCAAAAGGCACTTGGAAACTGGAGGAAACTCTGACAGGAAGAGGTCTGGCAGACCCAAAGCCACAACAGAATCAGAAGACAAGTTTCTGAGAGTCAACAGCTTGTGTGATAGGTGGCTCACAGGACAACAGCTTCAAGCACAGCTTAACACTGGTCGAAGTAAGCAAGTCTCAGTTTCAACTGTGAAGAGAAGACTTCGAGCTGCAGGTTTGACAGGTCGAGTGGCAGTAAGAAAGCCATTGCTAAGATGGCAAAATAAGAAAAAGAGGCTTGCCTGGGCCATGAAGCACCGCCAGTGGACTGGAAGAAGGTCTTATGGACCGATGAATCAAAATTTGAAATCTTCGGTTCATCACGCAGGGTTTTTGTACGCCGTCGAGTAGGTGAAAGAATGGTTCCTCGGTATGTGACACCAACTGTCAAACATGGAGGAGGAAGTGTGATGGTCTGGGGCTCTTTTGCTGGATCCAGAGTCGGCGACTTGCACAGAGTGAGTGGCACCCTGAACCAAAACGGCTACCACAGCATTTTGCAGCGCCATGCAATACCCTCTGGTATACACCTAGTTGGTCAGGGGTTCATCCTACAGCAAGATAATGACCCAAAACATACCTCCAGGCTATGTCAGAACTACCTTAGAAGAAAAGAACAAGATGGTAGGCTTCAAATCATGGAATGGCCAGCACAGTCTCCAGACTTAAACCCCATCGAGCTGGTTTGGGATGAACTGGACAGAAGGGTGAAAGCAAAGCAACCTACAAGTGCAACACATTTGTGGGAACTTCTGCAACAGTGTTGGGAAGAACTTTCCGAACAATATTTGATTTCCATTGTAGAAAGAATGCCACGAGTGTGTTTGGCTGTTATATCTGCAAAAGGTGGCTACTTTGATGAGTCAAAAATTTAGATTAAATTTTGTTAAACAAAACGATTCCATGATTTCTTTTTTATCTCCAATTGTTTATTTGTTCTATGCTTTAATTTCAGAGTACATTGAGACATTAAACTGCGTAAATTTCAATAAAAACTGGAAAAATGGAGGTGTTCTAAAACTTTTGACCGGTAGTGTATATATATATATATATATATATATATATATATATATATATATATATATATATATATATATATCTGCCTGTGATGTCCCGAGAAGATTGTAACATAACATCTCCCTTCAATAGTTTGTTACCCATAATCCTTCTGGAGCCCAATTCTGGAATTGCAGTAGCAATTCCTTCTAAAGACCAGAAGGCCAAAACAGTTGCTAAAGCCCTGTGGGAGAACTTCATAGTACATTATGGATTCCCGGAACGCCTTCTTAGTGATCAAGGACGTGATTTAGAATCCCTAATTAAGGAGCTCTGTGCCCTTGTGGGAGTTCAGAAAATTAGGACGACACTTTATCATCCCGGAGGCAACCCGGTAAAGGTTTGATCGTTCCCAATCCGGAGAGACCTACCTCTTTTGGATTACCTGAGAGAATCCTTCATGTATTTTTTATTTATATACCAGAAATAATATTTATATATAAGTAGGCTGTGTGGTCCAGTGGTTTAAAGAAAGGGGCTTGTAACCAGGAGGTCCCCGGTTCAAATCCCAGCTCAGCCACTGACTCATTGTGTGACCCTGAGCAAGTCACTTAACCTCCTTGTGCTCCATCTTTCGGCTGAGATGTAATTGTAAGTGACTTTGCAGCTGATGCATAGTTCACACATCCTAGTCTCTGTAAGTCACCTTGGATAAAGGCGTCTGCTAAATAAAACAAATAATAATAATAATAAAAGAACCGCACATGGAAAACATTTCAAGTGATTCTAGCTCTAAGACTGATTTAGGAAGGGAGAAGTCAGATCCTCAGCCACAACAGACTAATTGTGTGCAACCGCAAGAATTGGACAGAGAAGTAGAACACCCTGAGCCTAGACGGTCAGAAAGAGAACGTTCCAAACCAAGCCGCTTGAATTACACTGAGCTAGGCAACCCACTCATGTTAGTGATGCATTCTTTATTAGATGGCATTGAGTAACCATTCGCTGAATCCTTAGCTTACCCGGTAACAAATAATAATTTACAAGGGCATTGCTGAAGTAGTAGTATGCATGCAGGGACTCATGCAATTTAGGAAGGGAGAATCTGTAACCCTGTTTTGTTAAGCACACTCTAAAACAGAGTTCCAGCACACACAGAGTTAATCACGTGCATGCAACGTGCAGGGAACAGGTGACCTAAATGAAAGGAGTAAATGTATCTTTTTAGAGGCACTGGAGAGAAGCTTTTAGAAAAATTGACCAAAAGACAGAAAAAGCAAATTGCAAGCAACAGAGCAAGTCGTTAGAGCAATATATAGTGCTTTCTTTTTTAGAAATAAAAAATAAATAAATAAAAAGAAAGCATGCAGAGCGTAAGCAATAGATAATACATTTTACTTATTTTTGGGAAATAGAGAAAGAAATCGCAAGCAACAGCAAGTTGTTAGGATTTATTTTGCAAAAAAAAATAATATATAAATAGTTTAAAGGAATCCTTGAACTTTTGGAAAAGAGCTGAATAACTTCAACGCTTTAGTAAGTGAGATCTATGATTTTCTGGTTGTTTTTTTTTTTATTTCGCCATTTCTTCTTACCGGGACTGATGACATCGTAACAGCTATTCAGCAGCAACGTTATCAACAGCTGTGAATCCACTCTCTGCAACGACTTCATTTCCATTCTTTTGTTGGCCTAAGGATTGAACTGAGTGGTAGGATAAACTAACTGGGTATATAAATGAATGGACAGTGAACTGTGGATCGTGCTTATTGTGCTGTATTAATTGGTGATGTGCATGATGATTTAATTTTGTTATTGCTTTTATTTTCTTTAAGAAAAAAGATAAATGTCATATGCAAGAACAGTAATTACACTAGTTATCAAATTATTTCTTTAGATTACTGATATGTTACTACTGTGCAAATCAATGAAACCAGTCTCCCAATAAACCTAACAGTAACCTAAAGTAGGGTTACACTTGCAAATCAGCGGCCCCAGCGATATATTTTTATATTTATATTTAAATGTGCTCTGGATGTATCATAGTGGTGGCCAGCACAAGCATTCAATTAGGCTGTAAATTAGGTCTAATAGCTGTGTCACATCGAAGGTATTTTATCACTGTGAAACGGTCACCCTGCACAGTTGATAACCGCACTGTCCTCCAAGCTATTATTGGCCCTAGTTAAACTTTAACCCTTTATGGGTCCATTGTCGGACTGGGTCCGACATTGCAATTATTCCCACCAGGTCCTTTGTCGGACCCTGTCCGACATCATTTTAAAACGCAAAAACGCAAAAAGTCGGTTTTTCAACGGAAAAGCCGAGAAACCATTCAATGGCCAAGTGGGAACGAAAGGAGCCGAGACAAGCCGATAAAAAAAAAAAAAGGCGATCTCATGAATAGTCATAGTAGTCCCCTTCTTCAGATGGGGCGGTCGATGGAAACAAGCTGGGAGTACAGTATCAGCGCACAGAGACTATCACGGACATTTTTTGAGATGTTATAGCAATAAAATAATGACTTGGATTGCATTATTGAGGAGTTTGGTGATAAAACGAGTCATCAGGAGACGATTGATCGGTATGTACGACTATTATTATTATTATTTTTTATTTGGTAGCATATGTGAAAGCGATAGCAAACGAAAGGGTGGGGCGGGGCTGGAGATGCCTAGTGAGTGCTTTGTTGATCTGCAGGGCCATTTAAACCCGTTTGACTGTGAAAAAAAATACTTTTAAACAGCGCATCTAAAATTAAATGCGCGTGTAAAAATTAATTAGACCTGGCGAGCCTGACGCAGAATTAATAAATGGACCACAAAGGGTTAAACCAGACCAAGAAGGATGGCCAACAGCGAATGCAGGGACATTTATGTCATTTTCACGAACATGATTTATTGCATGGAACACAAAGTTAAACAAAAGACTACACTTCCCATACCTCCTTCAATCAGCTGACTCAATGCAGCAGCTGATAAGGGGGGCATCGGGTCAGTAGGATATAAGGAAGTGGAGATAGTGTATACGAGAGAGAACAAAGGAAATAGAGTGAATTTAGGGGGCCACCTCTAAATCCTGCTTTGCTGGGTAGCCCTAACAAATTAAATAAAGGTGTTCATACTCAGTATGTCTCATAAGACATTATAAACGAAACTGGGGAGTTACTTGGCAGTGCAGCTGCAGATACAGATACTTCGTGTGAGCCATTTAAACTGCATAGTGGGCAGTTTGGCAGGAAACGGGAGGGACTGAACCTTAGTGCATGTCAAACAAAGAGTAGTGTCAGTCAATGGTATTCTAGTAGAGAACAGTGTGGTCAACCCTCTGGGGCATTATATCGTGAAAAAGTATTTGCTTTATAGAATAACCATTATAAATGACAATCCTTCTGAACAATTGTTGATCCCTAAGCCCTACAAAAAACATGTGATGAAACTAGCCCACAACCATTTCTTTGGTGCACACCTTTGGCGACTTTACAGAGAATACTTCAGAGGTTCTATTGGTTAGGAATTAGAAAAGAAGTAGAACAGTTCTGTAAATCCTGCCCCGAGTGTTAGCGAGCAAGTCCTTTGCCACATTTTAGAATGCCCCTAGTCCATGCCCATTATCGACATCCCCTTTGAGCAAATAGCCATGGACCTCTTAGAGCAGTGATACTCATTCCTCACTTGCTCAGGAGCCACATGAGCAGTAAGTGTCAGCTAAAGAGCCACAACAATGCAGTCCAACTGAGAAATATTTTAATTAACCCTCTTTGTGGAGTTTCTCCTAACTGCAAGTACATATGCACAGTATGCTTTATAAAAATATGAAAGCTCTAATTCTTACCTGTATAGCTGTCCGTTAGATACACGGCCCTCCTTGGAAGCGTCGGGTTCTATGGTGGTCACTGCAATTCAAAGGCATTCTTTTGTGTGCTGAAAACCGAGTAGATTCCGCCAATTATTTTTAATCTGAGCGAGTGAAGAGAAAGATGCTTCACATCTGTAATTTGATGGAAACATCGAAACAAACCGCCTTGCCAACTTTGTGACGGAAGATGGCTCACTAATTTCCAGAAGTAGTCTCGAAATCCTCGTTGAAATTCATCAGAGCTTTTCAACTCTACAAATTCCATCAGCAGGTCAACAGCATCAGGATTTTTCTCAATGATGCTTTAGACATGAGAAAAAAGCTTGTATTTACCGCTCCTAACATTGCTGTGCAGTACTTGAAGTTTGCAAGAAAAAAATTGTGACAGCAGAGTTTAACTCGAACACAGTTTTATTCTTACCTTGCAATTTCAGGTTTAACTCATTTAAGTACTATGTTATGTCCCACAGAAACACAAGACACAGCAACCAGTCAATGTCATCCATGAATTGAAAGCGGGAAGTTTCACCACATCCAATAATGAAGAGCTTGAGTGGTTCGAACAAATCCAAAACATGGGCGAGCATGCGTCCGCGAAAAAGCCACTACTTCAGTGTGCAGAACTAAATCACTGTAGTGCGTATCAAATTCTTCACACAGAATCTTGAACTGCTGATGGTTCCTAGCTTTGGCCCTGATAAAATTAACCAACTCAATAACGTAGTTCATTGCATAGCAAAGAAAAGTGAACTTTGCAAACAATTCTTGTTGGTGTATACTGCAGTGGTAAGATGCATTCATTTTTCAAACTTCAGTTCTTCTTTAAGCAAAGAAACAGCACCGATTCTCTTACCTAGCATAGCTGGTGCTCCGTCCGTTGTGATGGCTGTAAATTTTCTCTGGTGCCACTTCAAACTTTTTCAGGATATCCATAGCAGAGAGTTTTATGTCCTCTCCTTTTGTACCATTTTGCAATGGTGTCTTCTGTCAGAGTGTTCCCGGGAAGTTGCTCTGACAAATATCAGTAACTAAGGGATACCGATAATATCCAAGCTTTCATCCATTACAATGCAAACCCCTGACAATTTCTCTTCCAATGCATTTTCAATGTTCTCAAATATCAGTAGCCCTCCTAGCTACGGTAGAATCAGAAAGTTGAATTTCTCACTTCCTTTTCTAGATCCTTTTTATCCGTGAACAGCATTGAACATGCAGTTATTATGCAATCTTTAATCATCTCACCGTCTACATATGGTTTCTTTCGTTTTATAATTTTCTATGTCATTTTGTAAGATGCGAGTATAACTTGTTGGCTTACGTTATAAACCTTGCTATACATGCATTGTTGATTCACCTTTTGTTGTTCGAGTTTAAGCTTATGTTCTCTCAGGGCGCTACCAGATGGGAAATCGCTGTCAAATGTAGGGTGAGTTGTGCGGTAATGTCTCTCCAAGTTCGATTTTTTTAAATTGATCCAGTGTGGCATCCCATAATAAAGAGGCACATTGACCTCCGCCAGCCTCGACAAAGAAAAACTCCATTCCCCATTCTTCACGAAATCTACATTCGTCCTCATATCGTCGTGTAACAGTCAACATTCTTTCACTTCACAGCTCTTGGAAGCTCCTCAGGAAACACTTAAAGTGAAGAATCATGATTGGTCAATATTGCAAAGAGTGCGGAAATTTGCATTAGTTACTAGGAAATGTAGTTTTATAAATAGCCCAATATGCTCGAAATAAAATCTAATGGTTACGTTTTTAGCTATTTATAGAACTACATTTCCCAATAACCAATGCAAATGGGGCAGATAGATTCATTAGAGACTGTGTTTGTGATTGAAGACACATATGGGAGGTGCTGAGTTAAAGAGCCACTTGCGGCTCGCGAGCCGTGGTCTGAGTATCACTGTTGGAGCCTTTAAATAGGTCTGCCCGAGGCCATGAATACGTGCTTGTCATAGTGGACTATGCAACTGTTTACCCGGAAGCGATTCCGTTGTGGAATACTACTTCTAAATGTATAGCAAAAGAGTTGTTCCAGCTGTTTTCCAGGGTTGGGATACCGAAGAAGATCCTTATGGATCAAGGTACGTCCTTTCTAAGTAGGTTAATGAAAGACTGTGACAGGGTAGCCTTGCGGGCCCAGATGTTATTGGCAGGCAAAGAGACTCGGAGGCAAGGAAACTGCAGTTAAAGCACAGTTTAATAAACAAAAATAAATCAAAAAGTTGAACAAAACACTGCTCACAGAGCAAAAATAAAACAGTTAAGCAAAAACAAAACTTTCACACTAAAATAATTACAAAATAACTGGCGCAAGGGCCAAAACAAAAGGTTTAAACAAAATACAAAAATGTAGGCTGGGCATTAGCCTTCACTACCATTTTTCTTTTTCAAACAATAAACAGAGCACAAACAAACACTCACCCAAAACACATCCACCAAACAAAGGATTTTCCCCTTTTTTTTATACCATGTGGCTGGAGCCTAATTATCAATTACTCAATTAGCTCCAGCCACATTCTCACATGTATTTTGGCAGGGATAGGAAATTAACCCCACCCCTGCCAACCACCACCAAATCACCACACAACAATATTATTTACAGGCAGGGCCCTGCCCTGCCACAAAGACTTATGTGCGATTTTGAAGATTAAGCCGATACGAACCTCTGTGTACCACCCACAAACAGATGGTCTTGTTGAACGGTTTAATAAGACCCTCAAATCCATGTTGAAAAAAATAATTAGCAAGGATGGGAAAGATTGGGACTTACTTTTGCCATATTTAATGTTTGCCATCCGAGAAGTTTCACATCCTCCACTGGGTTCTCCCCATTTGAACTCCTTTATGGGAGACATCCCAGGGGATACTGGATATGGCAAAAGAAACCGAGGAAGAACAAGTGTCTTCAGATAAAAACATTGTTGAGCATGTGCTCCAAATGCAGGACCAGATTGAAAGGGTGACCCCTATTGTCTGAAGACATATGGAACAATCCAAATCACGGCAAGCACATAAGTACAATAAGTCAGCTATAGCTTGAAGTTTCCAGCTGGTAGATCAAGTACTGGTGTTGGTTCCAACTTCTGAGAGCAAGGGCCCTATGAAGTGATTGAGGCTGTGGATCCGGTTAAGTGAAGAGCAGGTCCTAGAAGTAGAAAAGTTAGTAGAGAGAAATAGAGATGTTTTCTCCCCTTTGACAGGAAGGACGAACATACTTCAGCATGAGATAGTGACACTCCCTGGTGTAAAAGTAAGAGTATGACCATATCGGGTTCCAGATGCACTTAAAAAGTCCGTGCTGGAGCTTGATGTCATTGATGAATCTTCAAGTCCATGAAACAGTCCCATTGTGATAGTTCCAAAGCCTTACGGGAGTTATTTTGCATTGATTTAAAAAAATTGAAAAATTGGAAAAATTGAGTGAAGTTCGACTATCCAATGGCTCGCATGGACAAACTTATTGAAAAGTTAGGTAAAGCAAGGTATCTGACCACCCTTGACCTTACAAAACAGATTCATTTAATTCCAAAGACCAAGAAGTCTGCATCCAATATCGTGAATTGGTTGGATATTGAGGATGAAATGGAGGTTGTAGCTGTGAACGAGGTTGAAGTAGAATGCCATGTTTGTCAAAGGGAATGTGGGAATGCCCATAGATGTTGAGAGTGAACCAGTCTGTGCATGCTACTTGCAGTGAACCTGGGGCAGAAGAAGGGTATGGATGCACTGTCACATGTAACCACTGTGTTAGGAGGAAAATTGCACAAAATAGAATCTCGTGACAGGGCTTGGGAAAGCAGGCAAAAAAGATGAAGAAGACTTCAGAATCTAAATTTCCACCTGGAAATGTTGGTGATACAGTAAGGCTACCTGTACCAGATGTTGATTGGGGCAGAAGTGATCCAAGGAATATTCCGGCTGTGATATTGTCAGTTGAAGATGGACAATAATATCAACTAGGTACCAAAGAGGGTAAACTGAAGCAGCTCTTCACTCTGAACCAGTTTTCAATCTGTCCTGAAAAGATGTTTGTGGTTGAAAATGCAGCTCCTGTCGAAAGAGGTTTAGGGAAATCGTGAAGCTCCAGTCATTGTGTGGTGGCCAGGGATATCAGCAATGCTACTGTAAAGAAAAGTGTTCAACAAAAAAATGCAAATGTAAGAATATGAACATACTGTGTAACTCAATGTCACAGTAGCCTACCCATTAAAAAGTTAAGATTGTATTACAGTATTTGACAAACGTGTCCTGTGTTCAGTCATGCTGTTTAAGTGGAAGGCTTTAAAATGTGAAATATTATACAGTCTTGTTTCTAAAAGATAAATGATTTATCTGCAGAGAGTTGTATGTTGTTCATACTGATGATGGTGGTCTGTGGTTGCTTGTGTTGCCTTGCCCTCTCCACTGCTTATAAGTAGGGGTCTACTTAAATCGCGGTTAATTTACGTATTTTTCACAGGTAGGTTATAGAATAAAATTAGGATTTGGCTGACATTTTGCGGACCTGTTTAAACATTAAATAAACCTAAGCAGACAATATTTCAGAGCACTATAAAGGCCTAAACATAGTGGTACTTGCTTCCTTACTAAAACAGAGTGCTGTCATTTGTTAAAGGCAAGCATGCAACATCCCCCAGCAGTTGCTGCTGACATTCTCTGTCTGGTGTGGATTTGCCCATACATTGAGACTGCACGTTCTGCATCCACTGAATTGGTTGGAAGTGTAAGGCAAAGCTTTGCCAAGTTTTAAGATGTGGAAATTGATTAGAAACAGTCCCAAAACTTGGTTACCCAAGGGCATCTGGCATACTTTAATAAAGGCAATATATGCTGCACATTCGTTGTTATTTGTTATGTTATTTGTCCCATCCAAAAATTTATTTTATTAGTACCGAGTCAAAACAAAGAAAGCGTGCCTATTCGGGTCTAAAATTCTAACTGCGTTATTTATTTATTTATTTATTTATTTCATTTTGTCACAATCTTTTCACTCTAGTATTTCTCATTGGCTTGGTTTACATGCACGTGAAAATCGACTCTAAAGTCATGACTGTGTGACGTTGTCACACGAATGCATCGTAAAACAGCAAAAGGACGTCCTTTTGGCAGCGCAACTTAAAGGGCAGGGTCAATCACTTTCTCACGATAAATATAGCTGTAAAAACCCCTGTAAACCGGAGCAGGAATCGTGCTTGTGGCTCACAAGGTTTCAGCAGTCAAGATCCCGTTCTTCTGACTTAATCTCACGTAATCTCCAGCAGAAAGGCCGTACAAAACATTGACTACCCCCACACACACACACACACACACACACACACACACACACACACACACACAATGTACATTTATGGACTACTTCAACACTAGAACCGCCACAGTTATACTCATACCTACAACCACCGGGGCAGTCATTATCACGGTACATTTTAAACATCATCAATATTAAAATGAAAGACAAACTATCAGATACAATTCAAAAGTTTTATTCAAGCAGATCATATCAAACATCTGCACAGCTGAAATGCAGTATTTAAATGAACAATTTAACACAAAAAGGGTTTATTTTCTAACTTCCCACATATAAAGTACTACTTCAAAAAACGAAAAACTATAATAAATATTTCAAAAGAAACTAGTATGTAAACAAGTTTATGTACATACAAAACTGTAAAAACAAAAGTAGTTTTTGATCTAAAACGAAAGTAACATATGATTTCTCTTGCGTGTGTGTCACTCACAGCACAGAATCCAGGTTGAGCTGCTGCAGCCTGCAGCTTTGCAGTTTTCTGATCAAAATGTTTCTGCTGAAGCGCTGTGCCAAGCAACAAGATGAAATCTCTCCTACTGATATTTTCCCTGGTGCATTTCTTGTACAAAACAAAGTAATTGATGGCTGCCAGGTCCAGTAGAGATAACAATAGGCTTATATATAAAAAATAGAATATTGTAGGTTATATTCAAAATAAAAACATATATTGTAAAAGAACATAAGAACATAATAAAGTTTACAAACGAGAGGAGGCCATTCAGCCCATCTTGCTCGTTTGGTTGTTAGTAGCTTATTGATCTCAGAATCTCATCAAGCAGCTTCTTGAAGGATCCCAGGGTGTCAGCTTCAACAACATTACTGGGGAGTTGGTTCCAGACCCTCACAATTCTCTGTGTAAAAAAGTGCCTCCTATTTTCTGTTCTGAATGCCCCTTTATCTAATCTCCATTTGTGACCCCTGGTCCTTGTTTCTTTTTTCAGGTCAAAGAAGTCCCCTAGGTCGACATTGTCTATACCTTTTAGGATTTTGAATGTTTGAATCAGATCGCCGCATAGTCTTCTTTGATCAAGACTGAATAGATTCAATTCTTTTAGCCTGTCTGCATACAACATGCCTTTTAAACCTGGGATAATTCTGGTTCCTCTTCTTTGCACTCTTTCTAGAGCAGCAATATCCTTTTTGTAATGAGGTGACCAGAACTGAACACAATATTCTACGTGAGGTCTTACTAATGCATTGTAAAGTTTTAACATTACTTCCCTTGATTTAAATTCAACACTTCTCACAATATATCCGAGCATCTTGTTGGCCTTTTTTATAGCTTCCCTACATTGTCTAGATGAAGACATTTCTGAGTCAACATAAACTCCTAGGTCTTTTTCATAGTTCCCTTCTTCAATTTTAGTATCTCCCATATGATATTTATAATGCACATTTTTATTGCCTGCATGCAATACTTTACACTTTTCTCTATTAAATGTCATTTGCCATGTGTCTGCCCAGTTCTGAATGCTGTCTAGATCATTTTGAATGACCTTTGCTGCTGCAACAGTGTTTGCCACTCCTCCTATTTTTGTGTCGTCTGCAAATTTAACGAGTTTGCTTACTATACCAGAATCTAAATCATATAGCGTTTTTATACGACGTTGCTCACACAGACTGCAGGTGATAACTGATCGAAAGACCGATCATATTTGAACTTACGATCTCGCAATATAGAAACGAAACCCTGGTTGTTGTTTGAGCAAAAAAAATCTCATTGAACTCAAATGAGTTATGAGTGACAAACTAGTACTGCTGGAAACAGGGGTGGGGCTTGTGCTATACAAACTTGGTTCCTGTTCCAGGAAGTCCATTGTTTCGCTATGCAGGTGTGGCATTTACAGTCCTTTTAACAGTTTTTTTAATTTATTTTATTTAAAATTAGTTAAGTGTTCACCTATTAAGCAACCTCTTTTTGAGGTTTCTGGTTTCTTCAGCCGCCAGTTCTCGATCTACGCTGACTCTAACCAGCAGACCAGATAGTAGATAATCAAACTCACCAGCGGCAGTGTCCCGCCCTTCCAGTGTGATTGACGCTCAATGAGACATACTAGAGTGAAAAGATTGCGCCAGAATGAAAAAACGAAATAAATAAATACATACATAAATAAATAAATAAATAAATAAATAAATGTAATTTATAAACATCGCATTTCCCTATTTTTGTCATTTTAATATCAACCCTAACTGATGCATTAACAAAGTTTTTTTGCAAAGAATTTCCTTCCTTTCTGAGAATATATTTACAGCTATAAAGCCTGTATAAGCTGCCCTTAAGCTTGCCCGAGTTACGCCGGCACTCAAAAAACCCTCCCTTGACCCAGCTGACGTATCTAATTTCTGTCCCATCTCCAATCTCCTTTTTCTCTCAAAAACTCTCAAAGACTGTAGCCAATCAGCTGATGAAACATCTCACGGACAACAATCTGCTTGAATCTCTACAGTCTGGTTTCCGGTCGCATCACAGTACTGAAACTGCTCTGCTCCGGATTGTGAATGATCTCCTGCTCATTGCTGATGCTGGTGCTCCCTCTGTGCTTGTCCTCCTTGACCTAACAGCTGCTTTTGACACCATAGATCATGGCATTCTTCTTGACCGCATTCAGAAGTATGCTGGAATCTCTGGAACCTGTCTCTCCTGGATGTCCTCTTACCTATCCGGATGCATGCAGTCTGTTTTCTATGCTGGACGTAGTGGCGTTGCAAACCCAGTCACTTGTGGTGTCCCCCAAAGATCTGTTCTTGGGCCCCTTCTCTTCAATATCTACATGCTTCCCTTGGGTCACCTCATCCGCTAACACAGCCTCATGTTTCACTCCTATGCTGACAACACCTAGCTCTACTTAAAACTCGACCCTGGTAACCCCTCTGCCATGGTCTGGCTCTCGGCTTTTATTCAAGACATCAAGGCCTGGATGTCTGCCAATTGTCTTCAGCTGAACACTAGCAAATCTGAACTCCTTCTAGCAGGATCTAAAACTCAACTTAAGAATCTAAATATAGCTGCCCTGAACCTTGGAAACTGTCTGCTGCTGCCTTACTCCACAGTACGAAGCCTTGGTGTACTTCTTGACAGCAACCTCTCCTTTGATGCCCACATCTCCTCCGTGGTCAAATCTTCCTTCTACCATCTTCGAAACATCTCAAAAGTCTGTCCCTGCCTTTCCCTCCCGGATGCGGAGATACTCATGCATTTGTCTCCTCTCGACTCCACTACTGCAACTCTCTATATGGTGGTCTCCTGGCACACACCATAAACTGACTGCAGCTAGTTCAGAATGTCGCTGCCAGGATCCTTACCAGATGTAAAAAATGTGATCACATCACCCCATCTTGCCCAGCTGCACTGGCTACCTGTAAATTTAAGTATTATTTTCAAAACTCTCCTGCTCACCTACAATGCCCTTCATCACACAGGTCCCGAGTACCTCCTCAACCTGCTGACCCGCTACGTCCCTGCCCGCAAGTTGAGGTCCTCTGACTCTGACCTGCTTGTTATCCCCAAGCAAAAGTGCACCACACTTGGAGAACGCTCGTTTAGCTTCATGGCTCCGACTCTTTGGAATTCTGTCCCAGCTTTGGTGTGTGGTGCTCCCACCATCGCTCGGTTTAAATCAACTCTCAAGACCCACCTGTTCTCTCTTCCTTTCCATGCTCTTTAAGCCTGATATCTGCGATTAGCTGCTGTGTTGCTGCGACTATTTCATTTATTATACTACAATCATGTATTATGCACTTTCCACTGTATTTAATGTATTATGTTTTTTTTTACTGTATATCATGTATTATGCATTTCTCTGTATTTAAAGTATTATGGATTTTCTTGTTGTTACTGCATCTTGTAAAACGTTTTGTGATGGTGGTCCACTATGAAAGGCGCTATATAAAATAGTCAAGGGAAATTGATTGATTGATATTCTATTATAGAGCACAAAATGTAAAAGTGACTATATTTGTAAACTTGATTAAACACTGACACAGGTTTATATATAATACAAAGGGAAAAAATGCACAGCGCTGATGCAGCAAACCCTAAAGAAAACCTTTTGAAAATAAATGCATCAGCAGCAAAATATCAATTGGTCAAAAACATATTATTTTCCAACAAAACATATTCTAACGTTGTTTTACAATGACTGAACAAGACAGTAATCAATCAAGTAACAGTATATCCAAACATTTTAATAAATCAATTGTGTAACAAGATGAATCGATTTGATTAATAACTCGATTTTAGTTAATACTGAAACATAACAGCTTCAAATTAGTCACAAAACATATTAATCATAGGCATCAATTGGATTTTTAAATTAATGTTACTAAGTACAAAAGTTATTACAAAAACGTTTCTATGAAAAAACAAACATGTGCATGTCAAAACCTAGCTCACATTACAAATGCATTTGTTACAAAAAATAAGCGAAAACATCATTCTATGAACAAACTTAACGAATGAATTTCCCAAAAGCATATATATATTTTTTAAATACTGAATTTTGACCCTCCGTTAGTTAAGGCAGAATTTTGTGAGACAGATAGACTCCGACATGTTCAGCTTGCTCGATGTGGAACTTGAACAGACTTTAGCACAGCGATTTGGGGATGCTGTTTGTGCATTATGGTGATTTTGTTTAGACATACAGTTCCAAGCAGTAGTTACATCATATGTCAATCAGTTTACAATTCTCAAAAACCGCACAAGCGACTGGAACTCTACTTTCCACAACAATAATCGGTATATATATACCGATTATATATACATAATCTTAAACTGAACTGAGTATAAATGCTGACTCACGACACCTAAAAGTATTATTAAGTATGGCGCCATGCCGAATTTTGCATTATTTTTGAGATTTGTCTGAAAAGTACATCTCCTTTGTATGCTGAAAGTTTACATTTAAACCACGGTGATGAATAAATTAATAATAGCGTAAGTAATCACACAGACAAAATTCAATGAAACGCCGACACTTGCGCATATATTGAAATAATGTAAAATTCGGCAGGACACCTTAATGCAGCATGCAAATAGCGTTTGGTACCTAAACGCCAATCAATGGAATAAAATGGTTAAATAACACTTATGTGTGGTGTTTATTTGCCTACAAAACGGACGATGATAGGTATGTATAGGGTTTATTGTATCTTAATATAGAAATAAACTTGATTATACTGCGTTTTTATTTTTAGCAGTATTAGCAAGCGTAAGAAAATTATTTGTTTTTTTTAATCCAACGATATCGCGAAATGGAAATATTGTAATATAACTTTTTATCTGCTACACGTCTGTCCTGAAATATTTAATTATGTTTGTGTGGTTGTATGTTTAACAGAGCTCTAAAGGAGCTACAAATACTAAAAGACAACAAAACCTGTATTATTATTATAAGAATATTATGTAGTGGGAAATGTGGGCAAGTAGGATAGCCGATTGTAGATCTATACTACCAGTATTTAAAAAATGTATTGAGAGGAATGGTAGTTCCTCCCGCCAAGTTATCAGTGAAGTGCGAGAACTGCCAGACTCTCTATACAGCAAGGATAGTTTACGTGTTTTCAGGGTATTGGAGCAGCAAAAGTAAATCAGCCAGAAACACCATTTCACTTTTAATTTGTAGTTCCCAACACTCTTAGGTGAAATGCAGAAAAAAAGTCAATACCTGTCATACAGAAAGAGAAATAAGTTGCCAAAGTAAGGTCAAAATGTCCTCCTTCTTTTTCTCCCAACGTATTTTTTTGCAGACCCCAGGCACTTTACAGGACATCCTTGTTTTGTCAACATGGAAATATACTAGGGAATGCACTTATTGTGACAACTACAGTGCCGTGAAAGAGTATTTGCCCCCTGTCTGATTTTCTGCATTTTTGCACATTTTCCACATTGTATTTGGTCAGATTTCTTTGTGGGTTGTAGTAGTATATAGAGGGAGTCTGAGAGAAAAAATGGCACCAAAGTTTGGTGCTTCTTTCATTTGTTTGGTATGCAAGGTAATCAAACATGCAATCTTCAGGTGTGAAAAGTTATTGCCCCCTAGTTAACTCAACCTAATTAAAGGGATAATTAGGGTCAGCTGTTTGAGTACTTTGGTTAACAACCAGGCCTGATTTGGGCCAGTCCTGCCCAATATAAATCTGACTAACTTTGGCCCTTACCATCAGAGTTAAGTTGTCAGCACACAGGTTCTAGAGGCACATCATGCAACGAACAAAAGAAATTCCTGAAGACCTCCAGAAAAAAAGTTGTTGATGCCTATCAGTCTGGAAAGGGTTACAAAGTCCTTTCTAAGGCTCTGGGGCTCCACCGAACCACAGTCAGAGCCATATTGTCCAAATGGAGAAAGTTTGGTACAGTAGTGAATCTTCCCAGGAGTGGCCGTTCTGCCAAAATCTCTCCAAGAGCAAGGCGTAAAATCGTCCAGGAAGTTACAAACAACCCTAGAACAACATCCAGGGATCTGCAGGCCTCTCTCGTCTCGGCTAAGGTCAGTGTTCATGACTCCACCATCAGAAAGACACTGGGCAAAAATGGGATTCATGGCAGAGTAGCAAGGCGGAAACCATTGCTCACTAAGAAGAACATGAATGCTCGTCTCACATTTGCCAAAAAGCACCTGGATGATCCTCAAGAGTTCTGGAACAATGTTCTATGGACAGATGAGTCAAAAGTGGAACTTTTTGGCCAACATGGGCCCCGTTATGTCTGGCGAAAACCAAACACTGCATTCCACAGTAAGAACCTCACACCAACGGTCAAGCATGGTGGTGGTAGTGTCATATTTTGGGGATGCTTTGCTGCATCAGGACCTGGACTCCTTGCCATCATTGAAGGAACCATGAATTCTGCTCTGTATCAGAGAATTCTACAGGAGAATGTCAGGCCATCCGAAACACACAAGCAAGTCTACATCAGAATGGTTGAAGAACAAGAAACGTTAAGTTTTGGAATGGCCTAGTCAAAGTCCAGACCTAAACCCCATTGAGATGTTGTGGCAGGACTTGAAACAAGCAGTTCATGCTTAAACCCACAAATGTCACTGAGTTGAAGCAGTTCTGCATGGAGGAGTGGGCCATAATTCCTCCACGACACTGTGAGAGACTAATTAATAACTACAGGAAGCGTTTAGTTATTGCTGCTAAAGGTGGCGTAACCAGTTATTGAGTCAAGGGGATGATTACTTTTTCACACGGGGGCATTGGGTGTTGCATAACTTTCTTTAATAAATAAATGAAATATGTATCAAATTTGTGTGTTATTTGTTCACTCAGGGTCCCTTTTATCTATATTAGGTTTTGGTTGAAGATCTGATAACATTCAGTGTCAAAAATATGCAAAAATGCAGAAAATCAGACAGGGGGCAAATACTTTTTCACGGCACTGTATATCATTTATATTAAATGATTTATTTCTGTTTTAAAATGGAACATTTGCCTGCAAAAAAAAAGATTTCTTTTTATAAATATAAAAAAGGTCTAGTATTCGTGGAATTTGAATCTATAACCTTCAGTTTGCAAGCGTGTTGTGTTACTGTCATCATTGCTACACGATTAATTGAGACCAGCAGTATTTTGAAAGATAAAGTCAGCCATCTGAGAATTCTCGGGACTTTGTTGTATTTTAGAGATTTTTCGTGTCATCATTCATCATTCTGAGATTCTGATCTTGAGCTCTGAAAAATGTTGGTTTCCTGTCAGTTTAACGCTCATTGTGGTCCCTATTGGCACAAAGAAGTACGGTTCCTCTTGATATACTGGTTGTTGAGAGTAACACTATTTGTAGTCCCAACTTGACAAAAAGGAACGTTAATTTCTGAGAATTAGCTATGACGAAGGATAACCTATATATTTGGTAAAAGTAAAACATAAATAAATAAATAAATACATTAACAAATATTGAAATAAATGAATACATAAATCAACACATAGACATTTTTTTTTATCTATCTTGATATTTATTTATTTATTTTTCACTATCAGATATAAATACCACTGCCATTTAATACTGTATGAAACAAAAATAAATACTCAACAGTTCTTGTTCAATTGAATATTAGTGAAGATTTTTGTATACATGCTTGTCATGCTTTCATATGTTTTGACTTTAAAATAAAAAAGAAAATTGTAACAACCCAGACAATTGCTTTGTTGCAGGACTTTTCTGTTCATTTTGTCTCGTCTGTCTTTTATGTTACATATGTATTGTAAGGGGAAATGGTCATGCTGTTACTTAGCATGGAAAGGGGTAGTGAGTGAATGAGCAGGGAGAATGTGTGTTGCTGTTTTCGGGGGATGCAGAGCATGGATGTGACTGATTGATGAGCTGGACAAAGGCGGAAAGGCATCAGTAAAAATGGGAGGTTATATGAGCCTGGGGACTGGAGATAGTCCAGCGCTGAACTTGAATGAGAAACTGTGGGTGCGACCGGAGAGAATATGCAATGAAAGTGCCAAAACTAAAACATAGGGTTATTAGTTTGGTGCTGTGAATTCCGGCCCCTGACAGGAATTCTCTGTAGTTTCAAATAAAACAAACATTTTGAGAATTCAACATCGTCTCCCTGAGTACCACTTCCTAAACATGAAAACGTTACAATATCAGTGCTCGAGCCCCCCCCCCAAAATAAAGTGCTGGACCGCACTATATCATTTCAACAAGAGTTAAAAATGAACTAAGCATAACATACAGTAGAAGCCCGTTCATCTGAACAGCTGGGGAACATAACAATGGTTCATATTAATGAGCGTTCAGATGTTTACAAAAACAGCAAAACAGCAATACACTGTAAGGCAGCGGGTTGTGTGAGACAGCAGGGAGGGAGTTAAAACCTCCCTGAAGAAAAAAAAATGGCATCTTTTTGTATTTAATTGTTTTGCTTTTTAGTTAATTAGTTTTTGGTAATTGTTTTATTGTTTAGTTTAACTGTTTATTATTTAATTATCCCCTGCACCTGGGCAGTAATTTAGAATTGGGACCAGGTGCAGGGTATTTAAGAGGAGCAGTCAGTCTGCTCAAGGCTGCTGAGTAGAAGGAAGAAGAAGAGAGGTGCTCTGCTTTCGAGCAGTCATAAAAGAAGTGCTGTGTTAAACCTGTGTGGTTTTGGTTTGTGTTCCGTGGTGCCAGGTAAACGGCTTAGCCGTCCTGCAAGTTAGTCAGGGAATAACCTGTGTAGTAAGTACTCCAAAACGAGGTTAGGTTTTGTTTTGTGTTTGTGATAAGTTTGTGTTTATTAAAAATAGCGCAACCGCGCTTGAAACTCCATTTCGGTTGTTGTGGGTCGTAATTTTAAAGGGGTACGAACCCGTGAGAGGTGAAATCGTTCACAACACATACATATATTGCACTCTAAATGTTTATTTAAAAATGAGTCTCAAACCTCAGTGTTACACTGTATATAACATCACTATGCAAAGAACATCTGACAGTGGTACTGAAGCATTATATACAAGTACATTAAATGTAAGACTGATTCAAAGTGAAGCACTGTTTTTTATTTATTCAGAAAAATGTGAGACTTATTTTTCTTTTTCCATGGAAAGTGCCCCAATGTTTTTTTTTTTAAATTTATTAAACTTGTCATGACTATGTTATTGCTGGAAGGGTACCTGAATATAAATCCAGGTTTTAAATGTAATCTACCAGACGATAAAGTCATCATCGACAGTCACTATTGCTTAATTTACCCAAGTAAGAGCTTACTTGTTTGGAGACCAGTCCAATCCACATTCCATTTTAAATATTATGTTATAGTGAGATATAGAATTCTATCCAAATTATTTCACATACATGTGCCCTCCTATAATTACACCCACAGCACAGAAAAATGACTGCTACCTCATATTGATTTGTCTGTCTGTGTTTATTTGCATATTCAGCAATATCTTGCTTTTGTTTAGTGTCAGACACATTGCATGTTCTTTCATTGCTATCTTTTTAAATGCTTTCACTGGTGTTTTCTATGATACATCAGTAAAAAAGTGAGTTTATGTACTTTGACTACTGGGTCTCTCTAGATATACAAAAAAAAGAACAGACCATGTTTTTTTATACAAACACTTCCATTAAGTTTATTAAAGAATTTGTTACAAAAATTGGCACCAAAAAGAAACATTGGCACTTCTGTGCTCAAGTATAAAGTCCACAGGCAGAGTCTCAGAGTATCTCTGCCAAAAAACAGATGACTACATACAAATCTCCAAGTACACATGCAACTTCAAGAATATATAAATGTAGAGAATACATGTAAAAGTCCTTGTAACCTGGGAGGGGAGGAAGATCTGCACTGGCTAGGGTCCAGGATCACATCATTAAACTGAGTTTTAACTCATTTCAAGCCAACACAAAAATATGTTTTGCACCAAAATGTAATAAACAATTTCCACTGTATATTGTAGTTTTATTAAACCTTTAGGTGTATAAAAAGGCATAGCTGGAACTCGATCTCTAACACAGAATCTAGGTAATCAAACATGGAATACATCATCCGTTGTCTCCGTATTGAATATGATGGTCTTATAAATAGAAAGCTAGGCTGTCCTGACATCAGTTTTTGCATCTGGTGCTAATTTGTAAATAAAGGTCCTGAGTGCAGCAACTAAGTTGTAAAGACAAGTCTTTTATGTGAAACAGCTTTAAGTCAGCTCTAAATCACTTTTATTTGCTTTACCTTAGTGTTCAGTTACCAACCACATGGTTTGGTGCTTAGCACATGTCCTTCAAGCAAGAGGTTGATGTACCCAAAAGCCTCTACATTGGGTAAGCATAGTAGCTGTGAGACTGAGACCAGATTAGGAAGGCAACATATTTGATTCTATATAATAAAATATTTGTACAGTATATATAATCACTGTATGACAGTTGCTGTTTCACTAGGCTTGGGGTATAATGTGGGCTTCCTGTAAACAGTTTTGAATTTGTATTTACATAATCTACAGTATAAGAAACTGTACATTATTGTCATAATAACTGTACATGGTGTCTGCACCTATGTCATTTCCCTCCTAAACAATTATTTTCCTGTTTTTAGTTTGTCATGTCTATGTCTCCTCTTCCCCATTTCTGCCATACCACAATGTGCCCACGAAGAATTTAACATGAGCTAAAGTGCTTAAAAGATCAAATCTCTGCACAGACCTCTAAAGGCCATGAGTTATTCATTTTAAGTGGTTAGTTTTATGAAAATGTTAAATTACACCGAAAACAATTCTATTCAAGCTTTGCGTGACATTGTATAACCCAAATTATTTACTTCATGGCTGTAGTTACAAATGTTAACGGGCAATTCAAATCTTTCAGGAATTATAATTGCATTCAGTGAAAAGTTGTTCATCATGTACTGTACATTGGCCTCTGATTTCCATTTATTCAAACTTGACAATATCAATTTTATACTAAAACTAATGGGAATGCAATCTTGTTTTTTCTTTTAAATGTTACTTCAGGATTTTACAGTCTTAAGGCGTGTGACTTGTTTAATTTATAATTAAGTATTTCAGTCTGCTTATCTCCAAACTAACAAATCTACATTCAATTTAAATAATCTGTTTAATTCCAAAGGTCTGGTGATTTTGATGATTTAGGTACAATGATAAGTACATACTTTATTTTATGGCATACTTAAAGTAGTAACTATCTGCCATTTGAATGCCAATGGTAGCTAATATCTTGGTAACCAGGAATTGCAGCCATGTTTTTACTCATTCCTAATAACTATCAGATCATACACATGTTAATGATTCATAGTTATGCACATTATTTTCTAACCCTGTACAACACTATAATGTTCACAAACTGTTATGGCAGAATCTTATGTGCCTTATTCCTCCAATAAAAGCCCAGATTAAATGTAGTTTTTATTTTGTGTGGACCTGCATGATAAACACTTACATTACATTTATATAAAATATTTTCAGCTACAAATACTAAAACCAGTTTTTAACACTGTGATTTAGGGTAACACACAATGCTCCTGTAATCAAAAAGGGGTCTTTTGAATCTGGTTATCAATATGAGACTGATCAAGAGCAAATTTAAAATTGGAGAAGTATCAGTCAACCCACACCAATTGCCCACACCATAAAATATACCCTAAATGAGAGGAGGTAGACTGTCCCAGTGGTAACAAGAATAGTGATGATGTGAACAAAGCTGGGAACTTGGCAAACATGGCAGCCCTTATTTAAAGATGGTAAATGAGAGTTAATTCAAGGCATCCTGGTGGCTCAATCAAATTGGATACAGTCTAGCATAAGGAGCAGTTTAGAAATCCCAATTTCCACCTCAGATGATAATGTAGTTAATACCTTTTATTATTATTATTATTATTATTATTATTATTATTATTATTATTATTATTATTATTATTATTAAAAACCTAGGCTGAGAAAAGAAATGTTTATGTTAATGTATGTGTTATGGTAAAAGTCAGAATATTGGCAAATCTGAAGATTTACTGGTAAATGTCGACATTTACCAAACAAAACTGTAAATGTCCAAAATAGACATGATAGCGCTTTATTTCTGACATTTACTGGTAAATCTCAAGAATTAGAACATAAGAAAGGTTACAAACGAGAGGAGACCATTCGGACCATCTTGCTTGTTTGGTTGTTAGTAGCTTATTGATCCCATTATCTCATCAAGTAGCTTCTTGAAGGATCCCAGGGTGTCAGCTTCAACACCATTACTGGGGAGTTGGTTCCAGACTCCCAAATTCTGTGTAAAAAAGTGCCTCCTATTTTCTGTTCTGAATGGTCCTTATTTATTTTTTTCAGGTCGAAAAAGTCCCCTGGGTCGACATTGTCTATATCTTTTAGAATTTTGAATGCTTGAATCAGATCGCCGCGTAGTATTCTTTCTTCAAGACTGAATAGATTCAATTATTTTAGCCTGTCTACATATGACATGCCTTTTAAACCAGGAATAATTCTGGTCGCTCTTCTTTGCACTTTCTAGAGCAGCAATATCCTTTTTGTAACGAGGTGACCAAAACTGAACACAGTATTCTAGATGAGGTCTTACTAATGCATTGTAAAGTTTTATTACTTCCCTTGATTTAAATTCAACACTTTTGACAACATATCCGATGTTGGCCTTTTTATAGTTTACCCACATTGTCTAGATGAAGACATTTCTGAGTCAACATAAACTCCTATATCGTTTTCATAGATTCCTTCTTCAATTTCAGTATCCCCCATATGGTATTTATAATGGAAATTTATATTGCCTGCAAGCAGTACCTTACACTTTTCTGTATTAAATGTCATTTGCTATGTGTCTGCCCAGTTCTGAATGCTGTCTAGATAATTTTGAATGACCTTGCTGCAACAGTGTTTGCCACTCCTCCTATTTTTGTGTTGTCTGCAAATTTAACAAGTTTGCTTACTATACCAGAATCTAAGTCATTAATGTAGATTAGGAAGATCAGAGGACCTAATACTGATCCTTGTGGTACACCACTAGTTACCTCGCTCCATTTTGAGGTTTCTCCTCTAATCAGTACTTTCTGTTTTTCTGTTCCCTAATCCATGTGCATGCATTTCCTTGAATCCCTACTACGTTCAGTTTGAGAATTAATCTTTTATGTGGGACTTTGTCAAAAGTTTTCTGGAAAACTAAATAAACCATGTCATATGCTCAAGCAGGTTAGTTAGACACGATCTCCATTTCCTAAAACCATGCTGACTGTCTCTCAGGATACTGTTACTATATAGGTAATTTTTCATTTTGGCTCTTATTATAGTTTCCATAAGTTTCCATATAATAGAAGTCAGGCTTATTGGTCTGTAGTTACCTGGTTCGGTTTTGTCTCCCTTTTTGTGGATCGGTATTACGTTTGCAATTCTCCAGTCAGTTGGTACAGCCCCTGTCTCAAAAGACTGTTGCATGATCTTGGTTAGCGGTTTGTAAATAACTTCTTTCCTTTCTTTCAGTACTATTGGGAGGATCTCATCCGGCCCAGGGGATTTGTTTATTTTAAGATCTCCTAGTCCCTTTAACACTTCTACCTCTGTTATGCTATGACCGAATGTCTTTACAAAATAAACATGATAACACTTTACTTTGGACATTTGCTGGTAAATCTCAAGAATAACCAAGTGCCTTTGGCTAATGATGAATGTCTCACTTTTGCATTGTAAGGCTTCAGGAGTCCTGTGTAATTCCAAGTGCCACAAGAGTCTACCATGTTGCAATGAGTAAGTAAATATTCAGTGCCTGTATTTGTTGCATTTTATGTCATAGCCAAAGTGTGACTTTCTGTTGAAAAAATGAAGGTCCTAAATGATTTAATTTGCATTTAACAGAATGTTATTTTTCATCAAACTACTGTGTATTTGGAGTACAATATCATTTAACACCATTGTGAATGGTTTTATATGCAAATGTACCAGCATGTTGGTTGTTCTACATAAGTGGATCATAATATTGTTCAGTAGCATGTTGAACTAGTTTAAATTGCTCAATTGTGCATTACTGTATTTTGTTAATGGAAAATGTGTATGCAGAAATAAATATATTCTTGGACATTAATGATTATTTTGTTAATTGACAATTTATATGCAGTAATAAATAGATTCTTCGATGATATACCTGCATTTACCAATACACTTTGGAAAATCATAAGATTAACTGGTAAA
This sequence comes from Acipenser oxyrinchus oxyrinchus, assembly GCA_030684275.1. Classification (NCBI taxonomy): domain Eukaryota; kingdom Metazoa; phylum Chordata; class Actinopteri; order Acipenseriformes; family Acipenseridae; genus Acipenser; species Acipenser oxyrinchus. The sequence goes on from CM060255.1 coordinate 36,740,169, forward strand.
TGTCCAAAAAGCTTTACTTCTTCATATTTTCGGACATTTACCACCTCATTTGGTAAATGTTGACATTTACTGGTAAAATTTCAGATTCACTCGATTCTGACTTTTACCCTAACATATGGATCCTATAAGCAGGGCTATTTTAATTCTCACATAGATCTAGTGGGGTGTGCTTTTTAAACAAGTCGCATGACCTCCCTGTGGTTCCACAACCCTGATTATTATTTTTTATTATTGATTATGTTGTTAGAAAACTTATTGCTTAGCTCTCGCCAAAGGGAGGAGACCAAAAGGCATCACGGAAGTTTATAGTGATTTAAGTAGGTTGGAGTGGAGAGTTTTGTGATCCTTTTCACCTTTCAGATAAATAAATACTTTGAAGGCTATAACTGAAGGACATTTTAGAATTGCCCAGTTGCATCAAGGTAACAAACAACCTATTTTTTCAGTTTTCACCAATGTATTATTTCCAAATTATCCTTTAACCTATCAGTTGTTTAAAAACTCTAGTGCAATGCTTCATATTACAAGGGTAATTGTACATATTAAATGCACAAAACATTACCCACCACTGAGCGCTGTCCATCAGTTAAGGCATCTTCCAGTTTCTTTGTATACTGTACATGTGTGCTTGATTTTTATCTTATAAAAGTTTTAAGCACTGCTTTCAATTTCTCATTTCCTATGTTATGAATCCTCTCCATTTTCTCTCCAAAATCTCTTCTCTTGTTTAGTAAGTAAAGCCCTGATCTGGGATATCCTGTATTTGTATCCCAGTTCAGTTACCAACTCACTCCATGGCCCATGGTCTATGTAAATGACTGTGAAGTCTGGTAACTATGGAAGTGCAGAGTAAACAGAAGGCCAATCTTTAAAAACAAGAAGCTGACCTTTCCCCTCATATTACAACCATATATTCAGGAACAAGTTAGAAAGTTTTGACGTTTTTGCTTCTAAGTATGAGAATAAAACTATATTTTCCATTCTTCTTTTTTGACAGTTAACTACAGTCAAAGCCAGAACTAGAGAGTACATGACAAGAATCAAAAGGTGGAAGGAGAGACCATCATAAAAAGCAAAATCCCCATAAATACTGTGCAGGATATTTTATAAATCAAACATACCCCACTGTAATGTTGTATTGCAACAAAAAAAAGAAAGAAAGTAACCAAAAACTATACATAAAATTATTTAGTAAGAAACAGTCTATAAATTAAGTATGGTCAGCACTGCTGACAGACGTTATTGAACCTGAAGTCAGGACCAGAATGTAATTTCCTCTTCCAGTACCACTGCCCCTTTCATAGCCAGGCTGTCATTTTCCCCTTTTATACGGCAGCCATATTTGTTTTGGATTGTCAAGGGTAAATAATCAAAACATCGTCTCCGAAGACAGCAAGAGATTCCTGATATTTCCATCTCTCAATAATTCCATTTGTCCATTCAGGTTTAGCGAGCAGTATTTTATAAATATTTATTAATGTAACAACAAAAATGAGTTTTCTAATCATCCACAGACACATACAACAACAGTCTCTGAATTAAACATACGCACGAATGGTTATTCTGGCTGTACAATACATTCATACCCTTATACTGTAACAAAGCAATGGCATCCCTTGACAAAAGGTGATGCCACGCTGTAGTCTGAAACAAACGTCTTTTTAAAAATTAATAATAAAAAGCCCAAACAAAAGATTATTTCATTTTTAGGAACTGCTCGATGTTTGATAGTGTCTGATATCTTCTGGCCTCTGTAGCACAGCTCTTCTTCTAAACTGCGATCTTCTAAAACAAAATGAGGTATGGATAGCCATTAAGTTCTCCATAACAGCATTACAGCTTAAACATTTTCCGACCTCCCAGCCTCTATTAAGAACCACAAACTCTCAACCTCCTGGCCAGCCAGTGAGGGACACACAAACTATACCTCACAACCAGCTTATATCCAGGGATACAGATCAGTTTCAGGGTAAGTTTGGAAGGTATCTACATGGGAAGCACCATAAACCTAGAGGCACCCCTAAGAATCAGTTTAATTACTAAGTAAAATCTACTAAGCATGTCAGTCACAGTTGAAAGGACTAGTTGTTTGACATACAATAACATTCACACTTTCAGGAGGTCCAGGGGACCAAGCATTAAAACAAATACCATTACATAATACTTCCAACAATTGAGGTTAACTAAAACAAGAGTTTATAGAAGTTCTGAGTTTTTCAAAATCCTCATTGAAACCCAACTGAATTACAGGTCAATTAACCACTGGCAGGCATGATTCTGGTTCGAAGTGCTGGCTGGCTGACATGGGCCATTTAACAAACTTTGTCCCTAACAAAATATTTGGCAGGCACAGAACACTCACCAAACCAGTAATTTATGAATCCTTTTTGTTTTTGGGTGTACTGGCTTAGAGAATGTATTGTCCAGTGCTGGTCAATATCGGTGAGGCAAAAATAATCGGAGGAGAAATCCAGAGAAATACATTACACAGTCTTGTTCAAAGGGTCTTGTTCAAAAAGGATCCTTTTTCTAATATTAATGGAAAACTGACCACAGAATATCTGAATGTTTGACTCCTAAACTCCAAACAATATTTACAGATTGAGTTACAATACTACAAGGTTTTCAATGGTTTTTTTTTGTATCCAAAGGCTTACACATTAAAGTATGCCCTTCTTATCAAGCAGTTTCAACTTAACCCTCAGAGGTATCAGACAGGAGATAACTCCACTGTACCTCCATCCCCAAATGTACACTCAAATACAGATGCATTTCATGGAAGGTTCCCCGTCAAGCAGCAGCTGTGTTCAGTGAGTTAAATCCTCATCTCTGCTTCACCTGGGTGGTCTAGAGAGTGTTCAGTGGTACTAATCATGGAGGCTGAGGGCCCTTGGGTAACACCGAAGGGGGAGACAGCAGGTGATCGGGCTGCCAGTGGGGAGAGGGAGGGGGAGAAGCTAGGGGACATGGCTGCTGATGATATGGAGCCCTCGTGGCTGATGGGGGAACGGCGGAGAGAAGCCAGGTGAGGAAAAGTCCGTCCAATGGCTGGTTTTGGAGGCACAGATTTGGCTCCTGGGTGTGCCACAGAAGTGATAAGAGGTGGCGGATCTATTCTTGGTTTGGGATCTGTCTTTGCTTTGGGCTGAAAGGGTCTTCTGGGGTTGGGGGGAGCAGTTTCATCCTTGAGCCGAGCTATCTCTGTGAAGACACTGGCCAGGGGTTGGAACTGCGGGCACCAGTCCAGCAGGTAGTCCCAGTTGTAGCTGCCCCTAAGCTCTTCGTCACTGGCCACAATAGCTGTGAGGGAGCCATCCACTGAAGGCTTGCCGTCCTCAGGGAAGGCATAATCCTTTGGGTGTGAGATATGTAACCCCCGCCCAACCCCCAGGTACCCCCCACCCTCATCTCTGTAAATGGGATGCTGTCCAGGTAACAGTGTTCCACTGAGGCTGCCAATTTTCTTCCCCTTGAACCACTGCCCTGCCTCCATTCCTGGTTCACAGGAGATGTCTGAAAGCTGGTCTGCATCCTGCTGGATCCCAGAATCAGGTCCCCGTGTTGAGAGGTGGTCCTGCATGGAAGAGGATATGCTAGATACCCGTGGGTACTCGTTGATCATTCGTATTTCATCATCCTCAGCGGCTTCTGCCTCTGCCGAGCCACGTCCACTGGAGTGTGAGGGATCAAGGGATCCTCCCCTTGGGTATGCTCCTCCACCTGTGCCACCCATGCTTGAGGTTTGCTCGCCTGTATATCCGGGAAGAGCCTGGTGGTAGATCCTCTCTACACCTGTTAAGTGGGCTTCATCAAGTTTCTGCATGGCAGTGCCTGATGAGGCAATGTTGGTATTGTCATTTTCCTCCTCTTTCTTTCGCCTGGATCTTACCACAAACAAGGCCACAGCAATCACTACTAGGATCACGACAGCCACAAGGGAAGCTGCAATGACAATGACCAGCAAAAAGTTGAACTCAGAGGGCAGCCCGAAAGAAGTGTGTGTGACATCAATGTTGACTTGGGCAGTGGTAATGCGAGAAGTTGGTAACGGGCTATGGGCTTCTACTTCAAGGTTCATCTGCCGCGCGTCTCTCTTGGATCGTCCCCCACTATGGCGGCTTTGACTGTCCATCTTCAGGTAGATCACACCTGTGGTTTCATTGACACCAAAATAAGGTGAGCCATTAGCAAAAGTGTAGAGCACAATTCCGTCTGCACCAGCATCTTCATCTTTAGCTAACACTTGCCCAATGCTCTGGCCTTTTGTGGCTCCCTCCGGCACTTCAAATGAGTAAGCTTTTGAGACAAAAACTGGATCATATTCATCCTCTCCAGTCACCAGCACTTGTACAGTCACAGTGGCTGAATAGTTGCCAGTGTCCAAAGCCAGTGCCATGAACTGGAAGGTGTTGGCCTTCTCGAAATCAAAGGTTAGCTTGGCTCGCACCTCTCCTGAGGCCTGGTTCACTGAAAAGGAGTCCTTTCCCTGCCCGGTTTGGTCGACCATGTAGTAGCGTACCTGGCCGTAGACACCAGTGTCGAAATCAATAGCATGCAGGACAGTGACCAGAGAATCGGTCGGCTGGTTTTCTCTTATGCTGGCTGTCAGTGTCTCCAAGGGGAAGTAGGGCTTATTGTCATTAATGTCTTTGACTTCCACACTCACTGGAGCCAGAGCAAACTGCCCCTGCCCATCTGAAGCTTGGACAATAACCATGTGAGAAGCCTTGGCTTCACGATCCAGTGGCCGCAGGAGCTTGAGTGCCCCCGTCCACTCATCCATTCCAAACAGCTCAGCTTCATCCCCTGAGCTGATGACATAGCGGATCACAGCATTCGGAGCGGAGTCTGGATCATAGGCAGATAATCGCAAGAGCTCGGTACCGGCTGCTGCGCCTTCGCTCAGCACCACGTTGTATTCTGTGCGTCCAAAGGAGGGGGGGTTGTCATTAGAGTCGGTAATGGTAATTACAGCAGGCACACTTGAGCTTCTTTGGGGGACCCCTCGGTCTGAGGCTACTATACTCAAATTGTACCTTGACATGGTCTCGAAATCCAGACGCTCCACCAGTATGAGTGTCCCCACTGTCTGAAAACCCTGTCCCTCCAGGAAGCGGACACTGCTCTCAATCTGGAAGGCATTCCCGGGGTTCCCGCTGGCAATGGCAAAGTCAAAGCCACAGTTCTCCCGTGAGAGGTCGCTGTCCACTGCCTCAATTGTCAGAATTGTGGAGCCTGGCAACAGGTCCTCCGAGACGGTGGCTTTGTACTCCGATTGTTTGAAGCGGGGTGCATTGTCATTGACATCTGAAACCTGCACTTGAACTGTAGTGTTGGATGACAGAGCCGGTGTTCCACCATCCCGTGCTTCGATCACCACACTCACTGAGGGCTTTTCAGGGTCAAATTCTGCCCTCTGAGATATAAACAGGGTACCTGCAGGTAAAGAAATATCATTTTTATTATGATTTTAAAATGATTTGCAAGATAGTTCAATAGACCCCCTTACAACATAGGGAAGTCTGTCTCTAAATGAAAGGGTACTGACAATCATTTGTATATTAATATGGCTGAAAGGTCTGGTAGAGATGACAGAGCAGGACAGTCTGTATGGATTTTAATTACATATCGATCTGAAAACCACTTTAAAGGGTTTACAAAGAGGTTGTGTCCTTAGGCAAGGCTGTGTTGATTATTACACATGGACATCATCTCAATACAGTAATAGGGGACAACATGTAAAAAAGGGCACTCCTTCAACAACATATCTGGTCAACATTCTCTGTTGGAGAAGTGAAGCTGTTTATAAGTATGCATATTTATGCATGACACAGAATAATCGCTTTGAACCTATATTCATCTTTCACCTCATGATGCCATAGTGCACAACTTAGAAGGGAAAAAATGTGGTAAGACAAGAACATTCACTTTGATTTGAACATGATTTGTGTAAAATTAGGTACCTGAAATAAAAGGTTCCATCAGCTACACTCCAAATGTAAAATGACACTCATAAATGTCTATATTGTTATCCCTGAGTAGATTATCATCTCATTTTCAAATAAAGGCAAACATTTTAATGAGCAATACTCTTGTGACCTAATTAAAATACTTTTCAAGTTTCTGGATGTTGCAATAATGTATGTTGAGTCTGTTTTTTAAAAACTGTATTCTTGTCTTATATGACAAATACTGTTTGATGTTCATTAAACTACTCTAGATGTTGGCTTCTTTTACGGCAGTCTAAGGATGAACTGACTGAAAAATGACTAGTGTTAAAGCTTTGTGAATTCAAAACAGGAAGGGAGGGAGTTTGTGAATGAGCTGAGAGCTGAAAGCTCTAGATGTATTATTTGAGGGGAAAATGCAAGTGTGTTTAAGAGACAACATAAATAAATAAACACTCATACCATTACTCGGGTCTATGTAAAAGCCGCCCCTGGTTGATGACATCACCCTGTAGGTGATCTTCCCGTTGCCGCCAGAGTCTCGGTCAGTAGCGGTTACCGTGACAACTGAGCTGCCAGGTGGCGAGTGCTCAGGGAGTGTTACCTGGGAAATTAATAAGATAGCATTTGAAGAATTCAAATCTTTATCATTCTGTTAATTAAGTTTTTTTGACAGATACACTTCAATGTCACCATCAGGCAAGAGCAAGTGCAGTAGATGGTTTTTACTGATTTATACCCGATTTTTAGTCTACTATTCAGTATTTTCCCAGTACTATTTTTTTTAGGAAATACACAAATCGTGTATTTGACTGCCTACCGTGAAAAATATGCATTTTATTTTCCTTACAATATTTTACATTAGTCCTACTATTCACCTCCCTGCTCATGTCATACTTTTATCAAGTAGAAGCAGCGCTACAGTAGCTGTACACGGTCAATGTCGTGCATTTGGTTACTACGGCAACAGAGTCAAACAAAAACGAGCTTCATGATTGGTGAATTCCTCATACTGTACATTGACGTAACATGCGAGTCAGAGGCGGGAAGTTTAAAATGGTTGTTTAAATAGCTCAATTCATTTCAACAGAAGATTGCGTTCAGACCTATGAAAAGGGGACTTTGCATGCAGATGGTGGGATTCTGTTTTGCTCAACTTGTAATGTGTCTTTGGATCATCTAAGAAACGGTACTATTGACAAGCATCTTGACAGCTCAGTACACAAAAACAAGAAAATCAAACTTGAAGTTCAGGCTAAACAATTACCGAACAAGCAGGTCACAATCACAGGATTGTTTAAAAAGAGCCCAGAAAGTGGAGAAACACGTTTGAATTAGTGGAAGCCTTAGCGCAATGAACATACCAATACAACGGCTGGGCAATGAAATATTATGAATTTTTTTAATGAAAAAAATCCCCAATTGTGGAGCCGTGCCTAACAGTGACACACTCAGTCGAGTATCTCCCTAAAGTGTATGCAGCACTCGAAGAATATTTAAATGGCAAAATAAGACAGTTGTGGAGAATGGCAATGATTTCAATTGTGTCTGCCTTTGTAATAATAGACAATATAACAGAGGGAGAAATACTAGCTGTTTACGTCTATGCTTATAAGTCTTATACAATGTTTTTTTTTTAAATTATTTTTTTAGGTTGATAGGCTCCAGTGGCATATATGATGTTATATAATTTACTAATGTTTTGACGGTTTCTGTGGTTTTAAAACTTCATAAAAAATAACTTCTGTTTTTATAAAGAAAAACACAAAAGCTTTGGTTTTGTCATTTCAGGTTTGTAGTTAACATTTCTCCCGTGTTTAATATTTTGGGATTAAAGGCAGCAAAATAGGCTATGGGAATTACATGGTCATTGTAATTAATGTGTCAACATAAGTTTTAAAGATTTACAAAACTCGAAAATGTTGCTGAATATGTCATTCAAGGTTGTTTTTAAAAAAATTATTTTGTCTGCTTACTTTTTTTTGCAGCCAACACTGACCATTTTAAACGACTTGTTTCCAGCTAGTTTGTTTCATTTTTCAAGATTTCATATTTTTCAATAGCAACTTGAGTTCCAATGTTACAATGTACTCGTACATCCTCAGACAGTCTGGGATATATGAAGATTATGAAGCAGGTGTATATGCAACACTTTCGGCTATGTTAATATATTTATATAGTCACCATATACTTGTGATATTTAAGTAGGCTATGTTTAAAATGGCTTTAAAATATACAAAATAAACTGTAAATGTCCAATAAATTAATGTACACAGAGTGTGAGTTGAGATGCAGCGACCGCTGGTTCATTATTGCGCACGGTGTGGCTTCCCCTGCCATGCAGTAATTCTGGTCATTTACCGTTGTTAAGTGAATGAGGCCCATAATCTTTACCAAAGCTGATTTGCGCCTCCACTTGGTGATGGTGAGCTCTGTGTTGCTGAAAGAGCTGTTTTGTAAATGTGAGAGCTGTATCACACAGGGTAGAAGAGGATGATGGGTACCTGGTAGAGGTCCTGGGTGAAAGCAGGTGCATTGTCATTCACATCTTCCACAAGCACGGTCAGGTTTGCCTCGCTTTTGTGTTTGGAGTCAGAGGAGCAGATGGTAAGTGTGTACCAGCTCCTCTCCTCAAAGTCAAGCGGGGCAGTCAGCGAGATCACTCCCCCATATCGATGGATTCCAAACTTTCCAACGGAGCTGCCATCCAGCAGAAGTGTGTATGAGAGGGCAGGGCCTGAGTCCACATCATTTCCTGTAACCTGGGTGAGCTCTGTACCAATTAAGGTGTCTAAGGAGAACAAACAAATACTTAATGCAATAACAGTTCTAAAAGTGCATTACAAATGATACATTACAGTGTAACTAGCACTTGTATTGCTCTTTTTATGTCAAGAATCCACAACATAGGCAGGGTTTCCATGGAAAAATAAAAATATGTCTCACACTACTTTGGTTGTACCTTTTGGGTAATTTAGGTTTCCATGTAGTTTTCTTTTAGGGAGAGAAATTTTCCTTCCAAACGCAAATAAAATACAGTAGGGGCTACTTAAATGTTTCTGTCCGAGTTCCAGTTTATATCGTGCAGCTTTCTTAATCTGGGTTCCAACAAAGTTTTTAGGTTGTGTTGAACTACCTGATCCTTATTGTACTCTACGAACGGAGCTAAAATAGTATCACTTTAGGTTAATGATATAAACATGATCCAGTCAAAATCTACAATTGGCTACCCAACTCGCCCACATTTCCCACTGCATAGTAATAATAATAATAATAATAATAATAATAATAATAATAATAATAATAATAATAATAATAAAAATAAATAAATAACTGAATCCGAATTCCGCAGGCACAGTGCAAGAATGTGGTTCTACATTAATTATTGTTGTTGTTGTTGTTACTGGGAATCCAGTATACTGGTAGTTCATACGAGTTCAACACATTTCTCAGTAGATGCTAATCCACTTTCTGGAACTTCGTTATGTAAGTTTTGCAGCAAGCTGATGTTAAGCCCAGAATTTGTCTTTTTGAACAAATTTGTGGAAACATTATTTTTTTGCAAAAACACATGGGAATGTAGTTGGAGCCAGGAATTCAATAAATGATTAAATGATTAATTAAGGTTCCAGCCACAGGTGCATAAATAGGATGACCATGGGTGTTAGAATGCTTATTTTTGGAGTTAATGTTGGTGTTGGAGAGAGGGTATGTGTTTTTGTGTTCTGTGCTGTGCCGTTCGTCTGTGTTTGTTTACGTTCATGAGTTTACTATAAACCTTTTATTTTGGCCCTTGTGCCTTTTTTTTTGTTAAATGTGTTTTGTTTAGTTTCTGTCCGTGTTGAAAGGAACAGTTGTAGCAACACATGGGGACGTGTAATGCTATATTTTTTGGAACCCCGCTACTTAGTAAAGAGCACCTGGCATTTGTTGCACAATACTGTAGACTTGTCACACTGTACAGTGCAGTCCTGGTTTATAAACCTATTGTTAGAAACAAAGGCACATAAGTCATTTGTACTCACTCTCAGGCACTCGAATCTCTTGTGGCAGTGGGATTGTAGGACTGTTGTCATTCAGGTCCACGATAACCACGGTGAGAGTAGCTATGCCAGCTAACTTTGGGCTTCCCCTGTCTGTCGCCGTAACAACCAGCCTGGTAATATAGAAAATTGATTTTGAAGACTAATCCTGTAACTGAACAAATTTAATTCCTGAACCAACATGTTTTTTTGAGTTTATCTTATTTGTTTTTAGCCCTTTTGGTGACTGTAGGATGTACAGTTGTCCAGTGGTTATGCCAAAAAAGTTACCATTTGGAAGCAGGAGAGTTTGATTTTTTTCTCCTGTTTACCCACTGTCTCACTGTGTGACCACATAATGTGGAATATCTCATATATTCAAGAATTAAACAGCTAAAACTCACTTTGTGTGAGTCCAGATTTCTCTGTCCATTATGGCTGCTGTTGTTATACTTCCTGTCAGGGGGTCGATTTTGAAGAGCCCACTCATTGTAGACGATTTAATAGAATAGGTCACTTGACCATTCTGGCCCTGGTCTGGGTCATCTGCCAATACCTGCCGAAAAAAAGCAAGAGTTTCCAACCAGTGTTTCCAACTAGTCTTCAGAGGGATATATATATATATATATATATATATATATATATATATATATATATATATATATATATATATAAGAAGTAGCTTTCAAGTTAGGGTGGAAGAAAGCAGTAACTATAGTAACAATTGAATCGTGCATTCTGGGTAGACAGAGAAATGCGTGCTGCTTTTTAGGAACGTGCTGATTTGAAGAGCTCTGTCTCTCCCCTTGTTTTCGATTCTACTGATTTAAGTACAGTCAGCGCCACTTTATCGGGACGCCTCGAGAGAAGGAAAAATATCCCAAATAAGACACTGTCCCAATTAAACAAGATGACAGTTGAGACGACCTTAGTCACACTTTTTGGATTCTTAATGTAAAGAAAAAGAATGAAATCACATCGCATTATGATTAAATGTTAAATACATAATTTAAAATACAAGTCAATGTTTTTTTTTTATTCCAAAACAAAATTAATCGCAGCTGTGACGATTAATTTTTCTTTGCAACAACAGCCTGAGAAACCACACAGGAAACTCCAGCAGCTCCTTCAAGAGTTCAGCGTGGTTAACGCAAGTCACAGCATAATCACATACTCACTGCACTGTGCTACGTGACCTGTATTGCTCTGACAAGCGATCTTCCTTCATCATTTGAAAATAATGTATCCCAAATAAACAAAGTGACGTCCCAATTAAACAACATAAATAGCATTGTGAAGAACCGTCTTCCGGAGTTGATCCCATTTAAGCAGAAATCCCGATTATCAGTACTCCGATTAGGCAGCGGCAACTGTATTACTATGCAGGATAGCCATTATACTTTCGTACCTTTATTAAAAATGCGCACAGAATAATCTACCGATTTATCTTCAAATTAATCAACTAATGCTCATAAATCAAGTGACAGCCCTAATAATTAATATATATATATATATATATATATATATATATATATATATATATATATATATATATATATATATATTATTAGGACGAAGTCCATATATTCGATGTATACGGACACCCTGAAGGGCCTTCTTGCATTTATAATAATCCAGGTAAAGCAGTGGATTGAAGAAAAGAAAGCATAAATCATGTTTAGGGCAAAAAGTATTTGTTTTTTATTAAATATCCTTATGCTAGTAAAGTAGTCACATTTATAACTTTGAACTACACAAAATTAAGCTGAGTAAATTAATTTAATTGGAGCATGCAAAAGAAAGTATATCTTTATTTTTGATATTGTGTACATTGCCATTGAAAAGATACACCAGTTGAGACGGCACTGAGTTATTTTTTTTCTGTCACTGACAGTGCAGACACACTGTTTGAGCAGAACAGATGGGAGGAATAAAAAATAAATTCAGCGACATCTAGGATTTCAGTAATTTTTCAAGGTCTGTGTCGGAGAGGGGTGGATAATGTGCACAAGTGTCTTTTTGTGTTTTACAGTAGTGTTTACAAACCACTAAAAATACATTTTTTGAAGTTAAAAAGTCGGGGTGAGTGACTATAAAGACAGCAACTTTTTCTGTTTTGCTATCTTTTAGTTTAATTTAATTTAATTGTTCTTCATCCATGTCTACTTACTACTTTTGGGATTTATTTGCTGGTAATTGGTCACTCAGTTTTATAGTTACAATTGTACATCTGTTACTGTAAACAAGATGGCTACCGTTACTTTAAATTCTGTGAGACAGCGCAGTGATTTCGAATATGTGACAAGGCTCCAACTGTCTGTATCCATCCAATATACGGACAGTTGGAACCTTGCTCGACCAATAACATTGCTTGTTTCACGTTCCATTACGAGCCCTGGATTATATATATTATAGTGGTACGGTAGCACCACTATAGTTAGAGTTTAGTAGGCAGTTTAATGTTAAACAGCAATTTCTGTACTTTAATATCTTTGACCCCATTCAATAGATTTGTGGTCCTGTTGGCATATGTGTTTTTTTTTATAGAAACGTTTTCATACTAACTTTTATACTGGATAACATTAATTTAAAAATCCAATTGATGCCTATGATTAATACATTTTAATACATTTTGTGACTAATTTGAACCTATTCATATGTTTCAATATTAACTAAATCAAGTTATTAATCAAATTGATTCATCTTGTTACACAAGAGGATGATAGTATCATTATAAGACCAGCAGATAAAGGTTCTGGGGTGGTAGTAATGAACAAAGTTGATTATATAAAAGCAGTAGAGACTGAACTGCAAAATATAAATACATATGAAGAAGTAAAAACTAATAATAATAACGACATAATAAGAGAAGTGATACTTTTGGCAGATAGAAAAAATTACATGCTTAAACAAAATCCGAGAACAGGTTTGGTTAGAGGTAACCCAAAAATGCACAAAGAAAAACCCCCAGTGCAAATGACTGTTAGCAAAATTGATAACCCAACATACGTTATTGTGGAAATAGCTGAGGCAGCTGCAGCCACATGTTGAAAGTTTACCTAGCTATGTTAAATATCAAGATAGTTTTAGAAAATAGTAATTTTACATTTGGAAATATAAGTTACAAACAGAATGATGGCACAATAATAGGCTCAAAATTAGGTATGCATTTTGCAAGCACCTATTTGGGCAAATGGGAGGAAATGTTATTGAGTAAACAAGACAAGATACCATTAGAATACATAAGATATGTGGATGACATATTTGGAATATGGATACATGGAGAAGAATCTCTTGTACAGTTTCATAAAGTAGCAAATTATCTCCACCCTAACATTTTGGTGGATTTAAGGTGGACAAAATCTGAAATTGAATTCTTAGACACCTTGGTTAAACTTGATCAAGGATCTATTAAAACAGATCTTTACTCGAAACCTACTGATATGCATCATTACCTACATATGTCATCTGCACATCGTATCTATACTAAAAGACCAATTTCTAAAGGACTGGGTATGAGGATAAAAATAAGGAAGATGTGTTAGGCACAACTGAAGAAAAAAAAATCCAACTAGTTCTTATTTAACAAATGACAGGAGAAGGTATTCTGCTCCCTTGTGGGCTACGGTTACCTGGATGATGGGGAAGTCGTAGCCCTGTGCCTCCCAGATATAGGCGATGTAGTTCTGAAGCTGGAATCGTGGTAGGTTGTCGTTGACGTCCTGGAGGTTGAGATTGACAGCCATGAAGGAGAGAGAGGATGCAGAGTCTGCTTTCACCACTAATCGGAGCCGTGGAGTCTTCTCAAAATCTAGGCCATCTGAGTTCTGCACCCAGATCTCACCTGTGTGCATTTAGCAACAGGGAACACAAGCAGGTAAGTAACAGTACTCTATACTTTAATAAAGATTCTTAAATAAACAGATGGAGGGGAGAGGGGGGTAAAAACTATGATAGTACATATAATAATAATAATAATAATAATAATAATAATAATAATAATAATAATAATAATAATAATAACAATCTGGGTTGTTACCTGTGGTGGGACGGATGCTGAATGAATTGAGTTTATTTCCACTGAAGATGCTATAGCTGATTCCTCTTCTGGAGCCATCACTGTACTGCGCCTGGATCTGAACCACTGCTGTGCCTGGAAAGGGAGTACAGAGGTAATGGCGGACCAGTAGGCTACACGGAGCTTTTTCACAGTATGTTGCATATTGCATGTACAGCAGTATACATATACATTACATAGAGACAGCAATGGTATTGTTACACCCTGTGGTTTCCTTGAAATGCACTTGGATGCTGAGTTCATGGTTCAGTTCTTTGAATGTATGTATTTATTACTTCTAGAAGTTTTTAAAAATATACAAGATAGGCTTGATTTTCATTCTTGGCATTAAGGTTGTGCTGCCTCAGCTTTGTTTTGCATCAATGTGTCTTTGTTTTGCACTAAGGGGATGCAGGGTTCAAATAGTTTTTTTTGTGATACATGGAACACAAACTAGCTTGTATCTGTATCCTAAGTGTTAAATTAACAGTTTAATTAAGTGGTTTGAACAACAATTCCAATCGTCATCCATGTTTAAAAATAATACCCCATTCACAAATGATTGTCATTCACTTCATTCACAATGATGTTTTCAGGTAGAGGTTGGGGGCACTGCTGTTATTGCTAACTCTATGCTTGCTGCCTAAACTCTCTCTATGCCAGCCTTCTCTTTATTTGAGCATCTTGCTCTCAAGCTCCCCTCTCCCATGTCCCTCACCCTTGCTGTTATCTATCGTCCGCCAAAGAATAACTCTTTTATTGCTTTTATTGCTGAGTTCTCGCAATTCTTCTCCCTAATCTGCACTTCAGCTAACAAAATTATACTCCTAGGTGATTTCAACATTCATGTCGATTTGCCTTCTTCCCCTCTAGTGACTGACTTTGTCACGCTCTGAACTTTCTTAGACTCTCTCAATCTATCAACGTCCCCACTCACACCCGTGGACACACCCTTGATCTGCTCATCACCAGGGGTCTTTATATCTCCAGTCTCTCATTCTCAGATATCTCTCTCTGCCAATATTAATCTTCCTGCACCTTCAGCTACTACTGATACTGTTATTTCCTTCCGTCCCAAAAATCTACTAAATCCTACAATACTCTCGGAATGTGTCTCTTCTTGCCCTCTGACTGGTACTCTCCCGTCTTCGGTAGATGATGCGGTGTCCCTCTACAATGCCACCCTTACTCAGATCATCAACACAGCTGCCCCGCTTACAACCAGAACAGTGAAGAAACATCACAACTGTCCATCGAACTTTGACTGCTTAAGTCTGAATGCAAATGGAGGTCTTCTGGACTAACGGTTCACAGAGATCGAGTCCTATCACCTCAGTAGCTACAGGCGTGCGCTCGCTGCTACCAGGGTGAAGTACTTTTCAGAAATCATATCTATGGGACACGGTAAACCAAATATTCTCTTCAAAACCATTGATCAAATCCTGCATCCAGGCACAGATAAATCCATCTCCCATTCACCCTCCTCTCTTACCTGCCATGATTTCTCCTCTTTCTTTTGGAACAAAATCGACACCACTTATTCTACGCTCTCCTGCCACAAATCCAGTATTGTACTTGACCACCTTGACTCTCCTCCGATTGCCCCTCCTGCTCTCTCTTTCTTCACTCCTCTCTTCATTACTGATGTCTCCAGCCTACTGTCGAAATCAACTACTGCCACTTGCCCCTTGGACCCCTGGCCAACAAATCTCATCCGTCTCTGTGCTTCTGGTCTTGCTCCTTCTATTATACACACTCATCCTGCTGCCCTCAAGACTGCCTGAGTAACGCCAGTGCTCAAAAAACCCTCCCTTGACCCGGCTGTCTTATCTAACTTCCGTCCCATATCCACTCTTCCTTTTCTATACAAAACTCTTGAAAGGGCTGTAGCCAGCCAGCTGATGAAACATCTCACGGATAACAATCTGCTTGAATCTCTGCAGTCTGGCTTCCGGCCGCGTCACAGTACTGAAACTGCTCTGCTCTGGATTGTAAATGATCTTTTGCTTAATGTTGATGCTGCTGCTTCCTCTGTCCTTGTCCTCCTTGACCAAACTGCTGCTTTTGATACAATAGATGACCGCCTTCAGAAGTATGCTGGGATCTCTGGAACCTGTCTCTCCTGGCTGTCCTCTTACCTATCTGGATGCATGCAGTTTGTCTTCTATGATGGAAGCAATGGTGACGCAAACCCGGTCAACTGCGGTGTCCCTCAAGGGTCGGTTCTTGGGCCTCTTCTCTTCAACATCTACACGCTTCCCTTGGGTCACCTCATCTACCAACACAGCCTCATGTTTCACTCCTACGTAGATGACACCCAGCTCTACCTAAAACTAGACCCTGGATGTCCCTCTGCCATGGTCCGGCTCTCAGCTTGCATTCAAGACATTGAGGCCTGGATGTCTGCCAATTTTCTTCAGCTCAACATTAACAAATCTGAACTTCTAGTAGGATCGAAAGCCCAACTCAAGAATCTCAATATTGCTGCCTTGAACCTCGGAAACTGTCGCCTGCTGCCTTCCCCCACTGTACGAAGCCTTGGTGTACTTCTGGATAGTAACCTCTCCTTTGATACCCAAATCTCCTCTGTAGTCAAATCTTCCTTCTACCACCTCCGAAACATCTCAAAGGTCCGTCCCTACCTCTCCCTCCCGGATGCAGTGATACTCTGACATGCATTAATCTCCTCTCGGCTCGACTACTGCAACTCTCTGTATGGTGATCTTCCGTCACGCGCCATAAACCGATTGCAGCTGGCTCAAAATGCCGCTGCTAGCATCCTTATCAGATGTAAAAAACATGAGCACATTACCCCATGTCTTGCCCAGCGCACTGGCTACCAGTAAAGTTCAGGATTACTTTCAAAATTCTCCTGCTTGCCTACAAGGCCCTTCATCACACAGGTCCAGAGTATCTCTCCAACCTGTTTACCCGCTATGTCCCTGCATGTGAGCTGAGGTCCTCTGACTCTGACTTGCTTGTTATACCCAAGCAAAAGTGCACCACACTGAGAGAGTGCTATTTTAGCTTCATGGCGCCGACTCTCTGGAACTCTCTCCCAGCCTTAGTGCATGTAGCTCCCACAGTCGCTCACTTCAAATCAACTCTCAAGACCCACTTGTTCTCTCTTGCGTTCAATGCTCTTTAAGCCTGATATCTGTTATTAGCTGCTGTCTAAATTGCTATTTTAGGTTTTTCACGCCATCTGTATGACACACGCATCCACAATATTTAGAATTCACATCCTAGCCTTGTATTTAATGTATTATGTCTGTATTTAATGTATTTGCATGTTTTCTTTTTTTTTTTTTGTATTTAATGTATTATGCATTGTTACTCTATCTTGTAAAGTGCTTTGTGATGGTGGTCCACTATGAAAGGCGCTATATTTAAAATAAAAATTGATTGATTGATACATTGAGTGTAATGCAAAGTCCATTTTATCGCTAACTTAAATGGCTAACGACTGTGTATATTTTGTATTCTATACAATACAACAGTTGTACTGCTTGCCCTTCATAGTACTTTATCCTTTGGTTAGCAAAAGTAGTAAAAGCTGTGAAAGAGAAGCCATGAGTAGATTTGTTTAGCACTGACCTGAGGCTGCATTTTCTTGCAGGGAGACATCTTTGGCACTGCGTGGAAAGCGGACTCCCCTGTAGTCCTCCTCCTTGACGTAAATGATCACCACCCCTGTGGATAACTGTGCAGGTGTGCCCTGGTCCGTGGCCACCACATACAAGGTCCTCTCCATTTGGGTCATGGAGGACAGCGGGGCCACTAGTCGTATTTCACCTGTGAAAGAGTTTATGCTAAACCCGGCCACCAGGGAGGCAAAGCGATAGAAAATGGATGCATTGGCCCCAAAGTCTTTGTCTTCTGCTCTCATGGTGGCCACCACCTGGTTGATTGAGACACTGCTGGAAATGTTGATGATGAGTGGGTCCTGGATGAAAAAGGGCGAGTTATCATTGACATCTTTGATATTGACTGTCACCCGTGCGCTTGCATTCCGTGGTTTGGCAGGGGAGGAGTCCACAGCATTCACCAGGAAGCTGTACGCTGCTCGCTTCTCCCGGTCCAGCAGACCAGTTGTAGTGATCTTCCCGGTCTCCTGATTCACGTTGAACATGCCTAGTGATTCATTGCTCAGGTAGTACAGGACCATGCCATTAGTTCCATCGTCAGCATCTGTGGCGGTTATGTCAAGCACCAAAGTACCAATTGGGGCATCTTCAGAGATATCAATAGTGTAAGCGCCTTCTTTGAACATGGGGTTGTTGTCATTGACATCCAGGACTGTAACAACCACGCTGGCTGTGCTACTCAGCTGGGGTGTCCCATGATCCCGTGCTTCAATGGTCAAATAATAGCTGGCAATCCTTTCTCTGTCAAGGGGCTGGGAAGTGGAGAGGACACCAGAGTTGCCATCGATATGGAAATCACCAGCTGGGTCCCCTGCTGGAACAGATCAAAGGAAGTGTAAGCACTTTGTAGATGATGTTATCAATAAAGTAAATAATCTAGCATAATGACATAAGCAGAAATAAAGACATTTTTATTGGCACTGATCACAGTGTTTTTCCTGACATACATCTTAATGGGTGAAAAATAAGTAATAAGACATAGTGCTATCGGTATTTTGGAAAGCAGTTTATTTCAACACCTGAATGTATACTGTCAATATATTTTAATAAATAAGGATCAAATAAACAGTTATTTCAGATGTGACGCTGAAGTAGGATCTGTCTTCATTGTAGGGCCGTGAACATTCTCATGCCACTGGTTCAAGGATTTTTCTAGTTGTATTGAAATTGTAGTATTGTAGTAAAACTAGTGTTAGGCAAGATTTGGAGTCAGAAATCTACATTACTGTTAAATAAAACCAAAAATCATCATAAAGCAAACATAGAATGACATTTTTAAATTGGATGGTTTATACAAAAACTACTTTAAATAAATACTTGCAATCGTAGTTGTCAAGGCTTAGCCGTTACCATAGACATGGTCTGAAGGGAAACAGAAGCTCTGACTAGCACTTGCGCAGATGTATAATTTGGAGCGAGTCGTTTGGGAATTCAAATTGTGATGGAAGAGAAGACATTTGTTTCTAAAATGCCTAAACCGCGCATAACAATTAAACAACGCTGCAAAGAAATTGAGCATGTGGGGATGTATACAGCTGACGGTGACAAAGTAATGATGTGCAGATTTTGCAACTGTCGGCTGGATCGAAAGATCGAAAGGTACTGTCATTAAGCATTAGCAATTTATTACTTTTTGGGAAAATATGGCTGTTTGCTTATATTTTGTATTAGTATGCTAATTCTTTGTTTTATTTCAAGTGGTGCAAACTTTCCACTGGAGCAAATGCTGTTTTGGTTTTGAATGATTTTAAAATGAATGAATCTGCGTTGCTTAGTGTTTAAATACTGAGAAACCCCAAGCTTGTATACTGGAGCCCTGCTTCAGTGCAATGGGATTGGAAAACATAGTTTTTTTTAATGGGTAGATTGTTGTATGTGCAATTATTATGACAGCCCCACAATAGTAGGGCAGTGTATATATATGTTTTTTTTTTTAAATTTATTTTAATGTATTCTTATAGAGGGCATGGGCAGTATTTACTGTAAATAGGCAGTTAATTAAAAAGAGTGGGGGACTGTACATTACCATTACTACCGCAAATGATACCAAATTATTTTTCTGTGTGAGGTCTGTTTATGTCAAAATGTTTTTTTTTAAAAAGCGTATAAGTAAGCAATAAGACACGACAGGGTGTCGGTTGTGCTAGAATAACCACACGCCCAGGGGCTGAATAACCACACGCCCAGGGGCTGAATAACCACACGCCCAGGGGCTGAATAACCACACGCCCAGTGGCTGAATAACCACACGCCCAGGGGCGTAGTAAGCTGTAGTAAGGGTGATGTTGTGACTTGTCTTTTTGTTGTCACATGTAAATGAAGACGCTGTTTGCTGTTTTAAAGTGGGGATCTGAAATTAGGTTTATAGATCTTCCCACTGTGGAACCATTTAAAAAATGATTCATGCCAGCTCGCAAGCTTGTGTAGCTGCTAACTGAATATTGTGTGCTAGCTGGTGTTATCAATTCAGCAAATAAACTTCTTAATACTGTGTTTATTTCAGTCTTAGATGCAGTTTTCCAGTCCATATTGTTTTTTGTTTGTGCTGACCAATCATTAAAAACTGACACAGCCCAAGCGGTTACTTTTTTAGTATTCTGCTCTTCTTTATTGGCTTCAATTGTATTAATTTCAGCAGTACTGAGAGAGAGGTGTCTTGTAGTACGCACAGTTTCATTTTTTTCCTGACCTTTTTTTTAAATTTTTACTGTCGGTTCCATTACCGAACTGTTGCGGTCTAAATCCTTCAGGAATGTGTGGACATTGGATTCATCAAACAAGTTAAAATTTACATGGAGGAAGTCTGACATAGTATTATTATTTTGTTTTTATTGGGGAAAAAATGGCGGCCAATTCAAAATTATTTTTTAAAATGTTTTTAAACGCTTGGCGCAATAATATCTGTTTGTAAAAAGTAATAATTCAATGGCTTGGAATGCCTATCAACCAATCAGGACACAGATATCTCCCACTCCATTGTATAATGTTTAATAAAAAATATGTATTAAGTTAAAACATGATGTATACTATACTATTATTGATATCCATCTATTTGAGTTGTTTTATTAAAATGCATCTGTAATAAAACTAAATAAAAGGAAATTTGAAAAATAAAACAACATTTGTGAAAAATAAAACGAAAAATTATAAAAAATAAAAATAATTTCACAGGGCTTATATACTTATTACACAACAGTGCATTTTTTTTTATTCCAGCAACCATCTTTTAATTAATGTAACACATCTTTCTTGGACTGATTGCATGTGTACTGAAAGGGATGCAGTAAATTCAGAATATTTCTATTTGTGTGAACAGTAACACAGCATTGTCACTGCGATAACATTCTGTTGTGTATGGATAATATTAGATCTTAATTGCAACAGTTATTCATGGGGCAGCATGGGGGAACAATAAATATGCAATGCCTGCATTACACTCCAATAGGGAGGAGTATGGTATTCAAAGAATTCACTGTTGCTATCTGTGTAACCAACACCAAATGAAAACTTCTATATGTGGAATTTAAGTACATTTTTCACTGTAGAAGTTATACAAATACAGTAATCTGTCGTGTATCCTACTGCAGTGGGACCAGAGTAAGGGCGGATATGTAAAAGTCAGATAAATGAATCTTGTTTTAAATACCATTATACACAGCTGTAACAATTAATATATTCACACAATTATTGTTTTGAGATTCAGCTTTTATTAGTAGCTCCCCAAAATCCTGTGTTTAGAAAGATACAGGGTATTAATGCTTGTGACAGACTAGCCATCTGCCGTGTAGGTGCGTGCATTCACTGCTGAGTGACAGGCAGGAGATTGAGACAGAGGTTGATACGCCCCGCAGGCGAACAGGATTTATTCACATATCAACACACTGAACCTGTCACGTGACACTACCAGCAATGGTTGCGCACGGAGCACATACAATGCAGTGTACCAGAACTTTGGTATGATCTACAATCTCTGAACTAATCTTCTCTGTTTAATAATAAACTAACGTTGCTGAAGAGATTGATCATGGCGGATAAATGGTTAGGGCGGATATGTAATAACTTCCAACTATAGCTCTCACCAACAATCTTGTACTCCACCCTGCCATTCTCTCCAGCATCGTGGTCCATGGCTTTCATGGTGAACAATGCCACAGGCTCCTGGTTCTCTGGCACCTCTAGGTGATACGAGTCTTTCTCAAAAGCAGGCAAGTTGTCATTCTCATCCAAGACTGTAATCCTCACTGTCGCTGTGGCAAAATTAGGAGGGAGTCCACCATCTTTAGCATAGACTGAAACAGAAGAAGCAGTGGATTAAAACCCATCTTGAACATAAAGAAAAAGTATAGCTGTTCTGCAGACATGGAACTGTCCAGGAATGGGACTATAACTCAGCCTAACAAACTGGTCAATGGCACACAGACTATCCCTTTTCAATTATCCCTCCCATTTTATCAGAGCTGCATAACATACATTACATTATGCCTACAGGTACAGTATATACCATTAATAAGACAAGTATTGCTAATAATAGGTCAGTACTAGAATAAGAGAACAGGTGTCCCATTTCATTACCTGTGACAGTGTAGCGGTCTTGCACTTCACGATCAAGGGCTCGGGTTGCTGTTACGACTCCTGTTGCTTGATCAATGGTAAACCCATCCTCCACTATCCCTCCATATGTCACAAAGCCATTTGAACCTGAATGAGAATACAAATGTTAGGCTACATGGAACTAATCTGAAAGTGTGCATATCTAAAACTTAGCTGCAAACTATCATAATAAAATGTGTCAAATGTAAAGGAAGAGCGTTATTTTCAATGGCATTATTAACAAAGTTGTGAAGTTACTATTTAAATTGTCACAACATGACTGTCTAAACCACATCCAGGTAAGTTACACACTATGGGCCCTATTTTGAAGCAAGAGCACGCTTTCTTAAAGGAAAACCAGAAGCAAGAAAAAAAGCTTAGGTTGGAGCAAGTATAATTCATTGTTATGAGTAGATTTTTTTTTTTCTTTCAGAAATTCATCTTTTGTCTTTGTAAAAAGGGCCATATAAGGATGGTAATTACAGTGCTACCTAAAACAAAACTATGACCTTACTCCCTTTTGTTTGAAAGATTTAACATTCACTCCATGTGATAAAAAAGGTAATGATAAGTAACCATATGTAACCCTGAGATAAATCTGACAATTGTATTGTACTGAATAACTCATCTGTACAGCTGTGGCATCCCAGAGTGCTATACAAAGTTAAAAACAAAACAGAATAGCTCAAATATATAATACACTCCGTTTACAACCAATTATATAAAAGCATATTTAAAAAGTAGGTTTTCAATATAGACTTAAAAGAATCCAATGTTTTAACCTCCCTAATGGTAACCAGAATAGAGTTCTACAACCAAGGAGCACAACAGCATAAAGCTCTGGCTCAAGTTCATTTAAGATGACTTTTTGGAACAACTAAAAGTTCTGCATTTTCTGATCTCAAAGAACGACTAGGAACACACAGAGTTAGTAGTTCTTGGAGACAGGATGGTCCTAATCCATGAAGGACCTTATAAGTCATTACAGCAACTTTAAAATCAATTCGGTAGCTCACTGATAACTGATGTAAGGACCTGAGCACTGGAGTACAACAAGCATTCTAAGTTTAGTGGCAGGTATACCAACAAACAAAAGAATGGTAATAATCAAGCCAAGAAGTTATAAATGCATTGTGACCCGGGTGGCTGTAGGGGTGACGTCAGACCCAGAAGAACACACAGTACTGCGAGTGAAATGATAAATGCTCTGCTTGTGCATTTATTAAATGAAGAAAATAAAAGGTTTAAACAAAACACGAAACAAACGAACAGATACAGAACAAGTGCCGTGCTGTTTCCACTCCCAACACGCGTAGCAATTGTTATGATTTTATAATGTATTTCTCTCTTCTCTCTCTCGTTCTCCACTGCGAACACACCAACCCTGTGTGCATGAAACATTCATTCTTTTACACAGCTGTGCCGAGACTCGATTGCTAATCAATCATTCCCTTGAATCTTGGCACAGATTGCACGTGGACTAATTGTGCACTTCCCGTGTCCCCATACAAATACCCATTTTAGTGTGAAGTGATGTGCAATCCCTGTGCCTAAATACAATTATACATTACCTGTGCTACATAACCCCCACTCTGTGCACCACTACAATAATACATATAACAGACAACATAAAACACAAAATGCACACAGGGGCGGGGCACCCTGCCACATGCATGTATCAACATATCCTCATATCTGGCACAGACTTTAATCTGCCAACATTTTTCAGATGATAAAAAGCTCTTATGATGACAGAATTAATATGAAAAAAAAAGAAAGCTCAGGGTCCAAGATAACATCCAGGTTCTTCACTCTAGTTGAAGGTAAAATGGAATTGCCATAAAAAATAATATTGATTGGATTACATAAACCCAGTTTAGAGCCAATTAACAAAACCTCAGTTTTATCTGGGTTTATTCAACCAGTTAAACACTTTATAAGGGTATCTATTGCCATATTTGCCCGCACTGTATGGCTTTTTGGATGTCGGAGAGAAATTAATTTAATACAGATTTTTCTTTTTTTGTTTTTTTTTGCTAAAGTTAGTTTTAATTCTAGTGCGAATCCAACCAAATATCCAACTACAAATATTTCCTTACGTGCTGTACATTAATATTTCAGTAGTTAACTACATCTCTGACATTTTTTTCCATTTTAATCATCATGATATTCTGCATCCATTAATAAGAATGTGACCCTCTCTGTTGGTTTATTAATTTTAAGATCAATCAAGGCTGTCTGTCTGATTTTCAAATATGTGCAGTGCAGTTTCACAGTAATTCAAAACAGACTTGCAGAAATACAGTACAGGGGTTAGAACAGGCTCAGTCAGTGGGGCCAACCTCTTTGGCTCAGTGGTAAAGCTGACTTAAGAGCCCCTTGTTTGTGGTTCAAGCCCTGGCTCTCCACAAACCATCCAGCCAAGACTCATGAATAATTACATTTATTCTATAAATCGTCTTTAACCATTTAATCTGCAAGAAGAATGAAAATGGTATTTATATAGCTTTTTAAACCAATTATGTCTGAAATTGTGTAACGTTAGATTCTTAGCATAACCCTGGGTCCCTGAAATAGAAATATAACCATTACCAAATGGGATATAATCTCGTATAGCCCGAATTATCTGAGCCCTTGTATCAAAACTGCCCCTTTAAGAGCCCTGTATGCATCAGATGTCGTCTCCGCCACCAGGAGATAAATACAAGAGACGCATAAGGCTCAGCGCCATTTTCTCTTCAGGCCTGCTGCGTTGGAGTGATTGTAGCGACCTTGAAGGGTAATGGTTTCAGGGAACCAAGCTTATGATAATAACCTAACGTTCCCTTTCAAATATGAAATGTTACCATTACCTAATGGGATACAATACCCAAGCTGTCACAAGTGAAGGACTTGCATAACCGGCAGATGTGCTAAAAAGGAAGATAAATTGCCTTTAGCATTCTGGCTGAGGACCGATAAGGCTCCATGGCATATAGTCCACAGTACAGTGAGGGAGAACCCTCATGCAGTGTATATGCTGCAAGGTTACACTGAGTAACCTCAGCATTTAACACCAGAAGTCCAAAAAGGGTGTATGGCTGACTACCACTAGGAGGCTGTGTGGTCCAGTGGTTAAAGAAAAGGGCTTGTAACCAGGAGGTCCCCAGTTCAAATCCCACCTTCGCCACTGACTCATTGTGTGACCCTGAGCAAGTCACTTAACCTCCTTGTGCTCCGTCTTTCAGGTGAGACGTAGTTGTAAGTGACTCTGCAGCTGATGCATAGTTCACACACCCTAGTGTCTGTAAGTTGCCTTGGATAAAGGAGTCTGCTAAATAAACAAATAATAATAACAAATAATAATAATAACTTGAAGTGGAACATAATAAAAATGTCTTAAAAAGGAGAACGAGTCGCTGCTCTTAACACTCTGGTCCCAAAACCAGAGTTCTGCTAATCTACGACATTCAGTCGGTAGAACTTTGTAAAAGTATGAGGCGTGGCCCATACTGCAGCGTTGCAAATGTCTGCAACAGATACGCCCTGGAATAACGCCCAAGAGGTTGCAAAGTCTCTTGTTGAGTGACCACTGACCTTTTCTGGTGGGGGCAGGTTGGCTAGATCGTATGCAATCTTGACCGTGTCTGCAATCTACCTCGACAGCCGCTGTTTAGACAGGGCTTGTCCGTGGAACTTAGACCCGAAGCAAATAAACAATTGCTTGGATTGCCACCAACTCTGGGTGCGGTCAACATAACAGGCCAGTGCCCTAACTGGACAGAGCGTACGGAACTTTCTTTCCCTGTCAGACTGGAAAGTAGGTGGATGGAAGGCCTCCAATTCCACTGACTGGTTGATATGGAAAACATAAATGCTTTCGTGAGAAAAGCAGGAATAGTGCAGAGAGTAACCTTAGTTCTGGCCTCTGCAAAAACTGGGAGAACGTAGACGCTGCCCTGGCATTCTGAAGGGTGTCAATGACCCTGTCACATAACCCGCTCAGGGCCAGACCTAGAGCTGCAGAACTGTTTGGTCTGTATGCCCCAGAGTGCCACGCGCCTGACTCAGCAGGTCGTGACAGGCCGGCAACTCCCATGGCTGACCGTACAGGAGCTGTGCCAGTAACGAGAACCAGGACTTCCTGGGCCACTTCGGGGCTACTAAGAGCACCCGAGCTCGGTCTTGTCTGATCTTCTCCAAGCACAGTGTAAGCAGTGGCAACGGTGGAAAAGGTGGTGACTTGTGGCAAAGTGCCCACCCCTTTATATTTATTTATGTATGTTTCCATTATTATTATTATTATTATTATTATTATTGTTGTATTGTATTTTTATGCAGGCGGACGAAGCCGTCCATCTTATTATGATTTGAGATGACGGCGAAAAGCTGTGCATTTGTTTTGTTTATTTATTTAAAAGCCTCGTGCAGACGGTGACCATCTCCCGAGTTAATTAATTGTTGCTAATCGGGAGATGGTCACCTGTATAAAAACCAGCAGCTTTCTGCTCTCAGAGGAGAGAGTCGAGAAGAGAATGTCAGAGGCGAGACGTGAGTTTTTCAATTCAGGAGTCTGAAATAACAATTGCTAGCCGTGCTGGTTTGTTAACCAGCGCGATACTTGTTAAGGTTTGTTTGTTTGGCCAATGTGTCCTTTTGTTTCTGTCTTTTGTTTAAATCTTTTGTTTTATTCTTTAATAAACGCGCTGAACGCCGGTTGTGCTTCAGTGTTGCCCGGCCCTTCTTTGTTTATGTGTTGCTTCTTCCTGGTCCGTGATGTCACTGCAACCACTCTGCAACAGGACTCTTGTCAGCACTGCAGGGGAAGAATGGGGCGAGTCATGCTGCGCCGTTGTCAGAGATGGAGTGGTCCCTGAAACAGCGGGCCAGCCTGCTTTCCAGTGTCCTATGAGCAAACTGAGCAAAAGATGCGCAAGAGCTGTGGTCTTTAACTGCTCCCTCTGCATGCTCCCTTCCCAGGCAGGCCTGTCGTGCTTATCCTCTGCTGGAATGTTTCTCTTGCAGCCAGCACAAAGGTGAAACCCAGGCATGGTGCAATTTTGAAAAAACAGTTCAGCCGTACAATGTATGAGCACAAGAACAACAACAACAACAACTCCAATTTATATAGAGCACCTTATTATGTGCAGACCTGCACATCTCAAGAACAGACAGTAAGCTGATTGGTGCTGAAAACTGTTGTGTACACAGAATACACAAAAATGGAGCACTGGTACCGATTCTGGTATGAACCAGATGACTGGTACCAACCTTGGTACTGACCAGATCACTGGTACCGGCTCTGGTACCAACTGGTACCGGCAGAGCGAGTCACGGGTACCGGCTCTGGTACCAGGACAAGTGGCGTGCAGGTGAAGACCTGAAAAAGCCACTGACAACTGCAAGCATGCACTGTTAAACATCCTGGGGGCGGGGATGACGTCTGGCGCATATGAGGCTCTTAAAGTTGCAGCTTTGATATAAGTGTTCAGGTAATTTGGGCTGTAAGAGATATATCCCATTAGGTAATGGTTACATTTCGTACTTGAAAGGGAACTTGCTTTCCGTTTCTGTTCACATAAAGGTTGTTATTCCATGAACCAGAATTGAAATGTTGTGCTTTTGTTTCCAGGTCACTTAAAATAAACGCTTGTACTTACAAT
This sequence comes from Acipenser oxyrinchus oxyrinchus, assembly GCA_030684275.1. NCBI lineage: Eukaryota > Metazoa > Chordata > Actinopteri > Acipenseriformes > Acipenseridae > Acipenser > Acipenser oxyrinchus. The sequence goes on from CM060255.1 coordinate 36,768,075, forward strand.
ATTATTCATTAGAATATTTAATCACTTTGAGTACTAGACATTTAATATGTGAGCTAATACTGTGTCTATCTATAATCAAACTACTGTTTTCAACAGCAATGGTAAATTGTTTCTCTTGGAGCCTCAAACTCTTGTTTAGCTGCTTCAGGTGTTATGAAAAGGAATACCAAGAAATAAAATACATGACTCCCTTGTCCCCACCTTCAAGCACCTAATCCCGAAAGGCATGTTATTGGGAGTATATCTGTCCTGGCACCAGAGCGTAACATGAAGACGGGACTCCCGCAGGACCCACGGGATTCCCGCGATACGGGAAAAAAGTGTTCCATTTTGCGGGATGGGATGGGATGGTACAGGAGTGAAGCTCACGGGAACAGGCGGGACCGGGAAATAAAAAAAACAAACCTCTCAGGACGGGCAAGAACGGGATTGAAGCTTCCGGGAATGGGAAGGAACGGGACTTCTCTGCCACCAGCAGACAGGTTTTTTTTTGCTCTTTAAAGTCGTAAAAGAGCCTATGACATGGAACTTGACAGTTACCATAAACATATAAAATAATATTAACAGGTCTCACTTGAACATATAATCACATTAATTTTACCAAATTATGTTTAATCATGCTACAATGAATCAAATATGTCCGGAAACACACAGAGGGCGATCTCCATTTCCTGGTGTGGGGCCAGGAGACTGTGACCTCAGGCTCCTTGCATCTGCCAGTATGGATGACAGCGACAGTGAAAGTGAGAGTAGCCTAATTTTATCAGTTTCAGACACCTCTTATGAATGTGAATTATATAGTGATGGATCTCATGTAGAGAGAGAAAACAGGGATTGTCTCCCTGTGACCAAGCTGTTGTTGCAGTGACGTGTGGGTAGTGATGTCACGGACCAGGAAGTAAACAAAGGCAATGAATGGCAGTGGTGAAACTGAGCGCTATGGCGCTCAGCTATTTTATTAAATAATAAAACAAAACAAAAGGTTTAAACAAAACAAAACACTACAAACAAAAGGCGCGTTGGCCAAACAAATAAACAAATAAGTATTGTGCTGGTGAAAACCAGCACGCTTAGCAGTTGTTTTTACCACTTGTTTTTAGCTCTCCTTGCTCGCTCTCCCGTACTCTCCTCTGTACACTCTCCGCTTTAGCGTGGACAGCTGGAGGCTTTTATATTCTGGCCGAGGGGTTAACTAGCTATTAATTAATTATTACCCCTCGGTCATAGTCTGCACGAGTTTAGTAAGGATGCGTGACTGTCAGCTAGTTAAAAAATCAGTAGCTGACAATCACGCATCCTCAGAAGGTTTTTAAATGATAAAACAATAACAAATACGCGGCGCTTCGCCGAAATATAAAACATAAATCATAATATAAATAAATAGCAAACAAAGGGACGGGACACTCCGCCACACTCCTGTATCAATTCGAGGCGTATGCCTCCGAATCAGAAGGTTCAAACTCGGAGAGAGACTCCGACAACACCAACGCGGACGGACCAGTGGGACAGCAGATGTCTGCGAAGAATCAGCGTCTTGGCAACACTGAATGGTTAATAAAAACCCTTACGTTTAACATAGATTGATAGTTAAAATATTTCATATTACCCATAATTGTATAGCTATGTCAGACCTTTAGTTAACAGTATTGATACATGAATTATTGATACTAGAAGAATAACCGAACGCTGTGGATTGCTACTGGCATGTATTTAACATATCTCTCTCTATATACATATGTATAGTATATTAAGGATGTGCAAATCATAATGCAGAGATGTCAAACGCTACGATTTGTCCGTAGCAGCTACTATTTTTTGGAGGTACTGCTTCGGCGCTACGTTGAAGGGGTATGTATAATACTACGATTTTTAATAAATAAATACATGATGGATACTCCCTGAATGTTTATGAAATATTATTTCAAAACCATGTTTTTTTTTGTTGTTTATTTTTTTTAATTAATTAATGGTTCGTAATACTGTATTTCACTGACAGTTTATTGTGGCATTGACATACTAAAATCTCTGCGTCGGGTTGCTTAGTAACCAATTTAGAAACTGAAACTAGAATATTATATCATTATATTGCAGAGTGTGCTTATAAAGACCCTGTGCTTGCACTGTATTTTTTCTGAAAAAACAAAAACTAGAAACAAATTAATAGTAGTACACTGATAGTGTTTAATGCAAAACCCTATAAACCCTAATTTTATACATGAATACGAAAATGTCTGAACCTCCAAATAATAGCTGATCTCTGTTTATCATGGGATGGGATGGGACAGGATTTTTTTGACAGGACAGGAAGGGACGGGAATTAAAAAAAAACGTTATGGGACGGGAAGGGAAAAATTTGGACAGGGCAGGATGGGACAGGATTGGAAATGATGACTCTTTCATGGGATGGATTGGGACAGGATTGGAAATGATGACTCTTTCATGGGATGGGATGGGACAGGATTGGAAATGATGACTCTTTCATGGGATGGGATGGGACAGGATTGGAAATGATGACTCTTTCATGGGATGGGATGGGACAGGATTGGAAATGATTACACTTTCATGGGATGGGATGGGACAGGAACATTTTTCACAGGACAGGATGAGACAGGACTGAAGCTTCATTCCCAAGTCACTCTCTACCTGGCACCTGGTTGCTTATTACTACCATTCAACCAAATGGGGGATATCAAAATCCAAACACACCAATGTTGGGCAAAACCAAATAGATCAGCAACTGAGTATTCAGTATCTTGCTAGTCAACTTTTTAAACAGATGAACTGTATTAATCATCATGCTTTATACCCATTTGTGTTAACAGTTTGCCACATCAATCCATCCTAACACTGATAATCTTTAGACCTGTTTGCATGTTGGTTAATGTCATCAAAATTACATATTAACAGCATCAGTGTCAACATCTGGTGCTGCTGTGTTAGCTCAGCCATTCTCTAATATAATGTAATGTTGTCTTCTGGGCATAAACAGTTTAATAACTTTAGTGGCACTAATTCTAATTCTGGGAAACCAGATTGCATTCCAGCACTAACAGTCTGGAACAATGACTTGTTTACTTCAATAATTGGTTCTGGAGTGAAAGTTTATAATCCCTGCTTTATGTGTTTGACTCAGAAAAAGAAATGAACCACACTACTGTATCCAATACAATTCAAAACAGCTTCAGCTGTTTGTGTTTGGTTAGAATACGAAGAAGCTCTCTCATCAATTCCCCAGTTTGATTACCTTGGTCACAGTCTGTAGCAGTGACTGTCAGTACAGAGGTGCCAGCATGCTGGTTCTCTGAGATTTGTGCCTCAAATTCAGCTTCCTGGAATTGAGGGGCCTCATCATTTACATCGATCACCTGAACAGACAGTAGCTGCAAGGTGGTGCGCTGGGGGGAACCATGATCCTCTGCAACGATAGTCAAGTTGTAGAGTCCTTGCTCTTCCCGGTCCAAAGTCTTCACTATGGAGAGGGAACCTGTTTAAAAACAAAACTGTGAGAGGCTGGGAAAGAAAGAGGCATATGGAGTCATATACCACTGGGTCACTAAACCACCCAGCTGCACAGCCCTCTGGTTGGCCATTGGAACACACTTTGTCCTTATCCTTGTAGCTTTAACCATGAGTCCACACTGTATTCCAGCCTATCACCCAACTACATGGGGGACTACATGGCTTTAAAGCCTGTTCTGGTGTAATAAGGATTTCTTCAACTGTTTGGAGTTTATTCTTATTTTTCTAAACCCTTGCCAACCTTTGCAAATACTGTTCCCACGTGTTTAGCTCTATGTTGCCTACCTGAGAGCCTCTACCTAACTCTACTAGAAACAAAGGCGATACTCAGAGAGTGAAACAATAAGCACAGCAGCACAGAAAGACACAGGCGAGACTAAAGCGTGCCAGGCCCTAGAGCAGTTTAACTACTTTAATAGGCTGGACCACGAAGGTTGTGGTCATATTGATTCAATTTAATTCTAGCTGTTTTCATTTGTGCAGAAGTACTGTGGTATGTAGCACACACACTTGGGTACTGTATGGGATTATGGGGGCTGTTTTATAAGAATTATTTTTGTTATTAAAATACCTTAATAACAAAGTAATGTAAGTCACTTTTCTATTTGTCTTTACAAAACTCAGCCACACAGCCTCTCAGTCCTTTAACTAAAACCACAAGGCAAGGCCACACGGTTTTCCAGTCTCTGAGCTCACTAGGCCAACCACACTCCTATATTCTCCCGTTCTAACCACTAGACCACACTACCTCACCATTTACAAACTCAGTAAGTGAATATACCTCCCAGTTCTTCAGCCCTGGTCCAGCCAGTATACAGCCCCTTATCAGTGTTTAATTTATACACATTAATTGAACTCATGTCACGCAATGCAGGAACCATCAATAAAATCTTAATCATAAAACACACTGTGCTTTCATTCTGTGAGTTTTTACTTAAGCAGAATCAAGTGCCAGGAACAGCTTGTCACTGGTCATATAAATATTAAGATTATTTTAAACAAACCACTATAAAAGCTCTACCATGTTTGCAATTGTTAAGAAACCAATGTTAGTATATTTTTGTAACTTTTTAAACTGTATTCTTTATGCTTGTCTCACTGCTGTAATGTGTCTATTCCCTTTAGTCTCATGGACCTGCTGTGTGAATAAATAAGTATAACTACAACCCTTAAAGCAAGAAGAAAGTTCTTGTTTCTGTTGGTGCTCTTTTTCCTACACAGACGTTTAAAAGTACACATGCATCTTTTTGATAGTAAAGGGGCAGATAACCTACCAGAGTTGGGGTTCAGACTGAACCTGCCGCCAGCATTCCCTGATTGAATTCGGTATGCCACACGTCCACTCTCCCCCAAATCAGAGTCTCTGGCCATCACATAGAGGACAACAAAACCAACTGGCTGGTCCTCCATGACACTGACAGCGGTTGGGGAGCTAAAGATAGGTGCATTGTCGTTTTCATCGGTCACAAAGATTCGCGCTGTCACAGAGCTGGAGCGTCGCTGGCTAACGTTAAGTGCCTGGTCCACTGCCTGGACGATGAGGAGGAGGGAGGGTGTAACCTCGCGGTCCAGGCTCTTTCCCAGAGTCACAACCCCAGTCACAGGGTCTAGTGCCAGGTTCTCATCATTAGTGGGCCACTGCTGGAGGATGGAATAGTGAATGTCACTGTTTGGGCCACTTCCATCTTTGTCCACAGCCTGGAAGGTATAGATGGAGGATCCAGCCACCATGTTCTCTGGAATGACAATGGTCACCGGGTCCTCTGGGAATTGCGGCACATGGTCATTGCTGTCCTGCACGTCAATGTCTACTAGGATGATCCGGCTGGTTGGGTAGGCTCTGGAGAAGTCGTCCACCTCAATCTGAAGGGTGTAATGTGCCCCTTGCTCGTAATCTAGCTCTCGTGCCAGATAGATATCACCCGTCAGTCTGTCCACCACAAATGTGCCGTCGCGGTCACTGCTGCCCACTACTGTGTAAGTCACTTGACCCTCCTCTGGGTGCCGCTGGAGGTCTTTTGAGCCCACAGAACCCACCACTGATCCTGGTTTGATACCCTCTAGAGAATTCAGGGTTAAAGTGGGCAAGCCTGGGTGGGGCAGGAACTTACTGGGATTCAGGACCTGTAGAGAGGAAAATAATTAAAATATTGATATAGCATACCCAAAGCCCTTTTTTACCAGTGTTTATTGTTTGGGGGCAGGTGCAAGGGCTTCTCCTTAATTAACCAACCAATATGTCAATTAACCAACCTATCAATTAACCCCCTATTTAAGCCCTGGGTCGAACACTCATTCTCAGTCTGTTTTTGTTTGTGTTTGTTTATTGGCCCGCAGTGCTGCCAACCCCACTAGTTGTTTTCATTTCTGCCATCCGTGCTCCATGCTTCATTATGCGTTGCCAGGCTTTCGCTTGCATTTTTACATTTTCTGTGCTTTGGTTGTGAATAAATTTGACAGGAGCATTTCGCCCTAATTTGTTTTCATTTATATGCGTTTTGTTTTTAGTTTACATTGTTTGTTTTTTGTGCTTTGGTTGTGATAATATTTGATAGCAGCGGTTCCCATGGTTTGTTTTAATTTATATGCGTTTGTTTGGATCTGTGTACATTCCACCCTGCTCTGTGTTACATTATCGTCATGACTACGTTGGTTCTGTCTACATTAATTGTGGCAGGATGTATTCACCACTCCTTCTCGTTCTGGCTTCCAGTGATTCCCTGTGCAAATTTGGTAGTGGGATGTCTTTCAAGTATACTTGTTTGTTCAATCCCAAGGCTTCCAGTTCGGCCTCACTGACCTGTTCAGGCTCCAGAATTAGTAGCAACGCATGCATTCATACTAAAATATTTAATTACAGCCACACTCCTACGCTTATGACTATGTCGTTCTGTCTACATTAATTATGGATATATCTGAGTGGGCTCCAATAATGGTGCCTGTATGTATATGTGCATTGAATCATAGGATTGATGGTCCAATGCTTTGCCCTGCAGCTGTCAATATTTCACGTTCATACCATCACGTTCTATCTTATAATGCCTCCCTATGTAAGCTGCTGCAGCTCGACAAGACAATTCTTTGTCTTCTTCAGCAGCAGCCATAAACTCCCACGTGAAGTCGTAAGCTATAAGCTCACTGTCTCAAATCAAGCTCAATGTCGCAAGCCGAGCAGTTGCCGCTTCTGTCGCTAGGGGTCTCCCTTGTCCCAAGAGTGACATTCTCCAGTTCTATCAGATTTTGGTGGTCAATTATATATATATATATATATATATATATATATATATATATATATATATATATACACACACATACATACATATATCAATCAATCAATCAATTAATTAAATAATTAATTAATTAATCTTTATTTTATATAGCGCCTTTCATAGTAGACCACCATCACAAAGCGCTTTAATATATATCATTTTTCTTATTGGTGTAATATCTGGAGTGGGGGGGCATCTCTCCATCGCGACCAGAGGTTTCCTCCCAATTAAGTTTTTTTATTCCTCTCCGCTGAGCGGGTGAGATTAGTCCTTATTTTAAAAAAAAATCCTCCAGTAATGATTGTCACTTATTAACCTATCTTCCTTTACTAACTTTTTATTTATTTATTTATTTTTTGCATTGTTGGAGCAGATACAGAGAGCCGGGGGTCCTCTTTTGGGGTTAAGCGACGTCGCTTCCCAACCTTATGCCCAGCCAAGCTGGCCTCAACCTCCGAGAGGGAGGTTCTCCGAGAGCAAGAGGGGACCCCTGGCCAAATCTTAACAATCTCTCTATCAACAAATCTGAACTCCTTCTGGTAGGATCTAAAACTCAACTTAAGAATCTAAATATAGCTGCCCTGAACCTCGGAAACTGTCTGCTGCTGCCTTCCCCCACAGTACGTAGTCTTGGTGTATTTCTTGACAGCAACCTCTCCTTTGATGCCCACATCTCCTCCGTAGTCAAATGGTTGTCATGCATTTATTGACTAGACTACTGCAACTCTCTATATGGTGGTCTCCCGGCAGGCACCATAAACCGACTGCAGCTAGTCCAGAATGCCGCTGCCAGGATCCTTACCAGATGTAAAAAATGTGATCACATCACCCCGTCTTGCCCAGCTGCACTGGCTACCTGTAAAGTTCAGGATTATTTTCAAAACTCTCCTGCTCACCTACAATGCCCTTCATCACACAGGTCCCAAGTACCTCCAGCAGCACACTTGGAGAATGCTCGTTTAGCTTCATGGCTCAGACTCTCTGGAACTCTCTCCCAGCTTTGGTGCGTGATGCTCCCACCGTCGCTCGCTTTAAGTCAACTATCAAAACCCATCTGTTCTCTCTTGCTTTCCATGCTCTTTAAGCCTGATATCTGCTATTACCTGCTGTGTTGCTGCTACTATTTCATATATTATGTTAATATCATGTATTATGCACTTTCCACTGTATTTAATGTAGTATGCTTTTTTTACTGCTTTTCTCTGTATTTAAAGTATTATGGATTTCTTGTTGTTACTGCATCTTGTAAAGCACTTTGTGATGTAGTCCACTATGGAGGCTGATCGGTTCGGTATCTCTCTGAGCCAGGGGGCAACCCTGCTCTTTTCTCGAATCTCCGTTTTCTATCTCTTGTTCCCCCTGGGGCCAGCATGCATGCTCCCTGAGCCAGGGGTAAACCCTGTATCCTTCATTAACAACTTCCTTCAACTATGCCAGTGTTCCTTTCTGGCCTCTTTGCATGTTCTTTTTAATTTTCTCTTTCAGAATTCCTGTCGCCCGCGTGGCTGCCTCGGAGGTCGGCCGTGCCGATCTCCCGAAGAGCAGGCATTCCTTGTTAGTCGGGGCAACTTCTAGTCTTCTCAAATGTATCCTCTATCCTTCTCTTCATTTTCCCCTTGAGGGAAAGCAAAGCTTGCTTCCCAGCCTTGGAGGTCGATTGATGTCTCACCTTAGTGAGGTGAAAACACATTATCTCTATTCCTCGGAGCCCTTGCTCCTGTACAGTGATAACAATAACAATAACTAAAGACTGGTTTAAAAATGTGGCAAAAAATGAACTCCACACAGGGGTAAATCTAGCATTGCAGCTTGACTGGTTCACTAAATTCTTCAAGATACACAAAACCTGTGACCTCAACAAATGTATAACATACTGTGGCAAAGTGGTTTGCAGTGTGCATGTGTAGTGGTGATGTGATTATGAAACAGGTTTTATTTTTATAATCCTGGTCTGGTGACCACAAAGAATAATCCCAGGCAATACACAGCAATGTGTACGGCACTGTTACAAAACAACGGGTTGCAGTCCCGAAATAATAAGACACAGTTCGTAAATAATAAACACAGTAGAACACACACAAAGACACACACGTTCAGAAGTCCAGAGTGAGTGCTATAGTGCTTGTGATGTAATACAATTTATCCGTGTAACATGGTGCAGTGCTGTCCGGGTTTAGTGCTGGCCTTAAGCGACAGCTCCGGATGTTAGCCATCTAATAATAACAAACAAGTAGATTTTTAGACATGACAAAACAAACAAAACACTCACGGTAATTCACAGTACTCCTTCCAGTTCAGCTTAACCATAAACAAAGGAACAGATCACCTTGCTACGTCCCCTTATATACCGTCAGTCACGCCCCCTTGGTTAACGAGTGCAACCGTTTCTCCTCCAATCCAAGGTTGCCAAATCGCTTCCCTTCTGGGTGATGACTTGGTGTACCGTAGCTCCACCCCCTTTCTAGATGGCCAACTTCCACCTAACCCTGGGAATGAATTGTCAGGCCATCCAGTCCATGGCACTCTGTTCCCTTTACACAGCGCCCTCACAGATCGGGAGGGAGATTTATAACCAAGATTCATTCTTTCTCTGTCACACATACTTTGAGGAAATGTTTCTTTCTGTGCAGTTGGAACACATTTGCAAGTAAATGTAAGGTACATACTGAGAGTAAAACTATAATAAACAAGACTTGGAGTTCCTAAAATATGAAAATAGTTTTAACATTTTTAAGCTTTTGCCTGCTTTTTTCCCACTCTTTCTCTATAGACTGAATTAAACTGCTGATGTACAGGTGTTTTAGTTTATTGCATCACAGATACGAAATCATTGCCAAATATTACTGGTGCTTTGTGGAATTCAGATTTTTCTTGACATTCTTTCAGTTTTGTAACTGCTGAACCCTTTGGGTGAAATGAGTGCAATCGCAAAAGCAGTGGTTAAAGTCAATCTCGTCTCCCCACAGGGAGTGGCTTCTCCAAAAGTGTGATTAGCGGGATTTAATATAATAGTGTCCAATACGTAATAGCAATAATAAAACAAAACAACCGCAACAACAAACATGTAACAAATGCTCTACGCTAACTTTTTTAGGCACATGGGCGCCTAAAAAATTTAAAAAAAAGATAGACGCGCACTGAAAAATTTAGGGGCACACACACACAATAATAATGATAATAATAATACAATTTTTGCTTAAATGTTGAATATCTACAGATCTTTTTTTCCTTCCTTTCCTACATAACCCTTGTGCATCAACAAAATTAAAATGTAACTGCCTGTAGCATGTTCCTCAGAATGTGCTGCTTGCCTGTTTATGGTAGCGGGATGGTCTGCCTCTCCGCACACTGCGTGCCGTTTTGAAGCACTGTGTTTAATATATTTTCATGTTTGAACTTCTGGCTCCCTGTTAAAATGCAGTCTTACCTGCCATCAGTTCCCCTGCATCCTGATAAAACATGCAAAACATGGATTTTTTTTAACATTGTCAAACTTAAGCCAGGGGAAATCTTTTAGCCACTGTTTGTTGAACTTGTATTTTACAACTGTGAACACGCTGTAACTAACTCAAAGTTCCCTGTTCGCTTTCATCTTCTGACATACCTGCATTGCTCATTTCTTGTAAAGACGCTGCCATATATGAATTTGTTATTTTCCTCATCTTGGTTTGACAAACTGTCTGGAAATGAGTAGCCACCGCACTGATAAAGCATTGAAATTGGCGGCGTATGGGACTTGTAGTTTTTAATGTGTGATTAACAGTGGGCAGTGGACACCAATAAACTACATTCCCAGAGTACATTACAATTGAGCTATGAGTTTAGATCCGACTGGGAGGTTTTTTTTTTCTTTTGTTTTATACTTTTCAGTTGAAAAAAGTAAATCACGTTTATTGTTTATAGTTAACCTTTAGGAGTTTCTAGTCGCATACGTGCGCCTAAATTAAAATGTATGTTCGCACAAGCATTTTGTTCGTCTCATATGCAGAAACTGTTGGGATATTTTCATCTGTGCCACTGGATGACACAGAAGGCTCTGCCCATCGTTGAAACAAAAACTGTTGCATGCTTATATGCTAGTGCTTGTTCTGATTTGTCCCGAGATCCACCGAAAATCTTTTGCGATCCACCCGTGGTTTGCGATCCACGTACTGGCCACCACTGTTTTAGCGGGACATGAAGTGCCACATCACGTTCCCTCTGTGCTTATATTTACTAAAGTTTCTGCTTTTTTTATCCCTGGGACTGCACTTTCAGTTGTCATCCCAGGGTGGGGATGAAAGATTCTGAATTTACAATGACTTTCTTTGGGACATTTTAAACATCTGATATTTAAAATTTAAGATGTATGCTGCATCATTTTTGTGCAAACTGACTTTAAAAAGCTTGGTCTAAGCACTTCAGACCGTAAGATCAGTATCAGTATTAACATACTTGTTTTGGAGTTTGGTTTCACTGGAGCTGGATCATGAAGTTTGGCTGTATAAAGTGGATCAGGCTCGGATTCCACTCATCATTGTCATCAAAAGTAGTGCTGTACGCACCATAGCAAGGCAAATTAACTAATGAAAATCAACTACTTCAAAGTCATTCAGTATTTCAAACCGTTATTTTTTTATTATCATCGGAAGTGTACTGTACTAAAGAAAAAAAAACTAAGACAGGACAATAAAAAGCCATAGTAGCTTTTTTTAAACAGCTCACCCGCTGAGCAGAGTGGAAACAAGGTCAAGATTAACAACTATTAACTTCTGCAGATTAATCTGTTAAAATGCATATGCTCTCTTATGTTCAATTTATTGTTGTTACACTGTGCAGTTATCAATGAGGTTACGTGCAACAATGCAAGTAACTTGTCATGAGTGCGTTTTAACATTATTTTAGTTGCTGTAAGCAAAGGTAGTTTTTGTTATTGCCTTTTGATACCGTATCCATAAAAAATAATAAGTGTATTTATCCCGCATGATGGCAGCTTTGGTAAATGTCTGATTCCTAAAGATTTTTTAGCAGTTGATTCGGTATAAATAAGAAACTTAGAGATTTTCTTAACTGTTTAAATTGTGCACTACAGATGTATCAAGGCTACAACCAGGGAAAGGAAGGACAGACATACACATACAGAAACAGAAGTGGTGCTCCTGTTGTGCTGCTCTCCATATACTGTACGTAAATATGTTCACTTGTAATAATTGCCATGAAAATAAATTGCTACAGTCCTCATGAAAATAAATGTAGTACTCCATTGTATCTGCAAAAGAGGATTTTTTTATTCATATATTTGTTTATTATTAATTTACAAATAATACTGTTAGTTTGTTACGTTTTGTCATTTTTTGTCTGGTTCTTTTCTTTTACTTTTCTTTCTTTGATTTCCTCTTTCTATGTCAGTCCAAACGCACACAGTTGCGTTCCTGATTTCGCCACTAAATAAAACCTGGTTTTAGTGGGTCTTAACACAGTGCTCAGTTGTCTATTTGGGACCCCATTGCACTGTCATCAGAATCACTTCGGCGAATAATGATACCACGCCCCGAAATTTATGCCAACCCGTAGCGATGAGGCAGGCACACTATAATGGCGTGTAGGAGGGTGGGGAAATGCACAAGACACAACACAGTAGTTTGAAGGTTTAAACACCCCGCAGGGATGTACTTTATTAGTTTCGCCACAAGGTGGCACTGGGCTGCTAGATCACTCCAGTACCAATGAAGGTAAAGGAGTTTACCGGGAGCACACACAAACATAAATGCGTCAAAATAATATCACAAACAAAAGGCGAAAGCAAAAAGTAAAATAAAACACAATAACAAAACTACAAATAAAAGGTGCTGCTTTTGCAGTGTTCCCCATCGTCGATAACCGTACGGCTCGGGTCTTCAGTCTGTGCTCTGCTATTCCACTTCTATAGACTTATGGGGTTGCCCAGGGTTTCCCCGCTAACTACTCATGTCCCCCTTGGGGCCGTCACTAACAATAAAAATAACAATAATAATAATGTCCGTTCAGGCTGTCTTCCTCAGCCTGGCTTGCCTGTCTGTTCCCTTTTCTCCAGACACTAGCGGTTTGTTATTTGTCAGAGTTTTTGACCAGAGCTCCCGCTGTCCTTCTTCCTAGATGGGCAGGCCTGAGGAATAGCAGACCATTATTTTTATAGGTCGAACACCCCTCAAGGCCCGCCTCCCGACCACTCAGCGAGCCCTCACCCAACCTCTCCGTGTCACTGCCGTGATTGACAAGCGGACCCTTCAGGGCTCCCGAGCTCCTCCTGCAGGCTCATGCATGCATCAGGTAGCCAGCACAGATCTCGCCCTGTTACACATCCTCCCCCTCAGAATGGCACCACCAGTCCATTCGAAAATCTTACAATCCCAAGCCTTCCCAAGAAAACAAATCTGCGTTTTGATCCAGTTTTCCTGCTCGGTGGACCACCCTGAAGGCATAGGGCTGCAGTGCCAAGTACCAGCATGATCCATCAACAGGATGACGTGTCGCCCCAGGAGGTAGTACCGGAGTGACTTGACTGCCAATTTTATTGCGAGACACTCCTTCTCGGTGGTACTTTTTCCCGCGGGGAAGGAGCTTCCTGCTGATGTACAGGACCGGGTGCTCGCTTCCCCCACACCTCCTGAGACAACACTGCCCCGAGACCGGTCTCTGATGCATAGCACTGGCTTGCTACACAGTCTTTGCTTCAAAGCAAGAAAGGCCCTCTGACATGGCTCCGTCCACTGGACCGTATTTGGGGCAGCCTTCCGGGTGAGGTCCGTCAAAGGCGTAGCGAGAGTGGTGAAGTTCGGGATGAACTTCCTATAATAGCCCGCTAGTCCCAAGAAAAAGCCCGCAAGGATTGCAGTACCGCTGCTACCTTACAGAGATGACTTGGCCAATCCTCACTGTGGATAACCATGTCATCTATGTAACCAGCGGTGTACTGCTGATGGGGCCGCAAAATGCGATCCATCATCCGCTGGAAAGTGGCTGGTGCTCCGTGCAATCCAAAAAGCATGGTCGTAAATTGGTACAACCCGAATGGAGTCGAAAACACGGTCCACTCTCGGGATTCCAGGGTCAGGGGTATCTGCCAGTACCCCTTTGTTAAATCCAGTGTCGTCATAAAATGAGCCGTGCCTAGACGCTCCAGCAACTCATCTACTCGGGGCATGGGATAAGCATCGAACTTTGATTTTTCATTGACTCGCCTGAAATCAATGCAAAACCGAGTCGAACCATCTGGCTTATTCACACACTGTTCCAATCACTTTGGGACTCTTCTGTTACCCCCAGTCTGAGCATTTCATCATTTCCGTTTTTATGACCTGCCTTTTGCGTTCAGGTATACGGTATGGCCTCTGGCGAACTGGCACCCCCGGCTCAATTTCAATGTGATGATGGGCTACTCGAGTCTGCCCCGGGACGGGAGAAAACAAACCAGGAAACATTTCTGTGTTGGTGTCAGATTATATGCAATATGTACCGACCCTTTTTTCGCCAACACAGAAAGATCAGGTCCCAGGTCTGTGACGTCATCTGCTTACGCCACTAACAAAGCCTCCTGTTGCAACCAGGGCTTCAAGAGGTTTACATGATAAATGTGCTTTTCTCCCTGTCGCTCCAGCTGGCAGATCTCATAATCCACCTTCCCAATCCCGGCACGTAACCTCATAAAGTCCTTGCCACTTCACCAGAAGTTTGGACTCAGAGCTGGGTAACAATAGAAGCATTTTATCCCCCGGCTGAAACGTGTGTAACCAGGACCCCATTATATTCAGTCTCCTGTCTGCATTGAGCCTGCTGCAAATTGTCATGTGCCCACTTTCCCACAGACTCAAGACGCTTGCGCAGGTCCTACACATACCGGACAGTATTGGTCAAATTATCCTGCTGCTCCTCCCACATCTTTTTGACCAAATCCAGCACACCCTGGGGTCTCCGGCCATACAACATCTCGAATGGTGAAAACCCCGTAGAAACCTGAGGTACTTCTCTGATAGCAAAGAGAAGGGGAGGAATCAGCTGGTCCCAGTAGCGCACGTCACTATCAATAAATCTGCACAACATGTTTTTGAGGGTCTTATTAAAATGCTTCACAAGACCATCGGTCTGCGAGTGAAAAACCAAGGTCCTAATGGTCTTAATCCCCAAAAATTTACATGCTCCGCGGACTAGCTGGGACATAAATTTGGTGCCTTGGTCAGTCAGTATTTCTTTGGGGATCCCCACCCGGGAGAAAACCTTCACAAGCTCATTGACAACAGATTTAGCAGATGCAGATTGGAGGGGAATGGCCTCTGGATAACGCGTAGCGTAATCCAAAATGACCAGTAGGTGAGTGTATCCCGCCGCACTCCTTTCTAGCGGTCCCACTATATCTACTCCAATACGCTCAAACGGAGCTTCCACTAGAGGCAATGGCACCAGTGGTGCTCGTAGGACGGCTCTAGGGCTATCTTTCTGACATTGCCCGCCTGACGTCACCATCCAGCCCCAGCCAATAGAACCGTGTTATGAGCCTCGCTTTGGTCTTGTCCCTTCCCAAATGACCAGACAGGGGAATAGCATGAGCCAATTGCAACAAATCCTCTTTAAAGGGCTGCGGAATAAGCAACTGGTGACGCACTTCCCCTGTCTGGGGTAATTTTTCAACCCAGTACAAAAGGTCTCGAGCAATTTCAAAGTGAGGGTACGTGGCCACAGCTGCTTGGTCAAAGAGCCTGCCCAGCACGTCATCACGCCCTTGCTCGAGTCGGAAGTCACGGGAGAGAAAATCAGCCTAATCATTTTTATATATTTTAAAGTAGTGTTCAAATCTAAAAAAAGATGTAAAGATGGTAAATGGCAAACTAGGTTAGTAAAACTAAATCGAAAGAAACAAAATGTTTTTAAACAAACATTTTATAACGTACACACCATTTTTTCTAATCAGCTAATACCTTAGCGACTATGGTTGTTTTTGGTAACATTACTAGATTTATGCATTTTAATGTCAGGTTAATTTATTAAGAAAGCAGCACAACATATTTGCTAATTTACAAATAATAATAATATCTTAAAGGCGCGAAGAAGTGTAAAATATTAGTCTGTGGCTTGCCACAGGCTCCCTTCCCGTCCTGTTTTTTTTTGTAAATAGAAGATTGGTCTTTGCCACAGCTAGCCAATCAGAAGTGATAGGGGTGGGACATAAACACTTCCTAAGTCAGCTATCTCGGAAACAAGATGACAAGTGAAACAAAGCACAGTGTGATATAGTTTTTAGGAATGGGTCACATTACTTTATTATTACTTTATTTAAAATAAATAAATAAAGTCTTGAATGTTGAAAGTGTGGATTGATATTTGTTTTTTGACCGGTTCACGTGAACCGATGTGAACTGGTCTGAATCCACATCTGCCACAGTTTTCTGTGTAAAAATGGGGGGTAATATTGCAGGAATGGAGAAATACTGGCTTTTGTAAAACCTGAAAACTGAAAATAAAGGGCCTTGAGGATACCCATCCTCTACTGATAGACAAACAGAGGGCTTCAAATTATAATGTTGCCAAACCTTTACACTTCACTAAATGTATACTGTACTTGCCCTGTGCAAAGGCATGACATACTAAGATTCACAGACAAATATCACTGGTGTTCACTAACATTTGCACTCCAAACACTCAGCCCATGCGTGACTCTAGGAGAAACAACTAACCCCTCTTGCCAAGAAAAGTAACAGTAGATAAAAGTAAATAAAATTAAACAGGAAACTGCATTAAAAATGTATAATCTTTAGATTGTGATGTCTAACATTCTGCAAGAAACTAGTCAGCATCTTCTTTTGCAATAGTTTTATAATTGCCCTAAAGTATACACATTTTCCTCTTGTGAAGTATTAGTGAGGAAGCAGCTAGTAGCTGTGTTTTGTTGGTACACTACCAGTTGGGACTTTCTGATTCGCAGTAAATATTTTTGATAATTGCAGTTTAAACTGTTAGCTACTAGTCTATTTTGTTCTATTTGTCAGTAAATGAGAGTATTATAAAATATGCATACAGTATGTATTTCATTGTAACATTAGGACAGTAAATAAGTGTTCAATATTATTTAATCATATTGTTTTGTATACCACATTAAATAATATAATCACATTTTATTTAAAAAATGCAGTTTGAGAGGTTATCACGGTTTTTCATTGTCATTAGTTAAAACTGAACAAAGAATTGAAAAGCAAATGCTAAAAAATAGAAGCTAGGGGGCTCCCGAGTGGCACATCCATAGCCTGGAGGTCGCCGGTTCGAGTCCAGGCTATTCCACTGCCGATTGTGGACGGGAGTGCCCAGGTGGCGGCGCACAGTTGGGTGAGCGCCGCCCAGTGGGGGGGAGGGCCTAGGTCGGCCAGGGTGTCCTCAGTTCACCGCGAACCAGCGACCCCTGTAGACTGACCGGGACGCCTGCAGTGAAAAGAAGCGGACGGCTGACGGCACACGTTTCGGAGGACGCGTGTGTCCGTCTTCGTCTCTCCCGAGTCAGCGCGGGGGTGGCAGCTGTGAGGCGGGTTGAAATAAAAATAATTGGGGAGAAAACAAGAAAAATAATTGCCGATTCCAAATTTAAAAAAAAATAGAAACTAGCTAAAATTGAAGAAATTCGCCTACATTGAAGGAGACTTAGCTTTCATCATGCCCAAGCACACCAGAGTCATAGAGTTAACCTTATGCCCTTGTGCCTGAGTTCTGTCTTTGTTAATGATTAATTTGATCAGGGTCAATACACATATTTATTTTACAATTAGGCTTGTCTGCCTCTATTTGAAATAGCAATTAAAAGTGTTTTTCAGATGTTTCAGTCAAGGACTCAAACCATTAAGGGAATTATACAGCTGTAGATAATCATAGTCCAGCTGTGATTAATTGATCTAAAAGTAAATTTTCCATTTTGTATTGGAATTTCCTTTGAAAAATGCATAAAAGCAGCAGCATAGAGTACAATTTAACTTAAATGTAAATGCGCACTAAATCTGCAGTTAGATTAATTAACTTCAGTAAAAATGTTTCTCTCAGATTTGAATTACAATGTACTAGAAATTACTGTATAGAGCAGTTACACCGTAGTTACACTTATTTTTGCTACATAAGATTTTATGATTTTATTTTATGAGTGCGATACATGAAATATTGGACGATCATAAAGCAAGCTTTAGTAAAGATGTTTGTATTAATAAAACACAGGTTGATACTGTTTAGAAAGGTTTCAAGAATTACCACACTGTACTGTATTCCTGTTACCTGACTGTGTATGCACTCTATGCACTTGCCAGAGTGTAGAGCTCCCCATGTATTTTGTTGCAGGAACGACCAGACAGGATGTAAACAGACTGACGTGCTAGATTCGAGTATCCATGAGGAAACAGCATAGCGCTTAAAAGGTTCCCAGAAAAACTCAATAAATAGGAGCTGCACTCAGAAGTTCCTCAGAAGAGTTTAGTCAGAGTGAGGATCAGAGTACTGTCAGCTGCAGAGCTCCGGAGACGGTACATGTTTCCCCCGTGTCTAAGCCAGGCCCCAAGGCCTGTCTACTTATGTAAACCATTGTTTCTCTGAGTTTAAGAAAGTATAATAATACAGCAAGACAGACTCTGGAAGAGTTTGTTATTTTCTGTCCGAATGTAGAATTTTTTTGCTGTTTGAAAAATCCGAGTACCAGAGCAAAGACAACGTAGTGTCCTGATAACTACTCGGACCGAGGCTGCATGAGTTTAAAGAAATATAACTCAAAAATTAAAAAAAGTTTTTGGTTTGTGAAACCCCAAACGTATCAGTAAAAATGAACTATAGAAAATAACAGGTTATAAAGGCTAAAACATGAACTGTGTTTGTGGGCGTGGATTTAGACCAAAGATCACACATACAGAGTAAACACAGAGTGTAAATAATAGAGTGTTTAGTTATAAGTGTGATCGTGTATGAATGTTTGAAATCACTGTAAATAATATGAATTACTAAGCTTGATTTGACACATTTAAAAAAATTATAGTCTTGCATTATTCATATTATTATTGTTGGCATTATGATTCAGTTTGCCAGTTTGAAAAAAAAAAAAAAAAAATAGTTAATTATTCATTTTCACCCATGTGTTATGGCGCACATTCAATTAGTAAATCATTTATACATTGAGGCTATTAGCATAGTGGCACAGTTACAGATATCCCCCAGAATATTTTATTTGAGCGCACTCTCTTCCATCCAATGAAGAGTCAAGGTGGGGAACCTTCTTTCCCCTGGAGGCACCAAACAAGCCATCAGGACAACGAAGCACTACAGGCTGCTGAAACCCCCTGCAGTGACAGCGGGGACACTTGGTAAGGGGCTCCTGCAAATCAGCAGGTACCTGCAAACCCGTCAACATTACAACGCCAATACCTATATTTTAGAAAACCCTTTACATTCATAACAGACATAAAAAAAACATTATTTGGGGCAGCATTGTGGAGTAGTGGTTAGGGCTCTGGATTCTTGACCGGAGGGGCGTTGGTTCAATCCCAGGTGGGGGAACCTGCTGCTGTACCCTTGAGCAAGGTACTTTACCTAGATTGCTCCAGTAAAAACCCAAGTGTATAAATGGGTAATTGTATGTAAAAATAATGTGATATCTTGTAACAATTGTAAGTCGCCCTGGATAAGGGCGTCTGCTAAGAAATAAATAATAATAATAATTAAACATGAGTTAAGTTTTTCATACACATATTTTGTGCTATTGTTGGAGAGTATATCCTGTTCCTGTGTGTGTCTGTGTCTCACCTGTATGTGCAGGGATGCAGACATGCTCTGTGGAGATGAACCCCCTCACCTGTATGTGCAGAGCTGCAGACATGCTCTGTGGCGATGAACCCCCTCACCTGTATGTGCAGGGCTGCAGAGGTGCTCTGTGGAGATGAACCCCCTCACCTGTATGTGCAGGGCTGCAGAGGTGCTCTGTGGAGATTAACCCCTCACCTGTATGCGCAGGGCTGCAGAGGTGCTCTGTGGAGATGAACTCCTCACCTGTATGCGCAGGACTGCAGAGGTGCTCTGTGGAGATGAACCCCTGTCTGTAGCTGTCACGGTGAAGGTATAGTCAGCCCTGTCGGTGTGGCTCAGGGGGGCAGCTAACCGTAGCTCTCCAGTGTTTGGATTTAGGGAAAAACGCTCTGCCCTGGAGCCTGGAGACACACAGCATGTAACCGTTACACAGACAAAAAGCACAGCAAAAAAATAAGACATTTTCATAGTGTAATGACTGTGATCTACTTTTGCTGCAACATACTGTATCTAGTGAAAATAGAATGACATTGTGTAACTCAGTGAAGAACTGGATCTGTAAAGCCTGTGCATTTTTAATGAATTTGTCTTTTCAAAGAAACAGTGCTGTATAACTATAACAAAAGTAAAATATCAATATCAGTACCAAAATGTTTTTAAGAACTGCCTCCAAACTGAAAGGGACTGATAGAAAGTTGTCTTGGTGTGCTGCTTTATATATCAACCTGGCATATCAAACTGTGAATCCTGAGTGCTGTCTTACCAGATAGAGAGTAGTAGATTGTCCCATTTTCACCTTCATCAGGATCTTTGGCTTGAATTGAGCCGAGCAAGGTTCCAGAGGGCTTGCCTTCCAACACCTGTGGAGGAATACACAGAGTCTGTCATTCACGGCCAAACACAAACCTAACACTGCTTCAAAAACTATAAAACCAGTTATCTGTCTGTCGAGACAGAAATCAATAGGTGGAATCATCTGATAAGCAAAAGGTGGGTGCAAGGGACGTAAGTGCACCCGGGACTAGCCTTTGGGGGGCTCAGCCCTGTTTCCATTTCTTTTTATTTCCCTTTTTTTTCGACAACACTTTAAAAAAGAAATGCGCAAATCAGAGCTGACAGATTGCCTATCTGTAGGTGGGATGTAAAGCGAGACAAATCTGAATCAGTTACAGTCTGCCGTGCAGTCCTTCAAGTTCAGAAAATTGAAAAAAAAATGTAAGAATAAAGTTTTTTTTAATTGTTATTAGTTCAAAATGTTTACAAATTATTATTATTATTATTATTATTATTATTATTATTATTATTATTATTATTATTATTATTATTATATGGATTGTGTGGATATGCTGAATAACTGATACAAACTTATAGTGGGCACTTGTCGTATCAATAGTTACCGCATTCCTGAATACATGCTTTTGGGATATTAATTTGCTATGTGTGTTCATATTGAATGCATTTGAGATGCAGACATGTTTTTTTTTTATACAAATGTTTTCATACTAGCTTTTCTACTTGATAACATTCATTTAAAAAATCAATTGATTTATATGATTAATATGTTTTTGTGACTAATTTGAAGCTATTTAAAGTACTGAGTAATTTGATATAATGTTATCCATAGGCGGTGAGTTATATGGGCCCGTGGTGCCCGTGCTCCACCAATATTCAGGAACGTGGGCCCCGCTCCACCAATGTTTGAGCTGATATTTTACATACATTTTGATGTGAACAATATTTCTATTTGCAGATGTACGCTAAGTGTCAGCTTGGGGGGCGTGCTTAGCTTTTGGGGGCTGTTGCTTGTGACTGAGGGCCTCATTTTTAAAGAAGACGTGACATGGCGTGAAAAAAAGCTTGAAAAAAATCACTCTGCGCCATTGCATCACTTTAAAAAATGAGGCCCTGATCCGGCTTCATTTGAAAGGCATCTATATGAGTGCCTGAGGGAAAAAAATCACGCAACCTCAATTTGGCGTGTAGTTTGAGGTGTGATTGTGTTTAACCCTTCAGACTAAACTTGATTATTTTCTTTAAAATCTTTAAAAATAAATTGTTTAATATAAAATATGTATAATATGGTAGTGTTTTAAAATATTCTTTATCATTTTATAACAAAGTTACACATGGCCTAAGGTTTATATGTAGTCAAACATTATTGTACATTAGTTATTTATTGCTTTTATTCTTATGCTTTATTTATGGGACTATAATTGAAATTCATTATTGTGTACTAGGGCTGCTATGATTAAATCAAAAATTGATATTTCGATCGATTCCATTCCTCATTATATACCTCAATATACAATACTGTGCAAAACTTTTAGGCAGGTGTGAAAAAATGCTATAAAGTAAGAATGCTTTCAAAAATAGACATGTTAATAGATTATATTTATCAATTAACTAAATGCAAAGTGAGTGAACAGAAGAAAAATCTAAATCAAATCCATATTTGGTGTGACCACCCTTTGCCTTCAAAACAGCATCAATTCTTCTAGGTACACTTGCACAAAGTCAGGGATTTTGTAGGCATATAGTCAGGTGTATGATTAAACAATTATACCAAACAGGTGCTAATGATCATCAATTCAATCTGTAGGTTGAAACACAATCATTAACTGAAACAGAAACAGCTGTGTAGGAGGAATAAAACTGGGTGAGGAACAGCCAAACTCAGCTAACAAGGTGAGGTTGCTGAAGACAGTTTACTGTCAAAAGTCATACACCATGGCAAGACTGAGCACAGCAACAAGACACAAGGTAGTTATACTGCATCAGCAAGGTCTCTCCCAGGCAGAAATTTCAAGGCAGACAGGGGTTTCCAGATGTGCTGTCCAAGCTCTTTTGAAGAAGCACAAAGAAGCGGGCAATGTTGAGGACCGTAGACGCAGTGGTCGGCCAAGGAAACTTACTGCAGCAGATGAAAGACACATCATGCTTACTTCCCTTCGCAATCGGAAGATGTCCAGCAGTGCCATCAACTCAGAATTGGCAGAAAACAGTGGGACCCTGGTACACCCATCTACTGTCCGGAGAAGTCTGGTCAGAAGTGGCCTTCATGGAAGACTTGCGGCCAAAAAGCCATACCTCCGACGTGGAAGCAAGGCCAAGTGACTCAACTATGCACGAAAACACAGGAACTGGGGTGCAGAAAAATGGCAGCAGGTGCTCTGGACTGATGAGTCAAAATTTGAAATATTTGGCTGTAGCAGAAGGCAGTTTGTTCGCCGAAGGGCTGGAGAGCGGTAGACGAATGAGTGTCTGCAGGCAACAGTGAAGCATGGTGGAGGTTACTTGCAAGTTTGGGGTTGCATTTCTGCAAATGGAGTTGGGGATTTGGTCAGAATTAATGGTCTCCTCAATGCTGAGAAGTACAGGCAGATACTTATCCATCATGCAATACCGTCAGGGAGGCATCTGATTGGCCCCAAATTTATTCTGCAGCATGACAACGACCCCAAACGTACAGCGAAAGTCATTAAGAACTATCTTCAGCGTAAAGAAGAACAAGGAGTCCTGGAAGTGATGGTATAGCCCCCACAGAGCCCTGATCTCAACATCATCGAGTCTGTCTGGGATTACATGAAGAGAGAGAAGCAACTGAGGCTGCCTAAATCCACAGAAGAACTGTGGTTAGTTCTCCAAGATGTTTGGGCCAACCTACCTGCCGAGTTCCTTCAAAAACTGTGTGCAAGTGTACCTAGAAGAATTGATGCTTGATGCTGTTTTGAAGGCAAAGGGTGGTCACACCAAATATGGATTTGATGTAGATTTTTCTTCTGTTCACTCACTTTGCATTTAGTTAATTGATAAATATAAACTATTAACATGTCTATTTTTGAAAGCATTCTTACTTTACAGCATTTTTTCACACCTGCCTAAAACTTTTGCACAGTACTGTAAATACTGGATAATCAATTTAATAATTACATTTTTGTAACATTTTTGTAACGCTCATAGTTAATAAGGGGGGAGAAAACAAAAGAACAGAAGGGAGACCACATCAAAACAAGGGCAACAACTCAGGTAAGACATCCATTAAATTTATTTATCTAAATGTTAGAAGTCTGAGAAACTAAATGTTAGAACTTGAAGCTACTGCACTAACAAGTAACTACGATGTGATAGGTGTTACAGAAACTTGGTTGTCTGAGAGTGATGGAGACGAATATAATATTAGTGGGTACAAACTGTATAGGAAAGACAGGCAGGACAGAAGAGGCGCAGGGGTAGCGCTATACATAAGAAATAGTCTTGAAGCCCAGGTGTTAAATCTGGACAAAGAAAACAAAGACTAATCAATATGGGTCAGAATAATGGACAAAAATTCAAAGGGCATGATAATAGGAGCATGCTATAGACCGCCAAATTCAGACGCCGAGCAAAATAATCTGTTAAACAATGACATTAGAAATGAGTGTAGCAAAGGAGAAGCCATACAAATGGGGGATTTCAACTTCCCCCATATAAAATGGGAAAACCCGGTGGGGAGCATGACGGACGAAATTGAAATGGTGGAAATGACAAATGACTGCTACCTAACGCAATTTGTCAAGGCACCGACTAGAGGGGAGGCATGCCTTGATTTAGTATTTTCAAATAACAAAGACAGAATAACTAAAACAGAGGTCAGAGAGCCATTGGCAAAAAAAGTAATGACTAAAGCTAAGGTTTACAATTTTAGAAAAGCAAACTATGAAGGTATGAAACAGAGACTAACAGAATTAAATTGGAGTAAAATAGAGAAAACATCCACAGAAAAAGGATGCCTGTTTTTTTAAAAATGTAGTACTAGAGGCGCAAAACAATTACATCCCAAAAGTAGACAAATCTAAATCTAAAACAAAATGGTCAAAATGGTTTAATAGATCCAAAAAAACAAAAATTCAGCGAAAAAAGTCACTTTACAGAGCGTTTAAAAGGGACCAAAAACAAACTACACAGAAAGAGTACTTGGAACTGCAAACACAAGTCAAAAAGGAAGTTAGAAAGGCCAAGAGAGAGATAGAAATGAACATTGCTAAGGGGGCTAAAACCGATTCCAAAATGTTTTTCCAATATTATAACAGCAAGAGAACATTCAAAGAGGAGGTTAAATGTCTAAGAGAGACAAATGGCAAAATCATAGACGAAGAAAAAAAAATAGCAAATATATTAAATTATTACTTTTCACAGGTTTTTACAAAGGAGGATACGGACAACATGCCCCACA
Organism: Acipenser oxyrinchus oxyrinchus; assembly: GCA_030684275.1. Lineage (NCBI taxonomy): Eukaryota > Metazoa > Chordata > Actinopteri > Acipenseriformes > Acipenseridae > Acipenser > Acipenser oxyrinchus. Next base: position 36,792,846 of record CM060255.1, read on the forward strand.
TGTCGACCTGTTCCTATCCAGTTTTAAATAACTTTAGCATAACAGAGGCAGAAGTGTTAAAGGGACAAGGAGCTCTTAAAATAAACAAATCCCCTGGGCCGGATGAGATCCTCCCAATAGTACTCAAAGAAATGAAAGTTATTTAGTTATTTACAAACCGCTAACCAAGATCATGCAACAGTCTCTTGACACAGGGGTTGTACAGACGGACTGGAAAATTGCAAACGTAATACCGATCCACAAAAAGGGAGACAAAACCAAACCAGGTAACTACAGACCAATAAGCCTGACTTATATTATATGTAAACTTATGGAAACTATAATAAGATCTAAAATGGAAAATTACCTATATGGTAACAGTATCCTGGGAGACAGCATGGATTTAGGAAAGGGAGATAGTGTCTAACTAACCTGCTTGATTTTTCTGAGGATGCAACATCGACAATATATCCGAGCATTTTGTTGGCCTTTTTTATAGCTTCCCCACATTGTCTAGATGAAGACATTTCTGAGTCAACATAAACTCCTAGGTCTTTTTCATTGTTATCTTCTTCAATTTCAGTATCTCCCATATGATATATATAATGCACATTTTTATTGCCTGCATGCAATACTTTACACTTTTCTCTATTAAATGTCATTTGCCATGTGTCTGCCCAGTTCTGAATGCTGTCTAAATAATTAGTTTACTGTGAAGCTACGTCTTAGTTGGTGCTTATCTTGGCGAGAGCCAAGTTCAAATCAGCATGAAGTTTTAACATCTTCTCTCATGTAATGGAAATCATGAAGATCTGGATACGTCCAGTGACTGCTGTGAATAGTGCAGCTGGCAACAAGGGAAAGACCTTGTGACAGCCTGGAGAGACAGCTGACTGGAGGAAAGAGACCCCATTGGGGCTGGCAAGGGTTAGCTACCCTTGTCGGCAGTATCCAGCTCTGTGTTTACAGGATGCTGGAGACACCGCCAAGGCTTCAATGAAATTAAAGAGGAAAATACCCCTAGAGTCTGCGAGCGGGGCGAAGATGACTCAACGTTGGACAACACGGTTAAGGACTTAGGAACGGAAACGGATATGAGTATGGAGAGTACTTGCAAAAGACTAGTTCAAGATCTGCAGTTAGCAAAGACATGGAACTCCAGGTTTGTGTCTGCGGCTGGAGCAAGGCGACAACGGTCAGGGGTTTGAAGATTCATCAAGGGAGAATGAAATGCTTGAGGAGAAGGGACAAGGGCCTCGCATTGATCAGTACTTCTTACGAAGTCAGTCAAGTCAGTCGAATGAAATCCAGCGACAGGAAGCAAACCACAGTTCGCAGGATATCAGCACCCCTGTCATAGATGTGAGGAGGACTTGCATGGACACAGTTAGTGATGAACCTAATGATCCTTGTGAACCCGGTCAGACAAACCAGCGTAAGAGAGAAAAGAACCTCAACGGGCACAAGCCTGGAGTTAAATGGCCAAGAGCTTGTGAGAAAACTGCATGGGACACAGTAAACACAGATCTCTGCTTTGCATTGGAAAGGTTAAGTGGAACAGTTGAAAAGAAACTGGATAAATTTGGGGACATCATCTACGATATGGAAGCGAGAGGTTTGGAGTTGAAAAAAGGAAGGAAAAAGTACAAACTATTCCTGGAAAGTCTAGACGGCAGCAGGAGATTGAACGCTTAGTTAGAGAAAGGAGACAGCTGAGGAAGCAATGGAGAAGAGCAGAAGAAAGTCAGAAGGAGGGACTCAATCTCTTACAAAGGGTCATAAAAGATAAGCTTGCAACATTGCGCAGAGCTGAGCCTCACGAAACGCTACAAAAAGAAGGAGCGTGCGAGAACTAACTTTTATAAAGACCCATTCAAATTTGTAAAGAAGTTATTCACCAGTGAGAAGAATGGCGCACTAAAAGCATCTAAGTTTGAGCTGGAGATATATTTGGAGGAAACGATACAGATTCAAAAGGCAGGAGCCTATGTCAATTCCTTCAGACATCCCACCTATCAATCCACCAGAATACCAAATGGAGGACTGTGCACCTAAGTGGAAAGAAGTAGAGCAAGCTGTGAAAAAGCAAGGGCTTCATCATCTCCAGGGCCTAATGGAGTTCCGTACAGAGTGTACAAGAGTGCTTCAGGAGTTCTACTGAATCCTGTGGAAACTGATGAAAGTAGCATGGGAAAAACAGGTTGTACCAAGAGCATGGCGCCGAGCAGGTGGAGTCTTTATACCTAAAGAAAAAGATTCTAGCAGCATCAGTCAGTTTCGCCCTATTTCCCTATTAAACGTAGAAGGCAAGATTTTCTTCAGCATTATTGCTCAGAGATTGTCAACTTACCTATTAAAGAACTGCTTCATTGACACTTCAATACAAAAGCGGGCATTCCAGGTTTCCCAGGATGCTTAGAACACATCAATGTAATCTGGCAACAAATTCAATCAGCTAAAAAGGAGAGGAAGGAGCTCCATGTGACATTCCTGGATTTGGCTAATGCATATGGTTCAGTGCCACATGAACTTCTTTGGGCAGCATTTGATTTTTTCAGTGTACCAATGACAATAACAAATCTAGTGAAAGCCTACTTTGGAGATTTGCAATTTAGTTTTTCAACTTCAGAATTCAGCACTACATGGCAATGCCTAGAAGTTGGAATAATGGCAGGATGCACCATTTCTCCACTGGCTTTTACCATGGCAATGGAAGTAATCATTAGGGCATCAAAATGGGTAGTGGGAGGAGAGCGCTTGGCTTCTGAATACGACTACCACCAATTCGAGCATACATGGATGACATGACAACCATGACTACAACAGTAGCCTGCACTAATCGGTTATTGGGCAAATTAACCAATAACATTGAATGGGCACGAATGCAATTCAAGCCCACTAAATCAAGGAGCATCTCTATAATTAAAGGTAAAGTAGTTGATAAAACGTTCTTCATTAATGGTGAGGCAATACCAACAGTGTCTGAGAAGCCAGTGAAGAGTCTTGGGAGATGGTACGACGGGGATCTAAAGGACACAGTTCGTGTGGGAGAAGTTAGACAACAAGCTGTGGAAGGGTTGAAGAGCATAGACAGCAGCGCTTTACCAGGCAAACTAAAACTCTGGTGCTTTCAGTTTGGCCTACTGCCAAGGTTGCTGTGGCCACTGACTGTGTACGAGGTTTCTTTGACAACAGTAGAGAAGCTGGAAGCTTTAATCAGTTCACACATCAGGAAATGGTTGGGAGTTCCACGCTGCCTCAGCAGAGTGGGACTTTATGGTAAAGGAATACTGCAGCTACCTGTCTCCGCTCTAACCGAGGAGTTTAAGTGCGCCAAGGTCCGACTGGAAATGACATTAGTAGAGTCACGCGACAAATGCGTAAGGGAGGCAGCACCTGTGTTGAAAACTGGAAGAAAGTGGGTGGCAAAGAAAGCTGTGGAGGATGCAAAGTCTGCCCTTCGAATTGGTGATATCATGGGGCAAGTTCAGCATGGAAGAGGGGGTCTTGGTCTCAGTTCAGCTCCTCCTACATGGCACAAGGCAGCCCCAGCGCAACGGAGGAAGCTTGTAGTCAACGAGGTGCAAAAGCAGGAGGAGAGGATGAGGTGTATAAAGGCCATTTCCCAGGGCAAGCAGGGAGAATGGATGAGATGGGAGAGTGTGGAACAACGCAAGATTGGCTGGCAAGACCTATGGTCAATGGAACAGAGCAGGATCAGTTTCCTTATAAGGTCAACATATGATGTTCTCCCATCACCACAGAACCTAAACCTCTGGGTAGGAGAGGATCCCTCATGTCCTTTGTGTTCATCACCTGCAACATTAAGGCACATTTTGACAGGATGTAAGGTGGCTCTTAGCCAAGGACGGTTTACTTGGCGCCATGACCAGGTGCTGCGATGTTTGGCCTTAGCATTGGAAGACAAGCGTAACATGACCAATAAGTTGCCACCTGTTCCATCAAAACATTACACACAAAAGACAACATTTCTCCGCCCAGGAGAGCAACCACCAAGAAAAGGTGTTAAAACCAATCCTCGCCCAGGACAACTGGAAGCTGCTAGAGACTGGAAAATGCTGGCAGATGTTGGTCAGCGGCTTATTTTTCCACCTGAAATTGCCACCACAAACCTTCGACCAGATATTGTCCTGTGGTCTGGATCAGCACGCCTTGTTCACCTGGTAGAGTTAACAGTGCCATGGGAGGATGCTGTAGATGAGGCGTATGAGAGGAAGAAACTGCGGTATGCTCAACTAGCCACTGAAGCGGAACAGCGAGGATGGAGAGTCTGGGTTTACCCAGTGGAAGTGGGATGTCGAGGATTTGTGGCACACTCTACAACCCGGTTTCTCAGAGATGTCGGATTCAATGGCCAAGAGTTGCGTCGCACAGTGAAGAACTTATCTGAAGCAGCAGAGAGGAGCAGCAACTGGCTGTGGTTGAGACGGAAAGATTCTGGCTGGGGATCTCAAGCACAATAGAAAGAAAGAAAGGCTGATGTACAGGTAAGTAAGCTGGGCTGAGTTGAGTGGGGGACGGAGGGGGTGATGCTGGGACGCCAGAATCACCGTCGAGCCCTCTTGAGGTGTCGTGGGCTAGTCGACGAAACACCGAGGATGGAAGGTGCCCACTTGAAGACCCCAGAGATGTACCCTACTTAGCTCAATCCAGACGGTTGTCATGCTGATGCGCTGGGGAGACCGCACTATGGTTGATCCCCGAGCCAGCATCGTAGCCGTTGTGTGTGCTGATGCGCTAGGGAGGCAAAATAAGCTGATCCCTGGAGCCAGCATTACACTTCAGCCATCAACACCAGACAGAAGGATATCTGCATCATCATATGGAAGGAAGCGCAAATGGATGGAGACACATATGGATCACATTAGTTTACTGTGAAGCTACGTCTTAGTTGGTGCTTATCTTGGCGAGAGCCAAGTTCAAATCAGCATGAAGTTTTAACATCTTCTCTCATGTAATGGAAATCAAATCTTGAATGACCTTTACTGCTCACATTCAATTATTATTATTATTATTTATTTCTTAGCAAACGCCCTTATCCAGGGCAACTTACAATTGTTACAAGATATCACATTATTTTTACATATTATACATTATTTTTACCCATTTATACAGTTGGGTTTTTACTGGAGCAATCTAGGTAAAGTACCTTGCTCAAGGGTACAGCAGCAGTGTCCCCCAGCTGGGATTGAACCCACAACCCTCCGGTCAAGAGTCCAGAGCCTTAACCACTACTCCACACTGCTGCCCAATTGTTGTGCACAAATAATAATGTCGCGGGGAGAGGGATGGAGCGATAATGTATGTGGGCGGTACAATCATCGATATTTACTTCTGTGTCCAATTAATCGATTGCTATTTTGAGGCCCTATATGTACCATATTATTTATTTCGTTTTCTGTCTGTGTTGTGGCTTTAAAACGACTCTGAAGTATTGTTTAAACTCTGTTCTTCTGAAATTTAAATTCTGGTTTAATCATTTCAAGTTTAAACACGGTGTTTGGGTGGCCAGAGCAGCAACAAAGAGAACATTGTCAGTTTACCTGGAAACAATTAGAACATCGCAAAAGTAGGGGGTACTTTTTAAATTTAATTTTAGGAAGTATTTGCTTTTGTGGGTTATGGATCCATCAGCACTTGGTTGTTACTGTATTCAGCAGAGCTTTGTCGTTTATCCTCTATATACCATTTTATAGGACAATGTACTCCAACTCAGCATGTCATATGAAAGCAATAATATATACTATATATAAAATACAATAGATAGTCTAAGTTAAGTACAACGACAATAAGTATTTGTTTTAGTGGTTTTATGCAATATAGAGAAACTGTTCAACGTTTTACTGTTTCCAATCCACCCGTACATTATTTATTTTATGTTTTTATCAGACAGCAAGTATAGGGGGCGAGACTCTGACCCCTGCTGGGCACCACCAAAAATTATACAAACTGGGCGCCTATGATGTTATCATATACTTGATTGCTTACTGTCTTGCTTGACAAATGTTACCGCTGATGTATTTATTTTTGGCACTGAGGCTATGCTTTGGACAGGGCCTCCTTGTGGGGATTCAGGTATAGTATAACTAAGTGTGGGGGGATCTCAAACCATCCCTGGAATCACAGCACTTGAAGCAAGCGCACCCTAGTGGAAATTTGTGGCAATTACACCATCCTGATTGCCCTGGTTTATATAAAGCATTTATTTGACCTCTGTGCATACCCTGCAGTGTGATATAAGTAAATCAATACAGTTGTGTCATGTTTCATGTTCATATTATTAAAGGAAGTGATTGTAGTGACAGTGCTACAATCAGTGTATTGTTAAATTGATTTTGTGTTTACTCATCTTGTTCAAATGTTCGATGTTAGGTGTTTGTCTTCTTTTTTAAGAAAACCTTTTATATCCTCTGGGTAAGGTGAAACTGATAAGACATCTTCTGAGAAGATAACTATGATCAAGGTGACAGACAGTCCTATCCACAGGCGGCGGAACGGTGAGGGCAGAGGGGGTGCGGGACCCCCCAATGAAAACGTTGGGAGGCAGAAATATGTTGTCGCCCCCCCCCCCCCCAACTCTGTCTCTTTAAGGCATGTAAGAGCTATATCTGTATATTTAAAAATGGATCAGAGATTTCCTTTAACCTGAAAAATATGTAAATACAGTATTCTTGTATGTATTGGACCTTTTTCTGCTTCATAAAAGAAAATCTCCGTTCTAGTCACATCCTCTGAATGTTATCTGTCAATGTCAGCGGCAATACAGTAAGCCCAACAGGGCTGTAGAAATCAAACAACTGGATGCAGACTGATTACTTTGAATAAACTTTATGAACACAGTGAACAAGTTACTAAACAAACAGCACGATCAGCACTAACACATGTAGTCTACGACATATTTTTTTTTACTTTCACTAATGCATTTTAGCACCTATTGGTAACTTAAATACTTAAACAAATACACAAACGCTCAGTCAACTCCTAATTAAAAAATAAAAAGTTGCTGGTTTTAGTGTTTTTTAAGAGGTAGATACCTGTAGTGAAGAGCAGTTTTCCAGTAAAGCCGTAGGTAATGCTCACTTGATCACATGTGTTCCTGTACAGATGGTACAGCATGAATTCAAACAAAAAGAACAATTTAAAAAAAAAGGTATGTTCGCTGAGCCGATAAAGAATTTTGTAGAACACACGCGTGGTTGTACAGTAGTTCAAAGTAACATTGCAGTTAAAATGGAAGGCTCTTTTTTAATGCCTACCTGTGACAGAGAGCGAATGAAGCCTTATCAACAATCTCTCTCCCGACCTGTGAGGGCGCTGTATAACCGGAGCAGAGTGCCCCGAAATGGATGGTTCGGCAGTTCATTCCAGGGTCAGTCAGAAGCCGGTCATCCAGGAAGGGGGCGGAGCCACGATACCACAAGCCATTGCCTTAATGCGGTAGGCGAAGTGTCAGTCATGGATTGGAGGATACGTAATTGGCCGCGACACCAAAAGAGGTTGTGACGGAGGGTATTTAGGGGAAGTGACCCAGCTATCTGTTCCTTGGTTTTGATGGTTAAACTATAAGGACCGTAAGCGCAGGAGAATTCAAAGATCTGTGAGTGTTTCGTGTTTTGTTTGTCAGCTAATTGTTTATTTTGCTAGATGGCTAACACGAACCGGGAGCTGTCGCTGCACGCCAGCACCAAACCCCGGACTACACTGACCTACTGTTACCTCTGAGTTTGTCTTTCACCACTCACTTGCACTGGAGCACCCACTGTCAGGGGACGTGTCTGTGTCTGTTTATTGTGTGTTTAAAAAATGTCTTATTATTTCGGGACTGTAACCCTCCTTTTGCACGGCGCAATACACATAGTTGTGTAGAGCCTGTGCTTATTATTTAAAGTGTTGTTTACATGCAACCCAGCTGTAAATAAAGAGCTGTTAATTGTGAACTGTCTTGTGTGTGTTTGTTCCAGAGCACTGCATCATCACTACACCTGCGCACTGCAAACCACTCGTTCACACTACCCCATTACCGTTAAAGATTGTACAGTATTTATCGAGACTACTCATGACTTCAAGGTAATGTTGCATTTTATCCCCTGGAAATACATTTTACTCTCTCAGTGTTAAAATTAGAGGGTAAGTTACTCCCAGATCCAAAACCTTATCTGGAGCACTGTATACAGGTAAGTCTAGGCTCGCTTTTGTGTTCCAACTTTATTTACTGTGAAATACTGTAAATGCACTGGTCAGACTAGAAAGTTTGCTGGAATTGATTTTTATAAGTGATTTACTGTTAAACATATCTACTTATACATGTATATAAAATTGCCATTAAAAAAGAATGCTAGTTTTTTCACGTTTCTGCCCTTTTCAGATCGGTATCTTTATCAAATAAGAACATTAATAATTAAGGGACTAAAACTAAATTTCTGCGATTTTTCATGCTTTGGTCTCAAGCTGCATTTTTTGAAGGATTTAGTAAGGCCTTAATCATTTTCAATATTAACTCATGAATTGTGTTTCAGTCCTGTCCTATCTCTCTCACCTGCAGTACCAGCTCCCTCCCAGGGGGTGCGTGTGTGAAGGCAGGAGCATTGTCGTTCTCATCCACTACAGTAATGTGGGCGGTGCCTGTGGCACTACGTGGAGGGGTGCCCCCATCCTGGACCACCACAACCAGCTGGTAACTGGACTGGTGCTCACGGTCCAGGGCTGTCCGAGTACTGATCTCACCTGGGAACAGACAGAGGAAATTGTCAGTCCAGTTGGCCTAGTACTTTGCTACTCTTACTGCTTATGACTGCTTATGATTCCTCTGTGGTAATATGTCAACCTCATGATGATTGCGAAGATGTGTGTAGGTGAAGAGGTTATTCTATCAATCCTCATGAAGCTTCAGAAGAAGCTACCTAGTCATGTCCAAGGATAATGCTCTTTGTGTATTATGCCCTGTACATCCCACACATGCTCACATATGTACTGTTTGATGGATTCATGGAAGAGGAAGCTGTAAATGTCACCAAACTGCTGCAGAATTATGAGGTCTCTTATAGGTTAATGCAGATATAGTCCTCATTTGGCAATTGGACCATTCCGTGGTGAATGTTCTAAGATTTATGAAAAGTGATTATTGTATAAAAACAATGATTGTGTGACTAAATAATTTAAAAAATAGTCACAGCAGAGTCATTCTAAACTGGTTTATTAGTCTTACAAGAAAATGGTTGAGAAAAGTAACACGAATCGCAAACAAGGTTAATATTTGATTAAATAAAAAAAGGCCTTACCTGTCTGGAAGTTCATCTGAAAATTTCGGTCAGGATGCAGGAGTCTGAAGGTTAGACGACTGTTGAGACCTGCATCCCGATCAGTGGCAGCCACCCTCCCAAACCCAGTCCCTGGGGGCAGGTTCTCTCGCACGGCCAAGAAAGCACGCTCCTGGGTGAGCCGAGGAGCGTTGTCATTCTCGTCTGTCACTGAAATACGCACAGTGGCGCTGCCCGTTTTCTTCAGCTGCCCGGTACCCGAGGTGGCCAGGACAGTCAGCAGGTAAAGGTCCTTAGTTTCCCTGTCTAGTACGCTCTTAACAAATAGCCATCCACTGTCAGGGGCAATCCCAAATCCAGCTGCATCTCCATCTGGGCGGAGATGATATGCCAGTATGGTGGAAGAGGATCCTGTAGTGCTGCTGGTAGTAGTGGTCTCGCGATTCAAAGCCCTCACCTGGAGAAAGCGAGTGTTGAGCGGGGTCCCTTCTTTCAGCTCCACGCGGTAGGTGAGAGTGTCAAAAACAGGGCCTTGGTCATTCTCCGCCTGCACGTGTACAACCAGAGTGAAGGTGGTGCTCAGCTGGGGGACCCCACTGTCCTTGGCCACCACTTTGAGGTCATAACGGGGCATAGTCTCATAGCTCAAGCCACCAATAAGCCGGACATCCCCTGTGCTGCGCTCAATGCCAAAGGTGCGCTGCCCCCCGCTGGAGAGTAGGTCAAAGTGCAGCTGCCCATTGGGGCCTGAGTCACGGTCCTCTGCCCTCACATGGTACACCAATGTGCCTATATCAGTGGCCTCTGCCAGTAGCAAGGACTCAGAGGACGAGGGCAGGAAGAAGGGAGCGTTGTCATTGATGTCTGCAATGGTAATTCGGACTTGTGTTTGTCCAAATGCTGGTGGTGACCCACTCCTGGCCTGTACCTCTAACTCCAAAGAGGGCTGGGCTTCGTGGTCCAGTGGGCGGCTGGTTCGAATGGCACCTGTCTCTGAGTCAACAGTGAAGTAACCATCAGAGTCTCCAGAAGATATAGTGTAGTAGACTCCCTCCGAACGACCTATGAGAAGGAGGCAATGAGAATGTAAGACAGAGAGGTTTGTAATTCAGGACAAAACATGTGTATAATTGTGAATGACGAAGCACTGACCGTGTCCACTGCTTGCTCGCACTATGCCTACTTGTGTCCCCCTCAGGACGTCCTCGGACACAGTGAAGAAGTAGTGTGCTTGTTCAAACACTGGAGGCACCACTGAGCCTGCGACAACACTGATGTTGACCCGGGCGTTGACCTTTGCTGTTAGTCCGCCCCCGTCCTGTGCCGAGATTACCAGCTGGATCACAGAGTTTGCCTTCCCATGGAGAGAGCGAGACAGCGAGATGACTCCTATAGAGAAAGAGAGAGAGAGGGGTTTAATTTCTTATCTGTAATGTCTCAGCTACAGCAATTCAAAAACCTTATTTCCAAAACATTGTGCAAGGGGCAGGCTCTATTTGCTGTGTATGAGCACAGCTATAGCTGATTTAATTTGAGGTAGAATTTGTGTCAGTTTCTCATCTCTGATACAGTTGTGTGGTAGTTTTTAGGGTTATTTCTTTCAATATAATAATTCCCAGCTTGGATTGCACAATCCTGTTTTCTTTCACATGCCGAGAGACTCGAAATGCGCAGCCAGCTCCTGCAGCGCTGAAACAACAAAACAGCGAGAAAATCACAAAGGATTCCCCATCCAAAATCAACAGAGGTGGGGGCTTACCTATAATGCCGGTTTCCAAGGCAACCGCCATTGGAATAGGGCTTCACTTCCTGCTAGAATGCTAAACAGGGGGTCCCAGACGGAGGACTAAAAACACCCACCCCAAAAAATATTGCTGTCTCCAGACAACCTGGGAAAGGTCACATTGCACCTGTGTCACTCACTTCCTGTGGAGCAACTCACAGAATCATGCTGGGCTGTGAGGTCTCTCTATCTGCTCATCCACCTGTCTGTTTGACTACTTGTCTTTCTTTAAGCCTAAACTTTAAATAATCAATCACAAGATACAGTGTAATACTTTTGGCCCTGTTTTACAATGCTACATGATTTTTGATCACATAGGCAGATTTATTATAGATAAAAGGGAAAATAAATAGAATTAAATAAAAGAACATTTTAGAAAAGTAAAAAAAAAAAAAAACATGTGGATACTGGTAATGGAAACTTTGTTGATTTTTATATAGTGATGTAATCTTGCCTATTCTACCTACTTGCTTGTTTATCATCTCCTGACAGTTCATCTTAGCCTTCATTGGTAAAATGTGGCAATGTGTAATAACTTGGCCACTGTACGTATTAAATATTTACAGCACATACACAATACTGCAGTCATTCTAACCACTATGCAATTTATACCTTGCATCTCTCATGTTTAACCACTAGGCCATACTGCCTACCAGCCCCTCCTGTTTAACCACAAGACCACACTACTTCTCAGTTGTTTGGTCTTATATTAAGTCTGCTCACCTGTGTCTTTGTTGAGTGTGAAGTATGGGGAGCTGCCCCCAGGCGCTGTGCTGTATGTCACCCTCCCATTCTGCCCCTCGTCCTGATCGTGGGCGGTCACCTTAATGACGGAGGTGCCAGGTGCACTCTGCGTGCTGAGGCTGACTGCGTAGTGGATCGGGTAGAAAACTGGACTATTATCATTTATATCATCCAGGAACACTTTCACATAGGCCATGGAGTTGAGCCCCCCCTGTTGGGATAAAAAAAAAAACAACTAACTTTGCTGCATTGACCATGTGATAGCCACAGACATGACTGGGTACAGTAAAACTGCAGAGAAACCAACGAAAAGTAATTCAAGAACACTGCAGAATTAAAGCAGAGCAACCACAGATGATACACAAATCCCTTTTTAATTACAGTGTAATTACAATTGTATTATTTGCAGTCACAGTATAGTGGTTGTACGTTCAGTCAGTATCTTTGCTGGAAATTGAAAAAAATGATTATATACAGTAATACTGAATGAAGGAATAAATGGGTATTATTAGCTCAAAAGCTTACCCCATCCACAGCAGTGACAGTGAAGTCGTAGCTGGAGGGCCCCTGGTCCCGGTCCAGGGTTAAGCTGGTACAAATCTGACCCGTCTCTTTCCCGATGGTGAACTGGGTGGGGACCACGCTGCCGATCCCAGAGCCTATGGAGTAGAATATGGTGCCAAAAGATCCTCCGTCTGCATCTGTTGCCGTCACCTGATCACAAAATAAAATGTATTGTTTGATCTTCTACTGTCTTCATTTTATTATGACATTTTATACCTGGTGAATGTTATACTCTAAGGTGGGGTTTTCAACCTTTTTTTGAAACTGTACCCCTTCTGTCGGGACGTTTCAGCTAAAGTACCCTTTATGATTTTTGCTCTACTGAATGGTACCACAGTTTCAATAAAAGGCAGAATAATCAGATTCACACGTTTTTTTCCCGTTTATTTAATATATCACAACAGTTTGGGAATGACAGAATACCAAACAGTTGGCTCCATTCTTAAAACTTAATTACATGTATTTGGATGCACATAATTAATAGACATTATTTAGGAATCTCTTTGGAAACACTCTATTCAATTTCTATTTGGCAAAGTTATTATAAATAATACAAAATAGTCAGCACTGTAAATGTTTATGCTGTTACCATTCACTTCCTATCTCAGCATAATTCTGTGTGCCGTTTAAATGTTTACAACATCAGAAACATTAAATGACTAACTATAATGACTAACTTTTATTTTAATAAAAGCCAGCATAAAAAAGAATATCCCACGGGTCAAACATTCTGTCTCTTTGCACTTTCTTTAGACTCTTGTGTTTTCTTCCTTCGTTTTCCTTTTGCAATTAAGAAATGTATCCATTTCAAACACCGAAAACAAATTCAACCAGCCGCTATACTGACATGCAGCTGTGCCTAATAAAATAAAAACCGTCACAGTATGAGTATTGTGATTATTATTTATGTTTACCTGAGTATTCATACTTATAAAAAAATGCAGAAACATGGTGCTTCACTGACAAGACAAGTTGAAAACAGCAAAGATCATGAAAGACAAGTTGAAAACAGCAAAGATCATGAGCAGCAGAGCGCTCTCCAGGCACAATCGCCAAGGCGCCTGCTTCACCCAACCTAACAGAATGGAAATCCACTCAATGGAAATCACGCCTGCACACAGGGGGAAAGTGCAGACGTGATAGATTACGTGTTTTTTCCATCTGCGGTTCATTTGAGCTGCTAAACAAAAATGAAATAGTGGTTTAGAGATATAAAATAATAATATTCTAGTTTTTTTTGTTTTTTTTTGACGCGTGGTAGAAAGTGCCACACTATCGCAGCGGCGACACGTGGGGGCACGCCTAGGCACGTGCTCCCCCAGATTTCTGCCAGGCAGTGGCATAGCCACTGCGTTAGGATCGTTCACACTGAAACATGTGCAAGAAATAAAGAAATTGCATTATTGTTATATTTTTCACTTCCCATTATAGTCTATGCGGGGCGGACGCAGCATGGGCGGTGCTGATTTTTCTTTTCGCTTACGGAGCGAACTTTTTATTTACCGCATTGCTGTCAACCAATGAGAATACATAAGCAAGCTGCACCACACACAGATGCATGTAACATATAGGCTATGATTACTGTATATGCTATGTAGCCTAACTACTACACTCATAGCTGGGGTAGAGGACATCTACTATGTAATGAGTAGTCTTTGTATTTACGTAGAATGCACTCGCCTAATGGCATATCTTACTGCCAGCTGACCTCTCCAGCGGCCAGCCTACTTAATAAGATTCTATTTTTTCACGGATTGTGCAGCCAGCTTCATCAAGGGACGGTAACCAAGTCCATCCAGGTCCATGGCTAAGTAAGTATGTGAACTTGCCTCTGCCTCAGGACTCCCCTGGGTCCTAAACCCTTCTATGTACAAAGGGGATTGCAGTAATCACACACCGGCCATGAATTTTGTACACATTAAAGGTTTGCTGACATAAGGGGGTTTAACAGTAGAATACGGGAGAAAATCTGTCCCGGGAGATGTCCGGGAGAAGGGTCCAAAATACGGGAGACTCCCGGTGAATATGGGAGAGTTGACAGGTCTGGTGTGTGTGTGTGTAATTTTTATCTGTATATACATGTTGGGGTAGATTTTCAAAGGTGACTACATTTTAGTCAGAAGTCTAAAGTTACACTTTTTCTTAGACGGCTAGATTATTGTCATGATTTTCAACAATGACTTTGGTAAAATGACGTTTGCAGACGAGTCTTCTATTTATATCAGTGACGGCTAACTTATCTCATAGAATCTAATTGGATTTGGATACGTCTAAAGGTAAATGTGATTGTCAGAGATTTAGACTTTAGTCAGACCTCCATCTACTCAAATAATTTAGTCGTATTATAATTAGGACTTCTGATTTTCGGTTTTAACCGATAAAACCCGATAAAACACCTCCAATACAAAAAAATAAAATCGGTGGATAGCCAATAAACACCAGAAAAAACGTGGAAATGGTTAATGAAGACATGTTGACTTTACCCTATTCCCATTAAAAAAAAAAAAAAACCTACTACAAAAATAATAATAAATACATTTCCCAGTGCAGCTGGGCAATGTCCCGCCTTCCTGACTTGTATCTATCATTGATTCGTTCTCAATACTTTAAACCCGCCCCAACTATTGAATGACAGCACATTCCTACATTTCTACTGGAGACTCTGCTTGCGATATTTAAAACGAGATTACAATCAGGATGGAGGCTTGTTAGTGGGATTTCAAGCTGTATTACAGTTAAACTACGGAGGATTTGAAACAGAATTGTGGCGAAATGTACAAAAATGCCTACACACAAAACCCCCAGAAGAATGTGCTTTGACCGTAGGGATTTCGTTGTAGCAGACATAAATGGAAAGAAGGTACAACTTAAGTGTGCAAGTACTGTCGAGTTACTAATATACACATTTTGACAGGAAAAAAAAAACAAAAAACGCTCAAGCATTTTGGAAAGTAACCAAAAACACTAATTTCTTATAGTATATAAAAAACAAAAGCCCTGAAAAAAACGATTTCCATAAAACTCGAAAATAGCTAAAAATAAACACCAAAAAATACAATTAATAAAACCTGAAAAACAGAAGCCCTAATCATAATGTATGCAACTCAACAGGAACTGATGAATTTCGTCTATAGTTAGATGGCGGCTACCTGTTACCTATTTGAGAACAGATCTATGTGCGTCTTTATTGCACACAATGATAAGCAGCAATGAGGCTGGGACGTCTGGTGCAGCATCCAAAAAAGCAGCTAATAGAAAACCAAACTTCACAAAAGAAGAAAATGAAGTATTAGTTGATGAAATTCTTGAAATATATAAATCATGCGGGACAGACACAAATATTACAAACCAGAGCTGGGAAACTGTGTTACAAAAGATAAATGCGGTTTACCAGACAAAACAAAATAGTAAACAAATAAAGTGAACAAAGCAGCTCAAATAGCCTCATCTACCAAAAAAAAAACGGGCGGTGGACCCACTCAGGCTATTATATCTTTGACCCCTCTTGAAGAAAAAGCCCTTGGTAGGCTACTATTCCTCGTATCAATTTGGAAGGAATTGCCGGAGTAGATTGCCAAAACACAAAATCAAAATGGTAGCCTAAGTTAAATGTCCACAAAATGAATCAGATGAATCAATGTATATCCTCCCATTACTGTCTTTGTGTCAGTAGGCTATTCATTTTTAAATAAACACGCATTTGTACTGCGATAACGTAATGTTTAGTAGAAAGTAACAAAAATGAATGAGCTGACTATTAATCATTGGATTTACATGTTAGACCCATCTTGCTTAGGAATAATCCACTAAATAAAACAAATGTAAATAACCGTGATAAAGTTGGCTTGATATACATACAATGGCATCTCATAGACGCATATAGTAATTCGACACGAATGTAGTAAACTTCATATTCTAAACTAAATCAACTTTAATTTAACAATTTGTAGATTTTATTTTTCACTTTGACATTGTGGACTTTTTTTGTGTTGATCAGTGGCAAAAACTCCTAATTAAATCAATTTTGATTCCAAGTTGTAAAACAATAAAATGTGGAAAAGTCCAAGGGGTGTAAATACTTTTGAGAGCCACTGTAAAACCTACTTGTACACATAGGCTGAGAGCCTGTGCGCCAGGGCAGCTATAAATAATGGAGAAACATTTCAAATAATAAGAAAGTTTACAAACGAGAGGAGGCCATTCAGCCCATCTTTCTCGTTTGGTTGTTAGTGGTTTATTGATCCCAGAATCTCATCAAGCAGCTTCTTGAAGGACCCCAGGGTGTTAGCTTCAACAACATTACTGGGGAGTTGGTTCCAAACCCTTATAATTATCTGTGTAAAAAAGTGCTTCCTATTTTCTGTTCTAATCTCCATTTGTGACCCCTGGTCCTTGTTTCTTTTTTCAGGTCGAAAATGTCCCCTGGGTCGACATTGTCAATACCTTTTCACTGCGACAGCGAGTGAGGTGACAGCATGGGAGAAGTACAGTTGTGGACAAGTAGATCACAGTTAGAAGCAGTTTGAAAGCAGGTTGACAGCTGCAGAAGCTAAACTGAACTTCCAAAAAAAAAAATAATAATAATAATAAAAATAAAACATGGTCTTCAAGCCAGTAATCTGTGACAACTGCATGATGTGGGAAATCCGAGAAAACCCAACAGAGCTCAACCAAGTGTGTGTAAAGTGCCGCACAATCCAGGACTTGCTTCAACGAGTAAGTCTGTTAGAAATGGAGCTGGAGGAAATGAGACAGCAACAGGAGCTTGAGGAGCTGACACACCCACAATTCATGGAAGTCTGCACCCCTAGCAGACTGAAAGCCACCACGGAGATGGAAGAAAGTCGAAACAGCTGGGTTCAGATAGGCAGAAGCAGGGAAAAAAAGAAACTTCGTCAAACACAACCACCAGAAATCCAAACATCCAACAAATTTGAGCCACTTCAACATTTAGATGACCAAAACCAACATCAGGAGAATGAAAGGAACAACATCCAGGACACTATAAACAGTGTGGGCCAGGCAGCAAAAAGAAGGGAGGTCATGATTGTTGGGGACTCCATATTGAGAAACACAGCAAGTTCAGTTCGCAGTTTGGACCCCCTTACTACAACAGTGTGCTGCCTTCCAGGAGCCTCTGTCAGGCACATCACTGAGAACGTGGACAGGCTCCTAGAACGAACAGGAGACGACCCGGTAGTAGTCATCCACATTGGTACAAACAACATTGGAAGAGACAGGCCAAGATCCCTGCAAAACAAATTCAGAGAGCTAGGAAGGAAATTAAAAGACAAGACCAAAACTGTGGTATTTTCTGGGATACTGCCGGCACCTTGCAAAGGACCATATGTACAGCTGGAAACACAAAATCAAAATGCATGGCTGAAATTGTGGTGCACACAGGAAGGCTTCACCTTTCTTGAACATTGGAGCACATTCTACAACAAGGACTATCTATATAGGTGGGATGGACTGCACTTAAACAGAAAGGGAACCAATCTACTCAGAGAAAGGATCCTTGAGGAGGTCCAGAAGCATTTAAACTGGAAAGGAAGGGGGGAGAAAACGAAAAAACAGAAGGGAGACCACATCAAAACAAGGGCAACAACTCAGGTAAGACAACTATTAAATGTATTTATCTTAATGCTAGAAGTCTGACAAACAAAATGTTAGAACTTGAAGCTACTGCACTAACAAGTAACTACGATGTGATAGGTGTTACAGAAACTTGGTTGTCTGAGAGTGATGGAGACGAATATAATATTAGTGGGTATACACTGTATAGGAAAAACAGGCAGGACAGAAGAGGCGCAGGGGTAGCGCTATACATAAGAAATAGTCTTGAAGCCCAGGTGTTAAATCTGGACAAAGAAAACAATGCCGAATCAATATGGGTCAGAATAATGGACACAAATTCAAAGGGCATAATAATAAGAACATGCTATAGACCGCCAAATTCAGACGCTGAGCAAAATAATCTGTTATACAATGACATTAGAAATGCGTGTAGAAAAGGAGAAGCCATACTAATGGGGGATTTCAACTTCCCCCGTATAAAATGGAAGAACCCGGTGGGGAGCATGACGGACGAAATTGAAATGGTGGAAATGACAAATGACTGCTTCCTAACGCAATTTGTCAAGGCACCGACTAGAGGGGAGGCATGCCTTGATTTAGTCTTTTCAAATAACGACGACAGAATAACTAAAACAGAGGTCAGAGAGCCATTGGCAAACTCAGACCACAACACGGTCTCATTTGAAGTATTTTTTAAAACCCCAAAAGTAATGACTAAAGCTAAGATTTACAATTTTAGAAAAGCAAACTATGAAGGTATGAAACAGAGACTAACAGAAGTAGATTGGAGTAAAATAGAGAAAACATCCACAGAAAAAGCATGGCTGTTTTTTAGTGCTAAAGGCGCAAAACAATTACATCCCAAAAGTAGGCAAATCTAAATCTAAAACAAAATGGCCAAAATGGTTGAATAGATCAATTAAAAAAAAATATTCAGCGAAAAAAGGCACTTTTCAAAGCGTTTAAAAGGGACCAAAAACAAAGTACACAGAAAGAGTACTTGGAACTGCAAACACAAGTCAAAAAGGAAGTTAGAAAGGCCAATAGAGAGATAGAAATCAATATTGCTAAGGGGGCTAAAACCAATTCCAAAATGTTTTTCCAATATTATAACAGCAAGAGAACATTCAAAGAGGAGGTTAAATGTCTAAGAAGTTGTTCAGTCCCGGCACTTAGGAGTCTCCAGACTGACTCAAAGCAGCTCAAAGAGGTAAAGGCAGATGTAGAGAACAATGATAACTTAGTATTGGAGCAACAAAATCCAAGCACTATAAAATAGTAAGGGAAATGTAAAAAAAGAAATGAAGCTGGCATTTGAAGCTCTATAGTTAACTGCAATTCTACGATACATGTATTTAGAGCAATATTTGATGTGAAAATTTGAAACTTTTGTACTATACAGGGCGGGTAGTCGTAGCTACCGTGCTGCAGGGTGGACATTAACTACATTGCTAGTCGTTGCTAAAAGACACAGAATAGAGCGTTTTTTTTCCCCACTACACTGCAGGCCAAGTTACCTCACTAGTAACAGCCTTTCGGAATGTCAAAAAGGCCCTGGAAAATCCTCAGCTAAAAACCTTAGATGTGTTAAGTGAGCAGAAAACTGCAGCACTTCTGCAAGGATTGATTATTTTCTGTTAATTAACTTATTACTATTCATGTGTTAAAATTATGCAGTGAGACTGTCACCGGAACAGACTCTGAGGACCTGTTGTCTTATTGGATATACGGATATACTTACTGTGTGCTACTTGAAAAAAGTGAGAAACAAAAAAGTGTTAATTTTACATAATTGAAGTTTTTTTGAAATTGTTGGTGTCTTTTCTGTTGAATCATAATTTTTGCCATTGCAATCCAATTCTGAATAAAGATTTTGCACATAATTGTTAGGCTACTTAATTGTTATTACTGTATAAAACAATTTTCATTTAAAACAACAGAAACATCTAATTACATTTTTTAAAACGAAAATAAAAACAAAATCAGAAAAAATAAATCAGAAAATACAAATTAATAAACAAATTTTATAGGGCCCTAGAAAATCATATTTCATATGACAACAAATCTCCAATATTAAGCTCAGATTGTATTTTAAATTTCATTTTGTTTGTCTATAAAATACTGCCAAATCCACTGAACCACCTGGGCCCCTCTGACAAGGAGACATTTAAAAGAAAAGAAAAAGCTGGATGACTTTTACAGAACCTGGGTTTGTAAAGCAGCCGGACGGCTGCCAGTTAGACTGCATTAAGCGGAGTGTGTTTACGAGAACAAGTGACAAGACGATATATGTTTATGGATGGGTGTGTTTAATATATTAGTGATGGTTGCATTGCTCCCCTGTGACAGAGCTTGCGGACGCTGGAAGACATTTCCAGGGATCCTTGGCTCCACACACGTCAGCCGACAAATGAACTCAATTACAGTTGGTCCCAGGCGAGAGAATGCAAATAAACCAATCAGGACGTGATGCTGGAAACTCTGTGAGATAATCGTTTACAAGTGTTGGCTTTGACTCTGGAGGGGGGGGCATGACACACAGAACATTCTCTATTTAACCCCTTCCTTCCCATCAGCCACTTTTTTGGCTTTTTCACATAACAAAATAAAACCACAGAGAACTGGAATGAGCTTTGACTGTACAACTGTATAACTGCAGTAAGAATTCTAACCTAGTGACTCCAAATATTGTTCATTCCAGTGAGCAATTAAAGCGCAGTCTAACAAAACAGCAGTTGAATGTACCTCAGGTATCTCCCAAGATTGGACAAATGGGAAACTAGTTTGCTGTAAGTTCACTGGCTACGAGAGTGAGAGCGCTTGGAAGCCTTCTTTTGACCATGGCCTAGAAAGGAAAAGACAGTAACATATAGTGACAGACACTATAGAGAAACAGTTACAAAATAATTGCAGAATTATTATTGTTTATATTTTAAAATCAAATCACTGAGAAATTGATCGAGAAGCAAACTACTGTAATTGCCTCAGAGAAATCAATTAAACCAAATAAATCCATGAAGCACTCAATATTTTGTTAGCAAATTCCAATTCTAGTGAGATGCAAAAACGGGTCAGAATATTCTGTTGCTATGTGTGGCAGGGCAGAAGCCTGCAGTGGAATAATTGATTAGGTTGATGGTGAAAGAGTGGTTTTGTGGTGCGTGACTTGCTGTGTTTAACCTTTTATTTTGGCCCTTGTGCCTTTGTTTATTTGTTATTGTGTTTTGTTATTTGTAAATAAACGCGTGCATTAGCGCTTTCACTACAGCTTTCCAGCCTCTGAGTCTCCTTCCTGCCGGTACCAGCCTGGGCCATGACGCTATCCTGCTACACCATGCCATGTACTATAACAAATAAAATACATCAAAACTGGATATCAAAGGCTTAAAAGATGGTTAACAGTACATGTCATTGGTCATAAATGAGTTTGCCCGAGACAGCCACTGATGGGTGATCAGAATAACAATGATGCATTTGATTTGTCTTGATAAACAAGGATTCAATCAAAAAATACAAAGCTGATTTAGGAGGCAGCAGCATTTTTCTCTATTCAATCAAATTTTAATAAGGCCTTTAATTCAATACAAATATATTGCCTACCACCCCTCTTGAAAATCAGATAATGCAGCTCTGTATTTTTTTTAATTAATCTTCCGTATAGTTTTGAGGAACATTCGGTCATGTCCATAACCCGTGAGTAAAACAGATCCTATGGATGAAAGACAGTGTAGGGTTGAACACATGTTCCATGAAAGATGGACAACTTAGAAACAGGCAACTGTGGAGTCTCATCGGGTTCGGCAGACCTAGATTAAAAACGAATGCTCCCCCACCAGTCTCTAATATAAACATTTCATCTCAATCAATGGCACAGAAACGGCAGCCCAGAACAGCCCTGCATAAAAGCCTTTTGAATTGAAATAAAAATCGAAATCACTTTCCATTTTAGCTACAAAAAGGCACAAAATGTTTATTTTTCTGGGCACGCAGCTTTCATAAAACCTTGGAAGTCGGACAACACATATATTAAATATTTTTGATCTGAAATTCCGGTAAAGGGGTGTCTGTACTAGAGACTGAAACCTGCCTGTCAGTCTGTCCGCAGCGCAGGTAAAACAGAGTGGAGCAGGGATGATATTAGGGAGCTCAGTGAGTGGGCTTCAAATATAGGGGGTATTTTACAGTGAGCTATAGAGGAGAAAGGTTGCGAGAATGTTGGGGGTTCCGTTACAGTGGGATAAAGCATAGAGCGGTACAAATCTTTCCGGAGATGGGAGTGCTGTTACAGTGAGGGGTACAGATTAAGGGAGAATTTGGAAGATCAGTTGAAGTGTTACAATGAAATTCCAGGCTGCAGGCCTGTAGAAACATTTGGCATCTGTTTATGAGTGAGTTCATCTTGAGTGCAGTACGCTCACACCTCCTTTGTTGCCATTTGAATTTGACACAGAATAAGCCTTCAATAGAAATATTAAGACAGAAAACTGAGTGTGTTTCACTGCTGGCTCCAAGAAAACTGGGTGTGGGTACGACGTTGATCTGCAGGGGCACCTTCTAAGGGCATGATTCTATGGGTTGAATCAAACATATATACATATATACAGTTGTCGTCAAACATTTACATACCCTCTATTTGCAACAATGTTATTTCCCAATGTATTAAGTGTTATAAATATTGTTTGTTAAACTATACTTACACAGCAATCAGTACGTTTACATGACAAAGCGTTTTCCGAAAACTGATTTTCTTAAAACGTCACTTTTCTGTGTTTACATGATTAACGATAGAGAATCTAATTATAATTCAACTGTATACATGGATTGAAGCTTTCGGAAAACACAGGATATTTTCACATGCAAATTACTGTAGTAGCCTAAGTACAATTTGAACAGACCAATCCAATAACTCAAGTGCTTTATCGTAGTGTCAGGTCTTAAATTCAAAGATTACTATCCTATACCTCTATTCAGATTCTCCACAATGTGCAATCAACCTTTCCAACAGCTCATCCTGTTCAATATTACCAGTTTCTTTTGCAGACATTATTTTAAATTCTCACGTCATTTTAAAACTGGAAAACATTTGCTGCTTCAGTATGGGCTATTAGAACATAAGAACATAAGAAAGTTTACAAACGAGAGGAGGCCATTCAGCCCATCTTCCTTGTTTGGTTGTTAGTAGCTTATTGATACCAGAATCTCATCAAGCAGCTTCGTGAAGGATCCCAGGGTGTCAGCTTCAACAACATTACTGGGGAGTTGGTTCCATACCCTCACAATTCTCTGTGTAAAAAAGTGCCTCCTATTTTCTGTTCTGAATGCCCCTTTATCTAATCTTCATTTGTGACCCCTGGTCCTTGTTTCTTTTTTCAGGTCAAAAAAGTCCCCTGATGTCTAGATGAAGACAGTTTTGAGTCAACATAAACTCCTAGGTCTTTTTCATAGATCCCTTCTTCAATTTCAGTATCTCCCATATGATATTTATAATGCACATTTTTATTGCCTGCGTGCAGAGCTTTACACTTTTCTCTATTAAATGTCATTTGCCATGTGTCTGCCCAGTTCTGAATGCTCTCTAGATCATTTTGAATGACTTGTGCTGCTGCAACAGTGTTTACCACTCCTCCTATTAACAAATACTTACAGACTTTAACAAATGTATTACTTTATTTCTAACTAGACAAATGGATGCATGCAGACTGACTACAGATAATTATTACTTTCTCTGTTTTCTAAAACCACATGCAGGAGAAAAGAGTCAAAGTGTGCACATGCGCAGTGTGCACATGCTATTTTAGTTTTTCGAAAAGTGTGTTTACATGCTATACATTTTGTAAGTTTTCGGAATTTAATCTGAAATTTCTAGATGCTGTTTTCCGAAAACTGACTTTAAGAATATTCCGATACATTTTCCAAAAACTGTGTTTACATGACTTTTGATATCGGAATAAGTTTTCTGAAAACTTAGTTTCCTGAAAAATATCGGAATTCTTATTCTCATGTAAACACACCGAGTGATACCTTTTGTGAGTGTGTTGAACACTCATTCGTCTTACCAAGTGGTAGATAAAAATCTGGTGAATTAACTGAGTTAAAGCACAGGGTACCAATATGTATTATTATTTATTTCTTAGCAGATGCCCTTATCCAGGGCGACTTACAATTGTTACAAGATATCACATTATTTTTACATACAATTACCCATTTATACAGTTGGGTTTTTACTGGAGCAATCTAGGTAAAGTACCTTGCTCAAGGGTACAGCAGCAACGTCCCCCACCTGGGATTGAACCCACGACCCTCCGGTCAAGAGTCCAGAGCCCTAACCACTACTCCACACTGCTGTATGCCTCTAACTCTATGAAAGTCAATGGAGTTAATTCATAAAGTGGTGTCATTGCTGTGTAAGTATAGTGTATCAAACAATATTTATAACACTTAATACTTTGGTAAAAAACAGTGTTGCAAACAAAGGGTATGTAAACTTTTGACAACAACTGTATATATTATATATACACGCAAACTATTTTTGCATCCTGAGCCATTTGAAAAAAAAAAAGCATAATACTGCAGTAGTGACATCAAAATGACATATTCATCTTGAAGATTATACTTGACCTTTGACCCATATTTGACTCCTGTGCACCCCAACCACTTTTAAACAAAATGTCTTGCTTTAAATCACTCGACAACACCCACAATTCATTGTTTTTAGGCACTTTTAACAAATCTGGCTCTGTGAAGATTTACAATCATCCTCCACCAACGGCAACACCAACTAGGCGAACGAGATAAATTCTCTTCAACTCTGACAGCGACTAAAAAATAAAATAAAAAGCATACCCCATTGAAACAACTTTTTTTTTTTTAAACGTTTTTGCAGTTCATTATCTACCCAGCTTAATTCACCATTGCTGAATTATCAAACAGAAAATTATATTTAAGATTCTTTAATATTGACTTAATTTATGCTATTATTATTCATTAAATTCACGTGCAATTTGAACCTTAACACTCGTTTATTGTCTTTTTTTATCACAGATAATATCCATGTATTATAAAAAATAATAGATGGTCTTCAGTGAGTTACAGGAAAAAAATTCCATCCCGGGTCTCTCTCTCTCTCTCTCTCTCTCTCTCTCTCTCTCTCTCTCTCTCTCTCTCTCTCTCTCTAATGTATATACAGTTGTAGTTTACATACCCCAATGGAAATTTAGAATTTCTAGAAATTTCTCAAAAACAAAGAATTTTAAGAAAAATCTTTTGTAGCAAAAATGCAAATTCAAAAGTATTCATACCCTTTGATGCTATGATGTTATTGAACACCATACCTACTGTCAATCATGGAGGTGGTAATATCCTTCTATAGGGCTGTTTTCCTCTACTTCCCAAACTTTTTTTGCTGCGCCCCCTCCAGAGATTTTGTTTTTCCTGTGCCCCCCCCTTCTAGAAAACAGTACAATATTTAAAAAAATATGATTTTCCTAAAATAACATATTGTAACGTTGCATGTAAAATGAAAGCAGGCTCCACACAGGCTTTGTGCTCGAATTCAGCCGTTTATTAGCTCAGGACAAATAAACAATTAAAGACCACACCAAACAAAATAAAATCTCTCTGTGCTAAATTCAGACACACACTCCTGTTTATCTCTTTGCATTAAACCGCGCCCTCCATCCTCCTTCATCAATCCCAGGACCCCAATATCCCGCCAGCATTTGAGGGGTACAAATGCATGGCCAGGATTGGTGAACACGGATAGACTGGCAACCAACACCCGATCCCCATTCCCCGCCCCTATCTAGTGGCGTGACACAGTAAAATATTATGCAATACAGAAACATAAAAGACAAACAAACGGGACAGTGAATAAGTCCTGTAATGATGGAAATCACAGGTTGTTACACTATTGTAGCATTGAGCGTGCTGTAGGTTCTACCAGGATACAGTGCAGCTGGGATAGCGGCAAAGGTGCAACATTTAAATAAGCAACTAATCTTTAATAAAGTTATAATATATATTTTTAAGATGGATTGTATTAACATCAATAC
The DNA here is from genome assembly GCA_030684275.1 of Acipenser oxyrinchus oxyrinchus. NCBI lineage: Eukaryota > Metazoa > Chordata > Actinopteri > Acipenseriformes > Acipenseridae > Acipenser > Acipenser oxyrinchus. Next base: position 36,818,822 of record CM060255.1, read on the forward strand.
AGTCACTTATTCTCATTCTTTATTCCACATTTAAATGAGAAAGTAAGGACGTGGAGGATTTAAAAGCCCATTTAATTGTTTCACAGCCAAACACCGTAAATTAAACTGATTGAACTAATATTACAGTATTGTTATTACAGTATACCTTTTTGTTTAGATCAGTCTGGTTTTACTAGTAGTAACGCCCTTAGTGCTGTGAACATTGAATTTTCAATTTGTTTATGCTTGTGAAATATACTGTATTAACAATACTACAATAATAATAATAGTAATAAAATCAGTTTAATTGAGGGTGTTTTGCTGTGAAACAACTAAATGAGCTTTTAAATCCCCCCAAGTCCTAAAAGCAGAATAAAGAAGGAGAAAACGAGGGTGCAACATTTTAATAAGTGACAAGTCTTTATTAATGTTAATGCAATTACAAATAGTAATTGTAATGTTTTTCCAGCTTAATTTTTTATTATAACTATTTTTGTTTGTCCGTTTTCTACATTCAGCATGCAGTAAAACCTGTAAATTAAAACTAAACACTAAGATCCATTCTATAAATAAACTGCAGGTGTAGAGTGAATCAGAATCTCATGGGACTGAAATGTCTCACTTAAACAGTACCCAACTTCCTGAAAATGATGTGATTTTTATACAGGCTGTATATATATATATATATATATATATATATATATATATATATATATATATATATATATATATATATATATATATATATATATATATATATATATATATATATATATATATATATATATATATATATATATATATATATATATATATATATATATATATATATATATATATATATATATATATATATATATATATATATATATATATATATATATATATATATATATATATATATATATATATATATATATATATATATATATATATATATATATATATATATATATATATATATATATATATATATATATATATATATATATATATATATATATATATATATATATATATATATATATATATATATATATATATATATATATATATATATATCTATATATATATATACATTACACATAACAAACGGTGAGTTTTTTCCCCTTCACTTTACAACGCCATTTCCACTTTTTATTTGAAGTGTTTAAAGTTAAATTTCAGTTTTCGTTTGCTTGTTCAGCTACAAAAAGGCACAAGTAAACCTCATGTTATTAATTTATGAAAATGTGTCTATGGCCAGTGTTTACTGTGAAGAAACAGCAATGGCAAGGAATGAAAAAAAATGTAAAAAATAAAATGCGTTGTCAACTTTTATGTGCTATTTATTTTGTGAATAAACAAAACAATGTTTAACTTGAATTCCTATTTCTGGCATCCTTTTGTTTTGTAGTTAATTCACTGGGGTAAAGTAAGTCCTACACAACTTATTCTTTACTCCTGGGATATTTTTCTATTTTAACGTGTTACATGCTGCAAGGTCTTGCTGTAAAATAAAGGCCCACGCCCCCTGCTGCTACGCTGTCTTTGCCTGCGTTCAGTGCAATATAATGGCTTGTATTACTTTTTGAAAAACAAAGTCCTCAGAATTTGAATGAACTGGAACAATTTTGCACTGAAGAATGGTCAAAAATCACGAAAGAATCATGCCAAAAGCTCATTGACAAATATCCTAATCATTTAAAAGAGGTTATTATTGCTAAAGGTGCCTCAACTAGCTATTAATTTAATTTTCCTTGTCAGGGTATGAATACTTTTGAATTAGCATTTTTGGAGTTTTGCAAAAATATTGCTGAAATAAATAATTGTAAACATCTATTTCTTCTAAGTTTTTTCCTCATCCACAAAAGCAAAACTTTTTTTCCTATAATTGTTTGTTTTCAAGACATTTCTAGAAATTATAAATTTCTTCTGGGGTGTGTAAACTTTTGACTACAACTGTTACGCAGTATATCGATACCTACGGTATATCATGATACCAAAATCCTATAATACCGAATATCGGGGTAAAATAAAAATATCAAAGTATGACGGTTTTTCGATACCGGGGTTCTTTTTTTGTGCTTTTAAAACAAAATTATATATATATATATATATATATATATATATATATATATATATATATATATATATACTACCGTTCAAAAGTTTGGGGTCATTTAGAAATTTCCTTGTTTTCCATGAAAACATACATGAAATGAGTTTGAATAGGAAATATAGCAAAATGAATAGGAAATATAGTCATTGACAAGGTTAGAAATAATGATTTTTAATTGAAATAATAATTGTGTCCTTCAAACTTTGCTTTCGTCAAAGAATCCTCCATTTGCAGCAATTACAGCCTTGCAGACCTTTGGCATTCTAGTTGTCAATTTGTTGAGGTAATCTGAAAAGATTTCACCCCATGCTTCCTGAAGCACCTCCCACAAGTTGGATTGGCTTGATGGGCACTTCTTACATACCATATGGTCAAGCTGCTCCCACAACAGCTCAATAGGGTTGAGATCCGGTGACTGTGCTGGCCACTCCATTATAGACAGAATACCAGCTGACTGCTTCTTCCCTAAATAGTTCTTGCATAGTTTGGAGCTGTGCTTTGGGTCATTGTCCTGTTGTAGGGGAAATTGGCTCCAATCAAGCGCCGTCCACAGGGTATGGCATGGCGTTGCAAAATGGAGTGATAGCCTTCCTTCTTCAAGATCCCTTTTACCCTGTACAAATCTCCCACTTTACCACCACCAAAGCACCCCCAGACCATCAAATTGCCTCCACCATGCTTGACAGATGGCATCAAGCACTCCTCCAGCATCTTTTCATTTGGTCTGCGTCTCACGAATGTTCTTCTTTGTGATCCGAACACCTCAAACTTAGATTCGTCTGTCCATAACACTTTTTCCAATCTTCCTCTGTCCAGTGTCTGTGTTCTTTTGCCCATCTTAATCTTTTCTTTTTATTGGCCAGTCTGAGATATGGCTTTTTCTTTGCAACTCTGCCTAGAAGGCCAGCATCCCGAAGTCGCCTCTTCACTGTTGGCGTTGAGACTGGTGTTTTGCGGGTACTATTTAATGAAGCTGCCAGTTGAGGACCTGTGAGGCGTCTGTTTCTCAAACTAGACACTCTAATGTATTTGTCCTCTTGCTCAGTTGTGCACGGGGCCTCCCACTCCTCTTTCTATTCTGGTTAGAGCCAGTTTGCGCTGTTCTGTGAAGGGAGTAGTACACAGCGTTGTACGAGATCTTCAGTTTCTTGGCAATTTCTCGCATGGAATAGCCTTCATTTCTCAGAACAAGAATAGACTGACGAGTTTCAGAAGAAAGTTCTTTGTTTCTGGCCATTTTGAGCCTGTAATCGAACCCACAATTGCTGATGCTCCAGATACTCAATGGGTCTAAAGAAGGCCAGTTTTATTGCTTCTTTAATCAGCACAACAGTTTTCAGCTGTGCTAACATAATTGCAAAGGGTTTTCTAATGATCAATTAGCCTTTTAAAATGATAAACTTGGATTAGCAAACACAACGTGCCATTGGAACACAGGACTGATGGTTGCTGATAATGGGCCTCTGTACGCCGATATTACAAATCAGCCGTTTCCAGCTACAATAGTCATTTACAACATTAACAATGTTTACACTGTATTTCTGATCAATTTGATGTTATTTTAATGGACAAAAAATTTGCTTTTCTTTCGAAAACAAGTTTGACCCCAAACTTTTGAACGGTAGTGTATATAGTCCGCAGGCCGAGTCCCTTCAACCACCCAGGAAGTGCGATAAGAATTGTCTTACCACACACGCTAGGGTAGGATATTTCACTTATAAAATGGCTACATTTTTTTTTTAAATAATTACACAAACTAGCTTTTTTAAGGAAAACAATAAGAAATATATTATGTATCCTTCCACTGAGAAAAAATAGTCCCTGAAGGCTGTTTGATTGTAAATATTTTGTACTATTTTTATTTGCCATAAACATTACCTTGAACATTGCCATTTACAGTAAAATTTTCGAGATGAAATGACATTTGTGAATTGAAAGAAGACTGATTTCCCACATCTGAGGGAGGATTCACGGAACAGCCAAACACTGCTCTGTACTGGCACTCGAGGGACTTCGGAGTGTTATTTTTTTTTTTTTGGAGGAAATGATCCTACTCAGCTTTGCGGTCTTCAAGAGATGCTGAACAATAATTTCTGAGGCTGTTTTCACACCAATGCCAGTAACCGGCATCCGGCATAATGTCCCTAGATTGTAAACCAGCATTAGATGATATGTGGACTAAACGACAGTGCCGCAGTCCTTCCTGTCCGCGGCGAGCACAATAGAATTCTATGCCGAACCCGACCTTGTTTAAAAGGCCAACGGTTGTGTCAGCAGAGAGTAGGAGATATTTTAATTTTGTTTTAAATATGTTTCTGAAATCGGAGGGTAGTGGTGAGATGTATCTGTTGTGTCGAATTTAAAAATTGCATACTCATTCAGTTTTATGAGGCAATATTTCGTTTAATAAGTAGATGCCACTGCTCCATATACAGTATATTACATGCTGTGTGAGACTTGCGTGGTGATTTCTCAGATGGCTTTTGAATAAAGTCTTACTGCTACTCAGTGCTTAATTTGTAAATCGGGAGGTCCCGGAACACATAGTGAGCGTGAGAGGGGGGGTGTTCCGGGGGGCTCTGAGGTACCGGAAAGCATGAGAAAAAAAGTGACAAACACAACGTGGCCAGACAATATAACTATAACCTGTGTTAAGGTGTCATCTTTAGCCTTGGCTACAATGCTTGCTGTCGCTAAATGGGCCTTGGTTCGGGCATGTTCAAAAACCTTTTTTCTGAGGGCTCTTTGTTGTTTTTTTACGTCGGAAGCAGAGGACGTTACTGTACATTCCTCTTTTGCTAGTTTCATCCCTCCAGTCTTTAACGGACCCAAGCTCCCTACCTTTTTGCATGTTGTACAGCCCAGCTTTGAACTTTGCATGACAAGCCAGGGGTTATACGTTTGCTTTTTCTTGAACTGAGCCTCCGTCCAAACTGCACCTGCTCCGGGCACTTCGTCGGTGGATGCACTGTCCTCCCTAGTGATGTGCAGTTTGCGAATGAATCATTCTTTTTGAATGACTCACTAAGATGAACCATGGGAATCGGATCAGAGTCCCCATTGAATCGGTTCTTTTGATTCACCCTATGAACAAGCTGCGTGGCGCACAGGAGTCGAGTTACCAGCCTATCAAAAGTCATGAAGTGATTCCTTACCTCTCGAGTCTGGCTGATTTGTTCGTTGTAACAAGGAAACCGGGTTGTCTCTCAGCTCGTTGAGTGTTATGAAACTGAAGACCGTATGTGCCATGTTGGATCCAAATTCCTGCTTACTTAGTGCAAGATAAGAACTCTGTGTGAGCCAAAATGGCGTCAGTTACATCCTCCAGACCATAGCTATATATCTATGATCCAGACGGTGTGTACTTTCTAGAGTGCTGCTTCACGCTGTCAGAAACTCAGATTACAGAATTATTATTTTTCTTACAGTTCTTCTTAGTTTACTATGTACGTAACCTTGTGTAAGTCTGCCACATAGGCTACTAGTTGTAACCTATGTGTGTTTGTTATTTTTTATACACATACAAAATTAATCATGTCTATAGTTAACTATTTTGCACAAATTATGATTAATACTTCTAAGTCATCTTGAGTAAAGTCAGCCAAATTACTAAATAATAATAATAATAATTGAGATATACACCTCATTTCCAAAATAAATACATACAAACATCTACTGGTATTGTAATGTAATTGTACCCATGGCTTAATTATATAACTTGTGATTACATATTTGACCTTGAGGAATGAATGTATTTTATACATGACAATTTACAACTATGGTTAAATATTTTATAATTTAATAATGACGGCGATTCACCTTCGTCCACAAAGTGACACGTAGTATCAGCTACGATACAACAACCTTTTAGGAGGATATTGCACATTCTAACGGATGACGTTCTTAAACATCTATTATATTTTATACGCACATTAAATAGACATTTTCTAAATGTTATTTTATTGTGTTAAACACAAAAAAATACTAAATATATACACGTTTAAACTTTGTTTATATAAAATGTAAATGTTGCGGTATGGGTGTGCTTCAACGTGTGATTGATCACATGACTAATCCCAAAGGTTTACTGGGTAGACGAGGAATTGGGCAAACAGCGTTTTGCTATGTGCTGAATAAATACCACGGATTACTTCCACAAATACAACTCGTTCAAGCCTCTCTTTTTTGTTGTTGTAAAAAAAAATGGGCGACTCCAAATGTATAGAAAAAAAAACACGTAAGAAATGCAATTGACTATTTTTTTTTTTTAAAGATTAAATTAAATTAGATTGATACTGATGGCTAAACAATGCTAATGGTTCAAACTGTTATGTTATCTCCAGGATTATAAATATATATTATTATTTTTTTGTCAAACTATATTTAATTTAATGTTCATGAATCCAAATCATTTTTGATTTGGCTTTCCTTTCCCACGACACGTTTGGAAAACAGTGGAAAAAATAATAAATCATGCCGCGAGAGGTACCGGATCCGGGCAAATTAGGTGCCAGAACGAAAAAAGTCAAATCTGAGAGGTGCCGGATCCTGTTCCGGCAGGATCCTGCTCAAATTAAGCACTACTGCGTCTGCTTGCCTCTGAGTTTTCTTTGTTCTGTTCCCTGATTAAATAAATACCACAGTATATTTGCCAATTTTTCTGTAATTCTTAGTGACAGAGATGAAAAAAAAAGATTGTTGAATGATTTAAATGCTGTTTCAGTTGTATGTTGATATTTTTACCTACAGAGACATTTCATTTTAGTTTAGTTACTATTAAGGTGTAGTAATATTAATAGATTAGGTAAGTAAGTTGGTCTATGATGTCATAGCCGTGCAGTAATAATTGCCTTACTGTCATCACAGCACTTAATTTATCCAAACCATTATATATATATATACCTCCAAAATTATTGGCACCCTTGATAAAGATGAGCAAAAAAGACTGTATAAAATAAATAATACCAGAACTGAGCTATATTGTAATTTTCCAACATGTGAAATATAATTGACTTTATTAATGATTCAATGGAATCAACCAAAATTACACATTTCTCAAATTATAAATTTATTTCCGAAAAAAAAAAAAAGAAGTGTCACAATTATTGGCACCCTTGTTTTCAGTACTTTGTGCACCCTCCCCTTGCAAGGATAACAGCACTGATTCTTTTTCTATAATGTTTAATGATATTGGAGAACACATTGGGAGGGATCTTAGACCATTCCTCCATACAGAATCTTTCCAGATCCTTGATATCCTTCAGTCTGCGCTTATGGACTGCCCTCTTGAATTGAAACCACAGGTTTTCAATGGGGTTCAAGTCCGGAGACTGAGATGGCCATTGCAAAATGTTGATTTTGTGGTCAATTAACCATTTCTTTGTGGATTTTGATGTGTGCTTGGGGTCATTGTATTGCTGGAAGATCCACTTGCGGCCAAGTTTCAGCCTCCTGGAAGAGGCAACTAGGTTTTTGGCTAACTTGTCCTGGTACTGGATAGAGTTCATGATGCCGTTGACCTTAACAAGGGCCACAGGACCAGTGGAAGCAAAACAGCCCCATAACATCAAAGATCCACCACCATATTTTACAGTAGGTATGAGGTTCTTTTCTGCACACGCATCCATCTTTCGACGCCAAACCCACCACTGGTATGCATGGCCAAAGAGCTCTATTTTCGTCTCATCTGACCATAGCACCCGGTTCCAATCGAAGTGCCAATGCTGTTTAGCAAACTCCAGGCGCTTACGTTTGTTGGTTGCTCTCAGTAAAGGCTTTTTTCGGCAACCCTTCCATATAGCCTTTTGGCATAGAAGTGGCGTCTAATTGTAGATTTGGAGACTTGGTGACCCCAAGATGCAACCAAGTTCTGTAATTCTCCAACTGTGGCCCTTGGATTTCCCTTTGCCTCCCGAACAATCTGCCTCACTGTGCGTGGGGGCAAGATACACTTGCGCCCTCTACCAGGCAAGTTTACCACTGTTCCAGTGGTTTTGAACTTCTTAATTATTGCCCTAATAGTGGTAAGTGGTATATTTAGTTTTGTAGCTATTGTTTTGTCAACAACCGTGGTTGGGCGGTGACGTCAAGGCAGAAGCAGGAACTAAACAAACTGACACCAATACTGCAGTTCCCAAACAAAAAGACGCGATAGCGCCGTTTTATTTAAATAATATAAAAATAAATAAAAAGTTTAAACAAAAACACACTGTGCTCACAGAACAAAATAAATATTTTAAATAAAACAATGAACACAAAATAATAAACCATACAGGTCAGGCTGGGCAGTCGCTGTTACTGTTCCTGTATATTTTAATTTAAGTTTCGTTTTCTCTCTCCTCGCTCTCTCCGCTCTCACCCGAACTGAGAGCGCTGCAGGCTTTTTATACCGTGGCCGAGGGGTTTAACTAGCTGGCAATTATTCTATTACCCCTCGGCCACAATCCGCACGAGTTTAATTATTCCTGGCAGAGGACAAGCACCAATCTCGCCTCTGCCAGAACACGTTTTAAAATAAAAACAATAATAAACACACAACGCTTCGCCGTCAATAAATACAACTAAATCATAAAACACAAAGCAAATACAAAATAACACTGCACAGGGGCGGAGGGGGAGACCCTGTTCTAAAAATAAACAAACAAATACATACAGGGCTCCCCACCCTGTTACATGCGTGTTACCTCATTTTTATACCCCAGTGAAACAGGAAGCCATGGATGGCCGCCACAATGCAGTTCCTTAAGACTGAGATGAACATAAAGAAGTAGAATGTTAATGCAGATTTAATTTTGTTTGATTTTATTTATAAGAATCTTTAGCGGTGCCAATAATTCTGATACCTATCTTTCTGAGAATTTTTTATTACTTGTTAATAAAAAAAAACTTTTTCTCTGAGCAATTGTATTAGAATAAAAGAATATGGTTTTCCCATATATTTGAGCATAAAATATAGCTCATTACCTGTGTTGTTTATTTTATACAGCCTTTTTTGCTCATCTTTATCAAGGGTGCCAATAATTTTGGAGGTGACTGTATATACAGTATATGTATATATTAAACAATCATTCGCACCGGATTATGATAAGGAAACATATCTATTTATAGCTATCTATTTATGTATCTATTGTCTCTCTCACAAAGAGACAAATATATAGCATTTGAATACAGAAACCAGTAACTTTAGTAATATTAGCCATAGCAGCGAGTTTTTACAGACACTGGCTTCCTCATTCCTCTCTGTCCACAAGAAACAAGACAGGCTGTCTCTGCCTCCTCTACTCTCCCACTGGTCAGAATCACTGTCTCAACTCCCATTGGCCAGGCAGTGTTTCAGCAAACTGTTCTGGAGCCTATAGTTCAGTGTCAGTATTCTGTGCTTGCTAGCAATGGAATACAGAAAAAAAAAAATGATTTCCTCTACTCCCGCTTAAATTCCAGAAGTGTCTGGCCGGCTCATTGCACAATGGGATATGTCTAGAATGAAGTGGAGTTTACGTTCAAACAACCAAGACCTTTTCTTTCATGATTTACAGTTTAATAAATGTGATACATGAGCTCCTCATTTCAAGCTTGTATCATGATACACGATACACAAAGGTGTATCTTACCGTGTTGTGATGTATCGCAATGCATCTCGAGACACGATGAATCGTCTCAGCCCTACTGTGCATGGTATTTTATTGATACTCCCTGAATGAGGTATCGCAGAACACTAAATACAACACTTCTATAAAACAGACTTTCCCTCAGAAATGTAGTTTGAACCAGTGTCCTGTCTGAAAGGGTCCACTGGACTGATTCTTGGCTAAAGCTGCCTCCCTTTTGGGAAATCTGGAGAATCCCAGAAGTTCATTCCTTGGTAAGGAGTTTAACATCAATGGATAGCATGACCCTGAAATGGAGGGTACTCCCTGCTCAGTTTTTGTTTTATCGGAATGTTAAGTCAAACAAACAGATCTTAAACAGCCTGGGGCAAAACCACCCAGCCAGGATTTCTCTGCCAAACATGAGGTGTAGATCAGCTCGCGTGTGTGCCTCTGGGAGTGGGAGTGGGGATGTGTGTGTGTATGTGCCTGTGTGTGTTTATGAATATGTGTATGTATACATTCATTAATTGAAGTTTTATATGTATGTGTGTCTAGTCTACCACCATACTTGTGGTTGTGATGTTGTACGTATGAATGTTTGAGATTGTGTGTATGATTTCTTTTTTTCTGACCTGTACAAAAAGTGGAGAACAGTGAGAAAAAATCAAATCATGTGACTCAGTGATTCCAACATGTGTTCATGTTTGACCCCAGATTTATTGTGGGCTTAATTTGGACATTAGACAGAAAGCACTTCCGTCTCTGGAGGGTTACACAAAGTGCCCATTGTTCACTGTGGAGCATGTATTGAGGCTATTTCTCCAGGGCAAAATGTGCTTAAGTTCTCATAGTTTGACCTAAGTTGTTGATAACTAGTTTGCCAGCGAAGTTTTTTCGTTCAGAAAAAAATTGGACCAAATTTGCACTGTAGCAAAAGCTTCAGAAATTGGGACCAGCGCTGTCTCGCTGATGAGCAGAGATGAAAGAGCCTGGAATTTTGTGCTTCGCTCAGCGATAAGAGTCAAGTGAGTTCCCAGCTGCTCCCCCTGCCCTCACTCTCATGAGACACGCAGATCGGAGTAGAGCTTTAGAGGGCTGTCTGAGGCTTGGTGCACCATCCTCACAGGCATGGCAGGAAGATAACTGCATCCATCACTGGCTCCTCACGGCAGATTGAAAAAACAACAGGGCGTTTATATCTGTTCACAAAGTGAAAGGGGACAGGGACCACTCTGACCAGAATGGGATGTGTATAAAAATACCAAGGAACCTGTACCTTTGTACAAGTGTATCATGGTAATTGTATCCACTTCACCATACCAGTACTATTCTGATGTAATGCTTGTGTGGAGGCATTCTCATGTTTTTATTATGTTTTAATCATGCTTTACTTTAGGCTGAACCACGGTTTTACCATGCTTCACTGTGCTGTGCAAAGCTCATACCAATGATTTAGGGGGAAAACATTGCCTGTGCATTGTGTAAAAATGACATTATTACACTTTTAAAATCACTTTCTGATATCAGCTTACTTGCTGGGAAGGAAAATGCCCTTCAGCTTTCTTAATGAGACAGGATAGTGTTCTGCTGTTTTAAGTAATATAAAACAAACAGCTGGGCTGCACCAGAATCATATTCCAACATGGACTTTCATTATACAGGGATCCGACACAGACCATCTGCACTACAATAACCATTTAAAATTAGACTTTAGTAACTGGGTGACAAAGAGAAATAAAGTGTGTTTCTTATTCACCTGATTCCTTAGCCATGTTGCAGTATTTTCCTATGAGGAAGATTTACCAAGTTCCTTCTCCACTATAACAGTTTGTTATTTACCTAATTAAGAAGAAATGTTTAGTAAGTCTAGTACTATATCCTCTAGGCAACGGGCTACAGACGGGATCAGAGTTCACCTTTTTTGTTTTCATTCACTCTCCTTGTCTCTCTCTCTAATTCCACAGCTGGATGTTATTAAAACATCAAACCATTTTACCAGAAGAGAGAGGGTGGGAGGAGAGAGAGGCAGGGAAGGAATGAAAAAGAGGGATGGGGTTAGAGGGCGAAAGAGGGAGCTAAGAAATGAGGCAGGGGACAATGAGAGAGATGAGAAGGAAAAGGGAAATGGAGAAAGGTAAGAAGGGGAGAGAGGTTCAGTCAACACTGAAATGAGGGAGTGTGTGAGGATAAAGTTCCTCTAATGTTAAATCTGCACTGACTAAAAAAAAGAAACAATGCAGAGCTTTTTTTTTAAAACCCACCCAAGAGTATTCCATCTCTTAAAAAAAAAAAGCGTATTAATGCTTAAGGAATATTCATTAGCCTACTTACTACACATTGCAATGTACAATGAACACACTGACATAACTCAAAATTGATACTATTGTCAGTGGTTTTCTCCATTTGGTGCTTTTTCTGGCTTCTTCATACTTAACCAGTAATATATATTATATATTTTTATATATAAACAAACAAACTAAAATCTAGCCATGCTTGTGGGTAGTGTTCTTGTAAAAACAGCAGTATATAATTACTTCTACGTAATTGAAGTTGCGGTTTAATGTCACTGCAGTCAATCTATGCCTCATTAATTCAGCACTATACATTGATTTGGTAAATAATCATATACCAATACTCGCTGAAAAAATATATCCTAAAAAGGGCCACCGTGCAATATTAAAAAAAACAAAAAAAAACATTTTTGTTATCATTGCTGGTAATGCTGTGGTCTGTAAATGGTTATGCTAGGGTTTCAATGCACTGGTATTATAATTGTATCCCAATTACATTTCCAGTTTTTTCTTTGAGGGGTAACCATCAACGAGACCAGGTTACCATATTTTTTTGCAAACGGATGTACTTCTGTTTCAAAACCTCAGTCTCATTCGCTCTTAAGCGGCTGCAATAGGACAGTGAGACGAGCTGATTCTGGACCAAACCATTCAATATACGAGAAGGGGGAGTGTTACGCATAGGATTAATAATAATAATGACAGCGTTTTAATCATTTGTGTATTAGTGTATGAACCTGGTTGTGAAAATATGTACAGTATTTGTGTATTTATTTATCTTTAATATAAATAGCTGTAAGTCTAGTTGCTTACCAATAATACCTCAATACCTGATTGTCTGAATTTGTAATCCATTGGTACACTTGTTAGCCCTTTCACATACCGTAACCACTAGTGATAAACTGCAGTTCTGTTGTGTGTGGGGAAACAGGGACTGCAGGCAAGAATATATAACTGCAGAACAAAGGCTCACATAGCATAGCTCTTGCAGGGAGCTCACACAGGGTAGCTCTCGCAGGGTAGCTCACACAGCGTAGCTCTCGCAGGGTAGCTCACACAGCATAGCTCACACAGGGTAGCTCACACAGGGTAGCTCACACAGTGTAGCTCACACAGCATAGCTCACACAGGGTAGCTCTCGCAGCATAGCTCACACAGGGTAGCTCACACAGGTAGCTCTCGCAGGGTAGCTCACACAGGGTAGCTCTCGCAGGGTAGCTCACACAGGGTAGCTCTCGCAGGGTAGCTCTCGCAGGGTAGCTCACACAGTGTAGCTCACACAGCATAGCTCACACAGGGTAGCTCACACAGTGTAGCTCACACAGCATAGCTCACACAGGGTAGCTCACACAGGGTAGCTCACACAGGTAGCTCACACAGCGTAGCTCACACAGAGTAGCTCACAAAGCGTAGCTCTCGCAGGGTAGCTCACACTGTAGCTCACACAGCATAGCTCACACAGGGTAGCTCACACAGGTAGCTCACACAGCGTAGCTCACAAAGCGTAGCTCTCGCAGAGTAGCTCACACAGCGTAGCTCTCACAGGGTAGCTCACACAGGGTAGCTCTCACAGGGTAGCTCACACAGGGTAGCTCACACAGGGTAGCTCTCGCAGGGTAGCTCACACAGCATAGCTCACACAGGGTAGCTCTCGCAGCATAGCTCACACAGGGTAGCTCACACAGGTAGCTCTCGCAGGGTAGCTCACACTGTAGCTCACACAGCATAGCTCACACAGGGTAGCTCACACAGGTAGCTCACACAGCGTAGCTCACAAAGCGTAGCTCTCGCAGGGTAGCTCACACAGCGTAGCTCTCACAGGGTAGCTCACACAGGGTAGCTCACACAGGTAGCTCTCGCAGGGTAGCTCACACAGGGCAGCTCTCGCAGGGTAGCTCTCGCAGGGTAGCTCACACAGTGTAGCTCACACAGCATAGCTCACACAGGGTAGCTCACACAGTGTAGCTCACACAGCATAGCTCACACAGTGTAGCTCACACAGGTAGCTCACACAGCGTAGCTCTCGCAGGGTAGCTCACACTGTAGCTCACACAGCATAGCTCACACAGGGTAGCTCACACAGGTAGCTCACACAGCGTAGCTCACAAAGCGTAGCTCTCGCAGGGTAGCTCACACAGCGTAGCTCACACAGGGTAGCTCACACAGGGTAGCTCACACAGGGTAGCTCTCACAGGGTAGCTCACACAGTGTAGCTCACACAGCATAGCTCACACAGGGTAGCTCTCGCAGCATAGCTCACACAGGGTAGCTCACACAGCGTAGCTCTCACAGGGTAGCTCAAACAGGGTAGCTCACACAGGGTAGCTCACACAGGGTAGCTCTCACAGGGTAGCTCACACAGCGTAGCTCACACAGGGTAGCTCGCAGGGTAGCTCACACAGTGTAGCTCACACAGCATAGCTCTCGCAGGGTAGCTCACACAGGGTAGCTCTCGCAGGGTAGCTTACACAGCATAGCTCTCACAGGGTAGCTCACACAGCATAGCTCTCGCAGGGTAGCTCACACAGCGTAGCTCTCACAGGGTTGCTCTCGCAGGGTAGCTCACACAGCATAGCTCTCGCAGGGTAGCTCACACAGCGTAGCTCTCACAGGGTAGCTCACACAGGGTAGCTCGCCGAGGGTAGCTCACACAGCGTAGCTCTCACAGGGTAGCTCACACAGCGTGACTCTCGTAGGGTAGCGCACACAGGGTAGCTCACACAGCATAGCTCTCGCAGGGTAGCTCACACAGCGTAGCTCTCACAGGGTAGCTCTCGCAGGGTAGCTCACACAGCATAGCTCTCGCAGGGTAGCTCACACAGCGTAGCTCTCACAGGGTAGCTCACACAGCATAGCTCTCACAGGGTAGCTCACACAGCGTAGCTCTCACAGGGTAGCTCGCCGAGGGTAGCTCACACAGCGTAGCTCTCGCAGGGTAGCTCACACAGCGTGGCTCTCGTAGGGTAGCGCACACAGGGTAGCTCACACAGCGTAGTTCTCGCAGGGTAATTCACGCGTGCGCAACTAGTAATTTACGTCGTGCTTCATTCGCCCTCAACACCGCTACCACGTGACCATAAAAGGGTATGGGAGGGGGAGAACACTGAACAGTGATTACCCTGTGAGAATTAATTGGTGATCCACGACCAATACCTCACGAACCTTAGGCGTAGGGTTAGGTTATTGCTGTGTGTATTTAAAGTTACGGCCAAAACCCCTCGAACCTTAGGTTTAGGGTTACTGTTATGAAATAAACTTTGTTTTAGTACCTAAATTCATCACCCTTATCATGTGATCGGGCTGTAGCATATAATGATGACATCTATTACGAGTTGCGCACACAGCACTACCCTGTGTGAGCTACCCAGCGAGAGCTACCCTGCGGGAGCCTTCGTTCTGCAGCAATACCCCTCTCACTGCAGGCGGCGTGGTAGGGTTGAGAGAGCGGGGGGGGGGTGGTGCTAGATAATAGTGACCCCTCGCTTCTAAATAGCACTACACCACTGAGCGAGACTGAAAAATGAAGGGCGGGTTCTATTTGACTAACTGTCTATTTGACTAACTGATTGACTTATAAAAGTAGGTGCTGTGATTTAAAAAAAAAAAAACATTTTTGCATTTATTATGATTTATTAAAGTCTAGATATACGTTTCAAAGTATTTCTATAATATTTGTGTTATTCAAACACTTATCCTGTTTAGCTGATGGAATTTCAAAAAAAAATCTAAAGAAAAGCAATTTTCAAAAGTGTTTTTTTATGCTTTTCTAAACTGGTTACATAATTTTAATCCTTAACATTAAGACTCAGATTTACTAGCTTTTGTGACACAAAACTTGTGGTCAATGTTACAAAAACCAATGCTCTTTTTGATTGTAACAGGTGTATCGAAAGCATAACCAACAAAAAAGGCCCTACAATTCTAAACTTTAGACAGCTGACTCATATACTATTCATACTGCTAAAATGTAACTGCTGTATACTTCAGTCCACTCTTATAAATATTCTCACAATAATTTGAATGCCAATGTTTTATTTTATTGAAGTGGAAAATTATTCAACATCAGTGTAACCTACAGTACCATGATCATCATTTCATTATTATATTATATACTCCAAACTACATTCACATTTTTATAAACGAAGCATACACAAAGCTCTAACTTAATATAAATATATATATATATATATATATATATATATATATATATATATATATATATATATATATATATATATATACAGTACTGTGCAAAAGTTTTAGGCAGGTGTGAAAAAATGCTGTAAAGTAAGAATGCTTTCAAAAATAGACATGTTAATAGTTTATATTTATCAATTAACAAAATGCAAAGTGAGAGAACAGAAGAAAAATCTACATCAAATCAATATTTGGTGTGACCACCCTTTGCCTTCAAAACAGCATCAATTCTTCTAGGTACACTTGCACACAGTTTTGAAGGAACTCGGCAGGTAGGTTGGCCCAAACATCTTGGAGAACTAACCACAGTTCTTCTGTGGATTTAGGCAGCCTCAGTTGCTTTCTCTCTTCATGTAATCCCAGACAGACTCGATGATGTTGAGATCAGGGCTCTGTGGGGGCCATACCATCACTTCCAGGACTCCTTGTTCTTCTTTACGCTGAAGATAGTTCTTAATGACTTTCGCTGTATGTTTGGGGTCGTTGTCATGCTGCAGAATAAATTTGGGGCCAATCAGATGCCTCCCTGATGGTATTGCATGATGGATAAGTATCTGCCTGTACTTCTCAGCATTGAGGAGACCATTAATTCTGACCAAATCCCCAACTCCATTTGCAGAAATGCAGCCCCAAAATTGCAAAAAACCTCCACCATGCTTCACTGTTGCCTGCAGACACTCATTCGTGTACGCTCTCCAGCCCTTCGGCGAACAAACTGCCTTCTGCTACAGCCAAATATTTCAAATTTTGACTCATCAGTCCAGAGCACCTGCTGCCATTTTTCTGCACCCCAGTTCCTGTGTTTTCGTGCAGAGTTGAGTCGCTTGGCCTTGTTTCCACGTCAGAGGTATGGCTTTTTGGCCGCACGCTTCCATGAAGGCCACTTCTGACCAGACTTCTCCGGACAGTAGATGGGTGTACCAGGGTCCCACTGTTTTCTGCCAATTCTGAGCCGATGGCACTGCTGGACATCTTCCGATTGTGAAGGGAAGTAAGCATGATGTGTCTTTCATCTGCTGCAGTAAGTTTCCTTGGCCGACCACTGCGTCTACGGTCCTCAACGTTGCCCGTTTCTTTGTGCTTCTTCAAAAGAGCTTGGACAGCACATCTGGAAACCCCTGTCTGCCTTGAAATTTCTGCCTGGGAGAGACCTTGCTGATGCAGTATAACTACCTTGTGTCTTGTTGCTGTGCTCAGTCTTGCCATGGTGTATGACTTTTGACAGTAAACTGTCTTCAGCAACCTGACCTTGTTAGCTGAGTTTGGCTGTTCCTCACCCAGTTTTATTCCTCCTACACAGCTGTTTCTGTTTCAGTTAATGATTGTGTTTCAACCTACATATTGAATTGATGATCATTAGCACCTGTTTGGTATAATTGTTTAATCGTACACCTGACTATATGCCTACAAAATCCCTGACTTTGTGCAAGTGTACCTAGAAGAATTGATGCTGTTTTGAAGGCAAAGGGTGGTCACACCAAATATGGATTTGATTTAGATTTTTCTTCTGTTCACTCACTTTGCATTTAGTTAATTGATAAATATAATCTATTAACATGTCTATTTTTGAAAGCATTCTTACTTTACAGCATTTTTTCACACCTGCCTAAAACTTTTGCACAGTACTGTATATATATATATATTAAATCCTCCCTGCAGAAAACATGTGCATAGGCACATTTGTTTAGTTTAATTGTCTAATTGTTTAATTTTCAGTTTTTAATTATTAGTGTTAATTATCCCCTGCACCTGGTGGTAATTGTAAATTAGAACCAGGTGCAGGGTATTTAAGAGAGGCATTCAGTCTGCTCAGGACTGTGGTGTAGAAGGAAGCAGAAGGCGGTGTACGCTGTTTCCAGGCAGGCACCCTTGTGAGTATCAAGTGGTTAGAGTGTATTCTGATTATGCCAGGTAAACGGCTTAGCCGTCCTGCGAGATAGTCAGGGACCTGCATACTGTTTAGTTAGTGCTCCAAAGGAGTTAGGTGTTTGTTTGTTTTGGTATTTGTTTATTAAAATTTACCGCAACTGCGCTTGAAAATCAATTTTTGGGTCTGGGTTAGTGTTCTTAAAGGGGCAACAAACGACCGTGAGTGCCGGCTGGTTTACTATATATATATATATATATATATATATAAATATATATATATATACACAGTACTGTGCAAAAGTTTTAGGCAGGTGTGAAAAAATGCTGTAAAGTAAGAATGCTTTCAAAAATAGACATGTTAATAGATTATATTTATCAATTAACAAAATGCAAAGTGAGTGAACAGAAGAAAAATCTAACTCAAATCCATATTTGGTGTGACCACCCTTTGCCTTCAAAACAGCATCAATTCTTCTAGGTACACTTGCACAAAGTCAGGGATTTTGTAGGCATATAGTCAGGTGTATGATTAAACAATTATACCAAACAGGTGCTAATGATCATCAATTCAATATGTAGGTTGAAACACAATCATTAACTGAAACAGAAACAGCTGTGTAGGAGGAATAAAACTGGGTGAGGAACAGCCAAACTCAGCTAACAAGGTCAGGTTGCTGAAGACAGTTTACTGTCAAAAGTCATACACCATGGCAAGACTGAGCACAGCAACAAGACACAAGGTAGTTATACTGCATCAGCAAGGTCTCTCCAGGCAGAAATTTCAAGGCAGACAGGGGTTTCCAGATGTGCTGTCCAAGCTCTTTTGAAGAAGCACAAAGAAACGGGCAACGTTGAGGACCGTAGACGCAGTGGTCGGCCAAGGAAACTTACTGCAGCAGATGAAAGACACATCATGCTTACTTCCCTTCACAATCGGAAGATGTCCAGCAGTGCCATCAGCTCAGAACTGGCAGAAAACAGTGGGACCCTGGTACACCCATCTTCTGTCCGGAGAAGTCTGGTCAGAAGTGGCCTTCATGGAAGACTTGCGCCAAAAAGCCATACCTCCGGCGTGGAAACAAGGCCAGCGACTCAACTATGCACGAAAACACAGGAACTGGGGTGCAGAAAAATGGCAGCAGGTGCTCTGGACTGATGAGTCAAAATTTGAAATATTTGGCTGTAGCAGAAGGCAGTTTGTTCGCCGACGGGCTAGAGAGCGTACACGAATGAGTGTCTGCAGGCAACAGTGAAGCATGGTGGAGGTTCCTTGCAAGTTTGGGGCTGCATTTCTGCAAATGGAGTTGGGGATTTGGTCAGAATTAATGGTCTCCTCAATGCTGAGAAGTACAGGCAGATACTTATCCATCATGCAATACCATCAGGGAGGCATCTGATTGGCCCCAAATTTATTCTGCAGCATGACAACGACCCCAAACATACAGCGAAAGTCATTAAGAACTATCTTCAGCGTAAAGAAGAACAAGGAGTCCTGGAAGTGATGGTATGGCCCCACAGAGCCCTGATCTCAACATCATCGAGTCTGTCTGGGATTACATGAAGAGAGAGAAGCAACTGGGCTGCCTAAATCCACAGAAGAACTGTGGTTAGTTCTCCAAGATGTTTGGGCCAACCTACCTGCCGAGTTCCTTCAAAAACTGTGTGCAAGTGTACCTAGAAGAATTGATGCTTGATGCTGTTTTGAAGGCAAAGGGTGGTCACACCAAATATGGATTTGATTTAGATTTTTCTTCTGTTCACTCACTTTGCATTTTGTTAATTGATAAATATAATCTATTAGCATGTCTATTTTTGAAAGCATTCTTACTTTACAGCATTTTTTCACACCTGCCTAAAACTTTTGCACAGTACTGTATATTCATACACTAACACTCTCTAACTGGAAATTGGAGCCCCATCTAAATCAATTTTGAAGGCAATACCCCAGGGGCAACCATCTGTATTTAGATGACTGACAGCCTGCTTCCTTTTTGAAAAAATTTAATTTGCCTGTGTTAAAAGCCATGATAATAATCAACTTGAGAAAGCAAAGTTGGAGGGGAGCTGGTTTAAAGTTTAAGGGAGATCACACCAAGGGGTCACTTTCATGCTAACAAGCCTAAATTTGAGATGGGGTCGCCACTTCTGCTCTGAGTCATCCGCATATTATTAACCTTATGGACGCTCATATAAATAACATTTTCTTCCTTTTAGCTGGTTTACTTAATTGTTTTAATATAATTCCCCTTAAGCATGCTTATTACCAAAAGGTCATGTTGTAGTATTCTAATTACTACTAACATAATTAGTATTAAATGTGATGAGGTAGGAATGGATCAAACCAACATTATTCAAAGTAATTTTGTATAAAAAGGCTCTGTTCATTATACATTACTACAGAATTTTAGTATGAATGAGTGCTAATTTGTTTTATACAGCTGAAACTGCATACTGTACCAGGACATAGTGAAAAATTACTTATTGTTTTGTGATCAACACATACCAAGGAAATGTTTAGACGATAGACTACATGAACAGCCAAGAGATGCAAAAGCAGTAATGACTTGGACTCTTTCAGCTGTTACTTGCCTTGAACTAAGTGTCTCATTTTTTCAATGTTCAACTTTAACAGTTCATGATAAAATAACCAAATTAACATTTAGTCATTTAAGATATTTTATAAGTCGAGACTTAATGATTAGTGATAATAAACAGACACAAAATAAATATTAGTTGCAATCCTTTTTCTTTTGAGGGTGATCACGTGTTTAATTTACACTAATCAGAATTAAGAATGTTCTATGGCTTAATACTTCAGATACATTAACCATTGTACAAGCACATAAACATAAATGTGATTTGTAATTTGATTTTCTCTATTCCTCCATTTCCAAACAGTTATGAAGTTGTTAACGCTCCACCATTGGCTCTGTCGCCTGAATGAGTTGTCTGGACCCGATCTTTCTCTCTCATTGGGTTGGTACCGTTCCCTGGACACTGGACCAACCAGGTGGAGAGTTAGACATCCTCTTGGCCAGTAGGGCTGTAGCCCTGATGCACGAAAAGCAAGCAATTACTAGCCGTTTTATTGTTGGGTTGGGATGCAGGGACCATTTAAACTAAACAGAGCTTGATTAGCATCTCACTGACTTTGTGGTTAAAAAGACAGCAACACATTGCTGCAGTCTTCCTGCTTAAAAGATTGTTGTCATTACTTAGAGAAGCAATATTGGTTTAAACTCCAGATGTCCCATATGAAATACAATTACCACTGAACTGCAGGTAAAGTGGAGTTTAACAAACAACATTTTTTTGTGTTTTTACTGTGTATTTTACTGTAAAGGTTGGGTCACTGACCAGATACATAACTCATTGGTCTGTAATTGGATTTATTGGTTATGTGATGCAGTTCTGACTACAATGCTTTTTTTTTTTGGTAAGGTTAGTTACTAATATGTATGGGTTGGAACAAAAGAGAACATACAATGCAAAAAGGAGATTTTATTATTGTTGGATTGAACACAGCGCCACCAGTCTTCCAAATCCTTCATTTATTTGAGGGTGAATCATATTTTCAGGCTCTGTACCAGTCTTCATTCTCTCCAAAGAGTAGGAAACAAACTGTTTTAATATGATAACTTTCTCCTCCATTACGTGCCCTCTAATTTTGAGCTTTAGTTTCTCTTGCGGTCAAGGACTCTAAACTTAAAAAAATATACCTTTGTGAAAGAACTGTGCTGGATGTAATAAGAGGCCAGTGTGTGCATTTGATTTACACTGAATAAAAAGAGAACAAAGAAACATGTACCTACAGTGATGTGCTCTGATACTCACAATGGCAACAGAAACATTTGTACCCGTAGAGTCCTCCAGTTCTCTTTCTTAACAAATACTGTGTCATTTCAATATCCCAAAGGTTGGGGAAAGAGGCATTTTAAATGTTGATACCATTTGTGTTCCAAAAGTTTCAATGCCATCTTACAATCTCTACTTGTTTAAAAAGACTCTGCATCTGCTTGACGTTGGGCAGCATATAGGCACTCACAGCCAAGAATGTCTACCTTCAAAGTTTTAAAATCAAGGCCTCAAAACATATTTTAATATTTTGGCATATGCTTATGTTGCTCTTGGTCTCTGTCCAGTACTTTGTGATGTTATCTTGAAAACCTCTTTGTATGGTAAAATTGCACTACAGTTGCCTGGTTATTTCATTGTAAACTGCAGGGGATGTAATTTAAGATTTGTGCCACAGCACAGTACTTACGCTATGCATTTCTCAGGACAGACAAAGGAGCTGTCAGGTACCACTTTTATCACTGGATTTCAGACACATAAACTTAAAAACCATTACCATTACCATTACCAAACTGTCTTCAAATCATAACCATCATGCACAACATAACAACTGGTCTTTGTTTTTCACAGCTTGCCATAACGTTTTTGTACTGCTAGATGGAGCCGGTTCAATTACATTTCTGCACAGCAGCAGGGAGAGCACACTAAGAATATCTTTGCAATGGTTTTAAAATATGTGTTTAAAGAAAATGCCTTTTTATCAATAAACATAATTGGAAAACAAACTTTTTCATTACCATGTCATTATTTAATGATAACTTGGCTTGCATGAAGCATACTATTTATGGTACTGTAAGTCAAATTAGATTAAAGGAATCCATAATGATTAATGTTTAAAATGTGTCCTGTGCCTGTGATAAACCATAATAAAATCAGTGTTGGGGAGCAACGGATTACAAGGAGGCTAACTAATCACATTACTGAACGTCATTAATTGTAATCCATTATACTTGGGTATACTTACTTAAACTGTAATTTGATTAGTTACTGTCATATATTTTAGTTTGCAACATGTGGCCCTGCATATGCAAAATAACCTACAATGGAGATGGCGTTTTGTACTGGCAAAATTATTATACATGTATAATGAAAATTTATAATAAATAAAGAAGGGATATTTTTGGTATGATATACCATTCCTGAAATATATTGACAGTTTAATTGAAATTCTTCTATTTGCAAACATTGTGAGAGTCTCTATTCACTTCAAGCATGTTTATTGTTAGGTTAAATGTTTTTTCCGATTACATAACAGATTACAGATTACATTTGTTTTTAGGTAAAGCACAAGAAACCATGGACCAACAAAGATGGTAAATGCAGATGTACTATGGTAAACTGTTATATAGACATGCCAGCAAAACCCATTGAAAATGATTAATGATTTGCGATGCTCAATTCTTCTGGAAACTGCAGCGTGAAAGAGCACTGTGGGAATGCTTTCTCACCTACAACTTTCTTCACATGTAGTAACAAAAGCTGTTTTTTGTTTAATGACCTAAGGTCATTATAAGTATTTTCTATTTTTATCCACATGTCCCTGAAGTAATTGCAGTCATTTGTAAAAGCAACACAGCAGTGGAAAACTCCCCTGTCTTGTTGGTATGACATTCCAGTTCAATCAAAGATCATGTTGTGATGTAGAAACTGGTCACATCCCAGTGCCGCATGCTGAAGTGTATCCTGTAATATATCTCTTGCTACATCATACACAAGAGTTTATTAATTATTTGACACTCTGGACCAGTGTTCTTTTTCTTTTTCTTTAAAAAAGAGGTGATTCATATAAAAGGTTTTTTTTCTGTCACACCTGTTTTATGACTGATCTTTGGGTGTTTCCCATTATAAAGTTTACCAAGGTAAATTTCCACATTTACCACAGTTTACCATACCTCTGTGCTTTAAAAAGTTTGACCATGCTTTCACTATGCTTTATTACACTTTGCAATGCTTCTACTAAGGTAAACCTGGGTTGTGCAGCTAACAACTTCATTTGAAATAAAGCTTGTCCAGGTAGGTGACTTGTTTTCAACAACAGAGAATATGGGTTTCCTTTTATATATTGTAAACAAATTTTGCTCTCACGGGTTCGTGCCCCTTTAAAATTACGACCCACAACAACAGAAATGGATTTTCAAGCACGGTTGCGCTACATTTTAATAAACACACCAAACAAACAAATACAAAACAAAACCAAACTCCGTTTTGGAGCGCTTACTAAACAGATTATTCCCTGACTAACTCGCAGGACGGCTAAGCCGTTTACCTGCCCAACACACACAAAAACCACACGGGCTTAACACTGCACTTACTTTTTTTTTCTTCCAGACTGCTCGGAAGCAGAGCACCACTCTTCTGTCTCCTTCTACTCAGCAGCCTCGAGCAGACTAGCTGCCTCTCTTAAATACTCTGCACCTGGTCCCAATTCCCAATTACCGCCCAGGTGGAGGGGATAATTAAACAATAAAACAGTTAAACAATTAAATTAAAACAATTAAACAATAAACCAAAACACAATTAACTCAAACAAACGTGCATTTTTACATGTTTTTCTCTTCAGGGAGGTTTTAACCCCCTCCCTGCTGTCTCACACATCCCGCTGCTGTTACACATCCTCCCCCCTAAGTGTGCAACACTAACGGCCATTCCACGGCCACCTCCTCCCCTAAAACACAACCACCCACCCTCGAGTCCATAAATGTCCGTTCTCGCCCTCTTCCACGGGCGGACTTGAGAGTGGATCGGTCCTCATCCCGGCCCAGCCAGGTAGGGACCGCGCACCGGCGACGAGGGACCCCAATGGTTTGTCAGGGGCGACCGGAACGACAACCGGGGCACTGGAGGCTGCAGCAGCGGGCAGAGGTCTGCAGCTGGGACCCAGTGCAGCGACGTCCGATCACCCAGGGGGAGCGAAGCAGTGACCAGGGGCGTGCAGCGACGTCTGGGAGCAGCGCATCGACGTCTTGGTGTTCGGGAGGAGCGGAGCAGGGAACCAGGTGGAGAACTGTGACCGCTTCTGCCGACTCCTGGGCTCTAGGTCTAGTGAAGGGAGGTCCAGGCCAACCAGCAGGGTGTCCAGGAGCAAGGCGAGGACGGGCGCTTGGCGCGGACTGGATCGCAGGGGTGGTGGTCGGGGCTGTGGTGGAGGTGTGCTTTTCGCCTCCTCCCCTCTGGGCTCCGGAAGCGGCGGCTTCTCCCCTCTGGGCTCGAGGCGGCGGCTCCTCCCCTCTGGGCTCCGAGGCGGCTCCTCCCCTCTGGGCTCCGGACGGCGGCTCCTCCCCTCTGGGCTCGAGGCGGCTCCTCCCTCTGGGCTCCGGAAGCGGCTCCTCCCTCTGGGCTCCGGAAGCGGCGGCTCCTCCCCTCCGGGCTCCGGAAGCGGCGGCTCCTCCCTCCGGGCTCGGAAGCGGCGGCTCCTTCCCTCTGGGCTCGAAGGCGGCTCCTCCCCTCTGGGCTCCGGAAGCGGCTCCTCCCCTCTGGGCTCCGGAAGCGGCTCCTCCCCTCTGGGCTCCGGAAGCGCGGCTCCTCCCCTCTGGGCTCGAGGGCGGCTCCTCCCCTCTGGGCTCCGGAAGCGGCGGCTCCTCCCCTCTGGGCTCCGGAAGCCGCGGCTCCTCCCCTCTGGGCTCCGGAAGCCACGGCTCCTCCCCTCTGGGCTCCGGAAGCCGCGGCTCCTCCCCTCTGGGCTCCGGAAGCCGCGGCTCCTCCCCTCTGGGCTCCGGAAGCGCGGCTCCTCCCTCTGGGCTCCGGCAGCGGCTCCTCCCCTCCGGGCTCCGGAAGCCGCGGCTCCTCCCCTCTGGGCTCCGGAAGCGGCGGCTCCTTCCCTCTGGGCTCCGGAAGCGGCGGCTCCTCCCCTCTGGGCTCCGGAAACCGCGGCTCCTCCCCTCTGGGCTCCGGAAGCGGCGGCTCCTCCCCTCTGGGCTCCGGAAACCGCGGCTCCTCCCCTCTGGGCTCCGGAAGCGGCGGCTCCTCCCCTCTGGGCTCCGGAAGCGGCGGCTTCTCCCCTTCTGGCTCTGGCGGTAGCAGCTCCTCCTCCTCTGGCTCGGGAGATTGCGGAGCTACGCTAGCCTGCTCCCACTCCTGGAGCAACAGCTCCAACTCGGTTGGCTCCCGCTCCTGTCTCTTCAGCGGTGCCAACCCCATCTCTTTCCCCCATCTCTCCAGCTGCTCTCTCTGAGCAACAGCATTTCTATTGATCTGCTCGACCAAATACCACAAATCCATCTTCTCTGGGTCGTAGGGGCGCCCACACTCTCTGACACCAAATGTAAACGATCACGTCACACACGGGTTCGTGCCCCTTTAAAATTACGACCCACAACAACAGAAATGGATTTTCAAGCGCGGTTGCGCTACTTTTTAATAAACACACCAAACAAACAAATACAAAACAAAACCTAACTCCGTTTTGGAGCGCTTACTAAACAGGTTATTCCCTGACTAACTCGCAGGACGGCTAAGCCATTTACCTGCCCAACACACACAAAAACCACACGGGCTTAACACTGCACTTACTTTTTTTTTCTTCCAGACTGCTCGGAAGCAGAGCACCACTCTTCTGTCTCCTTCTACTCAGCAGCCTCGAGCAGACTAGCTGCCTCTCTTAAATACTCTGCACCTGGTCCCAATTCCCAATTACCGCCCAGGTGGAGGGGATAATTAAACAATAAAACAGTTAAACAATTAAATTAAAACAATTAAACAATAAACCAAAACACAATTAACTCAAACAAACGTGCATTTTTACATGTTTTTCTCTTCAGGGAGGTTTTAACCCCCTCCCTGCTGTCTCACACATCCCGCTGCTGTTACAATATATATATATAATTAAACATTGCAGTAACTAATGTTGTATAAAGTTCCAGGGGCAGATTACCAGACCTAAAGCAAGGGCGTATTTAACAAAATGTAGCTGTGGTTGTATTTTTTATGTAGTTAAGATGTCTCATGTTGAGATACAACAGCCTCCAGAACAAAGAAGTGTTACTCTAACATGTGATTACAAGAAACAAAGAGTGGCTAAATGGCCCTGCTGTCACCTCTGACCCCATCTCCAGCCACCACCCACCTATGTCCTTTCATCTCTGGCTCATTGGACATGTGTCCGTTTGTGTATGTGCATCCATGTGTAGGAGTGGATCATTGGTCAGAGGTTATGAGGTCAAGAGGTGGAAAAGCTTTAGATAAATGGGTTAACGTCAATTGATAATAAAATAACATTCCCAGTCATTAAAACCGATATTGGAAAAAAGAGGAAGAACAAGATTTTTATATTTTATAGGATGAAATCTCTTACATTTTTGGTCTTTGCACTTTTTTTTGTAATCCACTGCAACAACTTCTCGATTAGCCTGCCTGTGATCATAACTTCTGACATCTGAACACAGCAGCCTGCAATGTCAACCTAGGTATTACTATCAATGTGCATCTAAAATTTGAGAAAATGTCCCCACAAAGATAGTAACTCCTGAAAAAATGACATTGTGGGGATGTCCCCACTTTGTAAAACACGTTTTTAAGAACTAAATATGCCTTAAAAAAATAGAAAAAATAAGTGCCAAAATATTTAGTTTGTTGTCGACTTTCACCCTGTGGAGTTTTGTCTGACTGGTGTTAGAAATAGCAAATAATGGGGCTCCCGATTGGCGCATCCGGTAAAGGCATGGAGTGCAGGATGCGCTCTATAGCCTGGACCTCAGCGGTTCGAGTACAGCCGACTGTGGGCGGGAGCTCCCAGGGGGCAGCACAATTGGCGGCGTCGCCTGGGGAGGGAGGGTTAGGTCGGCCAGGGTGTCCTCGGCTCAATGCGCACCGCGACCCCTGTAGTCTGGCGGGCGCTGCGGGCTTGCCTGTAAGCTGCCCGAGAGCTGCGTTATCCTCCGACGCTGTAGCTCTTGGGTGGCTGCATGGTGAGTCCGCAGTGTGAAAAAAAGCGGTGAGCTGAGCTTAAAAAATAATTGGTCATTCTAAATTGGGAGAAAATAATAAAAATAATTGGCAACGACTAAATTTAAAAAAAAAAAAAAAGAAATAGTAAATAACCTGCGTGCGTGTGTGTGTATCAAGTGTCTAAGGTCTTGACATGTCTTAAAGATAAGCAGTTTATTTTCATTTGGTAAAACTTTAGCTGACCCTACATTTTTAGGATAAAGGTATTCACTAATGCTGATAAATAGTTGTGATCCCAGGTCATCTGTGAATTACAAGCTGGTGCTTTTCTTACACAGAACGGAATTATAAATGAGCATTTGATTGCCAGGAAAAGATTAACTAACATGAGATATGCTCAACTGCAAAAAGTCAATCTGGGGGGAATATAAATTAGCATTTGAGGGATCTAAGGTTCTTGAGCAAGGGAAATCAGAATAAGACAGGACTATTAACACCAACACACCCACACCTTCTTTCAACAAACAGTTCATGTTTGCCATGCTTTCCTCCTAGTGGGGTATCTTTTCAATTCTCACGTGGCGATGAAGTTACCCCACAAGAGACGGTTAGTAGAGCATGATTCAAGGCCTGACAATTCTAGATTGTTAATGAGTGAGGAAAAACTCCAAGAAAAGTGTTCCCCCATGTGTGACCCTGTTTCACTCATACAGCAGTTTACACATTACCATTAGAGTTCAGGAGTGTGTGAATTTAAAGCTACAGTGACACACAATTTGTCACTAAAATAAAATTATAATACATTATGAGAAAGGAGTCCTTGTTGACAGGCGAGTTTGGTTTCCATTCCCTAAAGGACACATTCACTCTGTGACCATTTAGGAATTTGCACCAGATTATAAATTACATTTTTAGGCTGTGTTATAAAAAGAAAAGGACTGCCTTGTTTTAGTTATTTTACAGAAAAAAAAATAAAAAATTAAAAGGCACTAAACCTTTAAACTGAAAATACAGTAAAATTATGTCAATATACTCAATGCACTAACTCAGGAATCTGATTCTTAAAAATAAATTAGGCTATGTGCCAACATTCAGAATCTATAAGCATAACACCTTCCAATATAATATTACTAGTGTTACAAACTAACAGCTTGAAGTTGGTATGTTTTTCTCTTGCTTCAATTGGAGATTTGTTGCGATTAGGCAGGTCCACTTCCTTGAACACTTAGCTAAACTACTGCATTCAGACAGTGTGTCCACTGCGGCCAGTTAGAAAGCCCCACTGCTGTTCGGTCCCTATGTGCCTTTTTCAAGAGCCTTTTTGCCTTACTGAGTTATCACTGGGTTTGAAACAGGGTCATTTGAATCAGCGAGCAGAAAGCCTGAAGGATCTGAAAGCCTGAAAAAAGATTAAAGAGAAAGCATTCAACTGCTTTAACTCTGAGGTAACAGCTAGTGGAAAAAAATGTCATAAATTACAAACTTAAAAAAACTCCCTCTCTCTGAGCTCAGGTACCTTACCCAGAAAACAGCCAAGAAAAACACACTTTCCAGAACCGGGTCTGTTGCAGGTCACAAACTGCAGAGTGGGTGGGTGTTGGAGCTAAGGTCAAGCTACATATATTCCTGCTGAAACCCCATTTAGATACAAGATAATATAATAAAAATTACACAGCAGCCACCTGACCAAATATTTTGTTTAACTAACTGTATATTTGCACATGTGTCTATGGAATACTTACTCAGGATGTACTGCTACAGTTTCTGTTACTGGCTCAATATCAGGTTTCCAAACTATGGTGGCCACTCAAACTTATAAGGTTGTGTCAAACTTTGTGTACCCAGAGCTATACAACAAATATTCACCATGCAGCTACTAGTGTAAGATTTTGATGTTAGTAAGTTTAGTGCCTATAAAAGGTTGATAACCTCCTGTAGATTGATTTATGTCTCCATTTAAATACATTCTAGGTTATGTGAAATTAGATCATAAGACCCATTTCTGTGGTCTAATCCCAATTTGAACCCAGGTTTCCAATAAAGTCTTAGGTATTAACCAATCTGGAAAGCGACCTTTAAATAAAATGGACAGAATCTCAGAACACACTTCAAGATGTAGACCTGTGAACAGATATTGTGTTTATAAATTCCTCGATTTCTTTTTTCCCCAGCGATTTCTCCCATTGTTTTTTTGAAAGCAGTCCTTCAGGTACAAACCTAACAAGGAAGCTAAATCTGAAACTAAAGAACATCAAGTAGCTAATTGTAAAAGCATGGCAAAAAAATGGTTGGTCTAGGCAGCTTTGTCAAAAACCAGAGTAAGATTGTACACTGCTGTAAAAGCCACCTGGAAGTCTTCAATATGTGAATGTCCTGTTCTCAATATTTGTGGCTGTTTAAATAAATTTTGAACCTTTAATGAAGTATTAACAACTGTATGAGGAAGCTTGCCTTGTACTTCCCTAAAGTGTACCTCAGGGGCAGCACCACGCTTGGGCCTGAGGGGCCTGAGCCCATCCATTTTGCTCATGGGCCCCACCAGTTATGGAGCAATTGACAATTAAAAACATTTCATGCCAAACCGCATCAGACTCTAATCCGCTGCCGCGAGTCTAGCTCATCCTTGTGGTTCAAAAAATATATCCGTCCCACCCATCTCAGCACCGTTGTCATGGTTATGAAAAAAAAAAAAGATTGGTGATTGGACGGCTGAGATATGAGATCTTACGTCTTCGATACTATAGTATCGAAATTACCGCGTGTCGGCAGCATACATACAAGAACTTTTCTTTCATTGCAAGGCACGCAAGCAACTAGCTTGTGCAGCTGCTGTTTAGTTATTTTTTTACATTTGCAATTAGCTGTCTAATTACCTACACAGGGCAACAGTGTGGAGTAGTGGTTAGGGCTCTGGACTTCTTACTGGAGGGTTGTGGGTTCAATCCCAGGTGAGGAGGCACTACTGCTTTACCCTTGAGCAAGGTACTTTACCTAGATTGCTCCAGTAAAAACCCAACTGTATAAATCGGTAATTGTATGAAAAAAATAATGTGATATCTTGTAACAATTGTAAGTCGCCCTGGATAAGGGCATATGCTAAGAAATATAATAATACAGAATGTTTAGCCAACGTTGCAGTAAACCATTGCTATGTTTGTGTCTTACGCATTAGCTATGTCCCGACAAATTTTGTAAAAAGAAAACGAACCGACGAATCAACAAATGCGCCAGTAATGTAAGTACCTACATTTCATTTTATCAACTTGAATTCAGTTGACTGATGCAGCTGAGATCTATGTTATGCTCAACTCATGCCTCTATTCCTGTTTTGTTTTTGCTCCCATATAACTGACACTTTTTTAAAGCTAAAAGGTAAGTATTAACATTCACTTTTAGTCACGGAGAGCTTTTTAAATTTAAGCTCACTTTGGGAAGTCGAAAAACGTGTGAGAGCTTTTGTCAGACGCTAACGTTATGGAATTTGTGCTGCTATGCCTTTTTGGTGGTAAATTGGATTTCCCACTGTCAAAATGTTTTGGTAGAGTGTGCGTTCTTGGCGAATATGGTGCTATTTCTGGCAGTATAGAGTCAAAGATCTTCTAGTTACTATAAAGATCTTTGATAGAGTGTCCTCAGTACGCATATTAGTAATTACGTCATTAAGTTAATAAGTCATTAAGTCATAAACGGCCCGTCCATGAACATGTGGGGCCCAGCCAAGAATTAAATCCTGCAGCCGCTACTGGTGTACCTGCAGACGAAGACCCAGCGGGTATGCAATATTCACACTTTTTGAACAGCATGGGGTGTAAGTGTTAAAAAAAAAAAAGTGCTCTCTGAGAATTAAAAGCTGGCCTGAGGATTAGCAACAAATAATGAATCATGGGATCTCCCAAACTCTGACCTCTATGTAAAACGTAAGCTGATTTTATCGGGTAAAGCTTTGGGTGTCACATGATAGGTTTAAATCTTTTGGAGAAAAGAGACAAGTGGTCAGGACTGTAGCAAGTAAAGAACATTAAGCAGATCAAAGCCTCCAGATGCAAATCTTCATTAGGAATACAAACAGTGTGTGTGTGTGTGTGTGTGTATTGGATTGGGGGGGAACAGAACCACCAGTATTGGTATCATACTAACACCACTGACTTTAGTGTCACTCAAACCAGCTGCCCAACTCAACACAACATATTCCTGCTTTTCAACTCCACTATGCTGCAGTTACTGTGCCAATGGGTGACTTATGAGCTCAATAACCTTGCATGCTAAGTTATCCATTAATTAATTACAACTCTTACAATATATTTATCACTATTAGGTCATTCAAACATGTTGCTGACCCATTACAAAAGAAAATCAGCCATTATTACAATGTATTTTGGAAGCACAACAATAAGGAAAAATGTAAGGTCTGCCAGTTATGCACTGGCTGTACCCTGAGGTAAAAGGAATTCAAGTCAAGCTGACAAACAAATGCCATTATCTGTTTAATGAATCAGTGTTACAAATAGGCTTGACAAATTATACACCCTGTTTTTTTTTAAGTAAACTAAAAACATAAACAATCACACATTAAACATTAGGGAACCTACATTTACTTAAGTTGTGCTTTACTATCTTTCAGGGGGGACAAAACTGTGTAAATGTAAAAGTTTAGGAACTCATTTCCAACCTATGTGGCACTACTCAACATGTAGTCTGGACTGCTGTGACAGTCTCAATCCGATAAGCTCTCATGGCAGTGAAATTGTGTTGATCCATTATGTGGACAGCAACTATCTTGGCCAGGACCACTATGGACTGATAGACAAGTGGGAGTAATTTTTTTGAACACTACATACTGTTGATTTTTTTTTAAAACAAATTTTTTTAAATAAATTTAGTAGTTGCTGAATTATTTTATTATTTTCTCCCAATTTGGAATCGTCAATTATTTTATTATGCTCAGCTCACCGCTACCACCCCTGCGCTGACTCGGGAGGGCGAAGACGAACACACACTGTCCTCCGAAGCATGTGCCGTTAGCTGACCGCTTTTTTTCACACTGCGGACTCGCCATGCAGCCACCCAAGAGCTACAATACCCTGAATACCCTGGTAAAAAGTTTTGTGCTGGAAACCTGTCTTGTTCAGTTGCATCAGCCACATCTCACAATCTAGCATATGTTTCAAATCAAATAGAGGGTAAAGATCCAGGGCAGTAGCTACTTACTCCAAATTATTCTCCATTACCTCAGCGCTCCGCAATGCAGTGACATCTTGTGTCAAGCAGTATTTGATGTCATGCTTTTTGGTTAAAGATACGCACTGCAAACATGTAAGGAAGTTGGTAAATGAGGCAGTGTCCACCATGGTGGGGTGTTGAAGAATGTAGTTATGGTACTTAAACCTGTGACTGTATATTCTAAAGGGTGAGTGTGGCAGGACAGCACGAGTGGTGACATACCCGGACCTGGAAGCTGACTCAGAGATACAGGCAGGTTGAAAGCGCAGGTGTGTGGTTTTTTATTACAACAACAATCAATGAAAAGGATATAGAAAAACACTGCTCACGGAGCAAAATAAAAAATTACTGTGCTGGTCTGCCCGGCACAAGTAGCAATTGCTTTCTTTCTGTTTAGTTTTTACTTTATTTTTCTCCTGTCTCTCTCCCACATACCTCCTCTCTGTACACCTACACCCAACACAGAAACAAAGCTCAGTTTATATACCCGTGCACATACCAATAATTACAACCACTCAAACAATAATTCAATTTACCATTTCCTTAAATGCACCCAGGTGTTTCCCTTTCAGCCTTAGTGGATTCTGGTAAATGTAGTTTTTAGGCCTTTGGCCATCACACCCCTCCCGTGGACTACAAAATCATAATACAGCCAGTGAAATCATAATACAAGCAGTCACAGTGAGCATGGTAATTTCTGTGCTTTCTAAAATCCTTACAAACTATGGTTTGGATACGACTGTTCCCATCCAAGTATTTCGTGACACTATTTAGTCTATACAGTAAACACCACACAGTGTAGTTTTAAAATTATGGTACATTTATAAAATCTGGTTATAAAACTGCTGAACCGGTGAAAAAAATATTTTCAATCCCATCCTTGTTACAGAAAAGAAACATGCCCCTACACTAAATCTTGGAACTCTTACATTAAAAACATCATTCCCCATTGGCTCATTAAACTGTCTGTCAGTGTGTTATTGCTCTAATCCCTGAACTACAATCCTGCTTATTGGACTGGGCTCAAAAACAAGCTGGCCAATCATAATGTTCCCTTAGAACACACTGTTCCCTTGACTTGGAGTTGACAGGGTAACCCAAGTGCAAACAAGGAAATTACATCCAAGAGGGATGTCCTCTAAATGATTACATACAGTATTAAATAATAGACTCACTCTCACCAGGATTTAGAAATACCAATTCCATTATATTATGAAGTTTGTGTTCATGCCATACACTGTTCAATTGTATTAAACCCATTTACACCATGCTGTGTTAAACGGTAATTTCTTTGGAAACATAAAATGCAAAAAAATAAAAGAAATTGGGAGTCATAAATTACGGACACAAAAGGGTTATGTTTTTCTTGTAAGATACCCTCAGTCACAGAGTACAGCTGTGTACAGAGTAATATCTCAAAGTGATAGGTCTTTGGAATCTGGAAACCAAAATGCTATATGACCCCATACTGCTGTATGGAAGTAAAGTGCAGATTAACCTTAGATTTTTCCCAAGGGATTTACACATTTTAAATTGGTATCTGAAATGGTTTATGAGATTACCAGTTGAAGTAGTGGTGGTGGTGACAGGTTTACAAAAACATATAAGCGAAGGTGAAAATAAATAAAATGACACAAAAGCACTTAAATGCTGCCTGCAGGTGCTGTAATATAAACAGGCTCTGCTTTGCAAGGCAATAGTGCTCTGTAATAGCGAGACTGTAACTAAATCCCTCCCGTCCTCCTGCCAATACACATCATCTTGTGTTGCTTACCTATGCTTCTCAGCAATGTATGTAAACTAATACACCTACTGGCTGTATCTGTATATCTGGGGGGTGATTTAAGGATACGCACAAAGTGATTTGTGGGTGCAAAACCCCCATAATGCTGCCATAAATCATGTTTAGCAGCCGTAAAGTCTGATTTTACCGGCTGCTAAAAATGTGGCATATGTAAAGAATGGTGTTCACCTGTTGTTCTGCACCCGCTATCAAATTTGCACTGCACTCATTAATCCATTAAAATGATATTGAAATGCATTCAGATGAAGAAAAGAGCATTTATTTGGGCAGGATCTGGATACTAAGTGGGGAGAAACATTATAATGTGATGTAAGGTCTTTGCCTTGCACTTAAGCAATTGTTGACCCTCCAAAAACTTTGCACCTCTTCTTAGAAGGTGCAAACCATTGTAGAAGTGATGAACTAAGAGCTGTATAAAAGCACACACCTGCAGATAGAGTCCTGCACCGGGTCGGAAAGTGAACTTTGTAGCGGTCTGCGGTTCGGGTGCAGTTAAGAAAATGTCATTTTCGGGTCAGGCTCGGGTCTGAATTTGAATCACCAAAAACACTTTGTGTCCTTTCAGGGTACTCGTCTATAATCCTTTCCCAAATAATGTATTCGAAGGTAAATGTATTTCCTGCACCAAAGCAAGAGGCGATTGGGGAAGAGTCAGCTGAATAAGCAGTGTTCTCGGTTTGTTTTGCTGCTTGTTTGATACGTTGCAAGATCATTTTATCACATCTGCTTGGTGATATTAAAAATGTCAGGACGAGGTGAAACAAAAGATAGCGCAGAGTTTTATCATGTGGTGAATAGAGGTCAATCAGAAGTGTGGAATTATTTTGGAATCATAGCTAATGAAAATAATGAACATGTGACTGGATTTGTTGCTTGTAAATCATGTTTTTGTAAACGACAGCCACAAAACTGGTACATCATGTCTGCGAAAGCACAGGTATAGCTCCCTTTGAGCTGGTGGCATGAAAGGAATAAACAGGTATTTTATAGTAAAGAAAGTAGAGAAAGTTAATATGTTACTATCTTAAAATATATCCAGACCACTAAAGGGAGCTACCACACTGTATAGCTTATTGTATAAACTCAATCTGTGGAGAATGGTAGAGATATCTGTGTGTGAATGTGAGTGCGTGAGAGTCAGTCGACGCAGGCAGTAGGTAAAGGACAAACACTTGCGGGGTCGGGTCGCAGGTAAGAAGATGGTGGTGCAGCGGGTTGTAGGTTCGAGTCGGGTCCTGTAGCAGGTCCGGGTCGGAAGCGGGTCCTAAAAATCGGAACCGCGCAGGACTCTGCCTGCAGAGACCTGTCATTGGCTTCAGGATGGCCGCTGTGGTACATTTCCTAATGCGACGACACTTGTCTCTTGTTGAGGAGAGATAGGAACACATTCGGAGGAGAAGGGCAAGGCGAAGAAGACCCTGCATATTCAATACCAGGGTCACTTTGTTTGTGATGCCGGAGGATGCGGTGCTAAAATGTTATCGTCTCACTCCACAGGTCATCCTTGACCTTATGGCTGAATTGAGGGATGAGTGAGCCCCCGCATCAATCTAGAGGCTGCTATCCCTGCACATGTGAAAGTGCTGTGTTCTCTGCACTACTTAGCCTCTGGTTCCTTTCAGACCACAGTTAGAATGTCTGGAGGGACAGTCCAATCCACCTTTTCCAAAGTGCTAGGCAGGCCAATAATACATATCATTTCCTAAGGATACCAGCATAACTGATGTTGACTGAGGCTTTTCCAAACAACATTTCATGCTGAGTGATCTCAGCCATAAGGACTCTCAGCTCCTTCTCCGAAAACTACTGCTCTCTGTACTCTCTGTACTCCTAACTCTGCAAGTGCGGCCATTAAATAGACCGATGCACGCATTGAGACTCTCATATCATAATTGCGGATCATTATTTCTGCGTGTTGAGTAATTTGCATTGCTCTTAAACTTACATAGGGCACAGTGCAAAATAATTGTCTGGCTGCAATGCAATTTGAATTTGCATCTTCAGTTATTTGCACTGCGCTTATACTTACACCCCCCTGATGTGTAAACATACATGCATCCATCCACATTTATCCAAACACACACTAATGACGACTTTTGTTTATGTATGCTTATCAGATTGAGAGTCTGAGGCCTTCACAAAGATTAATTTACCTGACACATTTGTTATAGGACCCCTGATGTTATTTCAATACCATGTAACAAAAAGTTAAGATTCTATTTACATACATTGATAAAACTTCTAGTTGAAAAGTTTGTAATAGAATTCTTATAGTATTACTATACAAATATGAATATTGTAAGAATTAAAAAAAAAATACTAGTAATTCTGCTTCTTTGAACTGATCTCAGAGTCAGGATGCCAGAGCACCACTCAGTCCAGAGAGTTCTTAACCCAAACGGCTAAGGGGGCATGATCAGAACCACTCATAGTTCTCAGCTGTACCAATAACAGAGAGCATCGAACAATCAGAGCAGTGTTAAAATGTGTTCACAGACGAGCGCTTGGCTTCATTAGGATCACGTGACTAGGAGCTCCAATTAAGCTTGATCAAGAGAAGAGGCTAAGCGTGTTATGTCTGCTGTCTGTTGGCCTATGTTAGCAGCTAACAACAAAAAAATCACAAAGATTCAGGGACATGTTTGTGTAATAGAACATGCCACAGAATCCATACAACAGCTTCCTTCCAAACTGATGCACTTTATGGCAAGACCATAAGACACATTACAGTAATAATGCCCTTCACTTAAATGTTAAACAGCTGGTTTCACAGACTCTGATTAGCACTAATCTCAGGAATACCTTCTTTAACATTGGATAGTGTAAGATCAGTGCTAATTGGGGTCTGTGAAACTAGCCGAAAGTGTTACTGAACAGGCTGTGGTGTTTGAAACACAACGCATTACTTTTGCTAACTTTTTGCTTTGTTGTACATATTCCTTCCTGCAATATCTTTATCAGCATAATCACGATTGTTTTGATATTTTTATTAACATATTCCTGTTCATAAAACAGTTTTGAGTAGTTATTTTTGTTTATGCATCATCAAAATGTCTTCTGAATTCATAACATCAGCTGCTAAAATCCAACCTGTTCAATCAGAAACATTTAATTGGTTCCAGCATTTTGATTGGTCATCTGCCTGGATCCTACAGTACCTGCTCGCTACGGAACAGGTTCAGAGGGGCGGGAACAGGTTTATGAATATGCATGACAAGCCCCATACAGTGGCAATAAATAAATATACATTCATTTTGAATGTTAATATGAAACAAGAACCAGTAATTAAAACTTAAGTGAGAACTCTACACGCTAAGCAACACAACAGCATTTACATGGACAGCAGATTTCACAAAACAAGTGTTTTGTGTGACAATGTCTTATGCACATTTTGAAACATAAATATTGATATGGTTGGTGGTACGCCCCTGTACATCATACATCTTCACTCTAACAGGGCGGGGGTCTGCAATGTGGATGTTGCGATTGTACAGGCTTGTCATTCATATTCATAAACCTGTTCCCGTACAGCCACTTCTCTAGCACTATAAAGAAGTGCTCTGTAAAGTATTTCATACATATTATTTGTATAATTTATTAATTATATCATGGCATAAACAAGATAACGAAAAAGCTCATAACATAATTATTTTGTCATGGTGATAGTCTGCAGAGAAAGGATACAAAAAATCAACTAGACAGCATGCTGTTTCCGTTGGCATGTTTTTTTTCATGAGATCCTCAATGTCTTGCTTTCAGGTAAAAAGTAGATTCTATAAACTTCAGCTCAAAAGGTTCTGTTTGCCTACTGATAAAACTAGTCTGCTGCTGAAGTACATTGTTATAACATACTGTTGCCCTTTACTTGACATAATAATGTACACCCTGT
The DNA here is from genome assembly GCA_030684275.1 of Acipenser oxyrinchus oxyrinchus. Taxonomy (NCBI): domain Eukaryota; kingdom Metazoa; phylum Chordata; class Actinopteri; order Acipenseriformes; family Acipenseridae; genus Acipenser; species Acipenser oxyrinchus. Next base: position 36,857,499 of record CM060255.1, read on the forward strand.
TAATAAAATGAGTGATTTTAATTAGGCTTTAGAGGACAATTTGCTTATTCTTTTCAAGGGAGTTTATACAACACGTAACATTTCTACATATACAGACATGCACACCCTCTCATTCTGCAGCCCCTGGAAGCATGGCTTCAGCAGGGAGACTCCAGACATCTATAATCAAATACAGAGATGTTTGGGTAAAAAGGAAATTTAGACATAACAGGACAAAACTGTGTAAATACAAGTTTGAGAAAAAAAAATCAGGTCTCGGTGTAAAATGGCAGAAAGCTAAACATATTTACAACAAAGACTGACAACATCAAATGCCTGGGCTAGGACTAGGTATACACAATGTGACATCATGGCTTCCTGCCACACTGAAAGGAGCAAGAGGGATGATGACATCACAAGAGTACAGCAAGACTCCCTCTGTCTGGTTTCCTTAGAGTCCAAATATGGTGATATTGTGCTGAGGGTCAGAGAAAGTGGCTACCGCAGGACAAGCAGGAGAATTGCTTTAACCAAACTAACTGAATTACTGAGTGGCTGAAAGACCTTACTCTAACAGACAAAGAGACAAGGGAGGGGACAGGGAGATACTTAATGCTCTGCTTTAAACCACCTATTCACCCATGCTTTTACCCCTCCTGTTTATTGCAAACACACTAGGGTTGGAGTAATCTGGCTGTGATTATGTGAAGTTGACCGAATGTGTGTTTGTGAGTGAAACAAAACATGTGTATGTACAAGAATCACAGGTGTTTTTGCAAGTTCTTTAAAAACATTTATCTACTATTCCTTCGCTTTATTGCCACTTTGATTCATAGTGTAATCTCTGTCCAGTTACATGTATAGTTATTTTTCTTTATTGTAAAGTTTATGGTTATATGCACTTGTCTAGCTGTTTTAAAGAAATGAGCAGCTGGTAAAGCTTTTCAGTCTCCCTGCTGAGTAAAGGGAGACTTGCTTTACAACCTCCCTCTGCTCTCCTTGAGCCAAGGATTCCTTATGATAACCTCTTGACTACGTTTTTATTATACTTAAAAATAAAACATTTAATTCCCACCCTTGGTTTCTCCTGTTTTTTGCATTTCCCTATTGCCCCTATCTCCTAACAGCTGGATTTATACAAGGCCCATCACACGAAAGCTTTGAGAAGAAAGAAAAGAAAATGTTTCTCCCTCCATTCTTTTAATCAAAGGGAAATTACACAGCATTCCAGAGTCGGCCTCGGCTTTCATGAGCTCTGATTTCTGACTTCTTTTAAAAATTGCTCCAAGATGTTTCTATTTTAGCGCACACACACTCACACACACACACGCACACACTCTCTCGCCTGGGCACATTTGGAGTCCGGGCACGCTGCCCAAACCTTGCAGCCCCTGCTCTGTATCAGAAATCTTTGTGTTATGCAGGCAGTACTCCCATCTGCTACCTCCATAAGTCGAACATATACTGACAAATAATTAATGACTGAATCCATATGTATATTGAATAACATACATGGTGTTGATATCCACGAGGGGCCGCTCTTACCTTGAATGGGGTGAAAATCAGATTTCGTCTTACACAGCATCTTATATATCATCCTTTATATCGACCCTAATATTGATGGGATACAGCCATCTGAAATGTATTTGTGTCAGATAGTTTGTATCAGCTAGAAATTGAGTCATATTAAGATTGGTTAAAGATGATGGACTTGAGACAATAATCTAATGGTTAGAGCTACGGGACGAGCTTGTTGTTTGAGCTGAAGTGCTTGAATCCAGGAGATGCTGGTTCAAAATCCTAGTTGTGACACTGACTGCGGAAAAAAATAGGAAAAACTAGCAGGACCCACCAACTGTTAAACCATGTTCAGCCGAACCAAAAATAATTTCTGAAACAAAAACACTTTGTTAAGATAAAAGCATTCAGCATGTGTTGCTGTGATGAAAACAATAATGTGCTCTTATAGTGGCTACCATAGAGACAGAGCAAGGGCTGTCAGTCAAGGACCACCCTTGAATCTGAATGGTAGAGGCATTGGCAGAGGAAGGGTCGCTGTGGGTCAAATGCACATACAAAAGGTATTTCAAGGAAATACCAAACAAAATTTTTTTTTCTTTTTTTTATTTGTCAATTTCTGTTTGTGGCAAAATTCCCTATGAACATTCTGCTTTACTAAGGCAACAAAGAAAAAAAATCTGCATGGAGTGCATTTCAGTACTGGACCACCAGCTGTTCCATCTGAAATGGTTAAGGGATAACTAATACAGCAGACGACTGTAGGAAGTCGAGGGTATGAACCCCAACGCTAATTCCAATGAGATAGCAGGGGTTTTAATTACCTAAGTTAGGCTTTGTTGTGACAACGCTTTACATTACCCTGTATCACCTCAATCCTAACCTCAGCTCTAACTAACTTCAGGTCAAAAACATTCTAACTTTTACCTAGAAACAAACCATAGAGTTACAATTTAGTTAAAACTGCAATCTAACTCCACTCTGCGATGGTTATAGCCATTGATTTACTATGCTTCCACTTCAGTAAAACGAAATAGGTTACTGGTTTAAAAGTTGGGCTGTACAGTTATTTCAACACTCAGCAGCTGGCCAGTTATGCTTCAGCTATTTTTTACCAATCGCACAGGAATACCTTGCTTTTAGATACCAGCTCTTATTTGAGCTAATACCAGGTAATCCACAGCATATGGCTCAACATGAAGAATGACCGTGAGCTTTAAGTGGCCTCTCCTGTTGCAATTTCGGCATCTTTCTCTAAATGGTTCTCAAAGAAAACCCTTTGTGAAAAACAATGGCAGTTAGACAGCAATCAATTAGTACAAACAACAGCACAACAAAGGAGTATGTTTAGATAGCAGGTTAACTACTCTGTACCTCAGTTTCTGTTATAGTGCTTTCAAAAAGCTTACAATGTACCCTGGACCTGCAGCCAAACTACTCAACTGTTATCTACTTAACAAAAGTTGTCTTTTTATATTGCAATCTCCTTAACCCCTAATTTTAGAACTGGGGATAGCAACACTATGGCCATTCTAGAGTTAGCAAAGTGCATTATCTTAAGAAGCCCTTTCCCCATATTAACAACATGATACCCCACTAATGACATTTGAAAAACAAACAATTTGGGCAAGAGCACTAAAACACATTATTAACCAACCAGGCACAAGGAATTTTGCTTTATTACAGTAGCTTAGATTCTCTCGTGTACCAGTGTTCTCTGCATGGAAACCACATTTTCACAAAATTTCACTAGTAATCTTCAAAAACAGCAAGAGTACTTTACACATAGCTAATTTACAAATCAACCCCTACCTTTCCCATTCATTTGCATGATGTCGGGTGAAAAGCCCGGTTTACTCGAGTAAAATAAACTGAGCGAACGGAAACCCAAAAATGCAATGAATGAATGAAATGCAAACACAAGGGACAGAGGAGTGTGTGGGGGTGGATAAGTGAGAGGTAAGACAGAGGGTCAGAGGAAGGGAAGGGTGAAGAGAAACAGAAAGAGAACAGGACAGCAACAAGTTTACTTAAATAATGAGACCCCATTTTTGTACAAAACTCTTGTAAAGATGCACAGGGGAGGCTTGCCTGTAATTAAAAAGAGCACTTTTTCACAATAAATAAACTCTAGCTCCTCCCTGTTTTTGTTCAGTTTCAGTCCTTCAGGGAGGAATTACTTTTTTTTTTCTCACACTATTTGTTTACATACTTGTTTTAATTATTATTATTATTTATTTTTTAGCAGGCGCCTTTATCCAGGGCGACTTACAGTTGTTACAAGATATCACATTATTTTTACATACAATTACCCATTTATACAGTTGTTTTTTTTACTGAAGCAATCTAGGTAAAGTACCTTGCCTAAAGGTACAGCAGCAGTGTCCCCCACCTGGGATTGAACCCACGACCCACCGGTCAAGACTCCAGAGCCCTAACCGCTGCCCTAGAAGACTTTCATTTCTCCTGCTCAGCCTCTGCAAGTCGTAAAAGAGCCTATGACATGGAACTTGACTGTTACCATAAACATACAAAATAATATTAACAGGTCTCACTTGAACATATAATCACATTAATTTTACCAAATTATGTTTAATCGTGCTACAATCAATCAAATAATATCCGGAAATACACAGAGGGCGATCTCCATTTCCTGGTGTGGGGCCAGAAGACTGTGACCTCAGGCTCCTTGCATCTGCCAGTATGGATGACAGCGACAGTGAAAGTGAGAGTAGCCTAATTTTATCAGTTTCAGACACCTCTTATGAATGTGAATTATGTAGTGATGGATCTGACGTAGAGAGAGAAAACAGGGATTGTCTCCCATATCAATTCGAGCCGTATGCCTCCGAATCAGAAGGTTCAAACTTGGAGAGAGACTCCGACAACACCAATGCAGAGTGGTTAATAAAAACCCTTACGTTTAACATAGATTGATACTTAAAATATTTAATATTACCCATAATTGTATAGTTATGTCAGTACTTTAGTTAACAGTATTGATACATGAATTATTGATACTAGCAGAATAACCGAACGATGTGGATTGCTACTGGCATGTATTTAACATATCTCTCTATATATACAGTATATGTGCAGTATATTAAGGATGTGCACATTTTCGGTTTTTATGATTATTACTCCTAATCATAACGCAGAGATGTCAAAGGCTACGATTTATTTTTTGGAGGTACTGCTTTGGCGCTACGTTGAAGGGGTATGTATAATACTACGATTTTTAATAAATACATACATGCTGGATACTCCCTGAACTTTTATGAAATATTATTTCAATACCATGTTTTTTTTGTTGTTTATTTTTTTAATGAATTAATGGTTCGTAGTACTGTATTTCACTGACAGTTTATTGGGTTTATTCCCATCCCGATTTTTTTTTGTCCAAACCTATTCGTAAATTCCTTCTACAGGACAAGTTTTTAAATTGGCCCTAAAACTGAAATAAATGAATACGTAAATTGAGCCTGACTCATACATTTTATCCTGCAGAGTGATGCCTCTGACATAGTACGGATCGCTCCCAGGAGGTAGAGTGTGTGGGGCATTTGGTATTGTACATTAGCAGGAAGCTGCTTGCGTGAGAGCCTCAGTCACCAGGTGTGCTGTAACCAAGAAAGAAATGCCTAGCCTTCATAAAAGAACAAAATTAACTGAAAGCAAGCTTCTGTGTGTCTCTCTTCCTGTGTGTGTGGGCCTGTCCGCCCGCATGCAGTTTTTGTAAAATGTCCCGAACAAACAGCGACCTCGCGGGGGCCCCAATTCTGCTGGGGGCCCTATGCTGTAGCGTACTTTACGTATAGGTAATTCCGGCCCTGCCTGACTCGGTTTGGATAACTAAATTAAAAAGAAAACATGAAAACCACAGTTTTATTACTTTTCATTTTCAACAATATATGTGCTACAGTGTTTCCAGGGGTATAGGACTATACCATTATTTCAATATGTTTTTGGAGAGGTTACCTGCATATACTGTAGTAACAGAAGTTAATGTGAAACAAAAAGAGGCTATATTTGTAGCTTGACTTGTGAACTGTATCGCAGTGTGAATGATTGATTTCAGCTCCATGTTATTATGTGGGTTTATTCAGACAGGTTTAGTATCTCACAAGACTATATGCCAAATGGAAATTATATTAACACTACTTATGGGAAATAATGTGTACAGTGTTCCTGACGCTGTCATATTTAACCAAAATGCTATAACTCCAATCGACTGTGTGCCACCAGTCCTGTTTAATTTACACATCACAGCTCACCAGAAGTGATAAGTAGCATCCTATTCACTCTCCAATCATTTTTTAATTTTTCAAATTACTTCCCTCCCACCTTGTCTTTGTATTCCGGTGTTTTTTATATGTACATTGGGTGAAGTTGGCGATTAGCGAGTGCAATAAATTGCATTAGAAACAGATCAATTAATTTGCTACACAAGGTAACGGTTGCGGGGACCAGCGTGTATTTACATATACTGGATCCGAGGAGAATTGATGCAAAATGGAGACGCCATTTATCTGCAAAGTATTCAGAATGTGAAAAAATAAACAATTTCAAAGAAAAAAGACAGGAACTTTGCCATCAGCAACTTTCAATACGCAAAATTACAACATTCCATGCTGACCTGGTAGTGAAGATTCAAGCCCAGGAATCTGATTAAGTTAGGTACGTTATATAAATACTTTACTTTCTACATGTACTTGTGAACAAATGTGTAGCAACTGATCAGTGGGAAAAATACAAATACCAAGGTGGTCCCTACACTGAAAAAGGTTGGGACCCACTGCTCTAATTCACTGTCACATATCTGGTAATATTTAAGAGTCCCCGAGAGCTGTCTCTCTCTCTCTCTCTCTCTCTCTCTCTCTCTCTCTCTCTCTCTCTCTCTCTCTCTCTCTCTCTCAACTCTGTTACTGACCCTGCCTCTCTCTCAACTCTGTTACTGACCCTGCCTCTCTCTCAACTCTGTTACTGACCCTGCCTCTCTCTCAACTCTTTTACTGACCCTGCATCTCTCTCAGCTATGTTACTGACCCTGCCTCTCTCTAACATGCTACTTACCCTGCTTCTCTCTCAGCTATGATATCCTGCCTCTCACTTCCTTCATCCTGCATTCCCAGGCTCTGGTGGAGGGGTGTCACACTGCACCTCTTACTACAGGAAATCAGGGAACATCTTCCTGTATATGTCTGCATCTTTCTTTCTTTCTGATGAATGCTTGAAGACCAGCTTAAAAGTCTCAGTGAGCTTTATGTATGACAGCCTGTGTGTTTATTTTACTAAAAGGGGAGTTACACAGCTGACATCTTACCCAAGGTGCATGATGGGAGTCACAACACTTGTCTCCACTTTATTTCCGCTCTGGCTATCATTTTTGGAAAAAAGTGAAAGACATTATGCATTGCTAAATGAGGGTCAATGAGATGAGTTCCATTATCAATGTTGAACATGCTAGTATTCAAGATAAATAAAGAAGACTGACACATATCTAACACCATATGGGTCACAATCGTAAGGTCCTATCTTACTCATTGGTAGCCCACCCACTATCTTCTAGTCTAGCACTCTAACCAAAGAGTATCAAACACTGCTCTTGCATAGCATATTCTGAGCAGATCTGAGCAAATATAGCATACGATTTAATGGTTCTTGAGAGCAAGAAAATAACATACTTTAACCAACTAATATACTACAATCCATCATCTCTTAAACATGCTACAGACCAACATTAACAGCTGAGAAAGAAACGGGTACACATAGTTTCTGGGCGGTAGGGGGTTAAAAAAAACAGGCTAGAACTCATCGTTTTTGAAGTGCGCCCGTCAGTTGGTCAGCAGTCTCTTTCTGGCTGGCTGGGTGTGAAGCGGTGCAGAAAAGCCAATCTCTGTCTGTGGAGACAGGATTCCTTGAGCTCTGAGAGAAGTAACTGAGATACCCTGCATTGTAACCCAATCACCACCAGCACCGATCAGTCCTAACCCCACATGAATAATGGAGAAAACAGCAAAGAGAACTTAAAAGAGACTTTCCATGGAATTCAGCACAAAAAAAAACTACTAACATCCTTTCTCTCTCTTGATTTCCCTGACTGAAGCAGGTTTTTATTCAATCTCAGGGAGTTTAGTTTCATCCCCTCACATTCAAGGTTATTTGTGTGCTTTTGGTCATTTTTAAATCACTCTTTACATGATGATATACTTTGACACAATCTAAAATAGTTTATTATAAACCCTCAAGATCAGTTACACAGTAATCGTCTAACACTCCTGCTTTTTGTATAGCTCCTATTTCATGCAGATAGACACAATGCCAGGGGTGTGCAATTTTTGAAAAAGGGACAAAATGCTAGAAAAATCTACTTGTTCTTCTTAAAAAACTACTTGCCCCCGCCTGTCGCACAAAACACACACAAAAAGTAGTATATAACTTGTAGGATTTTGGTTTTATTTAACAGTGAACACAATCAATCAGTTGGTGAATAACGGGCAGATCTAGCCTTGTAGCTTGATAGGTTCACTAAATTCAAGATACACAAAATGTTCCTTGTGACCCCACCTCACCGCAACAAATGTATAACATACTTTAAGGAAATGTTCCTTTCAGTGCAGTTTGGAACACATTTGCTCACAAATGTAAGTAACATACTAAGAGTACAACTGTAATAAGCAATACTTGGGTGTCATTCAAATATAAAAATAGCTTCTGACTGTATTTTCCACTCTTTCTCTATAAGCTGAATTCAACTCCTGATGTACAGGTGTTTTAGTTTGTTGCATCACAGATACGAAATCATTGCCTATTACTGCATTGTGGAATTCAGATTTTTCTTGACATTCTTTCAGTTTTGTAACTGCTGAAGCCCAGATTTATAAAGGATGTGTATAACCTGTCAAGTTTCTCTGCATTTTATACTGTTTTTCTACCAAAATGCACACAATATTTACAGTAGGCTCCATCAAATTCTGCAAAGACAAAATGTTTTTTCTTTTGTTTATTTCTATTATATAATTAAAACAGTGTACAACATTTTACAGCTATTTTTCCTCATCTAACATCTTGTCCCATGATGGCTAACTGCAGCCGGGTGATCCTGGTTTTATACCCTGATTTTTTTGGGGGGAGGACAACATTCTTTCTTTGCACTACTCTCACGGAAAAAATAAATACATAAATGAATGAATACATAAACACATTGCCATGAGATTTACAGTCTGTATTTTATTTTAAAATAATAAGGAGGCTGTGTGGTCCAGTGGTTAAAGAAAAGGACTTGTAACCAGGAGGTCCCCGCTTCAAATCCCTCCTCAGCCACTGACTCATTGCGTGACCCTGAGCAAGTCACTTAACCTCCTTGTGCTCCGTCTTTCGGGTGAGACGTAATTGTAAGTGACTCTGCAGCTGTTGCATAGTTCACACACCCTAGTCTCTGTAAGTCGCCTTGGATAAAGGCGTCTGCTAAATAAACAAATAATAAAAAACAAATAATAATAACATATTGTACAGTTAATCTCATTGTGACAGGGGTGGACGAGTGGTGATGTCAGGCCAGAGTCAGGAAAGAAAAAACACTGACAGATACTGCAGTCAAAAAGACGCTGCGCGCCGTTTATTTTAAATACAAAAATAAAATAAATATTTAAACAAAACAGACTTGCTCACAGAGCAAAATAAAATATGTAAACAAAACAAGCCAGGAACACAAACAATAAATAAATGATCCAGGTCAGGCTGGGCAAATCGCCTTCACTGTTCCTAGATTATTTTTGTTTTAGTTTCGTTTCGTTTCGTTTCTCTCCTCTCGCTCTCCCGTTCATCCTCCGAACACCCAGCCGGAATGCAGAGAGCTGCAGGCTTATATATCGTGGCGAGTTTATTAATTATTCCTGGCAGAGGACGAGCACCAATCACGCCTCTGCCAGAACACGTTTTAAAATAAACAAAACAAACGCATGGCTAAGCCGTCATATAAATACATAATAAATCATAAAACAAAAATAAACAAACAAATAAATGTACAGGGCTCCTCGCCCTGTTACACTCATATATAAGCATTTCATTTCTATCATTATAAACATATTTGACAATCTTCATGTTTTAATAGTTTCACAAATTGATGGATAAATACCTAATATTGCTTCTGTTCAAATCTAGTAAAAAAAAAAAAAATCTATATATTTTTTTGTTAATATTGCATTAAAATAAAATAAAAAATATGTAAATATGGTAAATACCAAGCTAGGTTAGCAACACTAAAATCGAAAGAAAAAAAATTCTTAATTTTTTTGCCAGGGAAAGTTTTTATTGAAATGCTTCTAAACAGTAAAATCCACGTGTTTTTTTTTTTAAACATCCCAGCAAGTGCTGTACACACTTGACCACAAAGTTGACTCAGAAATAATTTTATAAATTACACAACACAATTTTTTCTAATCCTTAGCGACTATGGTATATTTTTTTTGTAGTTGTAACTTTATTAGATTGCTGCATTTAAAGGTCAGGTTCATGCATTAAGAAAGCAGCATCACTTATTTGCTAATTTACAAAAAAATGTAAATAATACCTTAAATTTAAAAGATTAGTCTGTGCATTGCCAGAGGCTCTTGGCAGCCATTTCTGGGTTTCTTTGTAACCAATAGATGATCAGATTTTCCACAGTAGCCAATCAGAAGTGATGGGGGTGGGACATAAACACTTTAAAATGTTTGTGTGTAGATGCTAGACTTCCGCAATTCATTTTTCAGAAACTTGCATGGCTCTCTAAAAATATATCCAGAGTGTCTTTCTAGCAACAGAACACACATAGGAAAAATAAATAAATAAAAACTAGTTGTCCGATGGGCAAAGTATGACTGCAAAACGTATTGCCCCTCACACAAATCTTGTTGTCCGGTGCGTCAGGCGATACGAATTGCACACCCTTGCAATGCTTTTTAAACTTAAAATGAAAAATACCCAAATTAGTATTTTGTAACGTACTCAGGAATCACAGAGACTAGAGGCTGAACAGGGCTGAACACCAAGTTTATTGGCACTGATAAGGGCAAGAAATGTACCAAATACAACAACAAACAGCTATGTGCTGTCACAATAATTGCAAGGTTGTTGTTGGCCACAACGACGCTGTAACTAATATTTTTATTTTGACTGTCTAATCCACACGGAGCTCCTTCACAGTTTGTCTCTATTTGCCCACACCTAACATGGCCGCCCCCAGTCTCACAACCCTTGCTAATGCACCCCACCCCCCTTCACCCCCTTTCTCCCTCCCTTCTCCCTCTCTGTCCAACCATCAGCAGCAGTCCTGCATCTCCGCTTTGTCACTCCCCATAGAGCCCTATGGGGACCCATCAATCAGTGTTAGTGTAGGAGCCCCTGTGCATGTTACAATATATATTAAAAGGGGTACATTTGGATTGAACAACCATTGTAGGTGTCCAGTTGTTTATGAGGGAGATCAGATTATTGCAAACTAAAAAAAATAACTAGTAGTGCAGTTAAACTGCAGTTATAGTGATCTGCTAACCAAAGACGACAATTGTATAATGTTGTCTGTCATATGGTTTAAGTTATAATGGAGTGTAATTGGAATCATTGTTTGAAAAAGAATGCACCTAAATGAAAGATGATATGAATTCTGGGTTGGTTTAACCTTCAGCCCTGCAAGATGTTCATCCTATATAAGATGGTCTGATTTACTGGTGCTCTACACATTCCCCAGTTCCTCAGATTTGTGAGCACATCCCTGCCAGGTCTTAACTTGTGACCTCTGACCCCAGCCTAGGGCCACCCTGATGCACCAGGACCAGTGATGGTAATTTCATCAATCATATTTTTAACCTCTAAGGCTGCGCAGCCCAGGACATAAAATATAATATCATGTAAGAACCTGTGTACAATCTGTAGTTACCTTTTTAAACATTACAATATTTTTTTCTGTCAAAGTCAAATTTATAAACAGAGATTTCATTCAAAATGTTTAATATATGCATCGAGATCCTATTTAACATTTCTAAACATTTGTGAAATATAGCCTTGTGTTTTGTTAAAAATAATGCACTACTAAATTAAATCTTCCCTAAAATAGCTTATAAGAAAAGTAAGGGGGTGCAATCCAATCCTTCAACTATGGGCCTAAATACTATAGTTCTGGTAACTGTCCGTGCAGTTTAAATACCTGCTACCATGATCAAAATGTAAAATGTATTGCTTCCTCCTATCCAGGAAACAGAAGATGTTATAATACCAGAAAGAGGAGATTTGCATTTGAGACACTAATTAAACTGATTGAGCCAGTTTACTTTCAGAAACAAAGTGATGAAGCTCAAGCTGTACATTGCTCTGGTACTCTTGGGACAACATCAGCTAGAGCACTAATTGTTGGATTAAGTCATGGAAGATCTTGCTCAGAATGGGTACCACTACAGTGTGTGGGCCCTATTCAAAGTCTCTTTTAATTAATTAAATATACAACTGTTCTAGACAAATGTTGGCTTCTTTAAGATAAATATTTATGTAAAAAGATTACTTTATATCGAAATATGTTTTAAATAACAGGCAAGTAAATACTCTGTGAAACAAGCCCGATTCCACAGTGGAAAGCAAGGATGAGCAAAGCCAAGCTTTGGACCAATATGAATCTTGTTCATTACATTATCTTGAAACTAGTAAACTATTGTTGGTTATATTTATCAGATGGAAACATCTGTAATAATTGTGGCAGACTAGGGGGAGGAAGAGAGGAAGCTGTAGTCAAAGAGGGGCCAAAAGACTACATCCCCCAGAATGCCACGGGAGTGATCCAGGATAGGGTTCACCTGGCTCTGATTACCAATGAAGGGCACCTGCCTGCAATCAGCAGGCAGGTATAAAGCAGGACAGAAATGTTTCTTCAGGACAGTCTTCAGTTTGTGTGAAGTGAGGCTGTCATGGTGAAGAAACCTGTGTGGTTTTAGAAAGAGGTACTGTGTGAACCTTTGTGTTTTGTGTGTTTACAAGTGTTTTGTTCTAATCGGTAAATGGCTTAGCCGTCTGATGATAGTTAGGGACTGAAATTTAAAAAGTTTAGTAAGTACTCCATGTGTGAGTTAGGTTTTTGTTTTCATTTCTTTTATTTCTGTAAATATTAAAACTGCATGTAAGTGCTATTCAAACACTGCAAGTCTTGTGTCTGGGTCTGTTTTAAAGGGGCTATGAACCTAAAAATCAGTTAAATATTTCACATAATGCAGAATCAAGTTGGATGGGTGTTACACTCCTTATCAGTGTAGGAAAACGGAAATCTCCCTCTAACTGGAGAGGCAACTGCGGGATTACTTTCCAGACTCTCGACATGCAGGGATGGCACATCAGAGATTAGCTACCTGTTGATCTAGGATTCTGGTTTGTTTGTCCATCTGTTGGTGGCAGTTTTGTCTTACCGATGAACAACAAAGCTCATGTCAATGAAAGTGCTGGAAAAACTGGATCATACCAAATTGATTCATGGACTCGGCCATCCACCCGGGGCCGCTGAATTTGACATAACAGCTGCTCTGAAAGCCCACCCAAAGAAAAAATAATAAAGAGAAATGTGACTGTCAGTTCACCTGCCTCTGTTCTGCCACTGCTGCAGAGGTGGTTTGAAATATGATATATGTGTTAGAGCCTCAACAAAATGGTTGTAGAGTGGGCAATGGTGTTATATAAAAAATTAAATGTTTACACAGTCTCCAGTGGATAGCAGCTTTATAACGAAGACAGTGTTTTGGTAGGGATGAGGGTGGGTGGGGAGTGTAATCTAATATTGATAGCTTTATAGCTCCTTTGAGTGAATTGGATTGGTTTGCGGGCTTATATGCAACATTTTAGAAAATCTTAGAGTGAAGAAGCAGCATTCTTAAAATAATACCAGCATTATACCACCTTATAATAAGTTGGACTGCCCAGCAAGCGAGGCTGGCAGTGAGGGTGGGTGGATATCAGGCTAAATCAGAGAATGTTGAAGTCAATTGTGAAGTAAATCAAATGCAGTATTAGAAAACAAAGTTTTAGACAGAGGGCCATATTCATAAAAGATGGCGGGAATTTCAAGCCATTAAAAAAAAAATGACTGGGCAGTATTTAACACGTGATTTATAAAACTACTGCCTGGTTATTTTACTGGGCATTTTTAGCGTTTTAGATGTGATTTACCGTGACGGATTGTTACTGAGAGATTGTATCTAACCAATTGTCAGATGAGCTGTGTCCCCTACTTAAGAAGTCAATAGCATGCACTGTCTGTTTACACCGTCACGTTATGGCGACAGGTTGTCCGAAATATCAAGATGTCAGCTTTAAAAAAAGTACAAAGAAATTGCACACCACACCCACAGACATATTTATAGTGCTCGGTTTATTTTAGAGGTATTAAATCATTGCGCTGAAATAACATTAATGTATTCTCCGTACACATTACATTATGTACAGATATAAATCTGCACATTAGGCATATACAGCTTTGGCCAAAAGTTCTGCATCACCCTGTAGAATTAACATATTTTGCTTCATAAAGTGGAATGAAACCTGCTGAATATTACACACCGCTTTGTCGTTTTCCATATAATAATGACAAATTACAACATTTCAAAATTTAACATGAAATCCTGTACTACTAGACCCACCCCTCGTTATATATCGGCCCTCGCTATATATACTGCGGATTCGGATATATCGCGGTCCTGGAGTTGGCTCCCCATTTTTACAGTCTAACTGCGCATGCCTTAGCTGCAATATACATAGGCAATTTCACTTAGAATTACTGTTTTATTTTTATTTCGTACTGCACATCACAAATAAAAATATACAAAACAATTAAAACAAAGCATTAACATCATACTGTTATCATATACACACACATTGCACAATAACACAAAGCAAATTAAATATCTGCTTCCTGAAGCGGTTTTTATTTTAGCCAACGAGGTGTTCACTTGTGGCAGCAATGCACTAGCAAAAGTCACAAGGCAGTGATGTCAGCTCCCTAGCAACAAGCCTCCTATGTTGGGAATGGATTCTTTCAATGCAGTGGGTTTGTGCATTTGAGAAAGGAGAGGAAGACTCATGAAATTAATTAGAGGCATAAGCTGACGAGAAACAATTACTCTCCACAGTACAAATTAAAACGGTGTGCTGCTGCTTTTATACGAAAAATGAGAAAAAGCGGGTTGCATACAGGATTTATATTGGAACCTGATGCCCCCGATAAAACGAGGGCGTGGTGTATTATGGCTTCTGGTAGACTTTTGCGATATCATTTTGTAATTTCTTTGGTTACAGATGTTAAAAGATAAAAATTATGTTCATAACGTTTTTGTTTTTTTTAATTATGTCTCAATCCTAAAATTCTAGGTTATGCAAAACATCTGGCCATAGCTGTACAGCACAGTAGCACACTTTATTTTTACTTTGTCCTATAGGCTACCGATAACAACAAAACAAGTCATGCTGCTGCATTACACACACTGTACAATGCTAAAAATAACAACAAAAAAACATGATGTTAATTTGAAACGAAACAATTTTAGAACATTTTCTTTTACGGTAGCCGCCTTAGTATACAAAACAGATCATGGTGCCGCATTGACATGTTATGATACTATACAGTACCTTACATATACACACACTTTACAGAAATAAATCATTTAAAAATTGACATACAAAAACCGTGTAGTGTACGGGTGGCTACAAGTAGCACACAGCCAACCTACTACTTTTGTTCTCTTTTGGCATGAGTCAAACTTATTTTTCTTTGCAAAAAGCACTAAAGACTTCAAATTCTGATTATTGTAGTCCACATCTTGCATTTCGAACCAGTGGAGTCCAGCAGAATTTCTGAAAGCTTCTTCCCTTTTCCAAACGATTAACCTCATTTTGTTTAAACTCAGTAGAGCATGTTTATATGCACTCTTTTAATCACGTTCTTCACTTTAGTGAATTAGTAGACTACTTGTATCTGTTGTTGGGTTTATTTTCAACCAGTCAGTGTAAGAACATAAGAACATAAGAAAGTTTACAAACGAGAGGAGGCCATTCAGCCCATCTTGCTCGTTTGGTTGTTAGTAGCTTATTGATCCCAAAATCTCATCAAGCAGCTTCTTGAAGGATCCCAGGGTGTCAGCCTCAACAACATTACTGGGGAGTTGGTTCCAGACCCTCACAATTCTCTGTGTAAAAAAGTGCCTCCTATTTTCTGTTCTGAATGCCCCTTTATCTAATCTCCATTTCTGACTCCTGGTCCTTGTTTCTTTTTTCAGGTCAAAAAAGTCCCCTGGGTCGACATTATCTATACCTTTTAAGATTTTGAATGATTGAATCAGATCGCCGCGTAGTCTTCTTTGTTCAAGACTGAATAGATTCAATTCTTTTAGCCTGTCTGCATACGACATGCCTTTTAAACCCGGGATAATTCTGGTTGCTCTTCTTTGCACTCTTTCTAGAGCAGCAATATCTTTTTTGTAACGAGGTGACCAGAACTGAATACAATATTGTAGGTGAGGTCTTACTAATGCATTGTAAAGTTTTAACATTACTTCCCTTGATTTAAATTCAACACTTCTCACAATATATCCGAGCATCTTGTTGGCCTTTTTTTATAGCTTAACCCAATCAGCTATCTCCTGCCATATTTTTTCAGCCACCTTGTATTTCAGAACAGCTGATCTGCGTTGACAAGTATGCCTTATTTTAATAAGTTGTTTTTTAATGGGTCTCTTTAGATGATGGGACTCAGCGTCACACTAAATTGGTTATGATCAAGACGCATCTCATTCTCTGCCTGGTCTGAGTCATGTGTTCATTATGATGCTGGTAAGGGTCAATTAACGGCAGAATACAAATTTAAGAATCAGACGAATAATATGCTAATGTGAAAATTGGCCTCTAAGGGGACATTATTTTAACATTGCGATGAGTGATGTTTCTTGACAGTAAATGGTGTTTATGCATCACCCGATGAAATACTGTTATGCTAAACACTGGCACGATAAAGGAGCCGGTAAGTTTTATGAATATGGGTCAGAGTGTGGAATGTATAGCAGCTCAACAACCTCTCACACTGTGGCTCTGCACTTCCAAGCAAACTTGTAAAAATATTGTTCCACAGTCTAGTCTGAGCTATATAACCTGCTCCACTAACTCAGTGTGACAACCATCACTCAGAAATCCAACCGTACATTCAAAGGAAACAAACCCTTTGGCATATTCTGCAAGGCAGGGAGAGATTTTTCAAAATAGGATTGGAGTAACAAAAACCAAACGGCCCTGCCATTTTAAATTTGGGTGAAACAGGACTGTAAAGATCTTTGTTATTTACCGTATAAAAATGTTGAATAAGTCGATTTTCTACGCATTTTTGCAGGGCCCTTAAAAGGGGGGATAGTCTAATACACCGGTGTGATGTATGTGCCGGTGTGTCTCATATTAAACTACTGTACCAGCGCCACAATGGGGTTACTACAGCCACGGTTATGTCTCACACAAACTGAACTGTCAACAACACGATTTATTTGTTCAGGATCTACGGCATGCAGGTCATGTTGCTAGGTAGAAACACAAAACCACTGTTCTAATTAAAAGTTTTAATTTCTTACTCTCAATAGCCTTAGTCATTTTGAATGTTAAACCCAAGATTTCAGACTCTTCACTGACCTCCTCTCGAAAACGTCACAGCTATACTGCTTCACTTAGTGTTAACACAATAACTGTCAGTCTCTATGAATTTCCTTATTATCACCCTCCCAAGCCATTGATTTGTCAACATTCAAACTGAACCCACCCCTGGGATCTGTACCAAAACAGCTATTGGTTGAAAAGCTGAGTAGTAAACTTTTTAAGTCTTCAGTCTGTTGTAGCTTGCAATGCTATAATAATGCAGGTGACTTTGAGACTGGATAAAGTAGGACAGTAAGGAAAAAAAGAAAATGCTTCTCAACAGGTTTGAAATTGTGCGATGTTGAATTTGTTAATCGCAATGCTGAAAAAACAGTATGTGACTGGAGACGAAACAAAGATAAACTTAAACTTAAAACGGCCAAAGAAAAACAAGCTGATAGGAGGAAAGTGTTTATGGCCCGATGTAGAAAACATTTAGTTTGAATGGAGTACTTTTGAATGACTTTAATACAAACTGTAACTTGTTCTACATGTCAGTGCAATGCAGTGGTACACTTGTAAAGTATGTGTGTGGTTATGGTTCTGATTAACAAAACAAAATGAATGTATTTGTACAGCTGGAAATTGAATGCAATTGCACAGCACCATATGCAACACTGACATGTTTTGTTTGCTGGTTATTAAATGGTGCATTGTTTAGTTTATTGATTTTTTTTTCATTGATGAAGCAGCACTGTTTAATACTTTTCTATTAAATTTGAATTAATACAATGAATTTGTAAAAGCCAATGCAGCGGGAACTATTGTCTAAGAATGGTTTTGGAAAGAAATGTTCAGTAAAGCAAAGAAGATATGTTCTTGAACTTGTTTGGGTACTTGATAAGCCAAAATAAAATACTGGTATTTTAATAGAGTGATGTGTGATGTATAACTTGACTTTACGCTCTGTTAATTATTACTTTTTAAATTTTGAAAAACAAATAGTAGTTTAACTAAAAACTAGAAACAACACTGTAAAATTATTAATGGAATAAACTGTTGCAAACAAGGGTTATTTAGAAACTAAACCTGTGTATCTTTCTTCATTTATGTAGGGGGAAAAAATTGTAAAAAAAATTGAAGTCTCAAAAAGGGGGAGCGACTTTTACACCAGTAAAACTCTAGTGATGCCTCTAGCTGTATCTGCTCTGAGTCCTTAACTCACACTACAAACCCAAACCCAAACCCAAAAATACAAAATATTTTTGTATATAATATTATGGTAGTGTGTTGTAGTTTGCCTACCAAGGCAAAAACATTACTTGTGAACCACTATGTTTGAGCCAAGAACGACGCAATCACTTGGTAGTTGTGCAAGTTCAAAAAAACCTTACTGATGAAATAGACAAAGGACCAAATCAAAACACTGACAGCCTGCTAATCACACTTAACAAAACGGTATTTAATAGTTTTCTTTTTTTTGTAAGTTATTTCTTCTACTCATAAAAAGAAAACACTATTAAATACTGTTTTGTTAAGTGCGATTAGCGGGTTGTCAAAGTTTTGAGTTGGTCCCAGCCAAAATCCAGATTTAATATCTTGAACTGAACAGTGCCGAAATGATTTTGCTCTTTACTAAGCTGTGCACTAATCAGTAATTACTTCTATCTTTGTATAAACATGAATGTATAATTAAGTTGACTAGTACAAATGCGATGTCCTGTCCATATGATATACACAATAACAATAGGGTATGAAATGGTACTGTTTATAAAATGTATTTTTTATTACATATCCTTATAGTTTAGGAAGCGATTTAATTTGCCATTCAAGTTACAAAACTTCAGCTGTGTATATGCAGTCACTCATTATAATGTAATTTATGCATGTTTACGTTATTTATTGATTTTATTCTTATGTTTTATCTATGATAATTGAGATTAATTACTGTGTACCTTATTATTGTATTTTGAGTTATTCTGTCTATGCTGCTACTTTAAAAATGACTCTATCTGAGTTATTGTTTATACTCGATCAGACTGTGAATCTCACGGCTCTCAGAAATTAAAGCCGGTTTAATTTAAACGCACTGTGTTTGTGTTCACAGCCAGTGGCCAGAGCAGCAGAGAACTGTCGCTTTCGTGGGTTATGGATCCATCCACTGTGTTGTACATTTTCCATATTCAATGGGACTTCGTTGTTTATCCTCTTTACACCATTTTATAGTACAAACAATGTGATATATACAAGCAATATAGACACACAAAAATTTGATATTTTAAGTACACAGCGACAATAATTGTAAACAAGGCAGACCTTTTATCCAGTAGAGATTGGGTTTATTGAACATTTTAAATTTTGTTGCGTAAGAGATTATTTTCAATGTTTTCTCATAACCCCAAGTATAGGAAAATCTGCCCCCTGACCCTTGGGCACAACCAAAAATTTTACAGACCCGGCACCTGTGACTAGAAATCCATAAAATCCATAATTATTATATAGTCAGTAGGCACTGATATCAAAGTCATATCAGATGGTTTGAATCACACAGTCCCAATACAGTTTAAAACAGCAACTTATATTAACATCATACAAGCACTAATATCACTCACTGTTAACTGTGTTGTGTTTCGTGTGGGTGTAATAGAACTTGGACTTTTGTTATTTGGTTTCGGGTCAAACCCGAGGATTATAAACAAAGTGATACACGCCGTTGTAATAACATGGACAAGGAGCCATTGGCTCTAAGGCAAAAAGTTAGTCTGGAGACCTGTCTAGGCTGCTGGTTGACAAAAGAAAACAGCGTTTTCTGAATAAATAAATAGTTATTATTAAGTTAAACTATGTTTTTTCTTTCTGTTGCCAATAATTATATATGCATCCTAAGCAAAATTACACACCCCACACTTAAGTTTGACTTAAGTTTAGTGGCCTTGGCGTCCTCTACAAATTTATTGAACTGAAGGCCAGTTTGGCCTTGCCCTTTTTTGTTGCCAATTTAGAGCCCTGTGTGTATATATATATATACACACACATGTTTATAGATAAGCTTCAGGTTTATAGACATTGTTTTTCACTTTGATAGAAGCCGTGATCTGGACTACAGAGCCGGTGTAGTGTTAGAAAGTGGTACGTCGTCAGAATGTGGTTACATGTACTAAAACGTGACCCGTGTAATGTCAGAAAGTGGTACGCTGTCAGATTTTGGTACAGGTGCAATCAATTGCAATCTGAAGGGTGTTTTCCTATTGTCAAAAAAAGGTACATTTACCATTAATTATACAGATTTTTTTGCAAACTTAAACTGGAAACAGACAATCAATTTCTCTAAGAAAAAACTATTTGCCATCACAAAGTTGAACATGTAAAAAAAAAAATTACAAGATTTCAGCCAGATGACAATGGACAATCAAAATATCGAAAGTGTTTTAAAGAAGTGAAAAACAAAGGGGGAAATGTCACCAATTTATTGAAAGATCTTTCAGATCGCCACCAAAGTTTACGTTTTTCTTTTACTATAGTTTCTTCAGTTCTTTTAGTTTAAGTAATTGAATCCCTATTTCGTATTACTTATAAAACAAGGCACAGCAGAGATAACGAATAAAACAGGAATGTGTTAGAAGCTGATCAAAAAGGAATTCACTGATTTGTTTATTTTGTCATTACAGTGCAGTTGCTAGAAGCTGCAAAAATATAATTTTCCGACGTGTAATTAAAATTCTATCACTTGTCAAAAATGTTAGGGATGTTTTTATATTCTTTGGATTTTGTGTTAATCCGTATTTTATGTGCATGTAATGTGATAAGCTGTGAAACTCATGTGTTTTGAATTGCATGCATGAGTGGTGGAAAGACCAGGATGAATACAGACTTCACTGTCAGCACATCAGTTTCACTACAGATAACAGGATCAATGTGATGCTTCACCTGCAGATGAAAGCACAGGACCTATAAAGCATTCAAGTCACACTGCAAAAGTCTGCCAATGCAGACAGGTTCAGCATGAAAGCAATTAAAAGCACTTACAGTTTATTATAGTAACCAGAGTGGTTGTCTTTTGTCTAATTTACTTTCTTTGTAAGATTTTTAACAACCAAACGAGCATGATGGGCCGAATGGCCTCCTCTTGCTAATAAAATATCATATTCTTATTTAAGGTGCACTGGGACATTGTTTTGACAGAGACATTTGGCTTGAATACGCATAAACAGAATTCTGTTCTAACAGCATGTAAAAGTAAGGCATCTACATTAGTAGCCTGTTTGTTTTAGAAATGTAGGATTAAATATAATGCTTAACTTTTAAATTGTTCACTATTGAATTGTGTTTTTAGTAAAGCAGTTCTTTGCCAGGGTGGCAAAGTGGTGATTGATTACAGGTGCGTGCAGTGCATAGTGGATACAAGAAGACACAGACAATGATGGTTCAGGTGCAAGGGTGTTTATTGATTTATTATACAACGCAGCTTACAGGCAAGCACGCAGGCACCCGGCCAGACTACAGGGGTCGCTGGTGCGCAGTGACCCGAGGACACCCTGGCCGACCTAAGCCGCCCCCCCCCCGGGGGACGCTCGGCCAATTGTGCGCCGCCCCCTGGGAGCCCCATCCACGGTCGGAAAAGGAATAGCCTGGACTCAAACTCACGACGTCCAGACTATAGGGCGCATTTACTATCACTTTAGTGTCTTAACAAGTTGTTGTATTTTAAGCAGTTGAATATGGTAGCAACTAACTTGCTCCTAAAATAGAAGTAGCACCCAGCAATTGAATTTGGCGACCAATTTTCTTTGACCTGGAGCCATTGGCTCCTAAGCAAAAACTTTGTCTGGAGCCCTGATTTGTAATTTTGTTTTAAAAAATGTATTTTAAAGAATAAACAGGAAACAAAAGCAAAACAGGCCATGAAGCTTATTTGACCAAAAGTGATTTACCAATATTATTGCAAACACTTGCAAAAGCAAGTGAGACAATTATGTGATTTTTGTGTTTCATGCTTAATTTACTGTATAGTGATGCATATTGTATTGTGACCTTTGTATCGCGATACATATCGTATCGTGAAGACACTGCCGATACCCAACCCTACACGTGGCCATGCAAAGTTTCATCAAATTTGTCATGCGACTATACTGTAACCTGCAATAACCCAGACAATAATGTGTCAGTGCTGTGAACATGATTTACATTCACCATAGAGTAATAAATTCTTGCAACAAATGTCTGTTTAAATGTTACTGAATTTTGATTTCTTCATTCGCCCAACCATTGAGAAACAAGACATACTAGGTCACTAAGACCTCAATAACTTTTTTTGTAATCAAAAGTGGATGAGGGGTACTTACGATATAACTAAAAATGCATGCATGACATGTTGTACAGGCACCTCTACTTGAAGAAGGGATGAAGTGCAGAAAGAAGCACAGAGGGGAAGTGGTGTAAAACAAGGAAAGACTGGTTATTTTCCTAAATGAGTTGGGATGGGGGATTCTGGATATGTTATTAAGTGTGGAATGCTGCGACTCTGACTGGGTGCCTGGCACTGCAGGACGCTCTAATCTCCACTAAAAGAAACTGGGAGGAAATTCACTTCTGCATCTGTATGGCAGTGATACATTACACCCTCCTCACTATAGAGATGTCCTAACAGCCTTTTGTTAGAGATGCTGTGCTGTTAGTATTTGAAAGTGATTTAATCTGTTAACCACACTGCCCCCTAGTCTCTCAGCTATAAACACTGGGGGCACGCTGTTAGTTTATGGAGGGTCCTTGAGGAACCATTCCAATTGAAACTTCCTAAATGTTTAATGACCTGTTTCTAATATTTTCTTCAATTACTATACTAGTCAACCAGTCCTCTGGGGATTGATGGCAATAAAATTGAGCAACCAACAGCTACCACCAAATACAACTCCAGTAATGGTACTTAAAACTGTAAAGTGTAGTTAGACTGCAGGCAAACTAAAATGAAACTGCAGCTCACTATAACTGTACTGCAACTTCCACTTCTGATATAAACTCACTTTTCACAATTTACTGTCAGTAAACATGGTCTCAATGAAACTCAGTTTTTTCATGTATAAGTAATGTCATGATATTCGTATCATGTAAAGTCAACTCATGTAGTCCCCTTACTTTTCTTACTTTCAACAATCCTTTCCTCAATGTTGCAATGATGACAAAGAAAAAGCAATACATTAATTATAAAATGGACGCATTTCAAAAAGTTACATTACTTAATATATAGATTTTGGTTGGTTCAATACAGTTAGATCAGTTCCTAAAATAGGGACCCCCAGTGTATCAATAGCCAGTCGTTATGGTAAAGCATATAAAAAAAAACATGGTATACCCATCATGTGAAAAGCATGGAAAAACACAAAAAAACCCAGTGCAAATTAACCTTGGGAATAAGGGTCGGTCAATTCTCATTAAGACGAACTCGGATAAAACAATTTCCTGTTGCTATGAATTCTCTACATGGTCCCGGACAAATTTAACAGCTTATTGTGAATTATTTCTTATAATAATACAAATTCACTAAACACAATCTGTTTGTGCAAATTATTCTGGAGTCCTGGGAGAAAATGTGAATAAAATGAATTGCCCTAGTTTGAACAGCTGAGTAAAGGATATTAGGAAACGTATTAACTAGCATCCACATTAGCGCCCCTGTACTTTAGTGCTGTTTTGGGATGACTGATTCTATGTAGCATTTTGAGTTGCCATAGTGCTCATGCAACAATTCCATTACCATGAAGCATAGAATGAGAGACCAGCGCAAAAAATGTGCAAGAAAAAGAAAGATGTTGCTGCAGATTCCTGCAAAGACTTTGTCAACCATTCTGAAAAACTGGAATACAACAATACAGCAAAACTGTGGATGCAAGTTGTCAGCGTTTCTGATTTGCGCAATACCCTGATGTTTTTTCGTGAACAATATTTTATTTGTGTGGAAACATAAAATTAAAAATTTAAAAATTTAAAGCAATTATATGATAAATATTAAATACATACAATGAATATGACATAATAACACTAACATATATGTACACAAATAATAACAATAATAGCATAAATATCAGTTAAAAAAAAGTTATGACATGGGGGGGTGCCTCCTCAGAAAGCAGAGCACCCACTGCATCCCCTACTAACTCACCCTCCTTCTCCAGCTTCTCTCCCCTCTCAGACCCTGACCTCTCCTCCCTGCTCCAGGGTCACAAACCCACCACGTGTGCCCTGGACCCCCTCCCCACTCACCTCTTTCAAGCTGCTGCTCCTGCTCTACTTCCCTTCATCTCCTCCCTTCTCAACACCTCTCTCCTTTCTGGTCTCTTTCCCTCTGCCTTCAAACAAGCCTCTATCACTCCCCTCCTCAAAAAACCTACCCTCGACCCCACCTCCCTCCAGAGCTACCGTCCTGTCTTCCTCCTACCCTTCCTCTCCAAAACCCTCGAGCGGGCTGTACACCGCCAGCTCTCTGCTTTCCTGTCCAACCACTCTCTGCTCGACCCTCTCCAATCTGGCTTCCGCTCTGCTCACTCCACTGAAACCGCCCTCCTGTCTGTCACCAACTCACTAAGCTGCCTCTCTCTCCTCTGTCCTAATTCTCCTCGACCTCTCTGCTGCCTTTGACACTGTCGATCACTCTATTCTACTAAGCTCTCTCGCTGACCTGAGAATCTCTTGCACTGCTCTGGCCTGGTTCTCCTCCTACCTACCAGGTAACCTGGCGTGGAGCAACCTCCACACCTCACCCTCTCTCAACAGGGGTCCTCTCCTGTTCTCTTTCTTCACCCGCTCCCTGGGCCCCCTCATCGCATCCTATGGTTTCTCATATCATTTCTATGCTGACGATACTCAGATGTTCCTTTCCTTCCCCACCTCTGACTCCACCATCCCCTCCCGTATCTCTACCTGTCTATCTGCTATCTCCTCCTGGATGCACTCGCATCACCTCAAACTCAACCTCTCTAAATCTGACCTCCTTTTCTTTCCCTCCTCCTCCCCCTCCTCTGATCTCTCCTCTCTATCTCCGTTCCTCTGGAATCTACCACACTCTCTCCCTCCTCCTCAGCTAAGAACCTCTGAGTCACCCTGGACCCCTGCCTCTCTTATTCCCAGCACATCTCCACTCTGGCACGCACTTGCCAATTCTTCCTGAGCAACATACAAAGAATCCGACCCTTCCTCACCAACTACGCCACCCAGTTCCTGGTCCAGGCCCTGGTACTCTCCTGCCTAGACTACTGCAACTCCCTCCTGGCTGGCCTCCCTGCGTCAGCCACCCGTCCGCTCCAGCTCATCCAGAACTCCGCTGCTCGCCTGGTGTTCTCTCTGCCTTGCTTCTCCCATGCAACTCCACTGCTCCTCTCACTCCACTGGCTCCCGATCACCGCTCGCATCCAGTTCATTACTATTGTACTAGCCTACAGATGCCTTGACCAGACTGCACCCAGACTCTCATCTCTCCCTACACCCCCACTCGACCTCTCCACTCCTCCTGCGCTAGAAGACTGGCTCTACCTCCTCTACGCTCCCCTGCTTCCAGAGCCTGCTCCTTCTCCACCCTCGCCCCGCAGTGGTGGAATGACCTTCCTACAGATGTCAGGACTGCCCAGTCCCTGACCACCTTCCGGCGCCTCCTCAAGACTCACCTCTTCAGACAGCACCTGTAGAACCCCTTTTTCTTTTTCCTCTGGACACATCACTCTTCCTTAAATGCGCTTTACTTGCTCTTATCTGCCCCCTATTTTACTGCATTTAATCCTGTACTTTAGAGTACTGTAATCTGTCAAGTGTTATTTAATCTGTAGTATTTTGTATTTATTTATATCCTGATGTAACTATCACTGACACTGTTATCTGCTCTGTTATTGAATCGTATTTTGTCATACTTGTACTTGCTAGAACCAAAGTCATTGTATTTATCTTGCTCTTAATTGTATTATTACTTGTACTGTGATTCTTGAAATGTATTTTTTGTTTACGACTGTAAGTCGCCCTGGATAAGGGGCGTCTGCTAAGAAATAAATAATAATAATAATAATAATAATAATAATAATAATAATAATAATAATAATAATAATAATGATTTCCATTACATGAGAGTAGATGTTAAAACTTCATGCTGATTTGAACTTGGCTCTCGCCAAGATAAGCACCAACTAAGACGTAGCTTCACAGTAAACTAATGTGATCCATATGTGTCTCCATCCATTTGCGCTTCCTTCCATATGATGATGTAGATATCCTTTTGTCTGGTGTTGATGGCTGAAGTGTAATGCTGACTCCAGGGATCAGCTTATTGCCTCCCTAGCGCATCAGCACACACAACGGCTGCGATGCTGGCTCCGGGGATCAACTATAGTGCGATCTCCCCAGCACATCAGCATGACAACCGTCTGGATTGAGCTAAGTAGGGTACATCTCTGGGGTCTTCAAGTGGGCACCTTCCATCCTCGGTGTTTCGTCGACTAGCCCACGACACCTCAAGAGGGCTCGACGGTGATGCTGGCTTACTTACCCGTACATCAGCGTTTCTTGAGATCCCCAGCCAGAATCTTTCCGTCTCAACCACAGCCAGTTGCTGCTCCTCTCTACTGCTTCAGATAAGTTCTTCAGCACCCAAAAGGGGGGAGGCCGAGCATAAGTTCTTCAATAGTTGTTGCAGAAGCATACATGCCAACAATCTCTATATGGTCGGGACAGTCCCGATTTCCTAGCAAATGTCCCGTGTCCCGGTGCATAGGAAGAAAGTCCCGATATTTACCCATAGAAAAGAGGGGTATGTCTATTATATGATAATGGGGGTATGTCTATTATATGATAATGAGTGTTTTTTGCGTATGACTCCTCCCATGTGTATGATGCATATGCCCTCCACCCCCACCCCCCGGAGACGAGCGTCCCGCTGAACAGTTTCCAAATGTTGGCAAGTATGCAGAAGACCAAGTATTAATTGTGGCTGAGATGGCGTAGTGCAGCAATACCCTGATGTTCAGGACATTTTGTTTTTTTGGTTTAAAAATGCATGTAATCAGAATGGGACATGCAGATTTCAAGTGCAGTTCATTTATAATGCATACATTTTAAAAGTTTACTTACATCCGTATTTTCAGTAAAATGCACATTACTTTTAAATGTACTATACTTTGCATTGTAATTGATATTTGATTTCAGTGTTACCGTAATTTCTATAAAAATTGACAATATGCATTTGGCTTAGACTAATTCGTATTAATGAGAGTTAACATGCTGTACAAATCAGAATAAAAACATAGATTGTTACCTAATGCTGCAATGAGAAATGCAGAGAAATTAAACACTACTCACAGAACAATAACACAAACCAGATGAGCTTTTCATAAAGTTTTGGGGGGGAAAAAACAGCACACAGTCTCCTTAATCCACTTAAAATCTAAAATTTCAAACAGTTATGAAAATATTTTCCCTTGAAATGCGCTCCAGATGAAGGAGCCTGTTCAGCCCGTCTAGGCTTTTTTTTTTTTTTTTAAGGCCTGCATTTCCACAGCAACCATGAGGGCAGATTTACAGACATCTAATTTCTCCCGGCCCCCTAAACAAGCGAGCGGCCATCACAAAGGGCTGCCCTCTAATCCATTTAGGACACAAAGGCATGTGAGTAGCTGAGATCTTCTGTGCACACTAGGGAAGGTGATTATACTTTAGATGGAGGGTAACTGTGAAGGTGGAATAGCCTTTAAAAATCTGTTTTCTTTATTTGTATGGGTCTTTGACACATCTAAATAGAACATTCTGGATTTAATAAAGGAATACTTTTTAATTTCACATAGATTTTTGAAACCTGTTAAGGTTGCAAGTGAAATATGTTATCTTGCCATGTCTTTTACTGATATTACTGCCTCTCTTTCATTGCAATATACTGGTATGTCTCAATCTTTGGCACTCTTCTCAATGTATAGTCTCCTACATCATTTTATAAGTGTGTAGAGTACCACTGTAATTGCATAGTAAATGCACGTTGAAAACATTGGATAGCATGATAAAAAATTGAAAGCAGAGTCATGAGGAAACTGAAAAGTTACTTTGTACATTTACTATCGTTTTATTTACATTATAGGAGCGCCACATCCAATCTTTTAGATGGTCTTTTTATGCCTCTCTTAGATAACACTTAAATCTATGCATAACACTTCTTACACTCACAGACCAATAGACTCTACAACTAGAGAAAGATAAATAAATATGAACAGTGATAGATTGTGAGTGTTGTCAGCCCTGTAGCCCCACAGCTTAGTCTCCAGCACTCACCCTCACAGTATAAACTCAGAGACAGATAGATGGGGCACAGAGACAGACAGGCTCTTTCCCTCTGTAGCGTGCTGCTGGCCTCCACATGTGCTGCTGCAGCTGCTGCTCTTGCCGTGGCTGTGTCTGAGTCTGCGGTGCGTTGGCAGCCAGATGGATCTGCGGTGCAGGGGTGAGCGAGTGAGTATGGCGCCGCTGTGGTTAGCAGGCGGCCTCACAGAGACGCTGGCTCTGTCCCGGCCCTATTTTTGACTCCAGCTTGCTCTCTGCACTAACAGAGGGAGGAGGCGGACGGGCCCTTGCGTGACAAGGGGAAATGAAAAAGTGAACACAGCCTGTGGTTTATTTTGAACCCCTACTTGCCAAAACAGCAAGCCCTCTTTGTTATTTCCTTGCCAATGTGAAAAACAAAGTCGATCTTTTACTCATATAAATATAGAGACAGAGATAACTAAAATATTGGGTGTGTGTGCTTGTGTTCATGTGTACATATTTAATTCCCTGTCACTGTTTGATATTTGTGACAGGGTACACACCGCCCCTGTGTGTATTATATTATTTGGTGAATTATTATTTAAAATGTATGAGTTCAGTGTTTGTTTCTGTTGTGTTTAAACCTTTTATTTTTCAAAAATCTGCACACCAATGTATTCATTCATACATCAGTGCTGTCTGTGTGTGCTACTTCTTCCGGGTCTGACATCACCACAAAACCATCTTGTCACATATGGTGTCCTGCATGGGATTGACAACGCCTCCAAGACTCAGGCCAGGAGAAGTATTGCAGTTGCACATTTTTTTGTTTTGTTTTGAACTGGGTCTCCTGAAGAAGAAAAAAAAGACATATCAGACCTGGTTCTATAATCAGGTGCGACAGGAGGTTGAGGTGGTACTGCAGTGTGAAAAGTGCAGGGAGTTTGGGCATCTTCAGGGGGAAAGCCCATGCGAGGACCCCCTTTTCTGCGAGTTGGTCCGCTGGGAAGAGGCGGACACCTCGGACGACTGGTTCCACCTCAAGAGGCGAGCTAAGGAGCCTGAGCGTCCAGGGCTCCTTAGCTCGGGGGCCAGGTAGCCACAGCCCAAGAGGGGTAAGCCCGCGTCTCCAGCACCCAAAAGGGGGGAGGCCGAGCATTCACAGACCAATAAGGGGAAGCCCGCGTGTCCAGAGCCCAAGAAAGGCAAGCCCAAGTCTCCAGTGACCAAGGGAGAGCTGCACCAGTCTCCAGCGACCGAGGGAGAGCCGCACCAGTCTCCAGCGACCGAGGGAGAGCCACACCAGTCTCCAGCGACCGAGGGAGCGCTGCACCAGTCTCCAGTGACCGAGGGAGAGCTGCACCAGTCTCCAGCGACCGAGGGAGAGCTGCACCAGTCTCCAGTGACCGAGGGAGAGCTGCACCAGTCTCCAGTGACCGAGGGAGAGCCGCACCAGTCTCCAGCGACCGAGGAAGAGCCACATCAGTCTCCAAAGATAGACTACCTGCTGCTCCTACCTCCACCGCTAGAGGGAGACTACCTGCAGCTCCCACCTCCATCACCCGAGGGAGACCACTTGCTACTCTCGCCTCCACTGCCAGAGGGAGACTACCTGCAGCTCCCACCTCCACCACAAGAGGGAGACTACCTGTTGAGCCCGCCACCGCCTCCCAAGGATCAACTCCTGCCCGAGCCTGCAACGCCTAGTGCTGCCGAGCCTGCATCACCTGGGGAGGCCTGTTCGTCATCGCCAGGGCAGGCCTGCTCACCATCCCCTGGGGAGGCTAGTTCAACAACCCCCGGGGATGCCTGCTTGTCATCACCCGGGGCTTTGTTGTTTCCAGCAGCAGCATTTGTGCTGCAGAAATTCTGGGTAAGGAGCCCAAGAGAAGGGAGACCTACTGAGAAGGGGGGAGAGATGAGGAGACCACCTCCACCCACAATAGTTGCACTGTCGCAGTGCCATTGGCAGCATTCACTGCCACGACTGCCTTTGCTGGAGGAGCCAACCTTGATGCTGTCAGCATTGCCGCTGACAGCATGGCCGCTGTTAGCATTGCCGCTGCCAGCGTTGCCACTGGCAACATTTCCGCTGCCAGGACCGCTTATGCTGGAGGAGTCAGCCTTACCGTAGTGCCCTGGCTGGAGGAACCAGTCGTGGTGCTGTCAGCATTTCCGCTGCCAGCATTGCCACTGCCAGCATTGCCAAGAGCAGTATTTCCACTGCCAGGATTGCCCAGGCTGGAGAAGCCAGCCTTGCCTCTGTCAGCATTTCCGTTGAGGCCATGTGTGCCATGTGGGGGAGAAGTGTGATGGGGTACACCCCACCCTGGTGTGTATTATTTGTTGAATTATTATTTTAAATGTATTGTTTGTGGGTAAAAGCACACCGTATTATAATTATTGTTTACAGCTTGGATGGGGTTAAAATGCCCCATCCAGATAAAATCGTGAGAATGCGTGGTCATCAGCGGGTGATTATTGACAAACTGGCTGTTGACCATGCATATGAGCCATTTAATCCCTATGCCACAATATAAAAACCTGCAGCTTTGGCTAAAGGTTGACTGTGTTCAGAGGCGGAATGAGACGTGAGTGAAAAAGAAACTAAAAGCTTAAACATAACAATTGCTACGCATGCTGATTATACACTAGCACGATACTTGTTTTGTTTCGTTTCGTGTCTTGTTTTGGCTACTGTGCCATTTTGTTTTGAGTTCAGTGTTTGTTTCTGTATTGTTTAAACCTTTTATTTTTCAATAAATCTCCGCACCAGCGCATTCATTCATACATCAGTGTGTTACTTCTTCCAGGTTTGACGCCACCACAAAGCCATCTTGTCACAGTCTTACATTCCTCCTGTTGTATTTATTGGTCTAAAACAGTTTAGCAGGAAACTCTCCTCTGGGATCAATCATCTTGTTTACAAGTATGTCCTGGGGGATTGGAAAAGAAACAGCTGCCTCTAGTTGTATCTTAAATGATCAAAGTAAAGAGTGAAACAGTGTTTCAGTGCTATCTCTGCATTGCCAGCAGACAAAGTTATTGAACAGAACAGCTAATAACTTGCCTTCTTTCTGTAAGGTAAATGCTACTCTAATGAAAAACAGCCTCTTCTACAACCAGCCCTTACACTGCTTTGGTACAAAAGCCACCAAACCACTGACACACACCTAAGCAGAATGCACAAAGTCACACTGGGAGTCTTATGCAAGCTAGTTTAATTTTAGATACTGTATTAATTTAATTTTGCAAAGTACTTTTTGCTTAGATATATAAAACAATGTTGGCTTTATTTTCATTTCAAGTTTTTTTGATACATTATGAGTTTTGGTGCACATTCTATTCTTATTAAAAGCCAATAGTTTTCTTAAAATATGTATGTGTTTTAGTTTTTTAACCAGAAGCTTATGTTATTTTAAAGTGTATTTTCTGTGGCAAAATGGGGGTTGCTTTTTCACTTTCGTAACCTTTATCAACATCTTCTAGTAAAAGTAACAGTACTTGAAACCACAGATAGGTTAAAATAGGGTGGTGCCTGCATATTTATTACCAAAACCAAAACAAAACAAACAAAAGCTAAGTTGGAGCACTTGCTAAACTAATACAAGTTTTCTAGCTAACAATTGGACGGCTAGACAATTTACCGATTCACCCAAACAATGACAGGTTTAAACACAATTTAAGTGAGTTTACCCTCACGGGTCTATCTGCAGGTCCTCACCTTCATACAGACAACACAACTAACATTGCAGACCTGTTTCAATACCTGCCTGCTTGATCACAGGCAGGTTAAATTAGGTACCGAGGTACACTGGGGCATGTAGATCCTGCGACCCATTTTACCCCCAGGACAACATTTTCCTTTTTCCTCCCCCTACTCTGTTACAATACATACATACATACATATGTACTGTGACGGGGTACCCCCGCCTTGGGTGTATTTGGTTTATTTGGTATAGTTTGGGTTATGTAATACAGGTGATTTAAAATGTATGTGGGTATGTGTGTACGGGGAAGTCACAAATAGTTCACGTGCAGACTGTGCCTGGACTCAATTGAATGATTAGCAATCGAGTCCTGGCACGGCTGCATAAATGAAGCACCAATTTCTCACTCGGGTTGGGTGTTCAGAGGTGGAACGAGTGCGCGAGACAGTAAGAATTAAAGAAATATAACAATTGCTACTCGTGCTGGCTTTAAACAGGGGTAGCAGTGTGGAGTACTGGTTAGGGCTCTGGACTTTTGACTGGATGGTCGTGGGTCCAATCCCAGGTGGGGGCACTGCTGCTATACCCTTGAGCAAGGTACTTTACCTAGATTGCTCCAGTAAAAACCCAACTGTATAAATGGGTAATTGTATGTTAAAAAATAAATAAATAATGTAATTGTATGTAAAAATAATGTGATATCTTGAAACAATTGTAAGTCGCCCTGGATAAGGGCGTCTGCTAAGAAATAAATAATAATAATAAACAATGTTTGTTTGTGTTTGAGTATTTGTATTTGAGAATTTGTCTCTGTTTGAGTATTTATTTTGCTCACTGTGCCGTTTTGTTTTTTAATTGTTACTGAAAAGTGTTTTGTTTTATGTTCTGACGTCACCCACAAGCCTATCCGTAACATATGGTGTCAGTGTGGGATACAGTGCCTTCACAATACGCAGGCCAGGAACAGTACTGCGGGTGACATTTTTTGAAAAGGAAAAAAAAATTGTGTGTGATTTTTTTGAAAAAAAAGGAGAAAATGGGATGGGTTGAAGAAATGGAGCGGTGGCACCAGCTGGAAGCCGAAGGGGGTCCGTGGTGCCTTGCATGCCTGGAGCATGGGCACCTCCTGGATGTATGCCCCTGGGATGTATGCCCCTGGGAGGAGCCCAGTGGAGAGACGCACCAGTCCCCAGTGACTGAGGGAGAATCGCACCAGTCCCCAGCGACCGAGGGA
This sequence comes from Acipenser oxyrinchus oxyrinchus, assembly GCA_030684275.1. Taxonomy (NCBI): domain Eukaryota; kingdom Metazoa; phylum Chordata; class Actinopteri; order Acipenseriformes; family Acipenseridae; genus Acipenser; species Acipenser oxyrinchus. The sequence continues at coordinate 36,890,823 of CM060255.1, forward strand.
GAACCGCACCAGTCCCAGGCGACCGAGGGAGAACCGCACCAGTCCCCAGTGACTGAGGGAGAGGCGCACCAGTCCCCAGCGACTGAGGGAGCGCCACACCACCTCAGTGATAGAGGGAGACTACCTCCTGCTCCCACCTCCACCGCTAGAGGGAGACTACTCGCTGCTCCTACCTCCACCACCAGAAGGAGAAGAGCTGCCGCTACCTCCACGACCAGAGGGAGACTACCTGTTGCTCCCACCACCACCACCAGAGGAGCTGAAGTTACCTCCCGAGGGTCAGAGCCTGCCATCGCCTCCCAAGGGTCAACTCATGCCCTGTCTTATAAAGCTTAGGGCTGCCGAGCCAGCAACGCCTAGGGCTGCCAAGCCTGCAACACCTATTGCTGGGGAGGCCAGTTCGCCATCGCCTGGGAAAGCACGTTCACCATCACCCGAGGATGCCTGCACGTCACCACCCGGGGATGCCTGCACAACATGGCCTGGGGCTTTGCTGTGTCCAACAGCAGCAGTTCTGGAAATTCTGGAGCCGGAGCCCAAGAAAAGGGAACCGCTGGCTACAGAGAAGGTGGGGGGAGAGGTGTGGAAACCACCTCCATCCGCAATAATTGCACTGCCTGAGTACGCATGGCGCCGCTGCCACTGCTGGAGTGTCCCGCACTGAGGGCAGCATTACCGCTGCCAGCACCTCCATCACTGCTGGAGGACGCAGCGCCACTGCCACTGCCAGAGTGTCCTGCGTGGAGGGCAGCATTACCGCTGCCAGCACCTCCATCACTGATGGAGTATGCAGCGCCATTGCCACTGCCACTGCCAGAGTGTCCTGCGTGGAGGGCAGCATTACCGCTGCCAGCACCTCCATCACTGATGGAGTATGCAGCGCCATTGCCACTGCCACTGCCAGAGTGTCCTGCGTGGAGGGCAGCAATGACCGCTGCCAGTGCCAATGCCACGTCTGGAGTGCCCAGCACCTCTGTTACTGCCGGAATGTCCTGCGCGGAGAGCAGCGTTACCGCTGCCCGCACCACCGCCACTTCCGGAGTGCGCCGCACCGCTGGAAGATCTGCCTTTGCTGGAGGATACAGCCTTGGCGCCGTCAGCATTGCCGCTGCCAACATTGCCGCTGCCAACATTGCCAATTGCAGCATTTCCGCTGCCAGGATTGCCCTAGCTGAAGGAGTCCGCCGGTGCGCTGTCAGCATTTCCACTGACAGCAATGTCGCTGTCAGCATTGCAGCTGCCAGCGGTGCCACTATTATTATTATTATTATTATTATTATTATTATTATTATTATTATTATTATTTATATCTTAGCAGACGCCCTTATCCAGGGTGACTTACAATTGTTACAAGATATCACATTATTTTTACATACAATTACCCATTTATACAGTTGGGTTTTTACTGGAGCAATCTAGGTAAAGTACCTTGCTCAAGGGTACAGCAGCAGTGTCCCCCACCTGAGATTGAACCCATCAAGAGTCCAGAGCCCTAACCACTACTTCCACCCCGACTGGAGGAGCCAGCCTTGCTTCTGTCAGCATTTGTTCTGACAGCGTTGCCACTGGCGACATTGCCACCCGTGGGCCCAGGACTATGACAGAGACTGTTGGGTTTTTAAGGGGGGAGGTGGCCTTTGAGGCCATGGGAGATGTGTGACGGGGTACCCGCAATAAACTCATGCACCAGCGCATTCTACCACAGTACTGTGTCCGGTCTCTTCCTGGTCTGATGTCACCCACAAGCCTATCCGTGACACGTACATACACACATACATGCATACATACATAGACAATAACATACACATCACTGTCTTATCATAATGTCTGAGCAGTTCAATGTGTGCAGTGCTGCCAAAAAGGCTGTCCGGATGCTTTGATACTGTCCTTGATAGTAGTGTGGTCTGCCAGTTTCAGATAATTCCCAGGAGAAGTTTGTCTTTCTCCCAACCATTGCATTTCATCCAGCACAAAATCATAATTTTTCAGACAGGATTCCTGGTACTCCCATGCCTTCATGCCTCTATTGCATTAACAGGGACCAAGTTAAGCTATTTTAACTACACAGCAAATATAACTGCTTGTATAATACCACTATTAAATTGCCTGGAGTCTATAGAAATGCTTATAACCAGCCATTGCAGTAAGAGGAATTCTGTCACTGTAATTAAACATACAATCCAGTTGGTTGTGTCATTGCTTGTACAATAGCTCCACGACAGGTACAGAAACCCTGTTACTGCCTGGGGCCTTCATTCTGTTAAGTGAGCTGGTCTTTAAAGTACATCCCCATCCATGGTAGTGGCCAAGGTTCACTAAAGAGATAGCTGCCTGTACCAAACACTGTCACAATCCAGATACTAAGGGAATAGCAAATCCCTAGTTTAATAGCCCTTCCACTTATATGTAATGAAAAGACAATCCATTGCAGCACTGCCTAGGATTACAAGGTGTTGCAGTGGCTCATTCAGCACAAATGCTCTGAACCAGTCCTAAGAGCCTTCTCTTCCCTTTTTCAGATTGTTATGTTGTGTATCTAGCTCTTTGGGGTAAAATATTTCAGATGCTGTAGATTGCTGATTACATCCATTCACTTTAGCCCATCAGCACCATAACATCATATCACGACCTATGTCAGGATACAGTATGTCAGGAAATTGTAGTGTATCATTGTGGACCCTCAAACTGACGTCACAATCACTGCCAGAGAGTCAGGTCTAGCTGGTTTGCAACCCCCTCCTACCCCTGCAGTTGTGTGGCTCGTTTGTATCTGTGCTATTTCCTATTCTTCTCTCCTATTACCGATAAGGCATCTTGTCAACAGAAGGAGAGAAAAAAGCAGCCTAACTCGATTAGATTTAATTAGCAATACATTTTCCACAACAGAGATAAAGGCTATCTTTAAAGAAAATGCTTTCCTTTAAAAATCTGAGCTACCCAACCCCCACCCCCACCCCCCTTTAGGTATTTTATCAGTAAAGCTCAGCTAGGTTACAGGGTCCTGTCAATGTCACTCGGCTATCAAACTGTCTGGAAGAAAAAAGATTAATGATGTTAAAAAGTAGAGGCCTGGGTCTCTATCCATTTAGCTTACACATATGTTTCTTTAGAGTTTTTACAAAATCGAGGCGTGTTATTCTAACTGGACCACCATTTGATCTGTTCTATTGGTGTTTTGAGGGAGAGCATCAGACAGGCAGAGATAGAGCTCTTAATTACGAACAGGGTTAGTATTTAATAAGGATAAGGAATGGGAAGAATAATTATAGGAAGTGGAGGCTGTGAGTGGATTGTCAGATAAGAATTTTGAGGAACCCTGCACTAAATTATGAAGAATTTTCACTTTGTTTTATTAGTTTTTTTCTGTTTTGTTTTATTTTATCTAGAATTGGTTAAATAAAAATGACAGTCCTACAGTAAAATCTTATTGATGGTAAAATGAGATAGAGGACAGGCTCAAAACAGGAAAAACAACACATTAAAAAGTGACTTGCATTTCTATATTCTGAAGGGAAACATCTTGCCTTAATAATTTATTAAAAGAAGAGATTTTCTACATCAGAAATGTATTGTCATTGCTAATGTTAGTGATGCTGTATGCAGATACCAGCATATAAAGCTATAAGATGTTAGATTTTCATAACCAATTGAATTGACACTCATATCTCCACAAGCAGTCCACACATACAGACAGGTCCTAGCAGGGGTGTGTCGTGTCTCTTTCTTTTTCTGCTTTTTGCTACATACGGCCTTTCTTTGGTTAAATAATTAAATTAATTAAATTCAGAGGATGGTTCCCTTCCCCCTGTGCTCTAGCTGGTGAGCCTGTTTGGGAGTGGTTGCTATGGAAGCGGCCTCATTGATATCCCAGTCGCACTCAAATTGAATAGTTCTCGTAGGTTTGCCGGAGTGGGGAGTGGGGAAGGGGGTCTTGTTAGCAATGGGGAAATGTCTTCATTCCCTCAGCAACCTGCTTGAGCAGAGAGAACATCTTTTGATAGAAAGATGAAAGTTATGAAGCCTCTAGTGCACATTGTATATGAGATGTATGCAGCAGACCAGCATCTTTCAGCTGCTGTACCCACCCAGTTGAGCCTGCAGTAATGATGTCCTTATCAACAGTAATTGTGTAAAAAGTCACCTAAAACCCACCAGTGCATTGTGATATCTACTGGAGTCGTCTGCATTCAGGGCTGGTGCTAGGAAACTTGCCTCCCTAGCATGGCATCCTTTTATCAGTCAGGTAATGATTTATTTATAGATTTTTTAATTGCTGTGTGTTCGTATATAACCTGTTTCTGTTTTGAAAAATGGTATGGATCATGTACAGATTTTAAATTGGGTTTCCCACTATATATGGGATTTTGAAAGGACTGTTTCATAACTTCAATAACGTCATCATTTTAAACTGTAATATGAAACGCCATCTGTATGCGCAGCAAATACACGAACACAAAATACAGTACTTCACAAGTTTATCCTTATTATTAATACATTCCTCAGTTGTAACTGAGATATACAAATGGCTTACCATGGCATACCATGGCTTACAATGGCATACTACACACCTGTTTAAATGCATTGGTGATGATGGGAGTCTGTAAATCTGAACTGCCTCAGCCTGTCCCGGTGTTATGCCAAATAGCGTCTCACCGGTGACACAGAGCCATCTGGTTACCTCAGTTATAACAACCTATGGGCAAGTAGGATGATTAGAATGGGATGACAGTAGCTTAACTAGTAGATAACAAATAAAAACCCAGGACGGGTTCCATTTAAATAGTATTACTTGTCTATTTACAGGTTAGTAATATTGCCAGTGTCATGTGATTCAGAGATGGGATTTGAACACATTTTATTAGCATCGGTATTTACTGTAAAAAATACTGTACATTCACATAGGTTTACATTATCAATACCAAATTATTGTTATGCTTACTTCTTGAAATTGCATCTCCATTATGCCCCTGTGTATATTTTGTGTTTTATGTTGTATGTGACGTGTTAATGTTGTCTGTTACATGTATTATTGAAGTGGTGCACAGAGTATGGGTAGCACAGGTGATATAAAATGTATATTTGTATTTAGGCACAGGGAAATGCACAATCACTCCAAATGCAGATTAAAATGGGTATTAGTATGGAAGCACACGGAGCACAATTAGTTCACATGCAGATGTGCGGAGATTCAAATTGAATGATTGATTAGCAATCGAGTCTCGGTACAGCTGCATAAAAGATGCAGTGTTTCACTCACTCTGGGTTGGGTGTTCGGTGAGTGGAGGACGGAAGAGAGAAGGAGAATTAAAATATAAATAACAATTGCTATTTCATGCTGGAAGCACCAGCACGGTACTTGTTTGTAAGTCTCACCGTGTTTGTTAGTGTCTGTCTGTTTTGGCCACCGCGCTGGTTTATTTTGTGTGTTTTGTTTAAACCTTTTATTTTTGTTGTTTAATAAAGAACTGAGTGCCCTGTAGCTGTTTGCCTGTGTGTTTCTGTTCCGGGTCTGACGTCATCCACCAGCCAATCTGCCACACAGTCATAAAGCAATTTTCTCTATAGAACGGCATAATAGATAGAACAAACTCAATTTACATCGATCACTTCATACCACGCAAAAGACCATGTTTGGATAGGATTCTTCGGTGCGATGCAAGTTACCGTGGTGCTAAACGTCATCAGAGCGGTGCTTCACACATGTTGCACATGCTAGTCCCGCAGTGACGCTCGTTTTTTTCTGGCTGCCCGCAGTACCGTCAGTGGATTAACCAATCACAGCCAAGTGGTGACAACCCGTGCTTGGCAGGAAAAATCATGAATGAAAGTGTTGTCTACGGAGGTGACCAAGCATCCTGAAGTGTTTGATCCCTCACATATTTCATACAAGGACAGGCAGGTCAGTATTTTATACATCGCCCCTGTTAAGCATCCTTTCTGTAGCCAATTTGATACTGTTATCACTTTTTGCTTTTTTTATTATTTCTGTAGTTCAGTAGTAGGCTACTTGCTGTCAGCAATGTATTGCATGTAACTTTGCTAAGTTTTTTGAGGATGCAACATTGACAATGAATAATTGCAAAGCATATGACATGGTTTATTTAGATTTCCAGAAAAAAAGATTAATTCTCAAACTGAACGCAGTAGGGATTCAAGGAAATGCATACATATGGATTAGGGAGTGGTTAACATGTAGAAAACAGAAAGTACCGATTAGGGGAGAAACCTCAAAATGGAGTGAGGTAACCAGTGGTGTACCACAGGGACCAGTATTAGGTCCTCTGCTCTTCCTAATCTACATTAATGACTTAGATTCTGGTATAGAAAGCAAACTTGTTAAATTTGCAGATGACACAAAAATAGGAGGAGTGGCAAACACTGTTGCAGCAGCAAAGGTAATTCAAAATGATCTAGACAGGGGGGCTCCCGAGTGGTGCATCCGGTAAAGGCACTCCGCGTGGAGTGCAGGATGCACCCTATAGCCTGGAAGTCACCGGGGTGTCCTCGGCTCACCGCGCACCAGCGACCCCTGTAGACTGGCCGGGTGCCTGCGGGCCTGCCTGTAAGCTGCCCAGAGCTGCGTTGTCCTCTGACGCTGTAGTTGTGGGTTGTCTGCATGGCGGGCCGCAGAGTGAAAGGAAGCAGTCGGCTGACGGCACACGCTTTGGAGGACAGCATGTGCTCGTCTTCGCCTTCCCGAGTCAGTGCAGGGGTGGTAGTGGTGAGTTGAGCCTAAATACAGTTGGACATTGCAAATTGAAAATGAGAAAAAACGGGGTAAAATTAATTGGTGACTACTATTTTTTTTTTTTTAAATATGATCTTGACAGCATTCAGAACTGGGCAGACACATGGCGAATTACATTTAATACAGAAAAGTGTAAGGTACTGCACGCAGGCGATAAAAATATGCATTAAAAATACCATATTGGAGATACTGAAATTGAAGAAGGAATCTATGAAAAAGACGTAGGAGTTTATGTTGACTCAGAAGCTATAAAAAAGGCCAACAAGATGCTCGGATATATTGTGAAAAGTGTTGAATTTAAATCAAGGGAAGTAATGTTGAAACTTTACAATGCATTAGTAAGATCTCATCTAGAATATTGTGTTCAGTTCTGGTCACCTCGCTACAAAAAGGATATTGCTGCTCTAGAAACAGTGCAAAGAAGAGCGACCAGAATTATTCTGGGTTTAAAATGCGTGTCATATGCTAAAAGAATTGAATATATTCAGTCATGAACAAAGAAGGCTACGTGGTGATCTGATTCAAGCATTCAAAATTCTAAAAGGTATTGACAATGTCGACCCAAGGGACTTTTTCGACCTGAAAAAAGAAACCAGGGGTCACAAATGAGGAGGCACGTTTTTACACAGAGAATTGTGGGAGTCTGGAACCAACTCCCCAGTAATGTTGTTGAAGCTGACACCCTGGGATCCTTCAAGAAGCTGCTTGATGAGATTCTGGGATCAATAAGCTACGAACAACCAAATGAGAAGATGGGCCGACTGGCCTCCTCCCGTTTGTAAACTTTCGTATGTTCTTATGTTCTAAGCTGATCGCTCCTTTCACACGCCTGCATATAGATGACAGAAAAACAACTTTGATAAAAAAAACAAGTGTTTTTATTTAATAGATTATATGGGGGACATTACAGCTATAGCCAAAAGTTTTGCACCACACCCTATAGAATTAAGAATGTTATGTTAACATATTGAATTATATATCGCTTTGTAGTTTTGTAGTTTTCCATAAAATTGAAAAATTTGACATTTCAAATCTAACATGAAATACTGTACTATTATTGTAGTTTCCGGTAGACTTTTATGATATCATTTTGTAGTTTCTTTGATTGCATGATGTTAAAAAAAAATGTTCATATAATTTTTTTTTGTTTTTTTTTAAATTATGTCTGCATCTTAATATTCTACTAGGTGATGCAAAACTTTTGGCCATATATGTAAATTGTATTCGAGTACATAGCCTACGGTGTGGTACTGACAACTACAGTACTGTACCATTTAATTTTTCTACAATATTGTCAGAAAAGTCAGTCGCGTGGTGCATACCACTCATGTGTGGACTAGCGGTATTGCACCGTGAAAATGCCCAGTAGTGCTGTGCCGCGCCTGTCTGTCCCGGGCTTTATAGTCATTATAAAATAGAAATTGCAGGCCACCTGCCACCATCTCCAAATGTTTCCCTTTTGTTTGCAGTGACACACATATTGTAACTGCTCACTTGCAAATTTCTGAACTGAAAAAATAAAATAAAATACTGTACTGGGAAAATATCCACAATTTGTTGAATGAAAATATTTAAAGATAAATAAACAATAGTGTTTATCTATGTCCATTCTTCAATAAATGCTTCTTTAGCAAAACTTCTTCAAAAAGTCCATAGGATTTTAACCTTTTGTTTTACATTATCTCAATTACAACTACGACCACTAATAATAATAATTTAATACTTTTCCAGCATTATTCCACTTGCCGGTTGTACAGTCTAGAGTGTCATCTCCAGCTGGCTTCTTCCCTTCCAATTCACCCCTCTGCAGTAGCAGCGGTCTTTCCCAGCTTATCTCACAGGATCAGCATTCATAGCCAGCGAAAGGTGATGGAATTAAAATAAAACAATTAGAGATGCTTGGCAGACTGCTATGGATATCGACGCCCTGCAGAGCTGGAGGGTGGGGGTGGGATACGCAAGACAGAAAGAGACTGGGATACATGCTGCATGAATCCTTTACTTGTAATACAGTTACACTTCATGCTCCAAAAAACACTGGGACCCCAACAACCCCAACAATTTATGCATATAGATTGAGTGTGTGTGTGTGTTTCTCTCAGCTTGCAAAAACATTGCTTAACCATGCTGGTTTTTAACAGCCTCTCAGTTAACCATATCCCAGTTTCTCCCAGTAGTGAAAGCTGCTTTTGCACTTTTTATTTCTACCAGCTCAGGAAATGGGTCTCGCCAATTCTGGTTTGGACCAGTTTTCATTTATTAAAAAAAGGAAAAAGTAGAATAACATTTTTTCAAAAAGCACAAATTCCCATAAAACCAATTTTATTTACCTCACAGGAAATTGGATCTAATATACTGCAGCTTTATTTTCTCCTGATTTAAACTGGAGAAAAGGCTTTATGAAGGGGGCTGCCATACAGGTGCAAACAATTAACTAGCAAAAGCAGGAGCTAATTACAGCAAGAAAACTTGTTAATGAAAACTGTGGTAGCATGCAGGCCCTTGTAGCGAATCACGCCTTGTTGTGCACTATTCAAACTAATTGAAAAACAGTGAACATCACTCTCACTTATGCAGATATAAGCTCACATGGTTATATAAAATAGTTTTTTATTTATTGATAAAATGACTGCAGTTAAAAACAAACCTTTACATTGACTACAGAAGCATAAAGTACCATCACATTTCAAATCACTGGATCCCTGTTTTGATGCAACTGCAAAGCAACATTTCTGAGAAGCAGAATTAACATTATAAGGATAATAAATAACAAGTTAGTTTATTGTTCTCAAGATATATTGCCTTCCATCTACTGTCCCAATACTTATTGCTGTTAGTGTTGCACAGCTGAACTGCAGTTATTGCAGTAGCTCTAACCATGCCATTGCCCCTTTAGAAACTTTGTGATATGAAGCACGCACAGATCTGAATAGCAGAACACAGTACTACTGTTGCAAGATGGGCCGAATGGCCTCCTCTCGTTTATAAACTTTCTTACATGGCATAAACAGTCTGTGTACTTTTAAAATGATCTAATCACTGTTTATATGTTTGTTCTAGGTTGCTATGAGAAGTGCTAAAGAGACAGCCCTCAAAAATGATGAAACTTCCAATGAAGAAACAGTGACAATTCATTGTTCTTAGTTGTTCTTACAAACATTAGTGATTGTATACTTTTTATTTCTCATAATAACAATAAAAATAAACAAAAAATACACTTTCTTTATATCCTAAATAATGTTTAAGTTTCAACGTGTATGCAACCTGTTACTAAGTTGAATCCCAAAGTATTATTTAATTTAATTTGTTAAAAAAAACTGTTTTATGACAATTAATCAGGTCCCTCTGAGTACAATCTATCTGCTGAGTTAATGTATGTTCAGAGTACACTATTGATCTGGCAAACAGATGCACATACATACCCCTTTGTTACGTTCTTATGAATATTTATTGTTTTATCTGTTTCCTTCTGACCTCAGAACCACCAGTGGCAAGAAAATAAGTTAATGGCAGACAGTGAAGTCATAGGCCATGGAACAGAGCTATCTAAAACAAACTAAACAGTAAAAAAAAAGGTTACCAATGTGGGGAAAATATTAAGTTAAATGTTTTGCACTCTATTCTATCTGTCTGTGGGATGAATATAAAACCTCCAGAGTTTAAATTGCTTTCGAATGTTCAATCACAATTGTTACCGTAACTGTGTACACTGGAAACACTGGGTCATTTTCTTTTGATGGTTTTTAGGAAGTATTATCGTCATTTTGATGGAATTCTAAGAAGTCATGGGTATTTGTTATATGAACAAAATAAACATTTTAAATATATTTTAGTAACTTTGCTACTTTTTCAAACTCATACTTCCATCTCTAAAGTTTTCCCCTGATATCTGTGTAAAAGTAGACATCCTCTTGTATGCTCCTTCAGTTTGTCCTTTTAAACCATGTGTAAGACAGTTCAAATGCTGTCATTACCACCGAGGCGCCCTTCTGTGTTTTATTTTGAAACAAAACAAGCTCAATGTTGTTTTGTAAAGTGTGTTTTTGTTTGAGTTTCGTGACTTCACTCTTCAACATCTTGGAGGCAGAAGGAGAGAGACTCACTGGGGCTGTTGCCAGCCAGTAGCTAAGAAGAGAGGCCCAACCTTTGGAAACAAATCAGCACAACTGCTTTGTAAATTTAAAAAACATTCGCTCACTCACTCAGACACAACACTCAAATGCACGCACAGTCGCTCACAATTAAACACATACACACTTCAACACACGCACACCCTTCCAAATATAGTATAAAAATAAACAGAAACACACAGTCCACATCTACATTTTTAGTTCCCATCAGTATACGGTGAAAAAGCTATGAAGGAGATTAAACAATTAAAAAACAAAATAAACCTTTCCAAGCAAAAACGTGTGTGTTAAAAGATGAACTATTCTCAGCTAACTTCACAACTCAGAATCAACGTTGTATAAAGAGTTATTTGTAGACTTTATTTTAGTGCACGGAATTTTCATGTTGGGATATTTGTTCGGATATTCATTCATTTTCAAAACATTTTCAAACCATTATATGTAACACTGTATTAAAGTTAAAACCATCCCTGAAGTAAGAAAGGCCTTAATTTACCCTCATGATTTAACTACAAAACAAAGAATGCAATACAGTTACGGTTAAAAAAAAGAATCTTGTGTGTATTCCAAGTAAAACATTGTTGTGTCTTCGCAATAAACAAAGTGTCCATAGACACATTTTCATTAAGTAATGATGCCAGTTTTTACCTTGAATAAACATGCAAAAAGGGGTGTTGTACAATGAAAAAAACAATATTTACTCACTGTTTTATTTAGCTTTTATTACATTTCACTTAACAAAAACTAGGATTACATCATGAAAGAAAATTTAAACGTTGATTATTAAACAAGTAATTTATTTTGCAAGTTGGAGTGACGTACCTGGCCTGTATCATAGTGCAGACAGAAACGGACCCCGATTGACTCGCTTCTTAAATCTGAAGCAGCACCGACGGCAACTTCACATGTATGTACTTGGCAGCTTGTGTTACGTGCACAGCCTAATCTGGACTTTAAATGCTTACGTTTTTTGACAGGACGCCGCAGGAGAACGCCCCCACTGCTCTGCGTCCACCAATGGGGTGCCTGGGGGACACGCCCCCCACTCACAGCAGCACCAACGACAAGCTATGAGGCACCGTTTCAGATAAAAGTGTGACAAATACGGCAAGTGAAGGGACATGTTACTGCATGAAGGGTCATGTTTCAGCGCTCAATGAATCAGGTTGAGGCGCAAAAGGGTCATGTTTTGGCGACGGAGGGGTCAGGTTGTGATGCAAAAGATTAGGGGATATACAGTGCCTATAGTAAGAATTCACCTCCCTGGATGTTTTCACAGTTTGTTGTGTTACAACCTAAAATCCTGATGCGTTTAAATGTGATTTTTTTTCCTTTGATTTACACAACCTACTCAACATTTTGAAGAGGCAAGATCATTTTTATTGTGAAACAACAGTTAATGAAAAATAAAAAAACTGAAATGTCTTGGTTAGATAAGTATTCACCCCCCTGAGTCAATACTTGGTAGAACCACCTTTGGCAGCAATTACAGCTGTGAGTCTTTTGGGGTAAGTCTCTACCAGGTTTGCACATCTGGATCGTGCAATATTCACCCATTTGCCTGTATTTAGCTCCATCCATTTTGCCCTCTACCCTGACAAGCCTCCCTGTCCCTGCCGATGAAAAGCATCCCCATAGCATGATGCTGCCACCACCATGCTTCACAGTAGGGATGGTGTTACCTGGGTGATGTGCTGTGTTGGGTTTGCACCAGACATAACGCTTTGCATTTAGGCCAAATAGTTCAATTTTTGTTTATCGGACCACAGAATCTTTTGCCACATCTTTTCCCACATGCCTTGTTGCAAATTCCAAGCGGAATTTTACATGGGCTTTTTTCAGAAATGGCTTCCTTCTTGCCGTTCATCTATACAGGCCAGATTTGTGGAGTACCTGAGCTATTGTTGACACATGGACTGTTTCTCCCATCTCAGCCATGGTGGTGGTGGTGGATTCGCTACGCTGTAGGTCTTTCAGAGTTGTCATTGGCCTTTTGCTGGCTTCTCTGACCAATACTCTTCTTACCCGGCTGCTCAGTTTGGGAGGACGGCCTGCTCTAAGCAGATTCTGGGTGGTGCCGTATACCTTCCACTGCTTAATGACCGACTTGACTGTGCTCCAAGGGATATTCAATGCCTTTGAAATCTTTTTATCCCCCTCCCCTGATCTGTGCCTTTCCACAACTTTATCCCAGAGTTGTTTTGAAAGCTCCTTGGTCTTCATGGTATTATCTTTGCTTTGAATGCACTACCCAACTGTGGGACCTTACAGAGACAGGTGTATTTAATCTGAAATCACGTGAACCACTTTTATTGCACACAGATGGACTCCATTTAACTTATTGTGTGAATTCTGAACGTAATTGGTTGCACCTGCGCTTATTTATGAGTGTCATAGCAAAGGGGGTGAATACTTATCTAATGAAGACTTTTCAGGTTTTTATTTTTAATTGATTTGTTTTTTCACCCTCCCCCTCCCCATTTATTCACACATTGAACATGTTGAGTAGGTTGTGTAAATCAAAGGAAAAAAAATCCCAGTTAAATGCATCAAGATTTCAGGTTGTAACACTACAAACTGTGAAAATGTCCAAGGGGGGTGAATACTTACCATAGGCACTGTATAGAGCTTGGGAGAAATGTTTCTATTGAGTCAATGGAGCCGAAACTTTTGAAGTCAATTTGTCTTTTGCCCAAGGTCTCTTGAAGAAAACGGCAACATTGACAAATTATGACAGCACATAATTATTATGAAAAACACTGTTTTTTAAGCACAGTCCCGTATTGTGACACATTTGCATAAATACAGAGCAACCTGATTCCTTGCATGCCGAAACATGACCCTTCTCTCGGTAACATGACCCTTCGCTCGGTAACATGACCCTTCGCTCGGTAACATGACCCTTCGCTCGCTAACATGACCCTTCACTCGCTAACATGACCCTTCGCTCGCTAACATGACCCTTCTCTCGCTGACATGACCCTTCGCTCGCTAACATGACCCTTCTCTCGGTAACATGACCCTTTGCTCGGTAACATGACCCTTTGCTCGGTAACATGACCCTTCTCTCGGTAACATGACCCTTTACTCGCTAACATGACCCTTCGCTCGCTAACATGACCCTTCTCTCGCTAACATGACCCTTCTCTCGGTAACATGACCCTTCACTCGCTAACATGACCCTTCGCTCGCTAACATGACCCTTCTCTCGGTAACATGACCCTTGGTTCGGTAACATGACCCTTCGTTCGGTAACATGACCCTTTGCTCGCTAACATGACCCTTCTCTCGGTAACATGACCCTTGGTTCGGTAACATGACCCTTCGTTCGGTAACATGACCCTTTGCTCGCTAACATGACCCTTCTCTCGATGTATATTTAACACTTTTGTCTGAAACGGCGTTTCATAACAAGCAAGGGAAAGTGAGCAGCTGCTCCAGCCAAATAAATCCAGCCGCCAGCCTCCACTACAATATATATACACTACCGGTCAAAAGTTTTAGAACACCTCCATTTTTCCAGTTTTTATTGAAATTTACGCAGTTTAATGTCCCAATGTACTCTGAAATTACAGCATAGAACAAATAAACAATTGGAGATAAAAAAGAAATCATGGAATCGTTTTGTTTAACAAAATTTAATCTAAATTTTGACTCATCAAAGTAGCCACCTTTTGCAGATATAACAGCCGAACACACTTGTGGCATTCTTTCTACAATGGAAATCAAATATTGTTCGGAAAGTTCTTCCCAACACTGTTGCAGAAGTTCCCACAAATGTGTTGCACTTGTAGGTTGCTTTGCTTTCACCCTTCTGTCCAGTTCATCCCAAACCAGCTCGATGGGGTTTAAGTCTGGAGACTGTGCTGGCCATTCCATGATTCGAAGCCTACCGTCTTGTTCTTTTCTTCTAAGGTAGTTCTGACATAGCCTGCAGGTATGTTTTGGGTCATTATCTTGCTGTAGGATGAACCCCTGACCAACTAGGTGTATACCAGAGGGTATTGCATGGTGCTGCAAAATGCTGTGGTAGCCGTTTTGGTTCAGGGTGCCACTCACTCTATGCAAGTCGGACTCTGGATCCAGCAAAAGAGCCCCAGACCATCACGCTTCCTCCTCCATGTTTGACAGTTGGTGTCACACACCGAGGAACCATCCTTTCGCCTACTCGATGGCGTACAAAAACCCTGCGTGATGAACCGAAGATTTCAAATTTTGATTCATCGGTCCATAAGACCTTCTTCCAGTCTTCAGTAGTCCACTGGCAGTGCTTCATGGCCCAGGCAAGCCTCTTTTACTTATTTTGCCATCTTAGCAATGGCTTTCTTACTGCCACTCGACCTGTCAAACCTGCAGCTCGAAGTCTTCTCTTCACAGTTGAAACTGAGCCTTGCTTACTTCGACCAGTGTTAAGCTGTGCTTGAAGCTGTTGTCCTGTGAGCCGCCTATCACGCAAGCTGTTGACTCTCAGAAACTTGTCTTCTGATTCTGTTGTGGCTTTGGGTCTGCCAGACCTCTTCCTGTCAGAGTTTCCTCCAGTTTCCAAGTGCCTTATGATGGTGTAGGAAACTGTACTCACTGACACCTATATATACACTACCGGTCAAAAGTTTTAGAACACCCCCATTTTTCCAGTTTTTATTGAAATTTAAGCAGTTCAAGTCCAGTGAATAACCTGAAATGGTACAAAGGTAAGCGGTAAACTGCCAGAGGTTAAAAAAAAAGTTTAGGTTACCAAAAACTGAAAAATAATGTACATTTCAGAGTTATACAAAAAGGCCTTTTTCAGGGATCAAGTAATGGGTTAACAACTTACAGCTGTTCTGCAGCAATGGAAGTAAATTAAGCCTTGAAAGTTGATGCTAACAATTCCTACAGGTGTCCCAACTTTTGTTGATTACTTACAAACCCTCTGTCTGTATAAAAGCAGTGTTGGAACAGACTGTGTTACTACACCCTCTTAAGCATTATTTGGACAGTATTGTACTGCAGGAAGTAGTATATTGCTATCATAATGGCGAGAAAAAGGCAACTAACAAAGGAAGACAGACAGACCATTATAAGTCTGTGACAGGATGGCTTGCAGTGGTGAGGTGTGGTGACGTCACAGACCAGGAAGTAACTGAATCAAAACAATGGATGGGCAGGTGAAGCTGAATGCTACGGCACTCAGCTGGATTTATTAAATAAACAAACCAAAAACAAAAGATTTAAACAATAACGAAACACAAAACAAAAAGGCGCGATGGCCAAACAAACAGGAACAAGTATATTCTTAAATATAGCAATTGTTCTTTTTATATTCTCCTCGCTCTCTCTCCGCTCTCCCGTACTCTCCTCTCTAGACTCTACACTCCAACCTTCAGCACGGACAGCTGCAGGTTCTTATACTCTGGCCGAGGGGTTAACTAGCTGTTAATTATCTTATTACCCCTCGGCCACAGTCTGCACGCGTTTGGTAAGGATGCGTGACTGTCAGCTAGTTAAATAATCAGTAGCTGATCAGTCACGCATCCTCACAGGGTTTTTAAATTATAAATAATAACAAAAGACGCGGCGCTTTTATCCGCGCCGCAAACAAATACAAATAATAATAAATAAATACATAGGGGCGGGACACTCCGCCACAAACCCTTAAAAGTGTAGGTCTTTCCTTTAGAGAAATTGCAAAGAAAGCCAAGGTGTCAGTGAGTACAGTTTCCTACACCATCAAAAGGCACTTGGAAACTGGAGGAAACTCTAACAGGAAGAGGTCTGGCAGACCCAAAGCCACAACAGAATCAGAAGACAAGTTTCTGAGAGTCAACAGCTTGCGTGATAGGTGGCTCACAGGACAACAGCTTCAAGCACAGCTTAACACTGGTCAAAGTAAGCAAGTCTCAGTTTCAACTGTGAAGAGAAGACTTCGAGCTGCAGGTTTGACAGGTCGAGTGGCAAGAAGAAAGCCATTGCTAAGATGGCAAAATAAAAAAAAAGAGGCTTGCCTGAGCCATGAAGCACCGCCAGTGGACTTCTGAAGACTGGAAGAAGGTCTTATGGACCGATGAATCAAAATTTGAAATCTTCGGTTCATCACGCAGGGTTTTTGTACGCCGTCGAGTAGGCGAAAGGATGGTTCCTCGGTGTGTGACACCAACTGTCAAACATGGAGGAGGAAGCGTGATGGTCTGGGGCTCTTTTGCTGGATCCAGAGTCGGCGACATGCACAGAGTGAGTGGCACCCTGAACCAAAACGGCTACCGCAGCATTTTGCAGCGCCATGCAATACCCTCTGGTATACGCCTAGTTGGTCAGGGGTTCATCCTACAGCAAGATAATGACCCAAAACATACCTCCAGGCTATGTCAGAACTACCTTAGAAGAAAAGAACAAGAACACGGTAGGCTTCAAATCATGGAATGGCCAGCACAGTCTCCAGACTTAAACCCCATCGAGCTGGTTTGGGATGAACTGGACAGAAGGGTGAAAGCAAAGCAACCTACAAGTGCAACACATTTGTGGGAACTTCTGCAACAGTGTTGGGAAGAACTTTCCGAACAATATTTGATTTCCATTGTAGAAAGAATGCCACAAGTGTGTTCGGCTGTTATATTTGCAAAAGGTGGCTACTTTGATGAGTCAAAAATTTAGATTAAATTTTGTTAAACAAAACGATTCCATGATTTCTTTTTTTATCTCCAATTGTTTATTTGTTCTATGCTTTAATTAAGGAGTACATTGAGACATTAAACTGCGTAAATTTCAATAAAAACTGGGAAAATGGAGGTGTTCTAAAACTTTTGACCGGTAGTGTATATATATATATATATATATATATATATATATATATATATATATATATATATATATATACACTACCGGTCAAAAGTTTTAGAACACCCCATTTTTCCAGTTTTTATTGAAATTTAAGCAGTTCAAGTCCAGTGAATAACCTGAAATGGTACAAAGGTAAGCGGTAAACTGCCAGAGGTTAAAAAAAAAGTTTAGGTTACCAAAAACTGAAAAATAATGTACATTTCAGAGTTATACAAAAGGCCTTTTTCAGGGAACAAGTAATGGGTTAACAACTTACAGCTGTTCTGCAGCAATGGAAGTAAAGTAAGCCTTGAAAGTTGATGCTAACAATTCCTACAGGTGTCCCAACTTTTGTTGATTACTTACAAACCCTCTGTCTGTATAAAAGCAGTGTTGGAACAGACTGTGTTACTACACCCTCTTAAGCATTATTTGGACAGTATTGTACTGCAGGAAGTAGTATATTGCTATCATAATGGTGAGAAAAAGGCAATTAACAAAGGAAGACAGACAGACCATTATAACCCTTAAAAGTGTAGGTCTTTCCTTTAGAGAAATTGCAAAGAAAGCCAAGGTGTCAGTGAGTACAGTTTCCTACACCATCAAAAGGCACTTGGAAACTGGAGGAAACTCTGACAGGAAGAGGTCTGGCAGACCCAAAGCCACAACAGAATCAGAAGACAAGTTTCTGAGAGTCAACACTTTGCGTGATAGGCGGCTCACAGGACAACAGCTTCAAGCACAGCTTAACACTGGTCGAAGTAAGCAAGGCTCAGTTTCAACTGTGAAGAGAAGACTTCGAGCTGCAGGTTTGACAGGTCGATTGGCAGTAAGAAAGCCATTGCTAAGATGGCAAAATAAGAAAAAGAGGCTTGCCTGGGCCATGAAGCACCGCCAGTGGACTACTGAAGACTGGAAGAAGGTCTTATGGACCGATGAATCAAAATTTGAAATCTTCGGTTCATCACGCAGGGATTTTGTACGCCGTCGAGTAGGCGAAAGGATGGTTCCTCGGTGTGTGACACCAACTGTCAAACATGGAGGAGGAAGCGTGATGGTCTGGGGCTCTTTTGCTGGAGCGACTTGCACAGAGTGAGTGGCATTTTGCAGCGCCATGCAATACCCTCTGGTATACACCTAGTTGGTCAGGGGTTCATCCTACAGCAAGATAATGACCCAAAACATACCTCCAGGCTATGTCAGAACTACCTTAGAAGAAAAGAACAAGAACACGGTAGGCTTCAAATCATGGAATGGCCAGCACAGTCTCCAGACTTAAACCCCATCGAGCTGGTTTGGGATGAACTGGACAGAAGGGTGAAAGCAAAGCAACCTACAAGTGCAACACATTTGTGGGAACTTCTGCAACAGTGTTGGGAAGAACTTTCCGAACAATATTTGATTTCCATTGTAGAAAGAATGCCACGAGTGTGTTTGGCTGTTATATCTGCAAAAGGTGGCTACTTTGATGAGTCAAAAATTTAAATAAAGATTAAATTTTGTTAAACAAAACGATTCCATGATTTCTTTTTTATCTCCAATTGTTTATTTGTTCTATGCTTTAATTTCAGAGGACATTGAGACATTAAACTGCGTAAATTTCAATAAAAACTGGAAAAATGGAGGTGTTCTAAAACTTTTGACCGGTAGTGTATATATATATATATATATATATATTAGTGTAGTCCTATGTTCATTCTGTTGCTAGAAAGACGCTTTTGAAAACTGAATTGCGGAAGTCTAGCACCAGAGCACACATATTTTGAAAGTGTTTACA
The DNA here is from genome assembly GCA_030684275.1 of Acipenser oxyrinchus oxyrinchus. NCBI lineage: Eukaryota > Metazoa > Chordata > Actinopteri > Acipenseriformes > Acipenseridae > Acipenser > Acipenser oxyrinchus. Next base: position 36,910,273 of record CM060255.1, read on the forward strand.
TCCCACCCCTATCACTACTGATTGGCTAGCTGTCGAAGAAGCTGATCTTCCATTGGTTACAAAGAAACCAAGAAATGGCTGCGAAGAGAGCCCCTGGCAACACGCAGATCACTCTTTATGGTGTTATTTTTTTTTTTTGTAAAATAGCAAATCAGTGATACTGCTTTCTTAATACATGAACCTGACATTTACATGCTGCAATCTAATAAAGTAAAAAAAAAACACCATTGTGGCTAACATATTAGTGGATTAGAAAAAATCGTGTTGTATAAAAAATCAGCAGATTACTGCAGATTACTCCATTTATAGTCATTTAGGGGAGCGGATATTTAAATGTCCGTGTCTGCTTACAAAGTAGGAAAAGAACTTCATGCGTTGCCATAAAGATAAAAACATTTAACAAGAGAATTGAATTCATGTGTTGTCATGCTCTTTCTGAATTATGCTGCTTGTTTGTCTGGTTACCTTTCCAACAACCCCCCAAGTTTTACTACTTAGAATTTATATTTGTGTGTGTGTGTGTGTGTGTGTGTGTGTGTCTGTGTGTTTGTGGAACATCTAAAAGTTACATTTCAGTAACACTAGAACTTTCTTTTACAATACATGTTTTTATTTTAAATATAACCTACAATATCAATTTATATATATATATATATATATATATATATATATATATATATATATATATATATATACACAAGCCTGTTGTTATCTCAACTGGACCTGGCAGCCATCAATTCAGTTTTGTACAAGGTAGGAGAGATTTCACCTTGAAGCTAGCCACAGCGCTTCAGCAGAAACATTTCGATCACAAAACTGCAAAGCTGCAGGCTGCAGCAGCTCAACCTGGATTCTGTGCTGTGAGTGACACACACGCAAGATAAATCATATGTTACTTTCATTTTATATCAAAAACTACTTTTGTTTTTACAGTTTTGTATCTGCATATACCAGTTTACACACTAGTTTCTTTTGAAATGTTTATTTTATTATAGTTTTTCATTTTTTGAAGTAGTGCTTTATGGTAAGTTAGAAAATACACCCTTTTACGTTTAATTGTTCATTTAAATATGGTGTTTCGGCTGAGCAGATGTTTGATATGATGTGCTTGAATAAAACTTTTGAGTTGTATCCGATAGTTTGTCTTTCATTTTAATATTGATGGTGTTTAAAATGTACCGGCGATTTGCAGGTATGAGTATAACCGCGGCAGTTCTAGTGTTGAAGTAGTTCATAAATATACAGTGTGTGTGTGTGTGTGTGTGTGTGTGTGTGTGTGTTGGGGCGGTGTCTATGTTTTTTACGGCCTTTCTCCTGGAGATTACGTGATATTAAGTCAGAAGCACGGGATCTTGACAGCTGAAACCTCGTGAGCCACAAGCACAATTTCTGCTCCGGTTTACATGGGTTTTTACAGCTATTTTTATAGTGAGAAAACAATTGACCCCACCCTTAAAGTCGCGCTGCCAAAAGGACACCCTTTTGCTGTTTCACGATGTATTCATGTGACAACGCCTGCTAAGAAATAAATAATAACAACGTCATACAGTCATGACTGTAGAGTCGATTTTCAAGTGCATGTAAACCAAGCCAATGATTTTGTATCTGTGATGCAACAAACAAAAAAACCTGTACATCAGGAGCTGGATTCAGTGTAAACAGAGAAAGAGTGGGGAAAAAAAGGCAGAAGCTATTTTTATATTTGAATAACTCTCAAGTATTGCTTATTACAGTTGTACTCTTTATATGGTACTAAAATGTATTAGCAAGTGTGTTCCAAACTGCACTGAAAGGAACATTTCCTTAAAGTATGATACATTTGTTGAGGTGAGGTGGGGTCACAGGGAACCTTTTGTGTATCTTGAAGAATTTAGTGAACCAGTCAAGCTACAAGGCTAGATCTGCCCTTGTTAATCACTAATTGAGTGATTGTGTTCACTGTTAACTAAAACCAAAATCCTACAAATTATATTCTACTTTTTTTGCGCGACTGGTAGGGGGCAACTAGATTTTTAAGAAGGACAAGTAGATTTTTATAGCACTTTGTCCCTTGGACAACAAGTTTTTTTCAAAAACTACACACCCCTGTAGACACTTATTTATTTTACCTGAGGTATCAGCTGCCACAAGTATGAGTTTTCTTTTATAGTGTCAGAGTTAATGAGTCAATACAGTTTTTCCAGTCACCGTATCTTAACCAATGTGCATTTCAATGCTAATCAAGACCAATGCAGTTCCATTCTGAAGCTGTACATCCTGAGACCTGTCTGATGGTGTTTCTCACTTCATGAGTTGCAAGACTATGTGACAGGATAGAGCAAACCAAGAGTGTGGGGGAGAGGTGGTGTGTGGAAATTAAGGGAGAGCAATGGGAGAATGGGAGAAACAGGGAGAGACGGGGTTCATTAAGGAGTGAAAGAGGGAGAGATGCGACTAACAAGTAAAAAAGTTGGGTATCTGTTTGGCCCTACATACAAAGACTATTTTACTGGTCTCTCTGCTGCGCCACAGCTGCACACAGCTGTTATGTCTGGGCAACAACCTCTCTGAGCTGCAATGATTCCTATGGGGAAAGGTTTCAGTTCAGAACTTACTGTCAGATTAAGGGAGAGAGGAATATCTAATTAAACTCAAATCCCTCAGGATACCATGTCTGAGTTTATATCCCCACCCAAACCAGATGTTACGGACAGTAAGACATCTGAAGTTAAACATCAGATGCCAGCCATATCAAAGATCAGACTTGAAATGAACTTGAAAGAACATGCATTAATCAGCATCAGTTAAAGAAAATGTATTTCGATTGAAAATCTGGACCAGACCCTGGCTAATATCAGGCTCAGTGATGGTGGTTCAACACAATAATAAGCAGTGAATATGTTGCCTTTTTACAGTTCTGTACCAGCAAGAATAGCCACAATAAATCTCTGTTTTCAACTTGGGACATTTTGTAAAGAAGGAAATGCTAAACAGGAAACATACCAAACTGTAACAGGGCGATGTTACATACGTGGGTCATCAGTGAATAATACTGAATCAGACACAGAGCAGTGGGTGTTGACACGGCGCACAGTTGCGCAGATTTAATAATCACACAGGTCCCGATGCCAGGGTGCCAGCAATGGTAATCCTAGCGCCGGGTTTAACCACCCAGCTGCACATTTATTTTGGCAATTTTCATTTCAAAAATTGGCTTTTTTTTGTTAGCCCTCAAATAAGCAATTTAGACAGTTTAAAAAAAATGCCTTATTTTGAAAAATACACACTTTTTTATTATTATTTTGAAAAACGGAAATATATTATTTCAATAGAACTTAAATAACAATTTGTTTACAATTGTAGCAATATAAATCACAAAATAACATACTTTTTCCAATGGCAGCATTATATAAGTATAACAAAAAGTCATTGTGCAGTCATATCACTTTTTAGAAATTATTTTTTGTGTTCTAGATTTTAAAGCAGAAGCCCTTCAAACTCTCATCAATGCTAACGTCTTTATCTTGTACATATACTGTACATCATAAAACTTGCATCGCAAATTTTCAATCAAGTCATATACAGGGTGATTAGAAAGTTTACCACACAATGCACCACATCATTGATGTGGTAAACTTACTTTCTATCTTCCACAGTTTCGGGTACGGGTGTGTATTGCTGTTATATGCATTATTATCTGTGAAGCGTACTTCATCAGCAGAATAAATCGGTTCCTTACAACCCCTTGTAACATCAACAAAGAAATAACTACCCTCATTTCATTTGCTGTATAAAGCATCAATTTTTTACTCAAATGCGTTCATCCATTTTTTACTGCTCATCTATGGATGGGCCAGTCTATCAAGCACATTTCTTAGGGACTGCCAGCAAAAAACAAAACAGCATATATTCTTCTTATGAGATTTAGTGTAGCACGTCAAAAGACGTGTTAAGTGGAGTGCAGGATGCGTCCTATAGCCTGGACATAGCAGGTTCGAATCCAGGCTATGTCATTGCCGACCGTGACTGGGTGTTCCTAGGGGGCGGTGCACAATTGGCCGAGTGGGATTAGGTCGGCAGGGTTAATCCACAGTTCACCACACACCAGCGACCCCTGTGGCTGATAGGGCGCCTGCGAGTCTGCTGTGGAGCTATTCAATCTTTGTTGTCCTCCGGCACTATAGGTCTGATGGCTTCGCTGTCGATCCGCAGTACGAAAAATGACAGCTTGGCAGGAACACGTTTCGGAGGACGTGTGTTTCAGCCTCCGTTTCCCAGGGTAAAAACAATAATTGGACATCGGCAACGACTAAATTAAAAAAAGACGTGTTAAACTTTGCAGGAGCACATTTAACTCCCTGCACGCTATTCTCACAGGAGTGACAAATTTGGAGATCACGGGATAAGCAGCTGGGTGGTTAATAAGGAAAAGAAAACAAAGCTAAAAGTAAAAGTGTGCCACACAAGTGGTGAGCGCTAGTCCCACTAAAAGGAACGCCCCGCTCCAGGAACCTACTACACTATGCAAACCTTCTCTATACTGTTTCAAATCGACATCGTCTAAACTGAGCTACTTCTGACCTCCCGGGGTCCCGGCATCCTCACGGCAGCTCCGGCCTCTTCAAATGGCCTTTTCAAACGGCCTCAGCTGCGCAATGCCTTCACGAGCACCGTCTTGGAGTGGAAGGGTTTTGTGTAGTAGTTCTCTCCATGGAACGGACACTCTCCTCCTCGATGTCAACACAGCAAGCTTTGGCTCAGCGCCCGTCTGTATGGCTATGGTCGTGCAGTAGCCTCGAGATGTGGCACACTTTCTGAGCTGTGCCCACCAGCCAACCAGGACCTCCTGATCAACACAGCACTGGGCGAGCCTACCTGCTCAATTAGTTGCCTAGCAACGCATCATCTGTTGCACATCCCAGCTGTTTCCATAAAGGTACACATGCACTCAAGAACCAGCGACGAGGTACTCCCTGTCACACAAACTAAAACATGTTCTTCTACATGGCTGTATAAGACAAAGCCTGACCTGAACATCTCCAGCTCCACCTCTGCTGCGGTGGAAGTACTGTAGGAAGTATTACATCAGTACACACAGCATATCTTATTAAATATTGTTTTAAAACATAGAATTGGGTGAGACAGGGATCTGAGAGGGCAGGGAAAGCAATATCAATACCCTCAGCGGTGCACTCAGCTCCCCAGCCCGGCTCTCATCATCCGTCTGAAACTCATTCTACACTAGCTGAGGAGAATAAAATTAGCAAGCTGCTGTTTTCCCCAATTCAGTTTGCAACCTTTATGTATAACCAATGAAAAAAAATCACACTCTCATTTAACTTTATCAGCAAGCATAGCTTAATCTCATTTCTAGGCTACACGGACTCATTTAACTAATTTAGCTAAATTCAAGTTAATAAAACCACATTTCAAAAGCAATTTATGGCTTTTTTGAGACTCCAAATATTTTTCCCTGAAACCTTGTATGTACGCGCTTATGACAGGAATGTTACGCTTAGTGGTGGTCTACTTTATGTGAAATAGTGTGTAGCAAGGGCATAGTCTATGCGTGCAGGTCAGTGGATTTTGCTGCAGGGACTGTTTATAGAAAATTGATTTGCACTGGGACTCAAGATTACTGGTGGTAAAGAACCCCCAACACACACAGCATTTTTTAGAAAATTGTATGACCTAAACATTTCACAGGCAGCAGTTCTTAGTAATACTTATACATCAGTTTCACATTTGAAGTTTTCAATTCTGCCACACAAAATATATACCGTAGCTGATCTAATCTGGGTATGTATTTCAGAGCAAACATGGAGTATCTGGGGTGGGATTTCGATTAGTCTTTCATCACTGTGAGAAGACAGGATAAAGAGGTTCAACTGGTCTCTCATGACAGGGAGAAGGCAGAATAAAATCTGCGGTTGGCCTCTTAGGAGACAATGCGATAGTGATTGAACAGGACAAAAAGTAAATTGAGGGCCACAGACTGAACAGATGGGAGTTTCTCAGGCCCTGTAAAGATCTTGAACTTGGCTGAAGTCCTCTCAAAGCAAATGCAGGTTCATTAGGGAAAGCACTGTTAGATGTGCTTGTGTCTGTGGCCTCAGCAACCTTATTCAAAGCTGGGCTGATAGTGGCTATTGAGTGAGTCGAATTCACAGCTTTCTATACTGCTCTAACTACAGGGTAGCCAACATCCCTGATAATTATAAATATAATGAATGAATAATTTTGTTTCCTTTTAATAGTGAGAAAACCATCAATCCGGCCAGATCAAGCTCCCTAACCTATCAAAAGGGGGTCTGTGTCAGTCAGCCTGCAAGGGACCTGCTCTCGTGTTACAGGAAAGGCCCCAGGCAGCTTCCTCCAGCACAAACACCCAGCGCACCTCCAGATGTGCGGCCAGCCTCAATAATATTAAACATAATGAGTCTTTCCTTGAGGATTCCGAAAAAATATGACCTCACGGCCCAGACAAGGCAGTTTTCCGACAGCCAGCACCAGCACGATAATATTAATTAGATGGACAGGCAGACCTATTAACACCACCTGTTTGGGATGGCAGCATTAGTGAGAGTTTTAGATTAGATTAAAGGAAGGCTAACCAAAACATTATAAAATAAGCCCTGTACCCATCTCACTGTCACCCATCACTATACAACTCTCACTTACACTGTGCTTCAAAAAATGTTGGGATGCCCACCTACACTCTTCAAAATCAGCTATAGAACCAAGCAGCTGAGCTAGCTCTGAGTAGGGTCTAACATGGTTATATCTAAAATATTTGAATTCTACTAGAAATAGATAATACAGTGGGGGTCACACTTTACCTAAACCAGTACCTTATAAAAGTTTACCCTGGTAAATGTACACAGTATTTTTGCAGCTTTCCCATGCTTATATCATGGTTATAATATGCATTTACCATAGTTTACCATGATTACATCTCTGGGATTTAGAATGATTCCATATGCTTTGTCATGCTTTCACTATGCTTAAATGTACTTTGCTATGCTTTTACTATGGGAAAGTTTTATATGGGGTGATTCCCAACATTCTCCAAGATGGGCACCACCATGGTTTTGAAGGAATTTTAGTGGACCAACACCAGTATAGGACCAAAGACATACACACATAGCTTTATGTTACAAACTATTCTACAAGTACCAGTACTTTAGGTACTGTTGTTAAGACAAAATTGTTTTCTGTTCTGTGCATTTGCAGGTAATGGAGGCTGACGTTTTCTGCTTTGTGTTCAGGTTTGTTTAATAAAGTCTGAAGTTGGATCAGATAAGAGGGCAGAGTGTGGCAGCCCTAAGGACGGAGAAGGAAGGAAACCCTCTCTTTCCTCTCAGGGACTGACAGAGTTTAATTCCCCTGTCAGGAGCAGTGAGCCGGCTTCTCCCTTTACTCCCGGTGCCAGTCTGCAGTCCACCAGACAGAGAGACGATTCTTATTCCACAACCCTCTCCTTCCTCATCAGGAACAACTTCACATACTGGCTTAGAAGTTATAGAATTTTCATGCTGCCATATGAAGAAGTTCAAACTGTGCGTGCACCAGTTTTGAAATCCTAAATGCATACCACAGTATCTGAGTGTCTGTAACAGTATTCTGTTGCACTATTTTAAATAACAACTAAACAAAAAAATAACTAAAAGCTTAAAAGGTGTGTTTGGCGGTGCTCCGATATTGAGAATTATCGTTGGTGTTTAGGGGAGTTGTGAAGCCGTGTTTCCATGTAAGCAGTGGCTCGGCCTGAAACCACGGTATTCAAAAGTATATATATATATTGTTTTGTGCAATTGTTTGTTTTGGCCCTTGTGCCTATTTATTTGTTTTGTCTATTATTTATTACTAAACATTCGCAAAAAACGCTTTAAACGTGCAGCTTCTGTCTCTGGGTCTCCTTCCTGATTTCCGCCAGCTTGGGCTATGACGCTATCCTTACCACACGTGGTGTCAGGGTGGAATAGCACCCCTAGAGACAGAAAGGAAAGTCTGGAGGAGCTGCAGCGCCGGTTGGAGGCAGAATGGGCTCCTTTCCGTAAGGAGTGTGGGGACTTTGGGCACGGCTTCGAGGCATGCCCGTGGGTTGACCCCCTTTTCAGAAAGGCCTTCGGGAGGTACAAGGTGGAGCTTGGGCACTATACGGTGTGCTGCCCCCTTCAGGATAAAGAGGAGGGGCCAGCATGGTCACTGCCGTACTGCCCTACGCTGCTACCAGCATTTCCGCTGCCAGCGTTGCCACCATCAAACACACCTATGTTTTGACAGGGAGGAATTTAACCCCCTCCCTGCCAAAGCAATATTCCCCACACACACCTGTGCACCGGCAGGGCTTTCACCCTGCCACACTGCCACAAGGAGCCACAGGGCCAAGTTACTTTCTGCCAAGCCTTCTTACCCTGTTAGCATTGCTGGCTTTTACTGAGGAAACTCAGTAACGATGAAGGATGTGTTCATTTATCTCACTTTCTCTCAACTCGTTTTGGACAACTCGTTTTGGACAAGCCCACTTCTGAGATCATAATTGCTTTTGGATAAAAAAACTGCCTTTCATTCTTTCTTTCTTTCTATGTGTCCATCTGTCACTACTTATGAACTTCACATATTTGGAGCACACAGACACAGGTGAACTCTGCAGGTAATTACTACTGTACATCATTCCTATATACCATGGCCATGTAACAACAACAGAATAGCAATTCGGTCTCCAGGATTTAATATAGGTAATCCTTTCTGACATTTTGGAAATACCATTACTGTGAGTAAAAACTGTAATATGACTGTCATGTAGCCATTTTGAATAGGAGCTCAAGGCCACCAAACAAATTCCACATGGATGAATATTATACCTACATTCTTTAAAATGTGTGAAACAAATAGTACCAGAGTCCCAGCAGAAACATGTGTGATTCATATAAACATTCCTCATGGGAATTCTTAATAATGTATGGTTGGGGTTTGGTATCCTCAGTTGATCTTTAATTTAGCCCCGTCCATTAAACATTGTTTCTATTCAAATACCAGCAGGAGAAGTAAAGTGCTAACATAGATTCACCTTTAAATGAGCTAACAATAAGAAGAACAGATTTTGGATGGAAGCTATTTTAAGTCAATAATGTATTAAAAAGGTTTGCAATTTTGCTCCCCGGTCATTGAATAAATTTGTAAGCTCTCAGTTTTACAGAGGTGAACAAGAGGACAGTCAATAGCAGACAACTCTCTTTAATTCTCAGACAGCAGGTGAATTCTCAATTAGCACTATTAACAAACGATTCACAAATGTTTAACAAACTTCACTAAAAAGGTCAAATTACAATCAATTTACTCACATTTCGCTGTCAGGATTTTCTAGAATAACATACCTATTTTTCATACAGAAGAATATAAATTATATATCAAACTCCTTTAGTTAAGTTCCATGGAAGAAGCAATTATGTCAATAGCATAAATCTCACCACGTCTGTAAATCTGTATCAAGAAAAAAAAGATCACTGTGATCTACACCCCCTGTATAACTAAGGTAATGTAAGTGACATATGTGTATACCTTCTAGTGCGCTTTTGACACTGTCCAAGTTTCAGCACAATTGGATAAGCAGTTCTTCAGATATGTGTACAAAATATAATAGTGCCATTGTGTATGAAAGCAATATTAAAAAAAAACATGACATTGGTAGACCAGTTCCTACCTGAAGAAAGCACGTTCCAGCTGCTGTGTTTTCCTTGATTGAGACGTTGTAGAAGTTACTATCGAAAACAGGCTCATTGTCATTTATATCCTGCAAGACTACGTTAACCACAGCTGTGGAAGACAGAGCAGGTCGGCCTCCATCTGTGGCCACCACAGTGATTCTTGGCTTGGGGTCTGTCTCGTAATCCAGCTCTGTTGCAGTGGTGATGATCCCAGTAACTGGGTCGATTGTAAACCAATCAGAATGTGTCCCACGGTCCTGGAGGATGCTATATTTGACATCCCCATTGGGACCTTGGTCTTTATCCCTGGCTGTCACCTGAAGGACAAAACTGCCAGGGTAGACCACCTCAGGGATAGTTTGCTTGTATACCTGCTGGTCAAAAAGAGGGGGGTTGTCATTGACATCAGTGACCTGAATTGTAAATGAGGACTCTGCCCTCAATGGAGGGGTCCCTGAGTCAGTGGCCATCACCCTCAGTTCATAGGAATCTCTTTCTTCCCTGTCTAAAATCTTGTCAACACAAATGAGGTAGATGATGTTATCCTTAGTGGTTAGACCAAACTTGCCGTCTCCCCCTTCCAAAGAGACATTTACATTTGAGTACTCGCTATAATCTGGGTCAGATACCGAAATTCGTGCAACATACTGGCCTGGTTGGGCTCCCTCAGAGATCCGTGGGGACCCATCCTCACTGAGGAAAATAATGGTCATGGTAGGCTGGTTATCATTGTAATCACGCACATGGATGGACACAAAAGCATTGGTGATCTCTGGCTGGCTGGCATTGTCCCGAGCTTGGACCACCAGCTCATGGACTTTTCTCATCTCATAGTCAAGGGGCTTGCTGAGGGTTATTATGCCTGTGTGTGGGTCAATAAGAAAGTATCGCTCAGGGTCACTCTGCCTTCTGTTAATCTCATAGATGACTAGTCCATTGTCTCCCTCATCGGCATCTGAGGCAAACACCTGCAGGATGGTGCTACCAGGCTTCATGTTTTCAGAGATCAGGCTGTGATAGCGACTCTGATTAAAGACAGGGGCATTGTCATTAATATCTTGGACCAAGACATCCAGAATCATATGCCCTGTCTTCCTTGGAGAGCCACCATCAAAAGCTTCCAAGTACAAGGAATATGAAGATACCTGCTCTCGATCCAGGATCCCATTTACCACAAGATCCAAGTACAAGACCTCATTGGAGCCTCTTTTGGTCTGAAGTCGGAAAGCTTGTCCCATGTTGCCATCTTTTACTAGGTAACCCTGTGTACTGAGCTGGCCTTTATCAGCATCAGATGCTGGTTCTAAGGAAAACCTAGTTCCTATTGCTGTTTGTTCTGGGATCTTCAAAGTGGCCCTGCTCTTGGGAAAGCTGGGTGCATGGTCATTGATGTCATTGACCACAATTGTTACCTCCACTGTCACCCCCTGCATGGTGACAGCAATAAAGTTGTAGCGGTCCCTGGTCTCCCGGTCCAGGACTTTGGCTGTCTTAATAATGCCGGTGGTTTCGTCAATGTGCAAGTCGCTGCCAACCCCTGTGCTTTCCAAGTCTGAGATGAAGTACAAGGAGGCAGTGGTTCCAGGGGGGAGCCCAGCACTGATGTCCCCCACGATAGTGCCAGCTGGCTGCTCCTCATCCAGCTGTAGGTCCAGGGTTCCCAACACCGTGGATGAGTGACCGGTTATAAGTCCGAAGGCCACATAGAGAAGAAGCAGCACCCGTTTGTTCCAGGTCCCTCGTCTGTTCAGTCGTTCCATTGCAAGCTCTCCCAATCCGATAAGCGGAGAACCAATCCTCATGTAGGCAGGTTGCCTTAATCCTGAAAGAAATAGACATGGAACACATGTATTATTGTTTTTATTAGTAGTAGTAGTCGTAGTAGTCATAGTCGTACTAATTGTATTACAGTTCAAAGGACAAGTACCTTCAAATTACATTTTCAAATACAATGTTTTACTATCCCCTTGCCTTTTAGCTTGTTTGCAATCATTCTGAGTTCTTGTTATTCTGTGTATTGACCTGGTTCATCAGTTTTAGTTGCCAGATATCATAAACATCTGTAACCCAGGCTAGATTAGCATCTATAAAGGGTCTTTATAGAAATTAGAGTCAGTGCCATGTAGTAAAGGATCACTCTCTCCTAACTATGACTCAACTCAACTTCAATGCACCTAAGAAAACTGTATACCCTTTAAATTTGCATCATATTTTTTGTATCTGTTTATTATGCCATGATGTGTGTTCATAATCATTATGTATTGCTGTTTTTGCACTCACTCAAATATATTTACATTTAGGGTAAGCATGAGTCATTTCTGTAATAACGAGAGAGAATGGCTACAAGGAGTGTGCACCGTTCATTCAGTCCCCCATTGTAAGATACACATATTTTACATATAGGCAATCTGTCTGCTGTCCCACAGCTCAATTATGAAGGACGTTCTGTCTCCCAAGGACAAACTTCTAAAGATTTAGCCACTTGTCACAACCCTAACACACTAACCCTATTGCCCTTTAGCATACAACATATCATTCACACCTCAACATTTGCATACATTTCTTACAAATACCTAATTCATCAATTTTACATTCCTTTGAAGCAACCAGTAACCACATACCCCCCCCCCCCCCATGACTTGAGGCTGGACTTGCTTTTCCAAATCACTGTGCGCATGCAGTTCAGTCCATACATTTGCTTCTAATTAAGTAGAGGCAGTTCCAATATTTTGACAGTCGGCTTATACACTGAGTTTAATATACCCAAAGGTACCTGTTTTGTGAACCTAGCTGTTACATTAAAACTCTGGAATTTGCCAGAATGCTAACTTTTAATTTGAGCCTTTAGTCTGTTGGAGCAGTCATTTTATAAAGCTGTTTATGATATTACATGTTCCCCACATCACAACACCCTGGGGTGCCAGCAGACAGAATGTGTCATGTTCATCAAAAATCATGATACCAAAACAATACTATAGATGAAGCAGGTCCTGTTCATTCTGAAACAGCAGTGTCCCAAAACACCCTGCTGGAGTGCATGCAGTTAGCATAGGTTATCCCTGAAGATCCCTTGATATCCATGCAAGAATGTCTCCAAAGCACAGAATGACCATACCCTGTTGGCTCAAAGACTAATTATGCTCTTCTTATTGTCCCATAAACACCCTGAACCAACGCTAATGACCAGACTACATCCAACACTGCAACAAAAATCTATTTGCTAAAAGAAAAAACCAACAAAGGAGGAATCGAGCCCAAATGGAGCAAAAGAGGGCCCCTCCCGCTTGGGGGGAAGCGGTTTTGAGAGCAATCCCACAAGCATCTCGGCTCGAGTCTTTGCGAGTGTCAAAGCAATGAGTCATAGCGACTAAAGTCTTTGAAATGTATTTATGGGCCTCAACAGGAGGTAGTAATTAATGGCTTACAAGCTACCGCTGAGCCAAGAATATAAGGCAGTTTCAGTTTTTTCCATGGTACAAGGGGCAGTTAAAAGCTTAGATTTTTATTGACACCAGCATCCCCCTCCACTCTCTGTTAGCCTGACACAGGTGCAGACGAAGTGCATTGAGGGACACATTGCCAAGTGTCTGGTTGCTAAGCAGCTTGCACACTTAAATATGGGTCGGTAACTAGGCCACTAGTTCTAGACTGGCTTTGGATAGAATTGGAGCAATTTGGACTTAAACAGCACAGTGTATTAACTACACTAGACTGGAACCCAGGACACTAACATGTTCTGTAGAAGCTTTGGATAACATGCAGCTTTTTCATATAGTATCACTAAGTATTGTTTGTCATAGTCATGTACACTATTAGGTTTTAAAAAATCAAAGTTATTTTAGTATCTAACACTAATGAATATTAAACTGAAAACAAGAACTGCTAAAGGATTTGTCCGATTTGCCTCTTGCACAGCAAGCAGTTCTGTATATTGGCATACATTTTGGAGATATAGGAATTTAATTTGTTCAGGAATTATGCATCATTATTCAACAAACACCACTGTGTTCCCCAAGCAGATCCTGTATTCCCTTTTCAAATCTGAATAGTTTACTGACTAGCTTACTAACTTATGAACAAATGCTGCTCATAAACCCTATTTCAAAGATGCATACATTTTTATCATGGATTTTTCATTTTTACTATTTTCAGGTAGGTAATCAAAAAGTCTAAAAAAATATGCTGTGAAAAAAATGTCTAAAAGCAAACCTAGTGGACTAATACCGGTAGCCTGGTTTACTAATCTTTACCCCAATGCAAAATGTACACTATACTGAAAATCTAAAAAAAAGGTTACTAAACTTGAATATAGAAGCTTTTAAATTCTGAATTATTTATTTTACCTACTGACTTCTTACAAATAAATATGTGTATGTACATAGTATACTTTAGCTTACTTTTCTAACGGTTCTGAAAAATGATACAAACTTTGCACTGAAAAAAATGCATTTCAAATAGAGATCGTACAATTCCTCTCAAAGAAAAACCTTTCCTTAAAATTCTTGTAAATATCAGAACATTCCACACTTAAACACTAAACTCTATGGTGCGAAGCAGTTTTGAGCATTAAAATATAGTATTATATCTATCAATAGCAGTCCAACACACGCTCCTCCTAGTGGCACAAAAGTAAATTGTGTGTGTGTGCACTGTATAAGAACACTGATCACTGAGACATTCATGATAGACTGTAGAAGAAATGTCATTGGTACCCAGCTACTTATAGTGCGTTTACACTTAAGCCGGGGAAACACTGCCCAATGCGATCAATAACGACATGATTTTTCACTCGCATCGGGCAGTGTGTTGTGCTTTGTGATGCGATTTTACAGGACCGGCCAATCGATTTCAAGCGGCTCGCAAAGTTTAAACATGTTTAATATTTTGCGATGCAATTCCCTCGCATCGGGCAGTGTGTCACACCCACTCACAAGTCTCAAAGTCAGCAACCAATGAGTTCACCGCGTTCAGTCATATGACTGGAGACAGACACACATGTATTGTCTCTCTATTAATACATACACACACACAAGGTATTCCATTGGTTTGTATATGATATACAATGACTGTACTATGATGTTATCTATTAGACTAAATATTTACAGAATACAGTACTTAAAAATGGGTGCTATAAACATGATTTATTTATTATTAATAGCGTTTTAATTAAATTATACCAAATAACGTTTTTATTTACAATGAAGGGAAAACATAATACATGTTTTCATTCTAAGCATTTGTTCTACACACTATGTTCCTTACATTGTAAATAAAAATGTGACTAGGTGTAATTTAATTAAAACATTATTAATATTAAGAACATAAGAACATAAGAACAAGTTTACAAACTAGAGGAGGCAATTCAGCCCATCTTGCTCGTTTGGTTGTTAGTAGCTTATTGATCCCAGAATCTCATCAAGCAGCTTCTTGAAGGATCCCAGGGTGTCAGCTTCAACAACATTACTGGGGAGTTCCAGACCCTCACAATTCTCTGAGTAAAAATGTGCCTCCTATTTTCTGTTATGAATGCCCCTTTATCTAATCTCCATTTGTGACCCCTGGTCCTTGTTTCTTTTTGAATCATGGTTGTAACAGCATTTTTTAAGTGTTGTGTAAATATTTCGTCTAATAGTTAAAAAGTACAATGCTTATGGTGCTGTCAGGGCTTGTTTTCAAAAGATATCAGCACAGACATTATAAACAAATCAATGGAATACCATGTGTATGTATGTATGTATGTTGTGTGTGTGTGTGTGTGTATTAATAGAGAGAGAGAATATATGCATGTCTCCAGTCATATGTGGGTTTCACGATCACACCGCGTTGTAGATAGTATTGTCATTGACTTGCCCCATTGCCATTACTTTATGCATCCAGGGCAGGTCAAATATCAGGATAACATCACAAATTGTGCGTCCCTTCCTGCGATTTCAATCGGGCAGGTGTGACGCCCGCTCTCAGGGTCGACGCGACTTCCGCCAGAGAGATGCGACGATGCATTGGCCAGTGTGTCCCCGACTTTAAAAGCGTGCTTGGGGTCGATTAGATTAAAAAAACCTTATCATTTGAGCCGCCAGTTTACACTTAAGCAGCGCTCCAAACCGGCTCTGAGCCCGTATTGTGAACACACATTGCCCCCGCAAAAATTTGATGCTAAAAATAAAAAAATCTGAATACTGTTAAACACGGTACAACAGTTTTAGAAATCAACTGTATAAAAGAAAATTACTGTATTCCTTTGAATTTAAGACACACTTTTTAAACAATTTTTTCGTCTCAAAAATGGCCTCCATCTTAAATTTGAGTATAACGATGCGTGTATTAAAATCGACAATAAAAGACGTGACTGCCCAAGTACACAAACAGCAACGTGACTTTGCTGAGAAAAGACGAACAAAAACGCCACCGCCCGGTCTCGAATCATCCAGAACCAGGCCTTGAAGTTAAGGTCCTGAAGGGCAAGGCAATGTCCAACCCAAGGGCACCAAGGTGATTTCATACTCATTTATAAAATAACAAACTTTCATACTGAAAAAATACAAAGGATAATATGGCAAAAAATTAATATTCAGGGTATTTTTACTAAACTTGGTCACACACCACTGACTAATTCATAGATTAGACTAGAGCAGGGCTGTCCAAACTACGGCCCGCAAGCTGTCTTCATCCGGCCCCCAGCTCAATGCAATTTTACCATTAAAAGCGGCACTCTCCTATACATAAAACCAAAACATACTGAGTGATCGCAGGAGACAGCTTAATAGGAGGCATAATAGGAATTAACAGACAAAAAAAGAAAAATAATCGCAAAGTAGTTCCCCTCAGACCAAGTTCCTCAATCATCCGTGGTGTCAGCTGCACCCCCGCCAGACAGTCAAAGCTTTATCCCACTCTCGCGCTCGTTCTTCTTCTATACAATTATGCCATTTTTTCTTATTCTAGTTTTTGTTGATCTCAAAATATCGGATGTAAAAAAGAAGAGAAAAGTGGACAGGGAATGTCGTCATTAAAGGGAAATGTGTTTGTTTAATTTGCCAAGAAGCAGTCGCAGTTATGAAGGAATTTAATGTTAAATGACACTACGAAACAAAGCAAATTTGTCAGCACAGCAACATTTTTTTTTTTTTAAGTTACCGAAACTCAAGAGAAAGCTACTCAAGCTAGCTATGAAATGGCACAACTGATTGCATAGCATGGAAACCAAGGAGTGTGTCTGCAAAATAGTGGATACTGTATGTCCAGAAAAGAAACAAGAGTTTCTGAATGCCAGTCTAACGAGGAATACAGTAGCACAGAGGATAAAGGATTTGGCAAGTAACATACAGGAGGAGTCTGAAAAGAGGCGTTGTTTTGACTTTTATTCAATTGGTTGTGACATGACCACTGACACTGCTCAGCTTCTTATAATTTTGACAGGGGGTTGATTACAATTTCAGTGTCACCGAAGAGCTCCTTGATCGCCAGAACCTTTGTGGAACAACAAGGGGGTCCGATCTGTTCAAAGCATTTTGAGCTGTTTGATTTGCCTTGGGAGAAGTTATGCGGTGTAACAACAAATGGGTGGCAGCGATCATTTGCAACAAAGTCTTAGAAGCCGGTGGTCATGCTGCATTGCATCATTCATCAGGAAGTCCTGTGTGCAAGAGTGATCAAATTGGGAAATATAATGACTACAGTTGTAAAGACAATCAATTTTATTCAGTCGCAATTTAGGAATTTCCTCACTAAAGTGGAAGCTGAATATGGTGACGTAATGTATCATTCCTATGTACACTGGCTTAGTCGAGGTTCAGTATTGAAATGCTTTTTTTCACTCAGATCAGAAATCAAGCAGTTATTACGAGAAAAAGAAGAGCCTCTTAATGACCTCACAGATCCTACATGGTTAGCGGACTCAACTGTCAAAGCACTTGTAGTGAAACTCCGCCTGTTTGAGAAGCACGCCAAAGATCACAATGTTGTGCACTTCCCATCATTAAAAGCTGTCTGTGGCGGAGTGTCCCGCCCCTATGTATTTATTTATTAAAAACGCTGACCGCAGTAGCGTTCAGCTTCACCCGCCCATCCATTGTTGTTTTGGTTCAGTTACTTCCTGGTCCGTGACGTCACCACACCTCACCACTGCAAGCCATCCTGTCACAATAAATAAATACATAGGGGCAGGACACTCCGCCACACTGTCATTGGCAGTTTTCCCAATGAAAGTATCCCTGAATCAATTGGGAAACAAGCTCTTTAAAGACTTTTCAGTGATTGACAGGACATTCAGATTTTCTGTTTGCCCTTCACAGTGAATATTGATCAAACACCTGAGAACTTGAAGCTGGAACTCATTGAATTGCCTTTGACAGAATTTTACAAGTGTCTGGACAAGACCCGTTTCCTCCAATTGAGACGACATGCGAAAAAAATGATGAGTTTGTTTGGTTCAACATATATACAGTACTGTGCAAAAGTTTTAGGCAGGTGTGAAAAAATGCTGAAAAGAATGCTTTCAAAAATAGACATGTTAATAGATTATATTTATCAATTAACTAAATGCAAAGTGAGTGAACAGAAGAAAAATCTAAATCAAATCCATATTTGGTGTGACCACCCTTTGCCTTCAAAGCAGCATCAATTCTTCTAGGTACACTTGCACAAAGTCAGGGATTTTGTAGGCATATAGTCAGGTGTATGATTAAACAATTATACCAAACAGGTGCTAATGATCATCAATTCAATATGTAGGTTGAAACACAATCATTAACTGAAACAGAAACAGCTGTGTAGGAGGAATAAAACTGGGTGAGGAACAGCCAAACTCAGCTAACAAGGTGAGGTTGCTGAAGACAGTTTACTGTCAAAAGTCATACACCATGGCAAGACTGAGCACAGCAACAAGACACAAGGTAGTTATACTGCATCAGCAAGGTCTCTCCCAGGCAGAAATTTCAAGGCAGACAGGGGTTTCCAGATGTGCTGTCCAAGCTCTTTTGAAGTGGTCGGCAGTGGTCGGCCAAGGAAACTTACTGCAGCAGATGAAAGACACATCATGCTTACTTCCCTTCGCAATCGGAAGATGTCCAGCAGTGCCATCAGCTCAGAACTGGCAGAAAACAGTGGGACCCTGGTACACCCACCTACTGTCCGGAGAAGTCTGGTCAGAAGTGGCCTTCATGGAAGACTTGTGGCCAAAAGCCGTTACCTCCGGACGTGGAAACAAGGCCAAGCGACTCAACTATGCACGAAAACACAGGAACTGGGGTGCAGAAAAATGGCAGCAGGTGCTCTGGACTGATGAGTCAAAATTTGAAATATTTGGCTGTAGCAGAAGGCAGTTTGTTCGCGAAGGGCTGGAGAGCGTACACGAATGAGTGTCTGCAGGCAACAGTGAAGCATGGTGGAGGTTCCTTGCAAGTTTGGGGCTGCATTTCTGCAAATGGAGTTGGGGATTTGGTCAGAATTAATGGTCTCCTCAATGCTGAGAAGTACAGGCAGATACTTATCCATCATGCAATACCATCAGGGAGGCATCTGATTGGCCCCAAATTTATTCTGCAGCATGACAACGACCCCAAACATACAGCGAAAGTCATTAAGAACTATCTTCAGCGTAAAGAAGAACAAGGAGTCCTGGAAGTGATAGTATGGCCCCACAGAGCCCTGATCTCAACATCATCGAGTCTGTCTGGGATTACATGAAGAGAGAGAAGCAACTGAGGCTGCCTAAATCCACAGAAGAACTGTGGTTAATTCTCCAAGATGTTTGGGCCAACCTACCTGCCGAGTTCCTTCAAAAACTGTGTGCAAGTGTACCTAGAAGAATTGATGCTTGATGCTGTTTTGAAGGCAAAGGGTGGTCACACCAAATATGGATTTGATTTAGATTTTTCTTCTGTTCACTCACTTTGCATTTAGTTAATTGATAAATATAATCTATTAACATGTCTATTTTGAAAGCATTCTTACTTTACAGCATTTTTCACACCTGCCTAAAACTTTTGCACAGTACTGTGTATATATATATATATATATATATATATATATATATATATATATATATATATATATATATATATATATAAAGAGCCAGCTGCCCAACGTTTCGACATGTTGTACATATCTTTCTCAAGGGAGCCTGTGTTTGAATCAAAACATTGGAGGTATTTATAGGTTTTTGACAGCATGACAACTACTTGTTATTGTTTACATTCAAATCCATTATTTATTCTTACATGATGTAATGTGTTCTATATATTGTGACATCATTTTTACTTCTGTCTTTGAATCTGTATTAATTCTAATTAACATTAGTTCTGGAACAATGTTCTATGAACAGATGAGTCAAAAGTGGAACTTTTTGGCCAACATGGGCCCTGTTATGTCTGTCGAAAACCAAACACTGCATTCCACAGTAAGAACCTCATACCAATGGTCAAGCATGGTGGTGGTAGTGTCATGGTTTGGGAATGCTTTGCTGCATCAGGACCTGGACGCCTTGTCATCATTGAAGGATTGAAAAATATGCAAAAATGCAGAAAATCAGACAGGGGGCAAATACTTTTTCACGGCACTGTATATATATATATATATATATATATATATATATATATATATATATATATATATACAGTATATACTATATATATAATGTGTGTGTGTGAACAGGCGTTTTCTATAATGAACATAAACAAAACACAAAACACTTGCTCACAGAGCAAATTAAAAATGTTAAACAAAAATAATCATGAACACAAACAACACGATCAGGCTGAGCAATCCCCTTCACTGATCCTTTATGTTTTTTTCTTTTAGTTTCGTTTTCTCTCGCTCCTCGCTCACTCTCTCCGCTCTAACACCCACCCTGAGTGGAGCGAGCTGCAGGCTTTTATGCAGGTGACCATCTCCCGATTTAGCAACAAATTAATCACTTAATTCGGGAGATGGCCACCTTCTGCACAAGGTTTTTAAACTGCTGTGGATGGGGCTACCCATCCACGCTACTAAACAAAACAAATCGGCTACGCCATCAATACATAAATACAAAACAATAACAAAACCTGCGGCGCCTCGCCGTCATAAATAAATAATTTCTAAATAAATTCAAAACCACACGGCTCCTCGCCGTCATAAATAATAAATACATAAACAAACAAATGCAAAATAACACAGGGGCGGAGGGGGAAACCCTGTTCTAAAATAAAGAAATACATTTAAACAGCAGAGCTTACTACCGCCCTGCTACAATGACATTTAAGGCTGTCTCTGGAAATAGCCCTGCTTACATTAATGATATGCTTTTACCTTATGTCCCTGGACGCCAGTTGAGATCTGATGATGCTGGGCTTCTGGTGACTACAATGATAAAACATAGCTCTTGTGGTGGAAGAGCCTTTAGTCATTATGCATCTGTATTATGGAACAATCTTCCAATTGAAATCCGTAATGCTGACTCAATAAATGTATTTAAATCAATGCTTAAAACACATCTTTACGCAGAGGCCTTTTTGTAGATTGGAATGGCCTGTTTCAGAGTTTTGTTAATATGTATTTTTTTTCCCATTTTTATTGTATATTATTGTATAGTATATTTATTTGTAATGTGAAGCGCTTTGGGATGCCTTGGCAAGAATTAGACAGAATTAAACTGAATTGTGACAGAACGGGCCAGCTGACGCTGAGCAAGTTTCTGAATGGGTTGTAGATCAGATGTGCTGGTGCTGAGCGACACCGGCAGCAATGACAAGGCAACTCTTGCCTTAAGTTTTTTTTTTTAATTTGAGAGGCATTGCGGCAAGCAGCTTGGGCACTGCGGTAATTGCCGGCGGTGACGTCAGTTATTTTGCACCCTGCATGACATACAGGCAGCCATTTTCAAAGAAGCGTCATTAGCTTCCTGAGGAAGGCTCAGTTCTAACAAACAGTACCAGCTTGGACAGATCAGAGATGCTGATCAGACCCCCGTATTTTGACATGTCAAGCAATACCACAGTTCACAAAAAGGGAGAAAAACATGTGCGAGTAATCATTACTGGAAAGGAGAAGCAGCGCATAACTGTAATGCTTTGTGTGACAGCAGGCGGACGCAAACTGCCTCCATAAGTTGTTTTCTTATATGCGGAATTGAGGTTGTATCTTTGTAAATGCATCTTTATTTGATGTTTTATTTTTTCCTCAAATTAAGGGTGGGAAATTTGGTCGGCGTCTTAAATTCAAGGGCGTCTTAAATTTGAAGGAATACGGTAAATGAAGAGAATATGCATTTACCTGTAAACAACCAGCAGTGTTTCTCTGTTCACTGCAAACCTGGAAAAGTAGTGCTGGTTTGCTTCTAAACACCCATTTTATTATTATTTTTTTTATTTTTTAGTTAAAGGTATAATCAGTAAATAACAATTCATCCACACCTAAATGATAACTGTATTTATTTGTTATAAGTTAGACACAGTAGTATATGGGTACTGGTGTGAGTATTCCTGCAGTGAAAATGTGTGTTTGGATATGATACTCACTAACAGCAGGGGCGCACAATGTGCGCCGAAGGATTTGGTCAGGAGCCAGCATCCGATGAAACAAAGTAAATAAATCACCAACAGTCCCGCCCCTATCCAATGATATGCAAAGTATATGCAAAGTACTGCAAAGTATGGTGGCCCAGTATTAGTAAAAATATTTAATGAAACAAAAACAACAACAAAAAAAACATCACTCATCACAAGAGGCATATATCACATTTTACCAGTGGAGGTTTGAAATCTTCCAATTTTCACGTGCTCTTTCTGACCGCTAGAGCAAGTGTGGCATACTACTAATTTAATGGGAGGTATGAGAATTGCCCTTATATTTCTAGAAACACAGGTTTTCCCAAAATTGAAATACATAAGATAAATATTTTTTGCTTTTAAAATAATACCAGTCCTGTATTGGCACAAGAAAAGGGTGATTTTAAAAAGTACTTTCAACTCCGGCCACTTAAAAGATACAGATGTTTCAAACCACAGTGTATATGATAATTTAAACAACACCAAGCTACAGACAATGCGTTCCGGACTTTAAACGTGTTCCTGTTGTCTACAGGTAAGAAATCCACTTTATTAGGAATATATTGTGTTTTACAATAATGTTTGTTATGGTAATTGTTTATTTATTAAGTTTAAAAATGTTTAGTAAAACATAGCCTAAAGTTTTTGGAACATTGATAAACTTTCATAACGCAATACAAAGAGATGCAAGAGTTGGTGAGATGTATTTAAACACCCCAAATAATTTTAAAGCAAAAAACATATCACGATTAATTTGGTATAATAATTGTGTAAAAGGTGCTTGGTCTACCCGTTTGTCCATCCATTTGCCATTTCTTCGTAACATTACTGTGATCTCAGGCTGTATACAAATTTGACAGCCGGGGTCATTAAAGTTCGTGCCACGTATGGACCATCCAGTAGAGACCTGGATTATTAATTCTACAAATGAAAATTGCAGTGTCATGTGGAAGACCATTCATGTGCAACCTATGTTGAAATATGTATTGGTCTATATGTCATGCTGCTCATTGTTACTGTTGTCTGCAGTACTATTTGACTTGATTTTAGGGGAGAGGGACTAATTAAGCAATAGCACCCTGATTGAAGAGCATTACCAAATGAAGTCGGGAAGGTAAGAGTCTAAGGAGCAGGTGAGGGCTTTACAGTAGTGACAAGGTCAACTATCAAGGTAATGCCTGAACACCATTATTTTATTGTGATCACAGTGCCTTTATTGTTAATTTAAACATGTTATATTTTTAAATGTATTTACATGTTAAATGTTTTTTCTTCAGTTTATCTACAGTAAGCATTGTATCTGAATGATTTGCAGTCATCTGTCGTGTGGTAGTGCCCTGGAATGGATATTCCTGACTGGTGGATTGAAGATTTTGTGTATTTATATGTCAAAAATAGATTGCATTTTCTGTTACACTGCAGCTGGAATCCATTCCCATCAGGTTGTACTCCATACCTTTCCCATTTTCCATTATGGTTAAGTAATATCTATTCTATTAATTTGATACTTTTAGTATTCTATGTTATAGGACTATGCAATAATAACTGTTGCCTGCTCCTAAAGGTTGAGGGTTGAGGCATACACATTATGTATGACTGGGATAACAACACTGGGTTATTACATCACATTTTCAAGCATGTTCCTGGGGGTAGTTTTATATTTTGACATTACTGAAGTCAATCCTAGAAATACAACATATGCTAATTGAAAATAATTCAAGACAGCACAAGAAAAATCTCTTGCCAGGTTTTTTTCTAGGAACATTATTTTTAATATTCTTATTACTTTAATATTGTTATAGAGAAGAAGAATGCTCAGTACCTTCTCAGACTTGCCGACCAAAGGCACAGCAGGTAGTGTAAAGAGTTGAGATTATTAATTGTCATGGTTCGTTTTTACAATGCATCTTAATTCATCTCTGGAATAACAAGTACTTACACACATATACTGCGTGTACAAGCGCTGTTAGAAAAAAAAATCATTAGTGGTCTATGGGGATGTGGGGCTGATGATATAATCCTTGGAATGTCATAAAGCCCTTCTTGTTAGAGCTCAACTATGTCCAGAAACTTGACATCATTTATTTTACTGTTTTCTGTGTAAACTTCACAAATGTCTTTTAATCCTGTGACTCAAATAAAAATGGTTCTAGCATAAAATTCTTTCCTCCCTTCCTCTCACTTTCTCTTAACTGTCAGTTAAGTATCCAAGTAGCAATCGATTAATTGGACACACAAAATATAATGATTTGAATAAATATCAATGATTGTACCGCCCACAAACCCACCTCCCACAACAATTGAATGTGAGAGGTAATTAACTGTAATATAGTTTTACGAGAGGTACTGTAGGAGAATGTTTAATCAGGGGCTCCCGAGTGGCGCATCCAGTAAAGGCGCTCCGCGTGGAGTGCAGGATGCGCTCTATAGGGGGGGGGATTAGGTCGGCTAGGGTGTCCTCGGTTCACCGCGCACCAGCGACCCCTGTAGTCTGGCTGGGCGCCTGCGGGCTTGCCTGTAAACTGCACAAGAGCTGTGTTGTCCTCCAACGCTGTAGCTCTTGGGTGGCTGCACGGTTTCTCCGCAGTGTGAAAAAAAGCGGTCAGCTGACGGCACACGCTTTGGAGGACAGCGTGTGTTCATCTTTGCCCTCCTGAGTCAGCGCAGGGGTGGTAGCAGTGAGCTGAGCTTCACAATAATAATTGGCCATTCCAAATTGGGAGAAAATAATGAAAATAATTGGCAACGACTAAATTTAAAAAAAAGAAAAAAGAAAAAAAAAGTTTAATCTAGAGATGTGCGAACCAGTTCCTTTGAGACCGGGTACCGATTTCCTGCTTTGGAACCAACGAACCGGACACAAATATCAAGGATTCGGTTCGTCAGTACTATTATGTTTTTAATAAAACTGATTATTAAAAAACATAAAACAATTAATTATCAAAGACTTTTAGTTTCTGTCAAAAATATACTTGATAACTATAATGGACACTAGAAAACAAAACGAAAAAAGCACTCACTTAGCTTGACTATATATTATACTATATATTAGACTATATAGATTATATATTTGCGTTTTGTTGTCCTTGTTTTGGACTACTATCTGATCGCAGCTGTGATGAGTTTAGTTTGACTTATTTTTTGCTCTGTGATTGTTTTGGTCTTTCTAATGTTTTTTTATGCTGACGTAGAACTTGTTTCTATGTATATAAGATGCCAACCCCCCTCCTTCTGCTCACACATTGACATATGAACATGTTTTCTAAATAGTTTGGGAACTGGAATCGGATTCAAAATACCCGGTTCCAATGACAGATACCCGGTTCGGACCCGATTCCAAAAATCTCCTCAAATGCTCATCATTCGTTTTATCAGCTGTGGGCGGCACTGATTGTACTTACATCGACTAGATGTGGTCATCAAACAGGAAACGCAGATTGCGTACGCAGCCCGGTTTGAAAAACATATAAAAAAACCATAAAAAAACCAGTATTATTCCCAGGTTTAACAGTTCATTTTTAAACTCCAAAGAACTGCAAACTACATAGAGTCAGTTTTCTTTAATGTGCACAATACATTTCCATGTTATACAAGCCTGTCACCCTGCTCTGGATCCAAGGCGGCATGCTTTTTGTTTACATCGAATACACAGAGGGGCGTACTTACAAAGCATTTTCAAAACTGATTCTCTGGTAGGATGGGACAAACAAATTAGATGCTGAGGTTGTATTTGTAGTTGTATTTGCTCCTAGAAAAACATTGTTTCTAAAATATTATGGGGATATTTTCTTACTTGATGGAAATGTGAAGTGGACCAGATATTTGGAATCTTACAAAGAACATAGAACAAAATTCCAGCAACTGTATGAGGCAATGACAAAATAATTAATACCATTGCTCAAACATGGAGAAAATCAAGAGTCAATCTGCACTCCGGGCAGCTGTACCACAGAATAGCTTTCAAACAGTTGGACAAGGCCTGTAATATAGGGATGGCCAAAGAATGTTGCACTCCAGATAAACGACAATGTTGGAAAGATAAATATTTAATGGGACATGATGGATGACCATGGGAGTGGATGAATTACTTCTTTGGGGCTTCCCAGTAGAAGACTGAGAATATCAGCCTTAGTCCCCAAGTTCTCACTGCCCCAATGTATGTATTATTTCAGCAATATGTCAGTACTGAGTTCTCTGTATTGACTGTGTTGGCTTTAAGTTTCCTAGAACTGAGCTCTCTATGGAAAATCCTGGCAAAGCTGATCATTCCCAGGACAATGCGCTCTCTGCTGTCAGTATATTGAATTTGCTGTCTCACAGGTTCCTTAGTTCCAGGTCCTCTCTATTGAATTGGCTGGCTCTAGACTTAACATCCTAGTAATGGTACTTTGATTTTGCTGGCTATAAAACAACCAACTACAGTAATAAAAATGCCTTCAGAGCCAGGGAAAATTACACTTTCTGGATATGACAACCACACCGACACTCCTTGGTATTTTTTTTCTCTTTTTTTTTAAACCCATTCAGTAGCTGCCCATGGAAACACCTTATTCAGCAAGAATTTCACCAGATGTTTTGTATTAAAACTAGAGTCAATTTTCAACCAGTGCACGCCTCACAGCACCAGCAGAAACTGAATCTGCCTCCACCCCCATCCCCCTAAACTTTACCTCCCAACACTCAAACACGTACACACAACTACTGGTACATTTACACTGCTTTCTTAAACAAACAGAAATATATATATATATATATATATATATATATATATATATATATATATATATATATATATATATATATTGATAATGTCCTTATTACTCTATAGACATAAAACACCAACCATAAAAAAAATAAACAATTAAACAATCAATTTATAATTTAAACATGAATACAGTGCCAACTGCTGTCTGGATTTATGTTCACTGGCATATATGTAGTGTTCCATTGTTGAAGCATGCTAGTGTTCACTTTCATGATGTATACAGTAACGGTGCCCGCAGAAAAAAATGATAAGAAAATCATCAAGATGTGTTGGTAACTGATGAAAACAAACTTTTGTTAAGCAGGGACATATTAAAATATATATATATATATATATATATATATATATATATATATATATATATATATATATATATATATATATATATATAATCTACAGTGCAGTACTTTTTCTTTTTTTTTTTTTTACTCGAGTAAACAAGTGACTTCAATACCTTATAAATCTGCAGAAATGTTACATCAGATTACCTTTGTATATTAAACTAAACATCGTATGAATAACGTTACCATTAAACAGGCATTTTAAATAAATGTACGTTTAACCTGAACGGGAAAACCTTCCTTGCTGTACTCAAAGGCCTCCCAAATCTGGGGGAAAAAGTGCAGATGCTGGATTGGCTGTTACATGCCAACAAAATGAACAGAAACACAATTGTTTTATTGAAAAATACAATTTTTTAAAAGCTATTTATTGAACACCCCAAATTGACTTCGATTATCATCTAATCACATGTGGATCTTCAACCAGACATTTATATTTATTATTATTATTATTATTATTATTATTATTATTATTATTATTATTATTATTATTTAGGCTACATGTGTATTTTTGTAGTTAGGCATCATGAACTAATAATAATTCGTAAATTTGATGCATAACTGGCGGCAGTCTTTGGGGCATCACACTGCCTGGTAGTAGAATTTGTACTGGTAATAAGGAACGCCAAAAGGCTGGTGCCAGTAGATTTTCTGGCTCTAGACTCACTGTATAATTATAGACAATTTCCACTAACGTATTTTGAGTGCGATGGATATTAATTTGAAACAGTCGCACACACGCACACAATGCATGGTTTCTTGTAAGGATACCTGATACATGGGGAATAGCGTGTGCATAAATTGAAAATCTTAGGATCCGCCCTCTACACACATATTCATTAGCCGTAGAGGTAAAACGGCATTTCTGCACTTGACAATTATCCTGTCCTTTAAAACATAAAATAATAATGTATTATTTTAACAATCTAAAGGAAATCATCTCGACTGTTCACTTACATTCATCGGCTCTCTTTTCTCCTTTGCTTTTTGCCTCTTTTTGTTTCCGTGTGTATGAGTCTGTATTCGGTTACCCCCAAATCCTATTTGTATGCAGCTCTCCTTTACAATTCCCTTGTCGTAGAAGAATCACAAAATGCAGAGTGGAAATGACAAGAACGAGGTTACATCCTATACACATCCACCCATTACCGGTACCCAGAAAAAATAAACAGAAGGGGAAATATTTAAAATAATTAGCAGCTTTTCAGATATTTCTGCAGAATGTAGGTTTTTTGTTAATTCCTGTCGTCTGGTGGACGTGGGTTTTCAGTTAAATCCCTCGTTCTGACTCCTTATCCAATGCCGTATAACGGTGCCTCTCGCTTTTTCTCTCTCCTTGCTTACAGTGCTGCGGGGTATTGTGTCCTTATACTCCTCGGTATTAGACACGGTTTCCAATGTTTGGTCTGCCCGAGAGCTGAGAGACTGAACCTCAGCGAGTGAAATACGATCCCGGCCAATGCCCTGCTCTTGTTTGGATTTGGATAATGTATTCAACTACGAGGAGGCGGGATAAGGCCGGTTAACCGTTCAGAAGCATGGAGAAGCTTGGAGATGCTGTTGGGGTTACTGTAGACTTTGGTGCCACCAAGCTCTGCTGTATGTGAATTATGAGTAAACAAAGGAAAACTGCAGTTTTATCTATATTGTACAAGGCCAAACCATGTTTAGGATTTTTTTAAATGTTTAAGATCAAGCTTCATCTAGGGTGAGTATCAACCAAAAAGGCCAGGTGTTGGTAAAGCTGGTGGTTTGCTGGTTTTCATGAGACTTGGTGCTGGTTGAAAAGCTGGTTAAGCTGGGCCATGAAAAAATATGTACATTAAAATCCCCTTGGTACTCATAATGTGATGTCAGCAGCATCTCTCAATTTCATCTTTGTACAATTGGATTATTATTAGTGATTGCACCACTACATTAGTTGGTGGGAATTCAAATGTAATTACAGTACAGGTGCTATTTCATTTTGAATTCAGTGAAGCTATTATCAAGTTACAATGAAAAATGAACTGAATGATTAGGAGGATGTACATTTTTAAGTTTTTATAAGGAGTGAACCGCTTATCTAATTGTGAATCATTATTTAGAGCGTCAGAAATGTATTTGAAAAAGTTTCAGTGCCTTGGTTTGTTTGGCAGTATTTTTCCTTATTTGCACAGGAGTGCATAACAGTTATTATTATTATTATTAGTTTATTTAGCAGACGCCTTTATCCAAGGCGACTTACAGAGACTAGGGTGTGTGAACTATGCATCAGATGCAGAGTCACTTACACCTACGTCTCACCCGAAAGACGGAGCACAAGGAGGTTAAGTGACTTGCTCAGGTTCACACAATGAGTCAGTGGCTGAGGTGGGATTTGAACGGGGGACCTCCTGGTTAGAGAAGTGACAGAAGAATCCAGGAAGTTATTTTTTTATTTTTTTTTATATTATTACCTCTAAATAGCACTGACAAGAGAGAATTAGGAGGTAGTACAATTTGAAAAAAAAAAAGCCTAATGCTTCCAAAGTAAAAAGATTTTTTTTTTAAAAAATCGTATTTCAGCTTGTGTGACTGGTCCACCATCCTCTTGCTGATTACACTATATTGAGGTACAGGGTTTTGACAAAAACACTTACAATAGGTAGCAGGAGTGGTTAAATTGGGATTTTAAAAGAGATGGAACGGTCCTGGCCCGTGCAAGGGGAACGGAATCCTACTTTCAATCAGAAGACCAGGAACGGAATCCTGAAGAGGCGGAACGCCATTCTGGACCGTTACGCACCAATTTAACTCCTGGGTAGCAGACACTTTTGAATAAAAGGTAGGCTGACCAGATTTTCAAAGCTCAAAACCGGGACACATTGTTAAATAATTGATAAGACTAATTAAACCATTTAAATATAGGCTATTTAACTCAGATTTAAACAGCCATAGTAACAGCCACTCTTAGTAATCTGTTGTTGTTTTTTTTCAAGCAGTACACTTCTGGGTGTATAATTTGTGGCTAATTAGTTTAACTTGCAATATTGTGTTTTATACGTATTGCTACTTTTTAATAAGTTTATTATTATTAGTCGTAGTAGTTGTCGTAGTCGTAGTCATAGTATTAAGAACATTAATAATAATAATAATAATAATAATAATAATAATAATAATAATAATAATAATAATAATACATTCTGTAGATTGTGGTTAAAAACACATTTATGTTCTGGCATTTTTCTTGTGCTAAATCCCGCCAGAACTGAACAGCTACAAAATTACCGTATTACACATAATTGTAGATTCATATTGAATATAAACTAAATGAAAATGCTTGGTGCCCTGAGGAATAAGTACGTATGTTTGTGTTAATCACTTTATAAAAATAATGTTCTTGATTACCCTAGTGGCTTTTAATATATATATATATATATATATATATATATATATATATATATATATATATATATATATATATATATATATATATATCTTGTTATCACTGCAGGTGCTATAAACTAAGTTATACAGGAGGTTGTTTATGTTATTTTGACAAAAGGTATTTAGAGTGTGTCGCACTACAGGAAGTTGCTGAAAACTGGGACTTTTTTAAGATTTTAGAAAAATGTTGGGACACCGGGACCTTTGATGCAAAACCGGGACGTTTGGTCACCCTATTAGTGCTGTGTCACTTAGGCTCAGTGATCTATTTTTTAATGAAACAGAGGATAACATTGTGGTTATAAAAAGAATAATGGCTGGTTCAGTGTGTATTCCCAGGGAAAAATACCATCAAGAGGTTCTGGGGACAGTGGAACATCGAGAGTGACGCTCGAGAGGTTCCTGTCCCCAGAACCTAGAGATGGTATTACCCCTGGTTATACACACTGAACCAGCTATTATTTTTTGTAAGAAATGGATCAGAATCTGAGAAATATGCATCTTACGAGTGTGCCACTGGTGTACAGCAAATTAATGTTTTCATCTGACAGTGGCTCTGCTTGCTTAAGTTTGTTCCTCATGTCAAGCTGTTTCAGGTACTTTTGTTTAGCTACAGTATAAGGGTATCTAGGGTCTGCTTGAACAATAAGGACGGACTATGGAAAATTGAGGCACAGTAGTTTTTTTATTAAGTGTCTGCCTATGCTGCACAGTACTCCTCCAATGGTGCTCTTTGGACTATCTTGCTTTTGGACAAACTCCAGTGAGAAAGTAAATAGCGTTAATACACGGAGCAAGTGGTCTGTAAAAGATGTGCAGAAATGGTGGAAGAATATGGTGCAGGACGCTAAAAACTGAAATCTTTAAAAGAAAAAATCTACAAACTGGTGATGATCCTCCAACCACATTGAAAAGAACAACTGAACTTGTGGTAGAGATTTTCATAGAGAAAACCCCATTATTTTGGGGGATTCCCAGTGGGTGAGAGAGTGGGGTTGCTCAGGAGGGCGTAAAGGATAAAGTTTCAGTTTCGGAAGAGTTTGTTGCCC
The DNA here is from genome assembly GCA_030684275.1 of Acipenser oxyrinchus oxyrinchus. Lineage (NCBI taxonomy): Eukaryota > Metazoa > Chordata > Actinopteri > Acipenseriformes > Acipenseridae > Acipenser > Acipenser oxyrinchus. The sequence goes on from CM060255.1 coordinate 36,942,049, forward strand.
ACGAAACAAACAACAGTGGCGGGGTGCACAAGTCATGACAGTTTTCCTCACAACGTGTTTGTTGTACTTTTCAGGCAATGCGTTGCTATGCAGTTCTGATTTGGGGAAAAATCGGCCTTACCAATGCAGATTACTCAATTCATAGTCAATTAGGGGAGGGGATATTTAAATGTCCGTGTCTGATTACTAAGTAGGAAAAGAACGAGCTTCATGCATTACCATGAAGATAAAAACATTTAATAACAAGAGAAATGAATTCAGGTGTAGTTGCGCACATTCTTAATTATGCCACGCATTAGCTACTTGTTTGTCCAGTTACCTTTCCAACACACACACACACACACACACAATTATATCAAATATAATTTCTACTAAGTACAAGTTTTATAACTTAGAATGTGTGTGTGTGGAACATCTAAAAGTTACATTTCATTAACACTAGAAACGTATTTTACAATACAGTACATGTTTTTATTTTGAAGCTAGCCACAGCGCTTCAGCATAAACATCTCGATCAGAAAATTGCAAAACTGCAGGCTGCAGCAGCTCAATCTGGATTCTGTGCAGCGAGTGACACACACGCAAGAGAAATCATGTTACTTTCGTTTTAGATTAGAAACTACTTTTGTTTTTACAATTTTGTATGCACATAAACCTGTTTACACACTAGTTTATTTTGAAATGTTTATTTTATTATAGTTTTTCATGTTTTGAAGTAGTGCTTGTGGTAAATTAGAAAATAACCGCTTTTCTGTTTAGTTGTTAATTTAAATACTGCATTTCGGCTGCGCAGGTGTTTGATATAATATGCTTGAATAAAACTTTTGAGTTGTATCTGATAGTTTGTCTTTCATTTTAATATTGATGATGTTTTGTACAGTGATAATGACTGCCGTCGGCGGTTGTATAGGTATGAGTATAACCGCGGCGATTCTAGTGTTAAAGTAATCCATAAAGGTACATTGTGTGTGTGTGTGTGTGTGTGTGTGCATGCGTGTGCGCGTGTTGTTGGGGTAGTAAATGTTTTGTACGGCCTTTCTGCTGGAGATTACGTGAGATTAAGTCAGAAGAACGGGATCCTTACTGCTGAAACCTCGTGAGCCACAAGCACGATTCCTGCTCTGGTTTATATGGGGTTTTTTTTACAGCTGTTTTATAGTGAGAAAACAATTGACCCTACCCTTAAAGTCGCGCTGCCACAAGGACATCCTTTTGCTGTTTCACTATGTATTTGCATGACAACGTCACACAATCATGACTGTAGAGTCGATTTCCACATGCACGTAAACCAAGCCAGTGTTACTGAAATTATTGTAGATGTATCAGAAGGTAGGCAGGCAGATGAAAAAGGCAGAATGTTTTAAAATCATTTATGGCGGCTGTTATTTTTATTTTCAAACTGCTATCCGTTACTGTATAGAACAAAGCTTTTTTAAATACTAATCGTAAAATTATAAAATGTGTATTTTAAATACGCTATTTTGATTGGTTAAAACAGGTCACACTGGGTTGTTGATATTACAGCATATCTCACACCCTGTCATGCCTTACTGCTTACTCATCACCTTGTAACAATAGTATTATCACTTTATGTTCAGGGGTATTACAATCTTTTTTTTTTTTTTTTGTATGACACACTGTACTATTATTTAGGTCTATCCATATATTACAACCTCTTTAATGATAATAGAACATTTACCTTCTATTAGTTACTTGAAAATATGGAGCACTAATCATTTCAATTAAGTTCCTTCTGAATGAGCTATTTATACCATTTTATGTAAGCCCATATTAATCAGGTGTCTCCACAGCATATTTCCTGCCTTGTAAATAACAGCTTTAGCTCAGCTTCAGCTCCATTATGTTGGTGAAGGAAAAGGGTGTTCGTTTCCAGTGACTAAGTCTGGCACTCTTCCAGAGTATTCCCTTACTTAAATGTGCAATGCTGAGGATAACAGCAGCACAGAGAAAGCAATTTTATTCAAGTGAAGAGTCTGTGGACGTTTGGTTTAATCCAACTCCACACGCACCGATGTTTGAAGGAATGTATACAGCAAGGATACTGAAAACCTACAGGGATATTATATGTTGTTTCCAGTATACTATACAGTATAGAGTACCATACACTGCCGTTCATTTGTTTCCTGTTTTACCCCGCTAAAGGCCCCTTGCAAACAAATACATGCAAAAGATTTTAATGCACAATCTGTCACTAGCAATGGTACCTCCATAACTCTTTTGACTGACAAGACTGGGTCAGGGATATTTAGTGAGAAAGGGGTTCCCATTTATTCTGCATTGCATGATACTGTATATATACCAACAGGCAACAAAGACAACAGTGCAGTGTCTCACACTACAGTATGATGCTGCATTTACTTTTTACCAAGTCTACTCTTTTACCAAGACTCACGTCTAAGTACTACTGACCAGGTCCAAACTTGCTTAGCACCCAAGACTTTCCCTTTAGCTTTTACTATTGGGAACACTATGTTTTTATTTATGGTATGTATTTTTTTACTTTAAAAGCCTCTTGAGATGCAAAATATGGTATAGTGTGCCATGTGAGTTGTTTGGTGGTTTTGTGATGTGGAAGCTAATCCACTGGGGGCTATACGTTGAACTTATCAAACTAATTTCATTCATTCATAACCTGTGCTGGATTCGACCCAGGTCTCCAGTTGAAAAGAATGAAATTCCCAGACATTTTATTTTTAAACCTGTGGCTATAACATTTTATTGAAATACTGAAATTAAGATTTTCTATCACACAGGAGTGAATGACTCAGCCATTTATCTGTTGCAGCTGTCAATGTTGAGTTACAGGACCATTTCCTCCTCCTCAAGAAGTAATTGCTACATTTAACATCAATGGACCCTAATGAACCATTTCTCTGTTTGTAAATTATCACTCCTCCCTCCGGAGGCAGAAGCCCCACCAGCGCCACCTAGTGGACAGTTCTCAAGTAAGCGAACAAGGCTCAAGGGAAAGAAGATCCTGATCTTCAGATTTTCCTTAGAAACTTTATTTTTTTCATGCTTTGTCACAAAGGTTCGGTTCTATTGATTAAAACCGAAAATCAGAAGCCCTAAATAAAATACAACAGTGGCAACTTTGAGTTAAAAAATGGAAAATCTCTATACAAATTCACAGGGGACAGATATTACTGCTGCATACCCCTACGGTCATTTGTCAAACCACTTCACCTCTCAAAGCATGGTAAATATTATTATTATTATTTATTTCTTAGCAGATGCCATTACCCAGGGCGACTTACAGTCGTAAACAAAAAATACATTTCAAGAATCACACTACAAGTATTAATACAAATAAGAGCAAGATAAAATACAATGACATCAGTTCTAGTAAGTACAAGTATATGACAAAATACGATTCAATATCGGAACAGACAACAGTGTCAGTGACAGTTACATCAGGATACGATTAAATGCAAAATACTACAGATTGAATAACACTTGTGGCAGATTACAGTACAGTACTCTGTAAAGTACAGGATTAATTACAGTAAAATAGGGAGCAGATAAGTGCAAGTAAAGCACATTAAGCAAGAGCGATAAAGTGTCCAGAGGGAAAAGAGGAGTTCTACAGGTGCTGTCTGAAGAGGTGAGTCTTGAGGAGGCGCCGGAAGGTGGTCAGGGATTGGGCAGTCCTAACATCTGTAGGATGGTCACTGTGGGGTGAGGGTGGAGAAGGAGCAGGCTCTGGAGGCAGGGGAGCGTAGAGGAGGTACAGCCAGTCTTCTAGTGCAGGAGGAGCGGAGAGGTCGAGTGGGTGTGTAGGGAGAGATAAGGGTCTGGAGGTAGCTGGGTGCAGTCTGGTCAAGGCATCTGTAGGCGAGTATAAGAGTCTTGAACTGGATGCGAGCGGTGATCGGGAGCCAGTGGAGTGAGCGGAGCAGTGGAGTTGCATGGGAGAAGCGAGGCAGAGAGAACAACAGGCGAGCAGTGGAGTTGTGCGGACAGGTGGCGGACGCAGGGAGGCCAGCCAGGAGGGAGTTGGAGTAGTCTAGGCGGGAGAGTACCAGGGCCTGGACCAGGAACTGTGTGGCGTAAATAATGATCTACTAATAATGATAAGTAACAATGGAGAATTAAAGAGAATAAACAAACTCAAATTATATATATATATATATACAGTACTGTGCAAAAGTTTTAGGCAGGTGTGAAAAAATGCTGTAAAGTAAGAATGCTTTCAAAAATAGACATGTTAATAGATTATATTTATCAATTAACTAAATGCAAAGTGAGTGAACAGAAGAAAAATCTAAATCAAATCCATATTTGGTGTGACCACCCTTTGCCTTCAAAACAGCATTAATTCTTCTAGGTACACTTGCACAAAGTCAGGGATTTTGTAGGCATATAGTCAGGTGTATGATTAAACAATTATACCAAACAGGTGCTAATGATCATCAATTCAATATGTAGGTTGAAACACAATCATTAACTGAAACAGAAACAGCTGTGTAGGAGGAATAAAACTGGGTGAGGAACAGCCAAACTCAGCTAACAAGGTGAGGTTGCTGAAGACAGTTTACTGTCAAAAGTCATACACCATGGCAAGACTGAGCACAGCAACAAGACACAAGGTAGTTAAACTGCATCAGCAAGGTCTCTCCCAGGCAGAAATTTCAAGGCAGCAGGGGTTTCCAGATGTGCTGTCCAAGCTCTTTTGAAGAAGCACAAAGAAACAGGCAACGTTGAGGACCGTAGACGCAGTGGTCGGCCAAGGAAACTTACTGCAGCAGATGAAAGACACATCATGCTTACTTTCCTTCGCAATCGGAAGATGTCCAGCAGTGCCATCAGCTCAGAATTGGCAGAAAACAGTGGGACCCTGGTACACCCATCTACTGTCCGGAGAAGTCTGGTCAGAAGTGGCCTTCATGGAAGACTTGCGCCAAAAAGTCATACCTCCGACGTGGAAACAAGGCCAAGCGACTCAACTATGCACGAAAACACAGGAACTGGGGTGCAGAAAAATGGCAGCAGGTGCTCTGGACTGATGAGTCAAAATTTGAAATATTTGGCTGTAGCAGAAGGCAGTTTGTTCGCCAAGGGCTGGAGAGCGCATACGAATGAGTGTCTGCAGGCAACAGTGAAGCATGGTGGAGGTTCCTTGCAAGTTTGGGGCTGCATTTCTGCAAATGGAGTTGGGGATTTGGTCAGAATTAATGGTCTCCTCAATGCTGAGAAGTACAGGCAGATACTTATCCATCATGCAATACCATCAGGGAGGCATCTGATTGGCCCCAAATTTATTCTGCAGCATGACAACGACCCCAAACATACAGCGAAAGTCATTAAGAACTATCTTCAGCGTAAAGAAGAACAAGGAGTCCTGAAGTGATGGTATTGCCCCCACAGAGCCCTGATCTCAACATCATCGAGTCTGTCTGGGATTACATGAAGAGAGAGAAGCAACTGAGGCTGCCTAAATCCACAGAAGAACTGTGGTTAGTTCTCCAAGATGTTTGGGCCAACCTACCTGCCGAGTTCCTTCAAAAACTGTGTGCAAGTGTACCTAGAAGAATTGATGCTTGATGCTGTTTTGAAGGCAAAGGGTGGTCACACCAAATATGGATTTGATTTAGATTTTTCTTCTGTTCACTCACTTTGCATTTAGTTAATTGATAAATATAATCTATTAACATGTCTATTTTTGAAAGCATTCTTACTTTACAGCATTTTTTCACACCTGCCTAAAACTTTTGCACAGTACTGTATATATTATAAACAATCGCACCGCTCACAGGTTCGTGCACCTTTAAAAATACGACCCAGAACACAGAAATGGATTTTCTCACGCTTGACGCGCTATTTTTTTAATTAACACAAAATAAAACAAACACAAAATAAACACCTAGCTCTGCTTTGGAGCGCTAACTAAACAGGTTATTTCCCTGACTATCTCGCAGGACGGCTAAGCCGATTACCTGACACCACCACACAACAACTACACAGGTTTAACACAGCACTTCTTTTTTAGACTGCTCGGAAGCAGAGCACCTCATCTGCCTCCTTCTACTCAGCAGCCCCGATCAAAATAACTGATCCTCTCTTATACCCTGCCCTGGTCCCAATTACTAATTACTGCCCAGGTGCAGGGGATAATTAAATAATAAAACAGTTAAATTAAACACTAAAACAATTAACAAAAACTAATTAACAGAAACACAAAACAAAACGAAGGTGCATTTTTTATGTTTTTCTCTTCAGGGAGGTTTTAACCCCCTCCCTGCTGTCTCACACATCCCGCTGCTGTTACAGTATATATATATATATATATATATATATATATATATATATATATATTGTGATGACGTGACCCCAAGGTGTAGTAGGTCTTAAGTAGTAAACCACAGTAGTAAACCACAGATAGGACTCGAGTGGCCGTTCAACAACACTCTTGGTGTTCTTTATTTATTTATTTTAATTCACTATAACAAAGCAAACAAAAACAAACAAAACAAAAGCCTAACTTCGGCAAGGAGTGCAAACTTAACTTTTATAAGGAAGCCCTGTCTAACCACGGGACAGCTAGCTGTTTACCCATAACAAAAAGAACAAATATTAGACTTACTTTCTTTAGCAACGCGATTTGTTATCTTCTGTTTTTTTCTCTCCAGATCCACACACATGCCTTTCTTCCATACACCTCACCCAGACGGGTTGAACCTCTCCCTTTTTAAAGGGCTTGTCATTAAGTCCAGCTGCCAACAATAAATCAATCAAGCCAAACCCTGTGGCCTACTGGGCAATGTAGTTTCTTCCTGACTCCCTTGTAGTCAGGCCAAGATCTCTAGTGGTTGTACAGTGCATTCACAGGGCATAAAGCTCTTTCCATCCTCAAGCTTATATAGTGCCCTTGAATGACTTTATTACATACCCCTCCCCTCAGCTCAAACCTATGGGTTGGAGCATAACTGTCTGAAAAACTGTGGACCCGTGACAAACCATCTGCATTACCATTACGCTTCCCACTGCAATGTTCAATAGAGAACCTATGAGGCTGTAAGGACAAAAACTACCTGGTAACTCTGGAGTTTTTCTCCTTATTTGTTTTCATCCATTTTAGGGGTGCCTGGTCGGTAACAAGGGTGAACTCTCTACCCAAAAGATAGTATCTAAGGGACTCTATGGCCCACTTTATCGCCAGGCACTCTTTCTCCACAATCGAGTAATTACGCTCTCAGGGAAGCAGCTTTCTACTCAGATACAAGACGGGGTGCTCTTCCCCGTCTACCTGCTGCGACAACACTGCACCAATACCAACCTCGGAGGCATCAGTCTGAAGGATAAAGCGATGTTTAAAGTCAGGCACAACTAATATTGGGTCCTTGCAGAGAATATCTCCTCTGCCTGATCTGTCCACCTCACCATGTTTGGACTCCTACTGCGGGTTAACTCTGTCAGAGGCGTAGCTAGCGTGGCAAAATTTGGAACAAACCTCCTATAGTACCCCACGATACCTAGAAAGGCTTGAACCTGCTTCTTATTAACAGGTCGAGGCCAGTTCTCAATGGCCTCAACTGTTCAGTTGGGGCTTTACGAGACCATTCCCTACCACATAACCCAAATAGTGAGCCTCTGTTAGACCCACATGACATTTCTCAGGGTTTGCAGTTAATCCGGCTGTCCTGAGGCTACCCAAGACAGCTTCCACCCTTTGTAAATGCCCTTCCCAGGTTTCACTAGAAATCACTATATCATCTAAATAGGCTGCTGCATAATTAACATGAGGTTTCAAGATCTTATCCATGAGGCGCTGAAAAGTAGCCGGTGCACCATGCAGCCCAAATGGCATTACCTTATACTGGTATAAGCCTGATGGAGTAACAAAATTTTCCTTGGCACTCTCAGTTAGGGGTATTTGCCAATAACCCTTGGTGAGGTCCAAGGTAGACAGGTATTTGGCCTTTCCTAGCTTCTCAATTAATTCGTCTACCCTAGGCATAGGGTAAGCATCAAATTTTGAAACTTCATTCAACCTACGGAAATCACTGCAAAACCGCCAAGTACCATTGAGCTTTGGCACCAATACTATTGGACTAGTCCAATCACTGCTAGATTCCTCAATCACCCCTAATTGGTGATCTTCTCTACCTCCGCATTTATCTCTGCTCTTTTGGCCTCAGGGACTCGATAGGGTCGTAACTTTACTTTAACCCTGGGTTCAGTTATTATGTTTAATTATGTTTGTTCTCCCTGGTAATGCTGAAAATATATCAAGATTTCTTTCAACCATCTCCCTGACTTCTTGGCATTGGGCTGTGTCTAGGGTTGAGCCGATGTTGAAATTGGCAGCTGATGAAGTAGGCTTAACCTCCTCAGTCTCTGCCTCCTCTCCAGCAAGTACTGTCTCCCTATCTTTCCAGGGCTTTAACAGATTTATATGATAAATCTGCTCTTTCTTTTTTCGGTCCGGCTGGTTAACCTTGTAATTTACGGGCCCCACTGCCTCAATTATCTCATAAGGGCCTTGGCACCGTGCAAATAATTTACATTGCGAGGAGGGAACTAAAATCAAAACCCTATCCCCGGGCTCAAACACTCTGACCTGTGCTGCTTGGTTGTAAGTCTGGGACTGTGCCGCTTGTGCTTTTTCTAAATGCTCTCTAACTATGGGGGTGATCTTCTTGATTCTATTACCCATCTCTATCACATGTTCGACTATTGATTTCCCTGTATTGGTTTGTCCCTCCCGACCTCTTTAGCGATATCCAGTATACCACGGGGTTGTCTCCCATACAACAATTCAAAGGGAGAAAAACCTGTGGATGACTGAGGGACCTCCCTTATGGCAAACATTAAATACAGCAACAGTAGATCCCAGTCTTTCCCGTCTTTAGCGATAACCTTCTTGAGCATACTTTTTAATGTTTTATTAAATCTTTCTACTAAACCATCGGTTTGGGGATAATACACCAAGGTTCTTATTGGGGTGATCTTTAAGAGGGCACACAGCTCCTTCATTAAATTGGAGACAAACGGGGTACCCTGGTCAGTTAAGATCTCTTTAGGGATACCGACATGGGAGAACATCTGCACCTACTCTTTAGCAATGGTTTTAGATGCAGTGTTCCTCAGGGGAATTGCTTCTGGATACCTGGTGGCATAATCTAGTATTACCAGCACATGCTCATGCCCCCGGGCTGATCGTGGCAATGGCCCGACCAGGTCTGCAGCGATGCGCTCGAAGGGTACATCTATAATGGGAAGCGGCACTAGGGGAGCTCTGAATTTACTGTGGGGACTGGCCCTTTGGCAGTCGGGACAACCATTACAGAACTTTTCCACTTCCTTATACACACCTGTCCAAAAGAACCTTTTAAGAATACGCTGTGTGGTTTTTTCAATTCCCAAATGTGCTCCAAATAGATGACTATGTGCCAGGCGTAACACCACTTTCCTATAGCAGACTGGCACCAGGAGTTGTTCTACCATCTCCTTCCCAATGCACGTTACCCTGTACAACAGGTCATTCTTGTCAATAAAAAATCACCATCCCCTTTGGTTTTTCCCTCTATTGGTACCCCATTTACCTCAACTACATTTTTTCCAGGCATTGGCCAGAGCAGGATCATTTGCCTGTTCCCTTCCGAACTGCGAGTCTGGCACCCTCCACTCTTCTAATACAGCCTGTTCTGGTTCTCCCATGGTAATGTGTGTACTACCTGTTTCATCTATTATCTCCTGAGAGTTGCACTGGGTACTCACCCCTTTTCCAATCCTTTTTGAACTCTCCCCTACTAGTACACTTTCCTGAATTGTAGCCAGAGCTCTCCTTTCACGCTTGGCAGCCCTTTTCTCCTTCCGAGTTTTTCTGACTTTAACATTGTCTACAAATAAGTCAGGGTCTGTAAATGGAAACAATTGCTCCAGACACTCTGTTGGCTCAACTTCACCAACTTTCCTTTGGTCAGCAGGGGATGCCAATTTCCCCTGTACTTGAAGCAAGTTATAAAAACCTGGGTAATCTTTCCCCAATATCACCTCGTGTGGGAGCTTTGGTAAGACCCCCACTCGGACACTACTTTCAACCCCATTAATGCGCAGATTCACCTGACAGGTAGGATAGAAATTAGTGTCGCCGTGGATACAAGTGATACCAGTCCTGAGACCCTGATCCAATTGGCTGCACTTCACACATTTTTGTGCAATAAGGGTAATATCACTGCCTGAATCTGCAAGAGCCTGGGCTGGTTTCCCATTTAGACTGACAGGGAGCATGAACTGATGACCTCCTATAGCAGCGCCCACAACACTGGTTACCCCACAATACTTATAATCCAACACATTGCATTCCATAGGTGTCTGTTCATTTTGGCACTGTACTGCAATATGGCCATACTCATTGCAACGATAACACTTATAATTCTGGTACTGATTCACATTTTGACCACTATTCACTATTGCACCACCCCTCTTTCCTCCAGTCCCTTCATGGTCCTCGACCGCTCTTCAGCAACCCCTCCCCTCAGTTCGATCTTACCAGAGTTCTGGCCGGGGCGCTGTTTCAGAGGAGGGGTCCGCCAATTGCTCCTGGGGGACGTTGTTGATGGAGTTCGTGCCAGTTTCTCTGAGGCGATCTGTCGCTCCACCAAGGCCACAAAGTCATCAAGGGAGGATGGGTCACCTTGTCCTACCCACTTCTTGAGGGACCCGGGTAAGGCTCTCAAAAACCGGTCCATTACAAGGATTTCCACAACCCTGCTAGCTGAGTTAACATCCGGCTGTAACCAGCGCTTGGCCAAATGTACCAAATCAGACATTTGCGAGCGTGAGGCTCGCTCCGGGATATAGGCCCACACATGGAACCGCTGTGCTCTGACGGTGGCTGTCACTCCTACCCTTGCCAAAATCTCTGCCTTGAGTTGGTCGTAATCCTCACCAGGGGGGGTGCCCAAGTCAAAGTACACTTTCTGAGCGTCACCAATCATAAATGGTGCCAGACTTCCAGCCCATTGGTATTTTGGCCACCCTTCTCTGGCAGCGATCCTTTCAAATGCCATAAAGTAAACCTCCACATCATCTTGCTGGGTCATTTTGGACAACAGGTGGCTGGGTCTTATGGGGTTGCTCAAGGGTCAGCCACCCTCAGCTGCAGGAAGTTGTTGTGTCGGGTCTTGACGCTCCTCCTGTGCTCTTACCAGCTGGGCCAACAACTGTTGCTGCTGCTGCTGTAAAGCCAGGGTAGCCGCTTGCTGCGCAGCCATCTGTTCCTGGTGTCCTTTTTCTTGCGTAGCTACTTGAGCAGCAATCTGTCAGTTGGTGTCCTGCTGCGCAGCGGTAACTTGCAGAAGTGCTTTTACCACGTCTTCCATAATTTTTTTTTTTTTAAATTAAACCTCCACACCTGTAGGGGCGTTCATGTCCACATCCCACTTCTGACACCAAGTTGTGATGACGTGACCCCAAGGTGTAGTAGGTCTTGTAGTAAACCACAGATAGGACTCGAGTGGCCGTTCAACAACACTCTTGGTGTTCTTTATTTATTTATTTTAATTCACTATAGCAAAACAAACAAAAACAAACAAAACAAAAGCCTAACTCCGGCAAGGAGTGCAAACTTAACTTTTATAAGGAAGCCCTGTCTAACCACGGGACAGCTAACAAAAAGAACAAATATTAAACTTAATTTCTTTAGCAACGCGTTTTGTTATCTTCTGTTTTTTTCTCTCTTGATCCACACACATGTGCCCTTCTTCCATACACCTCACCCAGACGGGTTGAACCTCTCCCTTTTTAAAGGGCTTGTCATTAAGTCCAGTTGCCAACAATAAATCAATTAACTGGGCCATCAAGCCAAACCCTGTGGCCTTCTGGGCAATGTAGTTTCTTCCTGACTCCCTTGTAGTCAGGCCAAGACCTCTAGTGGTTGTACAGTGCATTCATAGGGCATAAAGCTCTTTCCATCCTCAAGCTTATATAGTGCCCTTGAATGACTTTATTACAATATATATATATATATATATATATATATATATATATATATATATATATATATATATATTAGCTCAAAGAGCCAGCTGCCCAACGTTTCGATATGTTGCACATATCTTTCTCAAGGGAGCCTGTGTATATATATATATAAAATTATGAAAATGTAGATAATAAATACAACTGTCAAGTGCTCTAACCAGTTAAGCTCTCCACACACCATAATATTGTTACTGCAGGAACAGACTCTGTTGTCTGCAGGTATACTGTATTGGAATCTGATGAATGCGTGCTTGTTGTATTTACTCTGCCACAATCAGTGGGACCCTCGCCTTCCAATGTATAGTTAAATGCTTTGGAAAACAGGATGCTCCTCATCGCTGGAACTTCCTGAAGCTCTTGTTTCAGCACTGCTGGGAACTTAACATCGGAGAGACTTTCTTAACAATGCTTCCTTGACAGCTTCCTGCCACAGGAATGTACCGTACCAGCTCCTGGCTGTGGACTCAAGGTCACGCCAGTGTGGGAAAATTGATTTTCTTTCATTTCACAATGCTGGACCCTTTTTATTTTACTGTACTTTCCATCAGTATTATTATTATTTATTTCTTAGCAGACGCCCTTATCCAGGGCAACTTACAATTGTTACAAGATATCACATTATTTTTACATACAATTACATTATTTTTTACACATTATTTTTTACATACAATTACTCATTTATACAGTTGGGTTTTTACTGGAGCAATCTAGGTAAAGTACCTTGCTCAAGGGTACAGCAGCAGTGTTCCCCACCTGAGATTGAACCCACAACCCTCCGGTCAAGAGTCCAGAGCCCTAACCACTACTCCACACTGCTGCCCCAGGAGGTACTCTGGAACTGATGGGGACACCTGCTGGGAGATGTGAGGACAATTTCCCTCTCCAGGTGAATGGCTTGCAAACAAAGATTTTTTTAACAGTGTAGTACCAGATATCATTTATGCATACATAAATGTATTCTACTATCCTCTCTCACTGACCTGGGAATCTCTGGCACTGCTCTGGCCTGGTTCTCCTCCTACCTACCAGGTAGCCTGGCGTGGAGCAACCTCTACACCTCACCCTCTCTCAACAGGAGTCCCCCAAGGGGTCTTGGGTCCTCTCCTGTTCTCTTGCTTCACCCGCTCCCTGGGCCCCCTCATCGCATCCTATGGTTTCTCATATCATTTCTATGCTGACGATACTCAGATGTTCCTTTCCTTCCCCACCTCTGACTCCACCATCCCCTCCCGTATCTCTACCTGTCTATCTGCTATCTCCTCCTGGATGCACTTGCATCACCTCAAACTCAACCTCTCTAAATCTGAACTCCTTTTCTTTCCCTCCTCCTCCCCCTCCTCTGATCTCTCTGATCTCTCCTCTCTATCTCCGTTCCTCTGGAATCTACCACACTCTCTCCCTCCTCCTCAGCTAAGAACCTCTGAGACACCCTGGACCCCTGCCTCTCTTATTCCCAGCACATCTCCACTCTGGCACGCACTTGCCGATTCTTCCTGAGCAACATCCGAAGAATCCGACCCTTTCTCACCAACTACGCCACCCAGCTCCCGGTCCAGGCCCTGGTACTCTCCCGCCTAGACTGCTGCAACTCCTCCTGGCTGGCCTCCTGCATCCGCCAACTGTCCGCCCCAGCTCATCCAGAACTCCGCTGCTCACCTGGTGTTCTCTCTGCCTCGCTTCTCCCACGCAACTCCACTGCTCCGCTCACTCCACTGGCTCCCGATCACCGCCGCATCCAGTTCAAGACTCTTGTACTTGCCTCACAGATGCCTTGAGCAGACTGCACCCAGCTACCTCCAGACCCTCATCTCTCCTAAACCCCCACTGACCTCGCCACTCCTCCTGCACTAGAAGACTGGCTGTACCTCCTCACGCCCCTGCCTCCAGAGCCCGCTCCTTCTCCACCCTCACCCCGCAGTGGTGGAATGACCTTCCTACAGATGTCAGGACTGCCCAGTCCCTGACCATCTTCCGGCGCCTCCTCAAGACTCACCTCTTCAGACAGCACCTGTAGAACGCCTCTTTTCCCTCTGGACACTTATCACTCTTCCTTAAATGTGCTTTACTTGCTGTTATCTGCTCCCTATTTTACTGCATTTAACCCTGTACTTTAGAGTACTGTAATCTGTCAAGTGTCATTTAATCTGTAGTATTTTGTATTTAATTATATCCTGATGTAACTATCACTGACACTGTTATCTGCTCCGTTATTGAATCGTATTTTGTCATATACTTGTACTTGCTCTTAATTGTATTAATACTTGTACTGTGATTCTTGAAATGTATTTTTGTTTACAACTGTAAGTCGCCCTGGATAAGGGAGTCTGCTATGAAACAAATAATAATAATAATACAAGTTTGCTGAAACATGTGTTTCTTTCTAAACCACAGATTGGAGAACTATAAAGTGAATTTCTGTGTAAAGCGGAGAACATTTATGGAACTATTTTGTTAGCTACAATCACTTTAAGGGGTTTCATTATTTCTATTTTATTGGCTTTAAGTTCAGACAAAGGGAAATAGGTACTTATGCTAACAATTCGTAAGATTAGTGAAGGAAATATTTAAAATGAAGACATTCCCAGAGCATCCTTAACATCTTTTATAATTATTTTGCAGTTACAAGTTACAATTATATTCATATTGACATATTCAAATACCAGTTTAACAGGATTTTCTTTTTTAATATCCCTTACCATTTTGATGATATTTTCAATGGCTCTGAGTAGTACTGAGTTATTTAAATGTTGATTTAACAGGATTGTTAATGAAGAGGTTTCATGTTGATTGCACATTGTTTAGGTAGTGCAAATTACCCAGTTTTCATTGAAATCTTCTGTGAATTGCTCCAGACCCTAATTATACTGCACCATTTTGCATGCTTCATGTTAAATATGATTGATTACCAAAGCTCTTTCTCCAAATCATTACCAAAATGTTTGCAGAAAGAAGACGTACCCAATAAAGTTACTAAACCAGAAATAAACAACTCAGATAATGAATGTAGGGCTTTGTAAATAATCTTAAATGGTTTCTTATTCATTTTACAACTAGAAATGTTACTCTTTCCTTTCAGAGAATGTGTGAATGACTGGAGTACACCTGGTCTTCCAAACATTACTGCAGATGTTTAAGTTTCCAATATGGTAAATTCCAGCATTATGGATGTGACATTTGCACACAAAATGTAACTTTGTTACCATACACAAGGGGTCCTTTAATGACTATTTAGATTGTGTTTTTTAAACTGTGTCCTTTAAAATTCCATGGTTCAAAGTCTCACAATTTTTTTTTTGTTGCCCAAAGAAACTCACATTATGGATGTGATAGAAATGGACAAGCATTGCTGAGTCACTTTACATGTTCAAAGAAGTCTGTGATTTGACCTGCACCCATGTAATTTTGTAAGAAAGACTTTGCTGCTCCCCAAAATCATATTAGTTAATATATCAGGTTTTTAATATTTTAACAGTACAAGTCCAGCGTTATGGGTGTGACACAGCGTTATGGATGTGTGTGGCATAGTGGTTTGTAGTGCACAAGTGCAGTGGTTTTTTTTAAAATATCAATAATTAAGAATAACATTTAAATATACCTCTAATGAGGTTTTCTTAACAATGTGAATGTAGATGGGTCTTCTGTGTAACAATGCAGTATTCTCTGAAAGCTTCCTGAACTGCTGATAAATTTCCACATAACCTGTCAGGCAGTGACAAGAGACAGAAAAACTAGAAGGGAAAGTATTTTCTTCTTTTTTTACACTGCGGCCAATCAGATTACAAGCACACCTCTTTCCCCTTCGTTGCCTGTGAACATCAGTGCAGACAAAATCAAAATGGACACGTCATGCAAGTGGTTAAAAACTGATATACAACTTGAATTATTAAATAAAAACATGTAAACTGGCCAGGAAAAAGTGCGTCCTGAATTGTTCTAATAATAAAGTGATGAAAAGTGAAATCCAAGTGCTTTGAATGAAGTGACTGAACTAACACCCTGATGTCACTTCAGTTTAAAGGTACGTGTATTTGGCCAATCTTAAATCAATAAATTATAGAACATTTAAGTAAACCTTGCATGTAGTTTACACGTGTTTCAGCACATTGCCATAACTCTGTCAATTTAAATCGGCACTGCACGGTGCTGGACATTTTACTTCAGGAGGAGCATTAACATGAAGAGATAAAGGATCTGTAAGGTCAGCAGATGAAAGAAAACACTTTAATCCCCATTATAATTACTGACACGCTTTTTTGGTGATCTGTTTATATGGTCGCATGACAGTGTGCTATGGTGCCCTTTTGTGATTACAATTCATATTGTGCTTGTGCATGATAAGACATGTGATTCATTTACAATCTCATCAAGCTTACTACCAGGCCGGTCCATAACGGTTACATCCATAACAGGCACGTCCATAACACTAATTTTGGGAACTTACTATTAAGAAAATGTTATGGATGTGACATTTGGTTTTATTTAAACTATTTTGAAAAAAATGTTCCTTTATCTCAAGAAAAAGTAATATTAGTAACTTGGTATTACATACCCATAGAATCAAAATGTGACATATACTGATGCACAATGAAAATGCAACAGTCTAAGTTTTACAGCAATAGCTCACTGGGCACATACATAATGTTATTTATATTTTAAATAATGAGCAGAACGGTTTGTTGATTGTTTGAGTTGTATTGTTCCTTGGGATAACAAAATACTAAACTCAAGTTATGTGATTTCGTAAAAATGCCAGGTGCTCTGTGGCAGGGCAGGGCTCTGCTTGTAAATAGTGTGGTTTGTGTATTGTTGGTGGTGGTTGGCAGGGATGGGGTTAATTTCCTATCCCTGCCAAATTATTATTATTATTATTATTTATTTCTTAGCAGACGCCCTTATCCAATCGTAAGCAAATACATTTCAAGTGTTACAGTACAGGTAATAATACAATAAGAGCAAGATAAATACAATGACTAGTTCAAGCAAGTACAAGTGTGACAAAATACAATTCAATAATACAGCAGATAAAAGTGACAGTGATAGTTACATCAAGATATGATTAAATACCAAATACTACAGTTTAAACACTTGGCAGATTACAGTACTCTGAAGTACAGGATTAAATGCAGTAAAATAGGGGGCAGATAAGAGTAAGTAAAGCACATTTAAGGAAGGGTGAAAGTGTCCCAGGGGAGAAACAGAGGAGTTCTACAGGTGCTGTCTGAAGAGGTGAGTCTTAAGGAGGCGCCGGAATGTGGTCAGGGACTGGGCGGTCCTGACATCTGTAGGTAGGTCATTCCACCACTGCGGGGTGAGGGTGGAGAAGGAGCGGGCTCTGGAGGCAGGGGAGCGTAGAGGAGGTACAGCCAGTCTTCTAGTGCAGGAGGAGTGGCGAGGTCGAGTGGGGGTTTAGGGAGAGATGAGGGTCTGGAGGTAGCTGGGTGCAGTCTGCTCAAGGCATCTGTAGGCGAGTACAAGAGTCTTGAACTGGATGCGAGCGGTGATCGGTAGCCAGTGGAGTGAGCGGAGTAGTGGAGTTGCGTGGGAGAAGCGAGGCAGAGAGAACACCAGGCGGGCAGCGGAGTTCTGGATGAGCTGGAGCGGACGGGTGGCGGACGCAGGGAGGCCAGCCAGGAGGGAGTTGCAGTAGTCTAGGCGGGAGAGTACCAAGGCCTGGACCAGGAGCTGGGTGGCATAGTTGGTGAGGAAGGGTCGGATTCTTCGGATGTTGCTCAGGAAGAATCGGCAAGTGCGTGCCAGAGTGGAGATGTGCTGGGAATAAGAGAGGCAGGGGTCCAGGGTGACTCTGAGGTTCTTAGCGGAGGAAGAGGGAGAGAGTGTGGTAGATTCCAGAGGAACAGAGATAGAGAGATCAGAGGAGGGGAGGAGGAGGAGGGAAAGAAAAGGAGGTCAGATTTAGAGAGGTTGAGTTTGAGGTGATGCGAGTGCATCCAGGAGGAAATAGCAGACAGACAGGTAGAGATACGGGAGGAGATGGTGGAGTCAGAGGTGGGGAAGGAGAGGAAAATCTGAGCATCATCAGCATAGAAATGGTATGAGAAACCATAGGATGCGATGAGGGGGCCCAGGGAGCGGGTGTAGAGAGAGAACAGGAGAGGACCCAAGACTGACCCTTGGGGGACTCCTGTTAAGAGAGGGTGAGGTGTGGAGGTTGCTCCACGCCAGGTTACCTGGTAAGTGCGGTTGGAGAGGTAGGAGGAGAACCAGGCCAGAGCAGTGCCAGAGATCCCCAGGTCAGCAAGAGATGATAGTAGAATAGAGTGATCAACAGTGTCAAAGGCAGCAGAGAGGTCGAGGAGAATTAGGACAGAGGAGAGAGATGCAGCTCGGGCAGACTTAAGTGAGTTGGTGACAGGCAGGTGGGCGGTTTCAGTGGAGTGAGCAGAGCGGAAGCCAGATTGGAGAGGGTCGAGCAGAGAGTGGTTGGACAGGAAAGCAGAGAGCTGGCGGTGTACAGTCCGCTCGAGGGTTTTGGAGAGGAAGGGTAGGAGGGAGACAGGACGGTAGCTCTGGAGGGAGGTGGGGTCGAGGGTAGGTTTTTGAGGATGGGAGTGATAGAGGCTTTTGAAGGCAGAGGAAAGAGACCAGAAAGTAGAGAGGTGTTGAGAAGGGAGGAGATGAAGGGAAGTAGAGCAGGAGCAGCAGCTTGAAAGAGGTGAGTGGGGAGGGGTCCAGGGCACACGTGGTGGGTTTGTGACTCTGGAGCAGGGAGGAGAGGTCAGAGTCTGAGAGGGGCAAGAAGGTGGAGAAGGAGGGTGAGTTAGTAGGGGATGCAGTGGGTGTAGAGGTTGGAGCAGGAGGAGGTGCTGGGGAGGGAGAGGTGTTAAAGAGTTTGCGGATATCTGAGATTTTAGAAGAGAAGAAGGAGGCAAAGTCATCAGGAGAGATAGAGGAGGGAGGAGGAGGGGGGGAGGGTTTAGGAGGGAGGAGAAGGTAGAGAATAGTTTACGTGGGTTGTTAGTGGAGGCTTGGATTACAGATTGGAAATAAGTACATTTAGCAGAGGAGAGAGTAGAGGAGAAGGAGGAGAGGAGAGTGCAGTAAAGGTCTAGGGCAGCAGGGAGTTTGGTTCTCTTCCATTTCTTTTCAGCAGATCGCAGTGTGATTCTTGCCGAGCGGAGCAGAAGAGAGCCAGGGATGGGGAGGGAGGGGCGAGCAGGTCGGGAGGTGAGGGGACAGAGGGAGTCGAGAGAGGAGGTGAGGGAGGAGAAGAGGGTGGAGGTAGCAGAGTCTACGGAGAGTTGTGAAAAGGAGTCGATAGGAGGGAGGTGAGAGAGAGCAGTGGAGGCAAGGACAGAGGGGAGAGAGAGCGGAGGTTACGGGCGAGAGGTGACAGTGGGGGTAGGAGGAGCAGGGAGAGGGGGAGAGACAGAGAAAAAGAGATGAAATAGTGATCGGAGAGGTCCAGGGGGTGACAGAGAGGGTGGAGGGGCAGCAGGCCCTGGAGAAGATGAGGTCCAGTTGACGGCCAGCTTTGTGGGTAGGAGGGGATGGAGAGAGACAGAAGTCGAAGGAGTGAAGGAGAGGGAGGAATCCAGCAGAGTGGCTGGGGTTGGAGAGATGGATGTTGAAGTCACCTAACAGGACAGTTGGGGAAGACAGAGAGGGAGGGAGGAGAGTAGATAGTCGAGTTCATCCAGAAAGTGAGCGAGAGGCCCAGGGGGCGGTACAGTACAATGAGCAGGAGTTGACAGGAGAGGTTAGTTGGACTGCATGAAATTCAAAGGATTTGACAGAGAGTGAGGAGAGATCGGAGGGGACAGAAAAGAGCAAGGAGGGAGAGAGGAGAAGACCAGTCCCACCTCCCCGTCCAGTGAGACGCGGGGTATGGGACAGGACATAGAGAGAGGACAGGGCAGCAGGAGTTACAGTGTTATCAGGGGACAGCCAGGTTTCAGTGAGAGCAAGGAAATCGAGAGAGAGGTGGGAGGCAAAGGCAGAGATGAAATCAGCTTTGTTAGCAGAAGAGTGACAGTTCCAGAGTGCACCAGAGTGTGCAGGAGGGGGGGAGAGGCAGAGGGATGAGGTTAGAGGGGTTGGAGGAGCAGCAGCGGAGAGAGGGCAGAGGACGGGGACGAGAGGACAGAACAGGGATGTGAGAGACAGTCATAGCAGGACTGGCAAGACAGAAGGCACAGTAGGAGCAGTGGGGTGGAGGGTACAGACCTGACTAGTAGATGGCTTCTTCCAGAGCGCTGTTAGGTTCGGATCTATTCCAACAGCGTCTCGGCGCAGGCCTCCCCTTGCTGGGCTCCCACAGCTAGACTCCCGGCTCTTTTGTTGAGGCTCTTCGGTTTGCTGGCGCTTCTTGCTGGCGCTGAAATAGGCTGCTTGATTAAATGTTACGACTGCGTGGCAAAAGAACCAACTAAACTGTGTGGAAACCAATCAAATAGCAAATCAACTTCTAATCAATTTAACCACTCACCTGGTACTAATCACACACTAACTCAGCTAATTCAAACACCACCTTACAATGTTACCAAATGTAGTTAGTTTAAAATTACTTGAAGCAGGAACTTACCTATCTGCCTCGGTCCCTGGTTGCCTGAAGACTGATACATGTGAGACAAATACATGTGAGAATGTGGCTGGAGCCTTAATTGAATGATTCATGGTTAATTAGGCACCAGCCACATGGTATTTAAGGAGGGGAAAGTGCTTTCTTTGGGAGAAGAGAGTTTGGTGAGTGTTTACACTGTAAGTGTTTGCTGTTATTATTTTGAAACTTTGTAGTGAAGGCTAATACCCAGCCTACAACTGTTTAGACTTTTGTTTAAACTTTTATTTTCACCCTTGAGTCGGTTATTTTGTTTCTGTGTTTGTTCATGGTGTTCGTGACTTGTTTTGTTAAATCTTTTTATTTTATTTTTGTTTAATAAAAACGCACAGCAGCACTTTTCAACCCGCAAGTACCTGTTTGCATCTGTGTCAACTTCCTGGTCTGGGACGTCATAGCTCGGCCAAACTGTCACATATGGTGTCCAGTGTGGGATTGTAGCATCTCCACGGACCCAGGCCAGAGCAGGTCTGCCTCACCTGCCTAAACGGGGAGGAGTGGTGCTTTGCCATTGGCCAGGTCGGGCATGTTGCACCCGACTACCACCCCCCGACACCAGGAGCAGGATGACGAGGAGTGCTGCACCTATTGCCTGTGCTGTGGGCATGAGGAGGACCGCTGCTCGGAGGCCGACTGGGACCCAGACATGGGCCTGGAGTGGGAGGAGCCAGAGCATCCAGTGCCCAGAAGGGGAGGCCGAGCATCCAGCCCAGAAGGGGAGGGAGAGCATACAGTGCCCAAGAGGGGGAAGCCCGAGCCTCCAGTGCCACTGGGAAGCCTTGCAGTGATAGGAGACTACCTTCTGCTCCCACCTCCACCGCCAGAGGAAGATTACCCGCTGCTCCTGTCTCCACCACCAGAGGAAGATTACCTGTTGCTTCCACCACCACCAGTGGGCTACATGCCTTGAAAACCTCAGCCACCGTTACAGATGCTGCTGAGGGGAGCGGGGTGAAAGCTAGTTGTCCGGCAACCGGAATGGGTCAAGCTAGAGCTGCCGTCACATCCTGAGGGTCCGCTGCTGCCGTCGCCTCCCGAGGGTCTGCTGCTGCCAAAACCGCCTGTGGGTCCGTTGCTGCCGTCGCCGCCCGAGGGTCTGCTGCTGCCGTCGCTCTCCCGAGGGTCCACACCTGCCATTGCCTCCCAAGGGTCCTGCACCGCCTGGTGCTGCAAAGACTGCACCGCCTGGGGATGCATGGAACCCGTGAAGGCGACCTCGCAAGTTGGTGGTCATCTTCTCTTTCAGGGAACCAGGGTTACGTCTGTAACCTAATGTTCCCTTTCAATTCGAAGACGGCCACCAACAATAAATACTTTTGGTAAACGTATACCAAAGCTGTCAAGATGGAGCATGAGCGGAGAAAGCAGATGAGGGACGTCTCAAGACAGCAAAACCATGGTTAGCGGTGTGAGCCTGCAACCACATTAAATAGATAGAACCTGGTGAAAGTATGCAGGGTAGTCCAGCTAACCGCAGTACATATGTCGGATAGTGAGGCTCCTCTAAAGGCCCATGATGTAACCACTCCTCTGGTAGATTGTGCAGCCACCTGCCCAGGTGGGTATAGGCCGGCATTAGTGTATGCAGTTGAAACTGTGTCCACAATCCAGTGAGACTCCACTTGGGGAGGATGTCCCTTCTAGGTGGCCGTAACCGCCGCACACCCTTCAGAAACCGGGTTGCCAGGAAATGGGCGTCTGGGGACACCGAGTCAACAGGGATATGGCATGCAGATATGGCTGTCAGGTACACTTTAAGCGTAGAAGGGGATTTTCCCGCTTCCAGCAGTTCTTGCAGGAATTGTAGGATAATTTGCTATAGGGCAAGAGACAGGGTCATGACCCCGGGTCAGACACCAGTTTTGAAAATACCTCCACTTTTATGCATACGACGACCTTGTGGACGAGGCACTAGCATTCTGTAGTGTACTTACGATCATGTCTGAAAGCCCTAAAGTGGACAGACGGTCCTTTTCAGGGGCCATAATTGGAGCCTGCCTGGTTCTGGGTGCCAGAGAGTGCCTCTCGCCTGACTGAGGAGATCCAGGCGTAGCGAAATCTCCCAGGGCTGGCCTTGTAGTAGTGGTCAGAGAGTCAAAAACCAGATTTTCCTGGGCCATCTGGGGGCCACCAGGAGAACTGTTACCTTCTCTTTCGACCGTCTCTAGGAAGACCAGAAGCAACGGTATTGGTGGGAATGCGTACAAGAGCGTCCTGGGCCACTCGTGAGCTAGGGTGTTGACACCTAGTGGCAGGGTAGCAGTGTGGAGTAGTGGTTAGGGCTCTGGACTCTTGACCGGAGGGTCATGGGTTCAATCCCACGTGGGGGACACTGCTGCTGTACCCTTGAGCAAGGTACTTTACCTAGATTGCTCCAGTAAAAACCCAACTGTATAAATGGGTAATTGTATGTAAAAATAATGTGATATCTTGTAACAATTGTAAGTCGCCCTGGATAAGGGTGTCTGCTAAGAAATAAATAATAATAATAATAATAATAATAATAATAATAATAGTGGACCGCAGCAGCGGTGGAGGAAGAAACATAGGGGGCAATAAGTCGTTTCTGCTGTGGCGAAGAGATCGACTCAGGCCTTCCCAAAACGCTCCCAAATGCGTTCTATTACCTGAGGATGGAGTTGCCATTCTGACGGGTGACGACCCTCCCTCAGTGCCCAGTTCACCACTCCGGGAAGATCAGCCCAGAGGGATAGCAGGTTCCATTATACCCAAGTCTATAGCTGGAAGGCTATGCGATGTAACCCTGGGGACCAAAGTCCTCCCTGGCAGTTGACATACACCACTGCCGACATGTTGTCCATCCGGACAAGGACACGTCTCCCTCGGAGCACTGGAAGAAAATGCTGGAGAGTGAGGTGAACCGCTCACAGTTCCAGCATATTTATATACAGGGACATTCAGCGGCCCGACCAGGATCCGTGGACTCTGCCGGCCCAGACGGATGCGTCTATCGTCACCACCTGATGGCTGTGGATCACTCCCATCCATACACCATTGCACCATTGCACAGCGCAGGGCTTGCCAGAATGCGTGGGCATGGTCAGCCGACAGAGTCTATCATGCTTGGGATGTAGCTGGAAGGCATTGAGCCACGCCTGAAGCGGGCACATATGGAGTAATCCCAGCTAGAAGGCTGATGAAGCCGCAGCCATTAGACCCAGCAAATTCTGATCCAACGCCAGAGGTACTATCAATCCCTGTTGAAACAGGGATAGACAATTCTGTATGGCGGTTACTCTGTCTTCTGACAGGTAAGGTTGTATTGTAAGGGAGTCCAGCTCGAGTCCCAAGTAAACCGTACTTTCTTGGCATCGTTGAGGGTGAGACCCAGCATCGACAGATGCTCTGTCATGATCGCCGTGTGGGCCACTGCTCCTTCCTGCAACTGGGAACAGATCAACCAGCCATCCAGGTAGTTCAGCACCCTGATCCGTTGCAGCCGTAAAAGGGCCAGGATGGCATCCACGCACTTTGAAAACGTGCGGGGAGCTAATGAGAGGCCGAATGGTAGCACAGAAAACTCAAAGACGCTTCCATGAAAGGAAAAGCGGAGATACTTCCTGTGCGTGGGATGAATTGGAAAGTGAAAACACTCGTCCTTTAAGTCCACGGTGGTAAACCAGTCGCCCAGCCGGACAGACTGCAGGATGTGACGGTGTGACCATCTGGAACCTCCTCTCCCTCAGGAACCCGTTGAGATGTCTCAGGTCCAGGATTGGGCGAAAGCCGCCATCCTTCTTTGGCACCAGAAAATACCTTGAGAAGAACCCACCTCCTCGTAGAACCAGGTGGGTTCTACGAGGCAGATGGCTCATTTGAGATGTAACGTAGTTACTTCTTGTTTGAGGGCCGAGACCTGGGAGGAGGACACATGAGTAATCGATGTGTACGGTGGCGAGCACCCAAACGTCTGAGGTGCAGTAGTGCCAATATCGCAGCTGGTGTTGTGTGAGAGGGTGGGTCTGAGGCCACAAGCCTTCAGGGGCCCAGCTGCAGGTGCCGAGCTAGGAAGATGGGAAAGCCCAGAGTCCGAGTTCGCCTCAAAGCTCATCTCTCTTCATCCTGAGGGAAGGCACTACCGTCCAAGGAGACCGCGATTGATATCGCGTCCTGGTCGTCTTCGGCCACAGCCAGGTCCGCTACTGAGACATCCGGGGCGACCATCGGTAAACGGTATTGAATAGTGACAAAGGTTTTATACAAAGATTCAGAATGAGAAAAGAAAGCGTAACGAAACTGGTTAATATATTAAAACCACAAATAGTTAGATACAGAGTCAAAAAAGACTCACTTCGTCCACATTAATCTGCTTCTTGAGATTTCTTGCCACTGGGTCGTTTCAGAAAATAATCAGGTGCAGTACCTGTTTCATGTCGATGCGTCATCTAGTAATTCACAGGATCACTTAAGTTATGTGAATATATTCATTTTCCAACGGGAGAGCAAGTTACATGCGATCGTATACAACAGCTGCTAACGCAGTTTTTCACCAATTAAATAAATAACCGATAATTATTTCACCGATACAGATGAATTTGAGCTATATATGTAGTAGCGAATTATTGGGGAGGTAGATACTGTAGTTATTTTTATTTATTTATTTATTTATTTATTTATTTATTATATAAACTCAACATGCTCACAAGTATGTATTAGATTTAGAAAAAAAACAGACACCATGTAAGATAAAATAGTTACAAGTGCATGATATTTATTATTCTGTACAAGTTTATGTGCAGTTACTACTACTTATTCCTCTCCCTTTTCAAAGCAGCTATCTGGTACGCAGCTTCAGCTTTTTCTTCTTTCAATGCATAGATGTGCATTTTCAATGTGTGTCTTTACGAGCCATCTCCAGAAGGGCAGGGCCAGGATCAGCTGATTCACATCTCTGTTGACAGGGACATTATGGGCCGGGGCAGTATCAATCAGTCAACTACCTCCTCAGAAAATGTTTTGTAAATAAATACATGTTCTAGTAATTAATTCAATTCTTGATTCTTATTCTTATTCATAACACAAACATAATCAGCACATACACTTCTTATCAAGGTAAATAACGTTTGGTTATCGTTTTTTTATTGTTTTATTTTCTATATAATAATATATTTATAGTTATCAAAAATTAAATTTGATAAAAGGTTTTTCTCAAAGAAAGAAAACGCACAAGTTTTAGTCGTTGCCATAACTATGCTCTGATTACCACTTCACGAGACGGTGTTTCGTAATCAACTAACGTCACAGACAACCTGAATCCAGGATTAACGGGTGAATTTTAGATTCAATCTCGGATCCACAGATCTGCCACCAGTCTTGATCTGCGCAACAGAAATGAATCCAGGATCCAATCTTGGATTAGTCATTCCTAGATTGGGTCGAATCTTGATTTCGATGTGCGCAATCCACCTGAAATAATTGTTAAACATTATTTGTTTAATCTGTGCCATTTTTGGCATACTTTAACATTTAGATTTTAAACACCAGCCTTGTTATAAACGCGTATGAATGTTTTAAAAGTGTTACAAATCATAAACACGTCCAAGAGTTTATAAAATAAACACCACACAGTGCGTAAATCCTAAACACATTTAAAATCATAAACCCAGTGACGTGTTTTAAAAGTGTGACTGTGACAGAGAGCGAATTAATCTGAATCAACAATCTCCCTCTCGACCTGTGAGGGCACTGTACAGCAGGAACTGCGTGCTTCGTACTGAATGGTTGGGCAGTTCATTCCAGGGGCAGTCGGAAGCCATCCATTCAGGAAGGGGGCATTGTCACGGTACCAGAATTGGAGGAGGTGTGATTGAACTACCTATCGGAAGGGGGCGGGGCTTACAGTACTTTAGGGGGGCGTGACGCTGTGGTCGGTTCCTTTGTTGTGGTTAATGGGAGGAAACGAGGACGGGAAATGTGAATGGAGTGTTTCCCATTGATAAATTATATCTATTTGTCTTTGCCAGACGGCTAATACGAAGCCGGGAGCTGCAGCACGAAGCCTGCGCTAAGCCCGGACCTGAACGCACAAACCACCACTGCTGAGAGCACCAGACCTGCACAAAGAGCACACACCGTCTGGAGACGTGTTTATGTGTCTGTGTTGCATGTTTTGTGTTTGTCTTATTATTTCGGGACTGCAACCCCTTTTGTTATATGCTAGCAATACCCATTGATGGGTAGAGCCAGCTTTATTATTTAACGGTCTCAAACCGAAAGAGCATTATTAAAGTGCTGTTTGAATCGTACCTTTGTGTCTGTCATTATTGGAACCCCTGCATCACCTGTACACCTGAGCAGTGCAAACCACTCATTCACAGTGACAAATGACAGTGACAAGTGTTTTACAGTTCTGTTTTACAGTGTAGCTTTTATACTTTTTGTTCTATTATTTCACAAACACAACATTTTACTCAAATGCATGAAGGTCAGACACCTGGTTTTGCTCATTACACACAGTTATCTTAGCCACTGTACTTTATGTGCTTAAACAATTTTTCTGTTTTCTTGGATTATCTGAAGTAGTTTTTTTCTTTATAAACATCATAGTTTCCCCTACAAAATGTCTCCAAAACCATTACTTTTGTTTAAATCGACACATTACTTTGTATCCAGACTTGGGGCCAGCAGTGTGAAGTAGTGGTTAGGGCTCTGGATTCTTGACCAGGGGGTCCTGGGTTTAATCCCAGGTGGGGGGGGCACTGCTGTTGTACCCATGAGCAAGGTATTTTACCTAGATTCAGTATAAACAACTGGATAAATGAGTAATTGTATGTAAACATAACATGATATTATTGTGACAATTGTAAGTCGCCCTGGATAAGGCTGCTAAAATATAAAGAATAATAATTTAAATGCAATCTGCTGAACTATTTGCATTTGACTTGGTATTTGTATATTCTAAAATACAAGAATTTGCATTTGAATTTAAAATCATGGGAATGCTTCAAAAATATTTCAATTTCAAATGCATTTAAATACTTTCAATAATAATGCTCATAATAGAGAGACTTTTCAGTATTGCTGGCTTTTCAGTATGACTTTACCAAATGCTTCACATACAGGATGACACTCTGGAAGACTGGGGGGAAAAACTAGACCTACTGTGTTTCCCAGTCTTGTACACTCATGGAATTCATGGAATGCATGCTGAATGGACGCCCCATTTGAATCCAACAGAGTTTGTCAAAGCTCGGCTTCAGTAATGCCATACGTAATTTAGGCTGAATCAGCAATATATCTTTCACCTGCAGCATCAGGCATCTTGAATCTGATCTTACCACCATTTTCTCCCGTTTAAAGAACACTCCACAATACTGGCGTAAACCAAGAAAGGCAATCAGCAATCTTTACAGGTCCGTGGTTTGTTTACTTCTGCTTCGCTCCAGCTCGCTCTCACAGCCAACTCCCCCAACTGAACCAACCCACACAGCTACACAGTTCCCTTATATGTACCAAGTCCCGCGTTGTTAACCCACTGCAGCCAATTACTATTCGATATGAGTGTTGTTGAAACCTCGGTCTTAGCTAGTACAAAGCTCAGTACACCTGTGTATCCGACCTCTGTCACGTCTATTGGTCAGCCCAGCACCTCCGTCTCTCAGAAGGCCAGTTTTTCTTTACCCCCCTCCATTTTCCTTCATCCTGTTATAATTTATCTCACAAAAAGACTGCTGTGAATTAAACACATCATAGTCTTTGCTCAATACCCCCATAAAGGATGGAATAAGCAACTGGTTACATCAAAAAGCAAATGACATAACCAATTATGTGGAAATAATAACAATATGCAGCCTGGTTAATTTCAAATGGACTCTTTCAGACAAGCAGCCTCATCACCAGGTTATTTGAACAAGCTGGACAACAACTATTACACATACTCCGTTTACACTAGCTTTAAGGTGGTTTAGCTTAGGGCAGGTTTTTTATTTTTTGTAGTGTAAACCCAACATGCTCGGATATATTGTGAGAAGTGTTGAATTTAAATCAAGGGAAGTAATGTTAAAACTCTACAATGCATTAGTAAGACCTCACCTAGAATATTGTGTTCAGTTCTGGTCACCTCGTTACAAAAAGGATATTGCTGCTCTAGAAAGAGTGCAAAGAAGAGCAACCAGAATTATCCCGGGTTTAAAAGGCATGTCGTATGCAGACAGGCTAAAAGAATTGAATCTATTCAGTCTTGAACAAAGAAGACTACGCGGCGATCTGATTCAAACATTCAAAATCCTAAAAGGTATAGACAATGTCAACCCAGGGGACTTCTTTGACCTGAAAAAGAAACAAGGACCAGGGTCACAAATGGAGATTATATAAAGGGACATTCAGAACAGAAAATAGGAGGCACTTTTTTACACAAAGAATTGTGAGGGTCTGGAACCAACTCCCCAGTAATGTTGTTGAAGCTGACACCCTGGGATCCTTCAAGAAGCTGCTTGATGAGATTCTGGGATCAATAAGCTACTAACAACCAAACGAGCAAGATGGGCTGAATGGCCTCCTCTCGTTTGTAAACTTTCTTATGTTCTTATGTTCTTAACCGTCCTAATTTCAGCCATCTCAAAAGTGGACTGCTCCAGTTTCCTTGGGAACGGCACACATTCCACTGAGTTTTTTTTTTTAATTGTCTCTTTTGGGCAGTTTCAGTCATGCACAGGATCCTGGACCTTTATCTTGGTATCATGCTAGTATTAGCATGAAAAGTACACTTGTTTGATAATATGACATGCATATGGAGAACCAACAAAACAATACAGTTTAGTTTATCTATGTTATGATATGTGTTGGTTTCATCTTGTATTACCCCAATGTTTACTTGACATGTGTCCTGCATAATTCACTAACAATACATGGCAAACTTGTTAAGATAAAAATACATTTTAACTACAAAATTAAACAAATGCACCCTTCTACCATTCCTGAATGGGGTTTCACCTCCAGTACTGTTGACGAGTATCAAACCCAAACACATTTTTACTTTAGGACTGCTCACACCGATACCCACATCCTGTGGTGTCAAACATGTACAAATACAGACAGTTACCATTTAGGGTTAGATAAACTGTTTAAATAACAAAACACATGCTTAAATAGCAAAAAAGGGGTTTTAGAAGAAAAGCAGTACTCTTCCAAGTTTGTAGCAAAGAGAAAAAAACTGCAGAGTGTTTACAGGTAAATGCACATTCTCTTCATTTACTTTTCTTTAGTAAAATATTGTTTATTTCTTAATTCAAAATTGTTGTGTTAAAAATATCCAGATTTTGATATATATATATATATATATATATATATATATATATATATATATATATATATATATATATATATATATATATATATATATATTAATGTTGTTATCTGAGAATGTTGAACAAATATAAAACCTACTATAATGGACTGACATGTTTAGAATATTATTAAGCCAAATATATCCTTCATTTTACACAAAATGTCATTTTGCAGCATTTGAACATAATATTGTAAACTTTAGCAGTCTGTATTTCTGTGACTGCAAAATACATGTTTTGTAATTCAGTTATTATTTGCAACGGTATTAAAAACTGGGAAAAACAAAGTGCATTTTAACTAGCTGCAAGAAATAACCACATGAATGATGGGTATGTTGTTTATTTTAGGTTTAATGTGAGTACTACAAATGCTAGTAACTAGAAAACATTTTTATATATGCATTTAATGTAAATTGAAGTACAGAAGTTATTTATGGATCAATATCTGCACTTCATTAACATACAGTACACTGGTCACTTTCATGCAGAATTATCCAGATATGCCGTCTGAGATGTGACACACTTTAGTTTGGGGCTATGTGCGCACATACAGGTCAAGAGCCGGCTTAGAACGCTGCTCAAGTGTAAAAGGGTGGCTCAAATGATAAGAATCTTCTAATCAACCCTAAGCCAGCTCAGGTCGGAGTTTTAAGTGTAATCACACTAATTAACTAATTAGAAGCTTAAGATGTGATTCAGGGGAGGGATTGTGAGTGCTTGCTCCCTCCTTCAATCACTGTCCCGTTGTTTAAACCCCAGCTAAACTCATCTGGCTGTTGCAATCCCAGTTGCAACCTTATTATTGCATTGCCAAAAAATTAAACTTTAAAAACTTACAGCTTAACAGTTCCAAAATGCAGGAAATAAGCAGGAAATAAGCAGCAGTCCTGAAGCCAAAATTAAAATCCTCTCTGGAGAAAACAAGATGGTCATCTGGTGCCAGACAAGCCTACCTTTCCAGCACACAAGGCTTCTGTTGCTCTCCAGCCGGGCACAAGTGAAAACATCCCAGCGAGATCAGGAAAAAATGCACTCCCCAGAGAAGCACACGCATTTCACATTTCAAAAACATAATTTGTGAAAGGAAAAAAAACTCTTCCATAGAAAGACTGGCCGATTCCAAGACTGCTGAAAACACTACATCAAAATAAGGTTCCCATTCCCACAGGTTCATGTAGAAAAGTATTGTTTGATTCGCTTCATAAATTGCTTAGCATTCAACCATTGAAACAACCGACATCCAGCCTCCGGCAAACTCCACACAATCGGCCAGACAGAATTCAAACCAGCATCGTTCAACAGCATTGTGCTTCGCCGTTAGTAATATTCAAAGAAAACTCTAATCAATCTGCTGTACCTCACCCAGTTCATGATACTGTGTTCACTACAGTATCTCTAAAACTCCAGTTATGTTTCAGCTCCTACTTTTCTCAATACTAATGCTATCTTTGCCCATATATTGCTGCCTACATGTCCTTGCTCATTATCTCCATGCCTTTGAATGTGATCTCTGTGATTCTGAATATGACTTCTGTGCCTTCGTATGTGAACACCGTGCCTCAGCCCATGACCGCTGTGTCTTTTATGACTTCCATGCCTCTCCGTGCCTGTGGCCTTGTTGCAGTAGCCTACAACTTCTGTTCTGATTCCCTTGATCTCTATGCCAGTGCCTAGTCTCCAACACTACCATCATGTTGCCCATGCCTGTGACCTGGCTTCCCCTACTTACACTCTCAGCAATGTTCCACCACTGCCATCGAGTTCTCTTGGCTTCCAGCCACATCCCCTGTCTCCTGCCATAAGAAACAGCATTCTTGAAGGTAAAAATGTACATTTTCTGTCTATTCTTCTATCATGGAATTCATAGAACACAGTACCAGTGTGGAGGTGTCTCTATAATGCGGAGGTCCCCGGGACTCCAGGAGCAACATGAATAGGTAAGTTTAGGGGACTTAATCCCACCCCATTATAGTGAGGGTTAGTTTGTGTAGTAGGTTCTGGAGTGGACATTTTTAGTGCAGCTAGTGCTCGCCGTTTGTGGGAAAACTTTTATTTATTAGCTTTGTTTTGCTTTTCTTCTTATCTTTATTAAATCCAGCACTAGGGCTACCATTGTTGGTACCCTAGTGTTGGCACTTCCTTGTGTGTTTATTAAATCTACGTGCCTGCATGGCGTGCCAACAACCAATGTTCTGTGCCTGATTCCTTTATCAGGGACGAAACACGCAGGTAACAAACGCTAAAAGCATCTAACCCTTGTCTTGTCAAGACCTTAATAATTTCCAGATTTTTATATGCTTTTGGCATCTATCAAGATACCGTCTGTGAATTGTATCCAGATAGAAGATGTAATTTTGATGATTATATATCGATAATCCTGGATTTCTCCCTGCAGTACGGTGGATCTGTCTTGTATCACTACCATCTCTCATTCTCTTCTAAAGCTACTGCATTCTTGATCCAGCGTAACCAACACATTTATTGGGAGCCACAAACCATGATTTATTTAACCGACACTTTGCAGATGACTGGGAATGAGATATATGCAGTTTCCATTATTTTGGGAATCTCCAGGGACGACCATAACATATCAAATGATATATGATGTGTATTTGTGTAGGCACATGGAATGTAAAGATGTAAAGATGTTGTAATGATCCTTTACCAATTGCTTTAAGTAACGTAGAGAGTTAGTTTGCGACACCTACTGGGTGGAATGTCTCTCAGTTGCAAGGTCGGTGGAGCGCTTTGTCGACATGCCTCTGATGTATCTAGAGTAACATGGTTTAAATAATAGAAGAACCTGGCTCTCTGACTTGTATGTTATAGAATGGAACTATGGAACTAGACTATGCATGGTCTGAAGACTACTAAAATAAATGTGCTCTGTGCTTGTACCCACAATCCCTGTCTGGAAACTCTAATCCAGTAATCAGCGCTTGTTTTCAAACAATATGGGCATTGACAAATCTCTGGCAGTGAATGTGTTAAAAAAATGCAATAACAGTTTGCACTCCCAGCTCATTTAAAAATTAAGCACATGGCACAAGGTTTTGAAATGTAATATACACCTGAAGTACAGGCATCTGAAATAAACAACTCCGAAAGAGTTTTTATATAAATTTACACCAAACAGATTGCCAGCCTGTGCTGCCATACCAAAATACGTCCACTTGAGCTAGTATTTTAACATAACTACAACTAGGGATGACTATAATAAACTTCCATAATAAACACATTCTGAAAATAACTAAGAAAGAAATAAAGCAATAAAACATATCCTGAAAGGCGAATGCATCTTTTCCTGATAAGCAAAATGTCCATTTTAACTTTACACTACAGTAAGTTACACAACAGACAAACTGTTTCTGTATGCATATCAAATGCTGACTAACAAGGAAAATCCAATAAAAACTTTATTTAAAAGGAAAAGCAAACAGTGTTTTTAAAATAGAAATATAAAACTGGAATACTCACCTAAATGGTCTTTATCTCCTAAGTGAAAGGTGTTGCACCTTGAAGCTGAATGCATGATAAAGTAATTTGCCATCACATTAAGTTTGGCAAAGGTATTTGTGACTATGTAGTATTGCGACGTGGTTCAGTCAATCAATTGTAAGGCAGCGGGTTGTGTGAGACAGCAGGGAGGGGGTTAAAACCTCCCTGAAGAAAAAATGGCACCTCCCTTCTGCTTCCTTCTCCTCAGCAGCCTCGAGCAGACTAACTGCTCCTCTTAAATACCCTGCACCTGGCTCTAATTTAATAATAAGCACCAGGTGCAGGGAATGATCCATAATAAAACAATTAACAAATCAATTAAACAATACAAAAGAGGTGCCATTTTTCTTCAGGGAGGTTTTAACCCCCTCCCTGCTGTCTCACACAACCCGCTGCCTTACACAATCAATCAATCTATTTTATATTGCGCCTTTCATATTGGACCACCATCAACCGCAAGTAGGTCTTTATACTACTAATGCTCTACTGCCAAATGAAATGACCTGCTCTTATTACAGTAGCAAATTCAATTTTGGTTATGGCTTCCCTTCAGATTTTATCTTGAGTTTTTCAGTATAATCTAGCGTGGCAAATGGAGTCCTAATCAGCCAATCAGCCTGTAATAAGAACAGGTCATTTCATTTGGCAGTAGAACATTACGTTTGCGATTACATATTTGAAGGGAACACGTACAATTTTAATTGTCATGTATACTATCTAAACATTGTCAATGTAAAAAAACAAGTTAGAAAAACGCATCAGCCGTTTAAAGGGGTGATATCAAACACAAAAGCCCAAATTAGGAGAAGCAATTAGGCCAATCTTGGCATGCATCAAGCAAATAGACACAATTGGAAAGGTGCTGGGGCCCAAGATTCACACAATTCTTGCTTCTAACTTGGCGCCTTTTTTTGATTGCTTCGCTCCACTTTATCGCTCCACTTTATCGCTCCACTTGAAATGCTCTTTGTATGACTTGAAGTGACTGAGACACACACTCACACACTGAGACACACTCACACACTGAGACACACACACACACACTGAGGCACACACACACACACTGAGATACACACACACTGAGATACATACACACACACTGAGACACACACACTGAGGCACACACACACATAAACTAACACACACACACTGAGACACACATACACTGAGACACACACACAATGACACACACACACACACTGAGAAACACACACTGAGACACACATACACTGAGACACAAACACTCTGAGACACAAACACTCTGAGACACACAAACACTGACACACACACACCGAGACACATACACTGAGAAACACACACACTACAACACACACAGTCTCAGTGTGTGTGAGTTTGTCTCAGTGTGTGAGTGTGTGTCTCAGTCACTTCAAGTCATACTAAGAGCATTTCAAGTGGTTTGAACTTGCAAGATGACGTTCTTGAAGAGAACACGACCTTAGCCCGCTGCGCCACTGTGCATTTCAAGTGGAGCGAAGCGATCAAAAAAAGGCGCCAAGTTAGAAGCAAGAATTGTGTGAATCTTGGGCCCCAGCACCTTTCCATTTGTGCCTATTTGCTTGATGCATGCCAAGATTGGCCTAATTGCTTCTCCTAACTTGGGCTTTTGTGTTTGATATCACCCCTTTAAACGGCTGATGCGTTTTTCTAACTTGTTTTTTTACATTGACAATATTTTTGTTATAGATATCACTTCTTTTTTTACTTCATCAAATAATGAATAAAGCGAGGGAAAGATATTCGAGAATGAGTATGGTAAATAGACAAACATAACAATATAGTAATAAGTAGAGTAATATAAGAGAAATGACAAAAGATTTGAAAGTAAAATAATGGTAGAAGGGACTTTTGGACAGTATTGAAAGTGTAAACATTATGTTCTTATAGTCTATTTTGGTAGGTATTGATATATTGATATTTACGTAGGTACAAAACTACAATGTTATAAATGGTTCAAAAGGTACATATGCATGTCCGTGCTAAAGGGTAGTATACTAACACATTTTAATGCTGGAAAAAAACATTATTCTCCTTGATATAGTGGTGTTATGAACTTAGGCTAAGGCATTTGTAAAGCATTAGATCTCTTCATAAAAGGACATAAACATTTTGTTTGCATTTCTTGACCATGGTTTGACTTCAATAAGTGCATCATTTGCATGCACCATTTTCCAGTAGCACCCACAGCAAGAACAGACACATAGTGTCCTGAAGTAACATCCTGTCCTTGGTGTATGATAATGGAATCTAATTGGTAATTCCTGTTGTCCACAGTAATTGTGCTCTTCTGTACAGCAGTAAACTTAGCATTGTGTCACTTTGTAACAGTCCTGTCTGGTTTGGTTTCCCAAAGCATAAGTTGGACTGCAATCAGTCTCCCTGCTGATTGAATAAGTTCACGTTTCATGATTGGAGAAATTTTGCATTGCCTACATTTGCTACCAGGAATCATTGCCCATTTGTCATTTCTATAAATGAGTTCTTCCAAACACATGGAATCTGTACCAGCAGGTACATGTAGAGGATAAATATACAACACCTCTCGGTTTGATGAGTAGTAGTTACATGTAGTATATAGAATGTCATGACTTATTGTGACTGAAACCATGCAAGATACTTCAGGACAAATTTCAGACAATTTGGTGAGAAACTCTGCAACATGTTGCTGCTCACCTCTATTGAAAGGTTCGCAAGTGATCCTATTTGTGAACAAAGCTCCTGATAGCCTCTTGCTGACTGTGTTTTAATGAATCCTTCAGAGGTTGCAAGTGATGAAGGCACTGCAATGTTGCATTTGAATAGCATGAGGTGAAATTGGGGTTGCTCAAGCCTCTGAATGGATGTGTAAGTGCAAGTGTTCTCTTAGAAGATTGAGGCTTTTGCTGTTCCTGAACATTAATGATGGCTCGGTGAATGAAATGCGCATGATCTTTTACCTTGAGTCCCTTGTGCGTGTTAGTCTCCTTCAAGCTTTTCAACTTCGGACAATAAATCCCTGTGAGCCAATGGTACTCTTCAACTGCAGTTGACATGACATGCATAGATGCAGGTGGGGTCAAAGTTGATAAGGTGGATACCGCTTAAGGAAGTAACTGTGGCAAGTGCATTGAAACTTTGTCCATAGGAGAAAATGAGTTACCACGATCCATCCTAACTGTTTTTAGAGTCATCTCCTGACATTTGTGAATGGTGATTGCATGAGTACCAATGACTGGGAACTGCTCTCGAACAATGTAGACTCAATCCATGATTTCAAACTTTGAACATAAATGTTGAAAGGTATGGGTGACTCCATTGTTAAATTTGATGGTTATGGTTTTGAGCATACTTGTGTTTTCCAGATAGTAGGAAATTGATGAGTCCAGTGGCAATGTCAATGTTCTTGCAGATTTGCTTAATACAAATGCAAATGTGATACATTTACTACCAAACTAAATACAAATGCAAATATGTGACAAATGCTAAATGGACTTCAAATACTTTCCCATAAAACAAATGTTAATTTATTAACATGAATTTGGCAGAGGCCTTTATCCAAGGTGATATACAAGGAAAGCAGTTTATATAATAACAACATAAACACAGTAATCACGTAGTTCATAATAATTAACAGGTATGTACCAATATAGGAAGCAAGTTACATAAAACAGTGTTTCCCAATCTTGGTCCTGAGGACCCAATGTTTGCTGATTTGTGTTCCAACTGAGCTTTCAATTACGAATTGAACCCTCAATTGAATGAATAAAATGTCTAATCAGAGCATTTGAATTATTTGTAGAAATGGCTGGCTGCACAGGCCTCAATTAACACTAATCTAGGACTACCTAATGTTAACTCAGGTAAAGTAGTCCAAGATTAGTGCTGATCAGGGTTTGTGAAAGCAGTCAAAAGAGTTGGATATTTCAAGTTATTTCTAACATTGCATTAAGTCACTAATTGTTAGTTCAATTGGGGGATCAATTTAATAATTGAGAACTCAGTTGGAACACAAACAGCAGACACAGTGGGCCCGCAGGACCAGGTTTGTGAAAAACTGACATAAATGATGAGATATATGTATATATTTATATATGTGTGCATTGCACAATTCTTATTTTTACTTGTTTTGTTTGTTATGTTTAATAAACATGAAGTTCTCAAAAGTGTCCTTTAGTTTGCATCTTTCAGGTTGATCAACTTTACCAGCAATACTGAAAAGTCTCTTTACTTTATTATGAGCATTATTATTGAAAATTGTTTAAAATTGAAATATTTTTGAAGCTTTCCCATGATTTGAAATTGCAAATTCTTATATTTCAGAATATACAAATACCAAGTCAAATGCAAATAGTTCAGCAGATTGCATTTAAATTATTATTTATTTTTTAACAGACACCCTTATCCAGGGTAACTTACAATTGTCACAATTATATCACATTATGTTTACATACAATTACCAATTTATCTAGTTGTTTATACTGAATCTAGGTAAAATACCTTGCTCAAGGGTACAACAGCAGTGTCCCTCACCCGGGATTGAACCCACAACCCTCCGGTCAAGAGTCCAGATATAATGAGGTATAAACACTGCTGTTTAGGAATAGAGCACTTTTTTACTATACACACATTCCATTTACATACAAACGTTTCACACTTCTGTGGTTTTAGAGACGAAGCTGAATTTGGCTTCTTATTCGCCAGCTTCTCATTCGCTCAGCTTCTTATTCGCTGGCTTTTAGTGCATAAATGTATTTGTCTATGTTGAAGAAGTAGCCTTGAATTTAACTGGTTAAATCACTTTGGGCCACCAGTTTCTCTGCCGGTTCCTGAGAAGGGGCAACCCCTCTGCAAGCCCCACTTGTATTTAGCCCGGCCCAACGTGGTTTACTGGGGAAGAGCAGCGGGTAAATATGCCACATATTCCAATCGCTCAGCTTCTTATTTGCTCTTTATGTATCTACGTTGAATAAGCAGCCTTGCATTTAAGAGGTTAAATCACATTGGGCCGCTGATTTCTCTGGAGATACCCGGCGAGGGGCACCCCCACTGCAAACTACACCGTTTGCGGCCCAACGTGATTTAACCCGTTAAATGCAAGGCTACTTATTCAACATAGATACATAAAGAGCGAATAAGAAGCTGAGCGATTGGCATATGTAGCAAGTGTACCCGCTGTTCTGCCCCAGTAAACCACGTTGGGCTGGGCTAAATACAGGTGTAGCTTGCAGAGGGGGTGCCCCTCGCTGGGTACCTGCAGAGAAATCAGTGGCCCAACGTGATTTAACCCGTTAAATGCAAGGCTACTTATTCAACGTAGATACATAAAGAGCTAATAGGAAGCTGAGCGATTGGCATATATGGCATATTTACCCGCTGTTCTTCCCCAGTAAATCACGTTGGGCCGAGCTACATACAAGTGGGACTTGCAGGAGGGTTGCCTCTCGCCAGGTACTTGCAGAGAAATCAGCGGCCTAACGTTATTTAACCCGTTAAATGCAAGGCTACCTATTCAACATAGATACATAAAGGGAATAAGAAGCTGAGCGATTGGCATATGTAGCAAGTGTACCCGTTGTTCTGCCCTAGTAAACCACGTTGGGCCAGGCTAAATACAGGTGTAGCTTGCAGAGGGGGTGCCCGTCGCTGGGTACCTGCAAAGAAATCAGCAATCCATCATGATTTAACCCGTTAACTGCAAAGCTACTTATTCAACGTAGATACATAAATAGCGAATCAGAAGCTGAGCAATTGGCATATGTGGCATATTTACCCACTGTTCTTCCCTAGTAAACCACGTTAGGCCGGGGTAACTACAAGTGGGGCTTGCAGAGGGGTTGCCCCTTGTCAGGTACCGGCAGAGAAATCAGCGGCCCAACGTGATTTAACCCGTTAAATGCAAGGCTACTTATTCAAAGTAGATAAATAAAAAGCGAATAAGAAGCTGAGCGATTGGCATATGTAGCAAGAAGTGTACCCGCTGTTCTGCCCCAGTAAACCACGTTGGGCCGAGCTAAATACAGGTGTAGCTTGCAGAGGGGGTGCCCCTCGCTGGGTACCTGCAGAGAAATCAGCAATCCATCATGATTTAACCCGTTAAATGCAAAGCTACTTATTCAACATAGATACATAAATAGCGAATCAGAAGCTGAGCAATTGGCATATGTGACATATTTACCCACTGTTCTTCCCCAGTAAACCACATTGGGCCGGGGTAACTACAAGTGGGGCTTGCAGAGGGTTGCCCCTTGTCAGGTACCGGCAGAGCAATCAGTGGCCCAACGTGATTTAACCCATTAAATGCAAGGCTACTTATTCTGCGTAGACAAATACATTTATGCACTTAAAAGCTTGCGAATAAGAAGCTGGCGAATAAGCCAACTTCAGCCTTGTGTTTTACAGTGTAAATGTATGAAAAGAAGACAGACGTAGCCATAATACAGTCAAATTTAATGTCACTTCTGTTAATGTCACACTCTGCTTATTCTCATCAAATTGAAATGTCCCGGCCCGAATATAATGCATGCTGTGACTTTGATGTTTTGTTTTTAAAATGTATTAATGTTCAATGCATTGCTACGTTGCGCTCACGTATTAGGTGGTGTCTGGAATGATCCAAATGTAATTAAAACAGCGGGTGGAGGAGTGAAATAAATATATTTATAACTTTTCTTATGCAATTATTTCAATAGCGATTAATACCCTTTGCGGTCCATTTCAAATAAATTAAAAGTAAATCAGCTCATTTTTGCTGTTTAATCTACTATTTGTTAATAATACAAGTAAAACTTCAAAGAAAAGTTTGAAGTATCTGGTATTGCCAGGCAGTCTCCCATCCAAGTACCAACCAAACACGCATATTATTATTATTATTATTATTATTATTATTATTATTATTATTATTATTATTATTTTAGCAGACACACTTATCCAGGCCAACTTACAATCGTGACATACAATTACCCATTTATACAGTCAGGTTTTTTACTGGACCAATCTAGATAAAGCAGCAATGTGTCCCCCACATGTGATTGAACCCAGTCAAGAACAAAGTGCTCTAACCGCTACTCCACAGATGCTGCAAGCGACGGATCACTAGTGTCTCGTTGTGTAAGGCCACGGAAAATTCACGATTTCACGTATTTGACTGCCTACCGTGAAAAATGTAAATATTGGTGATTTCTGGCTGAGGTATGAAATCAGATTCCGAAACATGGCAAAAATTGCACGTTGTTTTTTGTCAATTGCACCAAACGCTGTGGATGCAGCACGAGCAGTTTCTGCATATGGACAGGTTTTTACAAAACAAAGACAAAGCATGAGTGTTGAAACTGCAACAAGATACACGATTATTATTATTGTTATTTATTTTAGTACAGCAGCAGTGAACCCCACCTGGGATTGAACCCACAACCCTCCGGTTAAGAGTCCAGAGCCCTAACCACTACTCCACACTGCTGCCCATGCTGGCCTTTAATAAATAACTAGTTTTCTGCTCACGGACCAGATAATGTGTGTGTGTGTGTGTGTGTGTGTGTGTGTGTGTGTGTGTGTGTGTGTGTGTGTGTGTGTGTGTGTGTGTGTGTGTGTCTGTCTGTGTGTGTGTGTGTCTGTGTGTGTGTGTCTGTCTGTGTGTGTGTGTGTGTGTGTGAGCATGCTTGCGTGCGCGTCCTATATAATTTAGTGTGTGTAAAGAAAAACGGTTTTGTCACTTGCATTCACTGGCGACTCGTGGCTTGAAAAACTGGTGGGGCACAGTCGCCCCCCACCCCCCCAAAAAAATGTGCTCAAACCCGATGCCTGATTTTAACCATTTTTATGTAAACATTAAGCTAGCTTTCTAACATTACCAGATCTTTCATGAAAAAGTGACTGAAAAAGTGAAAGTCTCACAAGAGAACAAATGTAACGGTGAAGGGTCTTAGTGTCTCTTTGGTTATGTTATTAAGTTTTGAAAGTTTGAAATAAACTGCGCACTTACGTATTTTTAAATAATAAACCCTGGCAACAGTGGCGTAACCAGGATTTTCTTTCGGGAGAGGGTGGAAATGGTAACTTTAAGGTGAGTAGTCACAGTGGTGCAATATGCAAGCTGATTTCTTATTAGTGCATTGACGTTTTATTTTCGAAAAATAAAAGAACAATCTTTTTTTTTTAACAGAAGATCCAATAACCAAATACACCAAATTTAATTACCGTTTGACTGACGCAGGACTGCCGGTGGTACCTAATCTTCTGGAGGTTCAGGGGAGGAGGGACTTGTGCACATAGTTGAATTAACTACATTGTATAACTACAGCACCTTTAAAAAAAAATGTACAAACAGTTGATCCAAAAAAAAAACTTGGGTTGATTGACAGCAAATCCAGCCACTCATTTTTATGGTATCACACTGCACTGACATTCGCTAGCCTATCAGGCTTTGTTGAGCTGAGAGACGCACTGTAACCTAAACAAATAATCAGAATGAAAACGAATAGGTAACCGAACTCAGGAATTGAAACAGTTTTGCCGTTTCTCTCTCAGCAGCAAAACTGTTTTCACAATGTGAACTATACATCAGCTGCAGAGTCACTTACAATTACGTCTCACCCAAAAGACAGAGCACAAGGAGGTTAAGTGACTTGTTCAGGGTCACACAATGAGTCAGTGGCTGCGGTGGGATTTGAACCGGGGATCTCCTGGTTACAAGCCCTTTTCTTTAACCACTGGACCACACAGCCTCCTATTATTTCTTTAGTTATTCAATAAATAATAGGTTGTACATTTACCACTCCATCTCCAAGACCTGGATGGACTTGGTTACCGTCCCTTGATGAAGCTGACTGCACAATCCGTGAAAAATGATAATTTTATTAGTAGGCTGGCCGCTGGAGAGGTCAGCTGGCAGTAAGATATGTCATTAGGCGAGTGCATTCTACGTAAACACATAGGCTACTCATTACATAGTAGATGTCCTCTACCCCATCTATGAGTGTAGTAGTTAGGCTACATAGCATATACGTTACATGCATCTGTGTGTGGTGGAGCTTGCTTATGTATTCTCATTGGTTGACAGCAACGCGGTAAATAAAAAGTTCGCTCCGTAAGCGAAAAGAAAAACCAGCACCGCCCATGCTGCGTCCGCCCCGCATAGACTATAATGGGAAGTGAAAAATATAACAATAATGCAATTTCTTTATTTCTTACACATGTTTCAGTGTGAACGATCCTAACGCAGTGGCTATGCCACTGCCTGGCAGAAATCTGGGGGAGCACGTGCCCAGGCGTGCCCCCCCCACTACGCGTCGCCACTGCTTGCATTAAATCCTGTTTTTAACATTTTGTTTTTCAAAGTCAGCATAACGCTATACAACACAGTCCATTTAATTACTGTATACAAGTTTTAAATGTTTACAAAACTCGACAATGTTGCCAAATTTGTCATTCAAACTTGTTTAGTTTTAATCAGTTTTGTCTGCTTGTTACTTTTTTCAGCCAACACATTTAAATGTTAGCTTGCGTGGTTCAGGGGGCATGGAGCTGGGGGGCTTCTAATCTTCTAATTTTCTAATTCCCTGTCAATTAGTATCTATTTTCTATTTAAGCCCTGATCACCTGCACCCTTTCTGTCTCGTGTTTCGTTTTAGTAGCAAACGCTCAGACGCCGTTGTTTCGTGCTTCACCGCTAATATCTAAACTTCGTTGTCTCGTTCACTGCAGGTCATTTCTCTGCACATCGCTGCCAAGATATTATCAATCATTTTCCTACCTGCTCAGGTGATCTTTCTTTTCATTCAGTTTCTCTTTTCGGCTTCAAGAGCTCCAACGTTAGTCTTTCCTGTTCCATCCAGTCTCCACCTCAGCATCAGAGCCGTCCAAAGCGCAGCTTCATTACTCAACTTGTCTGCAACTTTATTAGAAAGTCTGGTCCTCTGCTAAACTTTCAAGCTCCCTCGACAAGACATCGACATTCCTGTTGTCTGTAATTGCCTTACTTTAGCTCTGTTTAATTCTACCACGAAACTTCGTCTGCGGAATCTTTCTTTACTCCTTGCTTGCAATCAGACGCCCCTCCCCTGCTCCCACAGAGCCAGCACCCCCGATCCCACAGAACCAGCACAATTACCGTTCCATCAGAAGATCCTGCCCTGGACCTCCATCAGCTACGTTCAACCTTTTAAAGACGTATCCAGCCCATTATAAACTCCATTTCAACCAGTGGCGGCTCGTGACTTGACTGGTCACAACATGCTCCAACAACACTATTGTACTGTAACTTTTCCACCGGCGCCTCACAGACCATGGTTACCACGGCAATGCCCTCATTGAGCGACTGCGGGGAGTGGTAACTTACCATGGTGACCAGGCAGCTTCATCAGGCTCTGCGTGTTCTGTGCCTCAGTACTGCAATCTTCCGGCTTCCTGTTGCTGCGCTTTCACAACTGGCAGAGACGAATTCAACGCGCCGAATCATGACATCTAAATACTGTGTTAACTTATTTATATTCATGACTAACTGTTCTAAAACATGTCTAGAATATTTATTATTCAAATCTAAAGGAATAAGCAAATGTTGTTCTACATAGACAAGGATTTTAATCGTAATAACTTCATAGATTCTACCCTACTTCACTCAAGTCAATGGTTTAATTCCAATCATAACCTCTGGATGGCAGTATAATACCACAAGTTCTCTCTCTATATATATTAAACCGGTTTGGTATCACTGCGAAGCTCGGACACTACAGCTTTTCTATCTCTTCCCCCAGTTCTCACTCTG
Source organism: Acipenser oxyrinchus oxyrinchus (assembly GCA_030684275.1). Lineage (NCBI taxonomy): Eukaryota > Metazoa > Chordata > Actinopteri > Acipenseriformes > Acipenseridae > Acipenser > Acipenser oxyrinchus. The sequence goes on from CM060255.1 coordinate 36,986,192, forward strand.
ATGGATTCTCGGGAGTTCCCCTCCTGCCTCATCCTTTGTCTATCTATATCAACTGACATTCTTCAATTTCAACTCTACCTGCCCCCCCCATGAAGCCACGCACTTGTCGGCTTTCTGAGATGCTCCGAATCTACCGTCACATTAACTTCCAGCTTCCCTGCACCAGGCTTCCATCCCAGCGACCTCTTCCTGTTCCCGGATTCGTTCTTCCTCATCTGGCTCCTCTCCTCCAAACCAACAAATTTCACCAAGGCACTTTATTCAACCTTCAAGTTACCATTTCAGCAACGTCAGCTGCCAGTCAGAAACGGAAACCATGTCCTACAACTATCATCATTTCAGTCAAGTGTCCTCCTATCCTGCGATTAGACAATACACTCAGACTGCTCCCGACCAAATCAATAGATTTTGCAGCAGCCTCAGAGCAACTCATTCTTCATCCTCTCAGGTTCTACAGCGGCCTCAGCTCTATGCATTCTTCATCTCTGGCTTCATCTAAATCACTTCATCACTCAAAGACCAATATCCACCGCATTCAGCATATCTCTGCGCTCTGCAGCAGACCACCACACTACCGATGGCAGTCCATCTTTCACTATTACAGATCACTGCTTCAGCAGATCTCTGTGTTCTGCAGCAGACCACCACACTCTACCAATGGCAGTCCACCATTCACAATAACAGATCAGAGACTCTCTCTCTCTCTCTCTCTCTCTCTCTATAGCAGACCACTGCTCATTATTGACAGCACTTCATTGTTACTTCTTCACATATCTGCACCGTTCTACTGTTAATTGCTCCTCACTACAGCAGATCTCTGCTCCCTCTTCAGATCTACTCACTATTATAGCATGCAAAGTTGCTTTAGTTTACAATTTAAATCTGTAACTGCACTTCTCCAGAGCTTCCAACGCTCCCGCTTTCCTCCAATATGCAGATTGCGGCAGCATTCCGCAATCAAGGCTAATGCTAATCCCATCTAATCAAAATGCGAGGTGCTTGACCTTCTCAGCAATCTATTCATATGTCCTCACATCCTCTCAAATATTACAGCATTAATGCATGGTGAGAGACGTGGTATGAGACTGGAAATCTGTCTTGATTATGGGTTAAGGAGTTCCACTACTAGGAGAATGACTGGAGTTGTGAAACCCAATCTCTGAATGTGAGTTCACCTTTTCCATTTCAAGCAGACAGGATAGTAGCAGACCGCTGATCGATCCCGTATTAACTAGGAGGCTGTGTGGTCCAGTGGTTAAAGAAAAGGGCTTATAACCAGGAGGTCCCCGGTTCAAATCCCACCTCAGCCACTGACTCATTGTGTGACCCTGAGCAAGTCACTTAACCTCCTTGTGCTCCGTCTTTCGGGTGAGACATAGTTGTAAGTGACTATGCAGCTGATGCATAGTTCACACACCCTAGTCTCTGTAAGTCGCCTTGGATAAAGGCGTCTGCTAAATTAAACAAATAACTAACACATAGGATGGTCGACATCTCATCTCTTCCCTCGTTTCCAGAAAATGGAGCACAAAGGGTGCCGAGCTTCCCCAGCAGTCAATTTATACATGTTCGTTCAGTTCCAGCCGCTACCTCAACCTTCAGTTCCAGTTCCCCTTCGGCCTCTACTTTCGGTATCCAAGTTCCGTCAGCTGGTCCCGTCTGCTACCCCCCACCTCCAGACTCCCCAGCTTCATCAGCTGCTATTTGACTGAATCCTACGGAATCCACAGTTTCTTCTACTTCTAATTTACTCCATCATTCGGTCGTACCTCCAAGATGGATCAATTTCAGCATGGTTAGTTCATTCAGCTGTCAAGTAGTGTCCCCTATCTGCCCCTTCTTTTCAACATCAAGGTATCTCCCCAGCAAGAAACCTTAACCCCCCCACCCCCCCTAGACCCTCAGTTCATTGATTCCTCTCGCTCCTATAATCAATCACTCGTCACTGGTTCTCAACCCACCTCTCCACCCTCCAGAGCAAGCCTTCCTCCTCTACTCTACCCCCCTTTGCTCATTGATTTTTCTCACTCCTCGGATCACTCGTCACTGGATCTCAACCTACTTCGCCTCCAGAGTGGGCCTCCCCCCCCCGCAATCATTCTGTAGGCACAGCCCCCTCTGCTGTGAGGGCCAACATCAGTCACAGCCAGATCATGAATGTGGGGAGCTGGCCCTCTTCTGCAGTGGATTCTTTCATTCATTCATCCTCCTCTCATATAGTTGCTGCCCATTTTTAAAAATTGCTAGTATGCCTGGAGTGGGGGCTTCCTGTCCGCCGGGGCCACCAGAGGTTTTCCCCTTAATCGGCCTCTAGGGGTTTTTTCCTCTCCACTGAGCGGCAGGTATACACATAGTCACATCCTACTAACAAATTACTAATCTCCCTCGGTTTGTCCTGTTTGTCCTTCTGGTCTTTTGTTTATGTTATGCATTGGCATGTGCAGTCTTTTGTTTGTCTCACAGTGTGGGAGATTTCGTGAGGTGCCGGGGGTCCATCCTTTGGGGGGCAAGTGAGTCTCACTTCCCCGACCTCAGGGCTAGGCATCCGCCTCCCTTACCTTCAGGGGGGTTCTCACCATGTGAGTCAGAGCGGACCCCCGGCCATACTCTGTCCTGTCGCAGCTCCTGCGCTTATCTTACCTCACTCAAGGCTCTGTTCTATTCTGCCTCTCTTTCAGGACGTGGTCACTCGTGCTGAGTCCTATACTAACCTCTATGCTTTGTCCTTATTTTCAGGTCCCAGGCAGTGTGACGTCTCGGCCAATCAGGGGTTTTACGAGTGCCCCTTACAGAAGTCTCAGATGCTGGGTACCTCTCTCTCTCATCTCCTCTCGAGGGGCAGCTCTCCGAGTCATAACCCTCATGTGTTTTCGGTTGCTGGGTCCTCTGCCCCTGGGATGTGTCGGCATCATCGCCCTCAGTCAGCGACATCTTTTCTATCCTGTCTTCGGTTGCTGGGTCATTCGCCCCTGAGATGTGTCAGCATCGTCGCCCTCAGTCAGCGACCATCTTTTCTATCCCGTTTCGGTTGCTGGGTCCTCTGCCCCTGGGATGGGTCGGCATCGTCGCCCTCAGTCAGTGACCACTTTCTGTCCTACTAACTGCTCCTTGCTGCTTCTTCTGCCTTATCCTTCACCCCAGCTCACGCCCCGTGAAATGACCCTTGTTTGTTACAATTTAAAAGATTGTTTTAAACGTTACAATGTAAATGTTGACTCAGTAGCTACCATTAAATGTTTAAACCTCGCTTTTTTTTACATGAAACTTGTACTTTTTATATAGGTATATAAATGTCAATTGCTGTGCATAAACGCATCAGCCAAATCAATTAATATGACATGTAGTTTTCTAGCTTGTTATTTATACATTTATAATATAAACATGCTTTCATTTCTACATTTATTTACTTAAAAATGTTAATTTCTAAATGTACTTATTCCTCTATGCATTTATTTAAATCATTTATTTATTTCTACCAAATAAATAATTCCTTTATTTATTTTTAATTAAACGAGGAACTACAATTTATCAGAGATTAGAGATTTAGACAAGGAAGCTACATGCCACTCTTGTGTGCAATTCCATTCTATGATATCTACCCTAACAAACAGGAAACTAGAAATTTTCACAGGAAATCGAAGCTGGTCAGGCTTGGATTTAAGCTTAAGAAATGAATGTATTTCAACAACTGCGCAGTGGCGCAGCGGGCTAAGGTCGTGCACGCTTCAAGAATTTCATGTTGCAAGTTCAAACCACGGTATTTTTTTTCCCTGCGATATGTGCTGTTTTAAAATATAAATAACTTGTTTAATATAAATGGTGTGGATATCAAACTGCTTGCACACCCTGGGATGTTTTGACATTGACCAACATGTGGAATCACATGATTGGTAGATGTCCAGTTATTTAGCTTTTCTGTTTGAATAGTCGCTACACACCCTTAAAAAGTAGACGGAAGAGGAAGAAGGAGAATAACAATTTTACCTTAGTTTGACGACTTATATCTCATTGTGTATGAGAGGTATGTATGTTTTTTTCATATTTGAGGTAAGAAAGTTTCAGACTTTTGATACTGGTACAGATGGTAAATTTAAGTGATTTAGTTTTGCCGCTGCAACATGGTAAAAAAACAGCTAAACTCTGAGCTGTATAGAGACTCTCGATAGTTTCAAACAAGTTTTTCTAACTTGTTCGAGGAACTACCGTTCCTCTCAATACAGGACAGGCAGTTATTTTTTTTATTTTTTTTAAAGCTGAAGTTGTTGATTGTTGCTATGGTAAGATGAGACGCAACATACTGTGTTTTTTTCACTGTAACCAAAGTTTCCTCAAGAATACAGTAACAGCCTTTCAGAATGTCAAAAAGGACTTTTACAAATGGAACATCCTCAGCTTAGAAATTCTAAACTAACTAAAGTTGCAAGTAAGTCCCCTGTTGTCGTAGGTTTTTTTTTTTTTTACCGTAATGACTGATGACTAGAGAAACAACACAATAATTTATTTTGCTTAGAGTAGAAAAAGAAAAAATAGGTTTTTTTTGTTTTTTTTTTTACTTGTACAACCTGTTAACAATATTATTTTTCAATACAATATTAACAATATTATTTTTCAATATTTTTCAATAAAAAATGACTTACTCCAATGCACACAAACACAAACCGAATGGGAAAATCGAAGCCTGTAGATTTACACTGTTGTGTTGTTCAAAATCAACTGTTGTGTTGTTTAAATCAACCTAATTACATTTTTAAAATGGTAAAAACTGTTAATTATGAACCTGTTTTTACATTAACTCCCTGTCAATGTTAAACTGAAAATCATGTTAGAAATCACGTTAAAAATCCCCATTTCTGTAATGCTAATAATACTGAATACTGAAAAAAACTACTTTGTTTAAATGTTATTACAAATGTAATCACTTTAGAAGAGATTACTGATGGCTTAGAATGCTATGGTAATGAGAAAAAAAATACGTACATTGCATCAGTTCTGCTTGATGGAAGTGCAGTTTATGGCTCTGTACTGCAGTATTAACTGTTTCAGCTCAAGAAAAAAACATTAACAGCAGCTTGAGAGTAAAATAGGTGTCAGACTTCTGCAGATGTAAAAGGAAATCGCCTGCCTTTCCCCTAGCATTCCTGTCATGTGCCGACAGTTTTCGAGAAAAACTCACAACAACTCGCTGTAGTTGGAAGCACAGATTGCAATGATTTTGCTTTGAGTGTCCAACATGTAGGACAAAATGGTCGCAATTTCTCTTTGTCCGCTCACTGAAATTCTTCGAACCAAGCGAGGCGTTTTGGAGAGTTCTTGACAAGGGAAATCAACTCACGAGTAAGAGTAAGAAAGTCCCGACATGCTGCAATGTGTTGTGCCACATCCTGTACCACCAGGTTTACAGGAGGTGCAAAACAGTGAACACACATGGCTTGTGGTTCTCTTCTGGAACAAGTGCCTATAATCCCTGTCGACATCCAGCAACATTTGCTGCATCATCGTAGCATTGTCCACAGCACTTATTAATAGAAAAATCAAATCTAAGGAGTACATTTTTTAGAGTATAATGTGCCTTCAATGTGGTGTCTGATGAGTAGTAAAAGCTGGAAAATATCTGTTCAATGTCAAGATCATTCTTAACAACACAGAAACATACCGACACCTGCTCTCTAACCGAGATATCGTCAGTTTCATCCATAATTATGGAAAAATAAGCTGCTTCATGGATTTCTTTCATCAGTGTGAGCAGAACATCATGAGCCATAATTGAAATGATCTCATTAACAATGTCATGAGAAATCCATTTGTAACTAGTGTGAGTCAGCCAGGATTTTTAGCCCCATATGTCTTCTGCAAGCAAAGCCAATAACTGACTCAAATTTGACTCTTCACCGGCGTTCCCTCATATTCTTGGCAGCCAAGATATAATACGGATGGCAAACTCTTGATCAGAGCCTTTCTGGCTTCAATTTGTTTTTCTTACATTAACCACAGCATTTACAGTTGATAAAGAGCATGATGCAAGTTAGTTTTTTCGTGCAAGCAAAATTGCTATTGCTTTTTTCCAGTTTGAGAAACCCTCAATAACAAAAGCAGTGTTGAACAATTATGTTTATGGTACAGTGCAGCTATAATGATGTTGTAAACCAGTCTACTGCTAAAGGACTGAGAATGAGGAGAGGGTGGAGTTTATATTTAACTTAACATTTTAGTATTCTGGGAAAGATCCTGCAGAAATAATAGTTAATTAATGTATAGGGTAACCAGACTCTGAAAAGATATATATTTTTGTTATCAGAAAAAGTAGGGTGTGTTATTTTGTTCTGATTTCATTTTATTTTTTCTGATTTCTGTTTTTACTGTTTTAAAAAATGTAATTAGGTTAATTTAAATGAACTTATGCACACCGCAGTTAAGAAAACATAAATCTACAGGCTTCTACTTTTTCCATTCAGTTTGAGTTCATGTTCATTTGGATTAAGAGTGTTTTTTTTCTAATTGTATTGAAAAATAGTACTGTAACTTTAAAAATGTTTTATTTATTTTATTTATTTATGTATGTATGTATGTATGTATGTTTTAGTGCAGTGTGGGGCGCTCCAAAGCAAACATAACTTTTCTTTTTGAAATTGATCAATTATACATTTACTGCTATGCCAATCCCTTCTCTGTGTGAACATTGGAATCTTATTGTTCAAAAGTGACTGTACTGTAAAATATACCTGATATCCGCCAATCTATGGATCCTTAATTTAAATTAACTTTTTTTTTTTTTAATTGCCATCATCGCAAAATACAAACTGTGTATGTTTAGGTGGCAATATGTTATTTAATAATAATAAAAAAATAGTAGTCTGTGTGAGTAGTACTTTTTGTGTTTTAATACAGGCATTAAAAATCTACAACGTTGTCTGATTGTTGGTCCTTAAAAAGGTTTCTGTTTATTTTCCATGATTGCATTTATTTACGCACTCGTACAGTGAATTATTTTTACCGATTCAACCCTTCTCGTTTTTTATCACTTACAGAATACCCCGCCTCATTTATAACCCAGCTACAGAAACTGCCCCCCCCACACACACACACACTTTTGAAACCAAAGTTATGCCACTGCCTGTACTGACAATTAAAGTTTCACATTTTCCCTTCAAATATGTAAATCTCAAGCTTAATGCTCTACTGCCAAATGCATTTTTTCGTACAGCATTTAATTCTGTGTTATTCTTTTGATTCCATCCATGTTAACACGGATTCCATAGGGCCCTAAAAAGAAATTTAGAAACTATTTGTCTCTGGATATGATTCAAGAACTACTATGGAATTGGCATAAATAATGCATCTGCCTCTGTCTAAAAAAGAATCAAGAGCAGATATACCATATTACTTCAAATTAATGCTGCCCTCAAATTAACGCCTGACTCGGATATCAGCTTTTTAATAGACGCCGCCCTTGAATAAACGCCGCTCTCAATAATGAAACGTAAAGGTATTTTTTTTACCCCTGCTCAAAAAATAATGTACAATATTTTTTCCAAGCCAAAAACCTTGATCTCCCTTATAAAAGTTTACCACAGTATGTTTTCAGTGTTCCCATGCTTTTCCTGTGGTTATACAGTACTGTGCATTTGCCATAATTCATTCTGATTTGCCATGTTTTTTTTAATATGCTTTACTTATACCTTGCCATGCTTTCACTATGCTTTGTTACCCTTTGCTATGCTTTTACTATGGGAAACTTTAATAAGGGTCATTTATTCTTCATTTTACCCCAAAATAGGTTTCTTTATGTTGACTGGCAAGAATGGTACTACATTGAATGGTCACTATTGCAGAAAATCAGATTTTGCACTATAAATAAGTATAATTGTTCCACCTAGACATTCTGTAGTTTAGTTATTTAATGCAAAGATATTTGAAGTGAGCCAAGGTATTTGTTATAGATCAAGATGTACTGCATATTAACATGTGACTATTATGCTACTGTAACTGTACATATTTCATTTTACCATTAACAAGAATCTGCATCACTTAGTGAACCCACTAAATGAAATCCTACAGGAAACAGTCAACTGCTCTGAGACTTGCCTCTGTGTTCCACTGGACTGTATCGCGTGTCTTTGAGACATAAAAAATCTATCGGTTGTGGAGAAAAATCAAGGATGAAGGCAGTTGTAGAGACAATCCTCTCTCTGTCATGCAACTGAGAAACTCAAGTGTTTTACCTTCTGGTGTTCATGACCTTACGTGCTTTCCTCTTCCTGTAGCTGCACTCAGGACACTGTGAGACATTATTAAGCTTTTGCTACAGAGCAAGACATTGAATATTTTAAACCAAAGGAAGGAACTTTCTAAAGGTATTGTGCACTTCCAGTTTGTGTTTTTGATGTGAGTCTTATTCGTGACTTATTAGAATTGTTCATACTTTGTATTTTAAAAGTCTAGGATCTGACTTAAAAATGAAATGCAATCAACATGAAATGAAATAAAATGTACAATGTATTTCATGTAAGCATTAACACATGAGACACAGCCGAGCGCCTTCAACCACTTGTGTTACTGCTATATTGCTTATCATTGTTTAGGTGATTTTCTTATAGGAATGAAATGAAATCCAAACCATTGGCTGTACTCTTTTAACTATATGGCTTTGGAATGTCAGCAGTCAATCAAATTATACCTACTTTCCAGGCCATTGGTTATGTCCTAGAGGCCCTTTTGGAGCGGCCTCTTTGCTTACCAGTCTTGGCACCCTTGGAATACTTCTTGTGGGGCTACCTGAAGTCGGTAGCATGCACTAAAAAACACAAGAACATTGTCAAATGTCAGAACAAAATTAGGACAATCCTATAATCAAACACTTCTGGCATTCTGAATTAATTTATCTACTGTAAATTACCATGTACTTGGCCAATGGCAGAGCTCAATTGGAACATGTGCTATACTGATCATTTTTCCATATGGTACGTTGTTTATGAATCACCCTAAACCACAGCAACCTTCAAACATGCTTAACTATTTTCTCAAGGTAATGACAATACATCTGCTAAAAAATGGTTTTGTGATTATCAAACTTTTACTTATGTCCATGTTTATGTTTTAATGTTTATGATTTCATCATATGAATTTCTCAGGTGCGAGCAGGTCTCATGGCAGAAAACATACTCCAATAAGGTGTCAATTGAAAGGTAGTGCATATATTTACTCCATATTTCCTTTATGTAGTGGTTAATTTGGCAAAATTCCATCATTGTGTAAGCAAATAGGCTTTTGAATTAGATTGATTGTCTAGAGAATATTGCATAGCTAGAAATTATGATAACAAAGAAAAATGGCAACCTGTCATCAGGAAATGAGAAGCATGTTTTACAATATTTTAATACAATCAGCACTCACATATCCGATCCTATAAAATTGTGACTTCAGTGATGTTTAAAAGAGTGTGACGCATATCTGATTATTTCATTTTGGCCTTGTGGCAAACTGGTTAGCAGTGTGCAGGTGCAGGTGATCAATAAACAGACAGACAATTATAATCCAGGTGCAATGTTGTTTAATGTTTTTTTAAATCCAATGGCCTGATGGCAAAACAACAGTAAATAATACCAATGGTATTGAAGCAATACAGCGGAGTGTGTCACTGTTAGGCACGGCTCCACATTTGGGGATTTTTTTAATTAAAAAAATTCATAATATTTCATTGCCCAGCCGTTGTATTGGTATGTTCATTGCGCTAAGGCTTCCACTAATTCAAACGTGTTTCTCCACTTTCTGGGCTCTTTTTAAACAATCCTGTGATTGTGACCTTCTTGTTCGGTAATTGTTTAGCCTGAACTTCAAGTTTGATTTTCTTGTTTTTGTGTACTGAGCTGTCAAAATGCTTGTCAATAGTACCGTTTCTTAGATGATCCAAAGACACATTTCAAGTTGAGCAAAACAGAATCCCACCATCTGCATGCAATGTCCCCTTTTCATAGCTCTGAACGCGATCTTCTGTTGAAATTAATTTAGCTTTTTTTTTATTTGTCAGCTGTCTGCATTTTTAATGTTAGTCATACACTGCAAACTAATACAGTATGAGGAATTCACCAATCATGAAGCCGGTATTTGTTTGACCCTGCTGCCGTAGTAACCAAATGCACAGCATTGACGCCGGACCGTGTACAGCTACTGTGGCGCTGCTTCGACTTTTTATTTTAACAATTATTTTTATTCATTTTCCAATTTTCTCCAGCTGTGCAGCCATATCTAGAACTTACAACATCAGAGGACCACAAAGTTCTGAAATTCCGGACAGGCAGGCCTGCCACAGGGGTCGCTGATGCGCATTGAGCCAAGGACTCCCCAGCCGACCTAACCCCTACCTCTCCCAGGCAGCACTTGACCAGTTGTGCGCCACCTCCTGGGAACTCCCGTCCACGGTCGGCAGTGGCACAGCTTGGATTCGAACTGGTGATCTCCAAACTATAGGGTTGCATCCTGCACTCCGGGCGGAGTGCCTTTACCGGATGCACCACTCGGGAGCCCCCACACTGCTTCTACTTGATAAAAGTATGAACAGGGGAGGTGATGAGTAATCTAAAATACTGTAAGGAAAATAAAATGCATCTTTTTCACGGTAGGCAGTCAAATACACGGTTTCTGTGAAATTCGTGATATCGTGAATTTTCCGGGGCCCTACATATAGGCTAATATGATCTGTGCTCAATCTGTATCTAGTTATTACCTCCTCCTCACACAGCCCTAGTAACATTTGCCCGGTCTGAAACACTCTCTCCCTGACTCTTCTGCTGGTTCTGTGACACTGCCTGGTTTCAATAAGCGGTACTTTTAACACACTCTGAGGCACCTAGTAAAGTTAGCGCTCTTAGGTGAATATGGTTTGTATATCAAATATCAAATACCTCCCTTGCAGTATTTTGTGACGTAATTTGCATACATTTCCAACTATTAACATTATTCATTCTATTTAAATTACTCAAATGCTGTACTTTTTCCATGCGTTAATGAATACAGCAGGTGTACAAAGCACACAGTCAAGGGGTTTACTGCGTGCAAAACATGTTACCGCTGTTTAGTGAATGAGGCCCTTAGTCCTGTTCTACTTCCAATCCTAAAGCCTTATGCATTGGACATACTCTTCATGCCAGCTTCCCAAGCATTTGTAAAAATAAACAAAGCAGAGTTCATCTGGAAAGAGTTGCATTTTTAAAAAAATCAACCCTTAAGATTTTGTTTTTTATTTGCAGTCGGGATTATTTTATTTTTGGCAAAATGACAAATTATTTTTAAAACAGTGACTCATACTAACCTGTGTGGTTTTTTTATTAGCATAATTTCAATGAACAAAAAAAACACACAAATGCGGCACTGCCTGAATAATTATTGTAGTTACTGTGGGGTAGATATACTAAGATGGGCCAGTCGTAATTTGCAACAATTCACAAACTATACATTTTGTCATATTTACTAAGAGAAAATATGTTAACAAAGAGAGCTGCAATATACTAATTTAAATATTTGTTGCGTCCCCTTAGCGAGATCTCTAGCATTAGGATAGTCGTGCAACATTTTTTAGAATAAATAATGAAAGGCAGTTTAATCCCATCAAATTCTATAGTGGGGCCCCCACCCCCCAAAATGTGTTTGTATCAAAAAGCTTTTCATAATCATACAGTAGCTCCTCGCTAAACTAGACATGTTTGTCCGACATAAGGAGGTGTCTGGTTTAAAAAAAAAAATACCATAAAATCACACACACATACATTTATAGTGTGCAATGTATTTTAAATGTATACATCATTGTGCTGAAATACCATTAATGTGTTTTGGGTAGGCTACGTATTATGAAAAACATATAAGTCTGTACAGTACGTCTATACAGTACAGTAGTAAAATCAAATGAATACTTAGCACACTTTTTACTGTGGGCTACCGGTAACACAAAATAAATCATGCGGCTGCATTGTACACATTGGTGTACAATGCAAATAAAAGATTCTTTTTAAATTGAAACAATGATTTGAGCATTTTTTAATTATTATTATTATTATTATTATTATTATTATTATTATTATTATTATTATTATTATTAGGCTTCCAAGCCATAGGCTGGGGAAGCGTATTTTTTCTGTTAAGATTATTATTATTATTATTATTATTATTATTATTATTATTATTATTCTTTCTTCTGAGACCTCATCGCAGGCTTATGAAATTGGGTGTGTAGGTAGGTGGCTATGTGCAGATAACAGGTCAGGTGTCCAAACTTGTGCAAGTCACATGGTTTGGCAGCCATATTGGATTTTGCAGAATTTGTTAAAACGCCTATGTATTGGAAACTGCTTACTGCAGACTTGAAAATTGTTACACATGTTGAGGGATAGTCCATGATTAACTGTTGTTAATATGAAGCTGATTGGTTATGTGGTTTGGCAACCACATCGATTAATGACATAAAAATATGAAATTATCAAAATTCAAACATCTTCTTCTCTGAAACCGCTTATCCGATTGAAACAAAAATTGGAATAAAACATCTCAGTATGGTCATCTGTTACGCTTGTTCAATGGAAGTTGCTACTGTGAAAATCATGGCGTCCGCGCTGCATGACATCAACATACGCAACTGGCTATAAAACTGCCTATGCTGCACCAAAATGCATGAAATTTGACACAGATGTAGAGGACTATGATGTTGTGTCGTGGTCAATATGGCAGCCTTTGGTCACATGGTGTGGCAGCCATCTTGGATTTAATGAAAAGTTTGGACAACGGTAAATAGTACAGCTGTGAAAAATTTTGTACATAGTGTGCTCATGTCCACGATTGATTCTACTTAAGGAAAAATGGATCGGTCACATGGTGTGGCAGCTATGTTGGATTTTGCGTAAAACGCTTAAACAACAACTCCTCATGAGCCCTTTGGCTGATTGACGTTATCTTTGTACTGTCCTCTAAAAAAATTAGTCAGGAAAAAGTTCCTACATCAACAAACATGACCACCATGAGCCAATCAATGTGGGTGACATGCCAGTTTGCCCATATTTTACCCTGAAATGACACATACCCACCACTAGAGGCAGCTGTTTACATGGAAAACTCGGCAAGGTAAAAAAAAGCCATTTTCCGCTGGTACAGTTTTACTAACACATGTAACTTAAAAAACAGTAATTACAGTTGAAAGGTGTATATTTAGACGTACACATAGTACAGTATACAGACACATACTGTCAACTAAGAAAACATTTTTTTAAGAGCTGTTTTTTAAGAGCAAATGCATCCATGCGAAAAAAAACTGCACTATGCTTTTTAAACTAACACAATCGAAACAATTATATTCATAAAACATCAGCTTTACAAGTCACATGAATATAGTTTGCTTAAAAATCGTTATATAATTATTTTTACGACTGAACTGTGGTCAAACACAGTCACAAATCCTGAATCTGTTGAAACGAAACCACGTGTGTAATCCATTTAAAAAATGCATGTGAAAGGGGCGACTTTGGGGCGGTATCATTCATTGAAATATTTATTTTTGGTAATCAGATGTTAGACAGAACGCTTCACAATCACTTGCTCTATAAAATAGCGTTGTAACTGTAAAGATCGTATAGTTATTCATGGAGAATCCCCCCAAAAAGCGGACATTTTAGTATAATTCGAGCTTACCAGCTTCTCAGCCGTAATGCTATTTGTTTACTTATAACCTCGTGGACATGCAGGCAATACTGATACACACAAAGAATTTGAAAAAAATTACCGTCTTCTCGGGCTGTACACAAATGTTCTGTAATCACATTTTTTTTTTTTTTACAATGCTGTCGTAGCTGAACAGAAGCCAAAAAAAATGCACTACTCGTTTTACTGATATGGCATCTGTTTTTTTATTTCATAACTACAGTGATAGTTATAATTATTAAGACTAAACTGATAAAACAACAATCGCAAATTCTGAATATGTGGCAACGAAGCCAGGCACCCCAGATAGCCAATCTTTACACTATTAGCACTTTCTATTGCTTTACGAATGCACATTAAATGATAGTGGCATTAAAATATACAAGAACCAGCACTGTCTCTCTGGGTTCTGTTCCAGCTTCTTCTCTCCTCTGTCCTGTTTATAATTCCTCGGCATAGGATTCGAGTGGTGTTACTCATGAATCGTGCACATGTTATGTCTTAGTAGTGGTTTGGTGACAATTAAATATGGTGAATTGTTTATTTGCCAGGCACCCCTGATAGCCAATCGTTACACTATCACTTTCTATTGCTTTAAAAATGCACATTAAAATGATAGTGGCATTAAAATATACAAGAACCAATACACGCTGTAGACTTTATTTTATATTGCAAAATTAAGAATAGGTCACCACACGCACACAAACTCAAACAGCGATTTCGAATTTAGAACAATGTTAGCCTCTTATATGCATTATTTTCAAAGTGTATGACTGCATACTATTTAGAATTTTGTGTGCATCCAAATCAAATTTAAATTGGCTACTAACCAATAATTCCAATATTTGTGCCAAAATTAACACAGTTAGCACAGTTCTGATGATAACGCTTCATCTATAATAACCAATGCGCTTAAATTTTACAATAACTGCTCGGAAGCCGTAAAGTTGCTTGCAACTCTAGTTATTATTATTATTATTATTATTATTATTATTATTATTATTATTATTATTATTATTATTAACTTGGCCTACTTAGTAGCCTAGACACTTAACACAAAATCATAGTGCTACATTGACAAGTTATGATACTTACAGGAGGACAGTCAATCTCATTTATATGAATTTCAATGGACCAGCAACACATTTTGCATTATACCACTAATTCATATTATCATGAGTATCCTATAAGACAAATGTATACTGTCAGTTTTTATTTCAGTTAGTCAGTGGTGCAGTGCTAAATTATGCACAATTACAAACCACCTGCACATTAATAGAATAGGTCTGTTTCTTATTCCTATACAGATGCTCAGAATGAGCTGGAGGGGTTAGCGGCACATGTGTGCAGTCTATTGTTCCCAACACATTGGGGAAACCAGAAATGTCAAAGAAATTCGTTTTCAAGGCTTGTAGGTACACCCTGCTTTTAGGGAAAAATAGGTATTTGGGTGTTCACCTCAAAAATGCATTGAGCACAATTGGCAACGCACAAGAAATAGCAGACTGGGAAATGCCAGCAACAATTGTGACTGTTTAAAATATGCTTTCAAAAGTTCTTAACAAATTGTAAGTGTCGCAATTGCCGGCAGTTTTAGTACATCTCATTATAATATTTGAGAACCCTCATTTGCACTACCTCCACCCCATTTTTGTGAATTTATGCAGGAACACCCATAATTACATATTCATCTATGGTTGAAATGCGAAGAAAAAACTGCTGCCGCAAACCATTCCATAAAAAAGTCGCTAACAGCATTGCGCATGTTTAGTACATTTCACCCTAGACTTCCAACTCGTTTGCTACTGGTTTGCGACTATTGTGACAGCCGGAACACTTTAGTAAACCTACCCCAGAATCAGGGGTGTCACTTCAAAAATGGCTGGAGGGGGGGGGGGGGCAAAGAATGCATTTAGGGGCCCCCTCAGCATAATAATAAAACTTAAAAAAACCTCCCCTCACTCATAGCATCGCATGAAAAAACCTAGTGAAGCAGCAGATATCGTCTAGACTTCATTTTTGGAAAGATATCAACCAGGACAAAATCAATGTTTTCTACCAATGATTTTTTAGTTGCCAATACAAGCAGATCACTCAGACAAGGATTGGTCATGGAAGCTTGCAGTTTGGACCCCCTTACTACAACAGTGTGCTGCCTTCCAGGAGCCTCTGTCACGCACATCACTGAGAACATAGACAGGCTCCTAGAGCGAACTGGAAACGACCCGGTACTAGTCGTCCACATCGGTACAAACAACATTGGACGAGACAGCCCAAGATCCCTGCAAGACAAATTTAGAGAGCTAGAAAGGAAATTAAAAGACAAGACCAAAACTGGTATTTTCTGGGATACTGCCGACACCTTGCAAAGGACCATATGGTCAGCTGGAAATACAAAATTAAAATGCATGGCTGAAATCGTGGTGCACACAGGAAGACTTCATCTTTCTTGAACATTGGACTGCACTTAAACAAAAAGGGAACCAATGACATCCTTGAAGAACACACGGCCTTAGCCCACTGCGCCACAGGGCTGTTGAAATGCGTTCATTTTTTAAGTTTACATCCATGCCTGACCAGCTTTCGCTAAAAACCTGAAGGTTCTGCTCAATTTTATAAATGTTCTATTTCCTGTTTGAAAATATCACCAGCCCTGTTATAAACTTGTATGAATGTTTGTTCAAAAAGTGTTGCAAATCATAAACACGTCCAAGAGTTTATAAAACAAATACCACACAGTGTTTAAATCCTAAACACATTTAATATCATAAACCCAGTGTGACAAATAAGTGTTTTACAGTGTAGCTTTTATACTTTTGTTCTATTATTTCATAAACAAAACATTTTACGCAAATGTATGAAGGTCAGACACCTGGTTTTGCTCATTACACACTCTTATCTTAGCCACTGTACTCTATGTGCTTAAACAATTTTTCTGTTTTCTTGAATTATCTGAAGTAGTTTTTTCTTTATGTCATAGTTTCCCCTACAAGATGTCTCCAAAACCATTACTTTGGTTTACTTTGTTTCCAGACTTGAAGCCAGCTGTGTGAAGTAGTGGTTAGGGCTCTTGATTCTTTACTGGAGGGTTGTGGGTTCAATCTCAGGTGAGGGACACTGCTGTTGTACCTTTTGAGCAAGGTATTTTACCTAGATTCAGTATAAACAACTGGATAAATGGCTAATTGTATGTAAACATAATGTGATATAATTATGACCATTGTAAGTTGCCCTGGATAAGGGTGTCTGCTAAAAAAAAAATAAAAATTTAAATGCAATCTGCTGAACTATTTGCATTTGACTTGGTATTTGTATATTCTATTTTCATTTGAATTTAAAATCATGGAAAAGCTTAAAAAATATTTCAATTTCAAATGCATTTAAATACTTTTCCATAATAATGCTCCATGACAGGGTGGCTGTGCGGTGACGTCAGGTCAGAAGCAGGAAGGAAACTGACACCAGTACTGCAGATTCAAAATAAAAGACGTGGCGGTGCCGTTTATTTAAATAATACAAAAATAAAATAAATATTTAAACAAAAAGACTGTGCTCGCAGCAGAATAAAAGTTCAAACAAAACAAAATCACAAACACAAAATAATACAAAACAACACAGGTCAGGTTGGGCAATTGCTGTCACTGTTCCTGTATTTACTTTTAAGTTTAAACTTGCTCTCTCCGCTCTCGCTCCTAACACACCCACCCCGAGTGCAGAGAGCTGCAGGTTTATATATCGTGGCTGAGGAGTTTAACTAGCTGGCAATTATTCTATTACCCCTCGGCCACAATCTGCACAAGTTTTCTAAATTACTGTGGATGGGGCTACCCGTCCACGCTACTAAACAATACAAACAATGCGGCTACGCCGTCCTTTAAATACATTTCTAAATAAATAAAATAACAAAACCCCCGGCGCTTCGCCGTCATATAAATACAAATAAATCATAAAACAAACAAATACAAAACAATAATCTGCACAGGGGAGGAGGGGGAGACCCCGTTCTAAAAATAAACAAATAAATAATACGTACAGGGCTCCTCACCCTGTTACATGCTCATAATAAATAGAGAGACTTTTCAGTATTGCTGGTAAAGTTGATCAACCTGAAAGATGCAAATTAAAGGACACTTTTGAGAACTTCATGTTTATTACACATAACAATTAAAACAAGTAAAAAGAATAATTGTGCAATCCACACATATATAAATATATACATATATCTCATCATTTATGTCAGTTTTTCACAAACCTGGTCCTGCAGACCCACTGTGTCTGCTGTTTGTGTTACAACTGAGTTCTCAATTATTAAATTGATCCCCCAATTGAACTAACAATCTTAGAAATAACTTGAAATATCCAACTCTTTTGGCTGCTTTCACAAACCCTGATCAGCACTAACTTTGGACTACCTTACCTCAGTTAACCTCAACAATTGTGTGAATGTTGGGCCCCAGCACCTTTCCAATTCTGCCTATTTGCTTGATGCTTGATAAGGTTGCCCCAATTGCTTCTCCTAACCTTGGCTTTTGTGTTTGAACGGATGCTGCACTTTAAACAGATGCTGCATTTTTCTAACTTGTTTTTTTACATTGACAATGTTTTTGTTATAGATATTATTTACAATCCAGCATTTGTTGTTCAATTGTTTGAACCAACTGCTAAATCACAACGATGTCAGTTTATTACTCCCCTTACTGCATTTATAATTATCAGTTTCCTTTACAGTTTCCTTTACTCATATACTGATGTTTTTCATTGCCGTTTAAATAATAATAATAATAATAATAATAATAATAATAATAATAATAATAATAATAATAATACAATTACATTCACTTGAAATTGCCTAAATAATTTAAAAAAACAACAACTGAGTAACGGTTATATTCTCCATAACTGTAAATAATATCATTTAAAAATACATGTGGTTATTGAAATGAAACAAAGCTACAATGTTAACGGGTATGCAGTCTGTAGTTATCCACTTTGCAACAGCACTGGTTATAGTATAGTACTTCACTTGATTCATGGGTTTGCAGCAATCCTGAATTTCTAAGAGTACTCTGTAGAAACTGATGGGTTTCATTTCTTGTTGTATTGTTACTGTAGCCGAATAACTACTAGAAAGTGTATTTTGAGTATTTGGAATCATGTTTAGCACACATGTGGTACAGCAGACTAGATGGACTTCTGTGTTACTGGATTTCACTTTGACAGCAGATACAAGTAACCCTCTTTCTATCCAATGAACCGTCAGAAAGTTAAAAGAAAATAAACATCCTTGCATGCTTTGTTACCCAATGCGGTTCCGTTGCTAATTTTATATTCAAAGGATGACCACACTCATTCAATCCTGGCATGCAGTCGAGTGTATTAAAATGGTGCCGCAGGAAATGAATTACGGTATGCATTAAAAAAACTTCATCTCCCAAAAAATGAATGTGTTAATCGTAGAACTTAATTGCGAATAACTGACATCCCTAATTATATATATATATATATATATATATATATATATATATATATATATACACACACACACACACATTTACCTTTGAAAATTTCGACATTCAGTAATTGAAAAAAGTAAACATTTCACATTGTATTTTGATGATTTAACAGATTTAAAATCAGTAATTGGTTACTGCGCCTCACCAACCGAGTACAGTATGGTTTATACAATTTTGTGCATTGTGAAAAAGATGATGAAGCTTCTAAGTGAGAAGAACGAAGTGCTGACACTGGATGTACTGCAAGGCGAAGTAAATTATCTGGAGAAGGCTGCACATGGCTCTGCATCTAGGAGGCATGCACATACCCTCAATTTCTTATGTGTCTGTGACAGAAATATAATGAGTTCTGGTGATAAATCTTCCTCCCGACCTGTGAGGGCGCTAAAGAACGGGAGGAGAAGTATCTGGAAGGGCTGGCCTGACAGTTCGTTTCCGGGACCGGGAAGTGGGTCAGCCTGGAAAGAAGCGAGACTCTGTTGTAAGACCGTATTGACTTGAAAGGTAAACGAGGGGCAGCTGCAAGTAATAAGGCAGCTGCAACCTAGATATCATGCGGGATTACATATAGGGGCCAGGGTAACGCTGATCTTTTCCTTCGTTTGGGTAAAGCTCGGTGGAGAGAAGGACTGAGAGAGGAGCTCTCAAATAATAAAAGGAGACGTGTTACGTGTTTTTGTGTTGTGTTTGTCTGTCTTGTAATTGTTCGTGTTTTTACATCACCAGACAGTTAAAGCACACCTCCGGAACTGTCGCCGAGGGTCAGCACAATTCCGGAGACACCACTGCACTACCGTCACGAAATTTCTGTGTTTTCACTCAGCACCAGCATGACTGCACTCACCCAGGACTGGTGACCGTGTGTTTGTTTTTGTTCGGGACTGTGCCCTGATTTGTTATCCCCGCGCTTTACACATTGTTGTGTATAGCCAGGGATTTATTATTTTACGGTCGTCAGACCGGGATTATAAATAAAGCACCTTTTCCACTGGATACCGTTGTCAGTCTGTCACTCCTGCATCACATCACTGCTACATCTGTTCCCCTTCACTAGCCACTTTGCCACAGTGTCATAGGCAAGATGTTAGATTTTTCTTGGTTTGAAGATCTTCTGGTTGAATCTGGTGTTTATGCAGAAAATACTGCTGCCAGTCTTCTAAAGGAAACGTATATAACCAAGCCATCCGTGCTCACATGTTGGTCATGCAGGTAATGGAGTGGTTGTCCTGGCAGTCATTCTGAAAATGCTGTGATGAACAAGATGTCCAAGAAGCCGTTAAGAATCAGGTCACTGGTCAGTAGTAGGACGAAGCAATAAGGACATTCAGAAAGGGCACATTTGCTTCACAGCGTGTTGCAGTCAACAATTTTACAAGCAAGCTAAATCTAGTTATGCGGCTGCTGCAGATGCTCAAGAAGGAGTGTAGCAGTAAGTCAAACTGTTTCAGTTCTGTATATAACTATGGTGCACATCCTCCTGGATTTGATCCGAGCAGAGAGAGATGGCAACTGGAGCCCCCATCTGAATGCAGCTGCTGTCATGCTTCCCTACGTCTTTGGTTTTGATCGGCAAAACTATTCCAATCCATATCCCAATCCCAATCCATATCCTGCATTGGTGATATAGTTGCTGCCCTCCCAGGTTTACATGCCTTATCAGGCTCCGATACAACAAGAGCCATGGTAGGCATAGGCAAACTGAAGCCACTAAAACAACTTCAGAAATTCCCATTGAAGTATGCTGCATCACTAGGACGTCTGGGTCTAGACCTTAATCTGTCTGATTACATAGTGAAAGGATGTAAAGCCCTCGTAGTTGCAGTATATGGTACCACATAAACTAACACACATCATGATCAAATGTACCTTGGGTTTTTAAGAAACAAAGCCATAACGTTCATGTTTTAAACATAAAGTACAGTGCATGGTGTAATGTCATATTAAGTCCCACAGTCCACTGCGCTGCTAGGAACTGTAACCAAACTATTTTAATAGTGTTTGTCAGCATTAAGCCCGACCTAAACATAAAACAGTACTTTAGTGTGGATGCTTTGAGCTGGATTAATTAAAACTTTTTTTTGTTACAAAGCACTAGAAACAATCTCTCATTAAGTGTACATGCGCCAATGAATGGCTGTGTTAAAAAAAGTGTATTTTTCTTATAAAGTATGCTATGTCATCATTCACCAGGGCAATACATATATTTAATCAGTGGACACTGGTAATAGACTTAAGAAGTTTTCAAATGTTTTCAAATGCTGAGATATCAACACAATCCAACCCTGCTCCATTGACACTCTATAGAAAAATAGCCCTGGAGTTCTCTTAGTATCCCATAACCCCTTGCTTGCCATGACGGAAGTAAAGCTGGAGTAGAATATCTTGGTAATATAAAATATTTCTGTATAAGTGTAGAAGTAAGCGAATTCCTGGAAGGTAACAGATTTCCTGCAACGCAAGGTAAGCAAACTGAGAACTCTCTTTCAAAACTGCACATCAGAAACCTATGTATTGAATGGAATTACAAGACAAGTAAGGTTTATTAAATTATTTTATTAGCTACAACCATTTTAAGGAAAGGAATTGTGTTACATTTTGTGATGTTGCAGCTTGTGCGCCTTCTTGGCTTCATCAATTTTCTTTTAACCTTAAGGGGTACATGCAGGCCCACCGAGAGGGCGGGGAGGCCATGGAAATTTACGTGAGGCCCTCTGGTCAATCAATACAGAACATTTCAAAATAAAGAAAAAACAAGTAACAGCGCTAGCAGTCAGCCCTTCACAGGAATAAACCGATTGATTCTGTGGTAGTCTAATGTACACGGCAGTGCAGGCGCAGTGAAAATACTACTATTTGAAACCCAGTATTTGAAATATATACCGATTGTGCGAATTGTTGGATGGGTGTTCATGATAAGTTGCTCTGTCAGTTTTAATGTTATTTCTCAGTTCTGTACTGTAATGAAGCTTGGACTGGAAAGGAGGGTGAGCAGTGTGTATAATTTGGACATTATTTGAGTTGAATTGAACCAACTCATTTGGTCACTGAAAGGCATATTTTTACCGAATAGGTATCCCAGCTACAGCAGTACCGCTTAAAATTGCAAGTATGTTTGTTATTGTAATAACTTATCAAGCAACGTGTTTTCACAGGTTATGGGTTATGCACTGCTCGAAAATATTCTACCACATACCAATCCTTCCCTAGGGCCTATGAAGGCTCACGGCAGCCCTGGGTATATCCCTGCCTAAGTCACAAGACTACCCAAGCAAATGCTCTTGTTTGCACTATACTAATTGGTACTAATTTAATGACTATATAGAAATAAACTTAATGTAGATTATTTAACAAACAACCATGTAAACTATGAAAGATCGTAGTAAACAGTATCTATTTAGTAAATATTTGAACATTTGCAGGACAGCATGTAATGGAAATTTCTTTTATGTCCTTCTGTGGCAGGATAGCGCTGTAGCCCAAGATGTTACTGGCAGGAAAGAGATTCAGAGAAGGGAAGCTGCAGTTCACGCGAGGTCACACACTTTTAATGAACACAAACAGAACAAACAAAACATGGCATGAGGGCCAAAATAAAAGGTTTGAACAAAAGAAGAAACACTCGTAGGCTGGGCATTTGCCTTCACTACAAAGTTTACAAAAGCCCAAGAAGTCAAACACTCACCCACCCACCCACCCACCCACTCACTCACTCACTCACTCACTCACTCACTCACTCACTCACTCACTCACTCACCCACTCACCCACTCACCCACTCACCCACTCACCCACTCAATCACCCACCAAACAAAGGATTTTGCTTCCTTATATATGTGGCCATTCCCCAATTAGCACTCAATTACCTAATTAGTGAATGGCCACACCTGTGATTGTTAGCAGGGTTAGATTGAACTCCATTCCTTACAAACTTACATAACTTTAGCATAACAGAGGTAACTACAGACCAATAAGCCTGACTTCTATTATATGTAAACTTATGGAAACTATAATAAGATCCAAAATGGAAAATTACCTATATGGTAACAATATCCTGGGAGACAGCCAGCATGGTTTTAGGAAAGGGAGATCGTGTCTAACTAACCTGCTTGACTTTTTTGAGGATGCAACATTGACAATGGATAATTGCAAAGCATACGACATGGTTTATTTCCAGAAAGCTTTTGACAAAGTCCCGCATAAAAGATTCATTCTCAAACTGAACGCAGTAGGGATTCAAGGAAATGCATGCACATGGATTAGGGAGTGGTTAACATGTAGAAAACAGAAAGTACTGATTAGAGAAGAAACCTCAAAATGGAGCGAGGTAACCAGTGGTGTACCACAGGGATCAGTATTAGGTCCTCTGCTATTCGTAATCTACATTAATGATTTAGATTGCGGTATAGTAAGCAAACTTGTTAAATTTGCAGACAACACAAAAATAGGAGGAGTGGCAAACACTGTTGCAGCAGCAAAGGTCATTCAAAATGATCTAGACAGAACTGGGCAGACACATGGCAAATGACATTTAATAGAGAAAAGTGTAAAGTATTGCATGCAGGCAATAAAAATGTGCATTATAAATATCATATGGGAGATACTGAAATTGAAGAAGGGAACTATGAAAAAGACCTAGGAGTTTATGTTGACTCAGAAATGTCTTCATCTAGACAATGTGGGGAAGCTATAAAAAAGGCCAACAAGATGCTCGGCTATATTGTGAAGAGTGTTGAATTTAAATCAAGGGAAGTAATGTTAAAACTTTACAATGCATTAGTAAGACCTCACCTAGAATATTGTGTTCAATTCTGGTCACCTCGTTACAAAAAGGATATTGCTGCTCTAGAAAGAGTGCAAAAAAGAGGGACTAGAATTATTCCAGGTTTAAAAGGCATGCCATATGCAGACAGGCTAAAAGAATTGAATCTATTCAGTCTTGAACAAAGAACACTATGCGGCGATCTGATTCAAACATTCAAAATCCTAAAAGGTATAGACAATGTCGACCCAGGGGACTTTTTTGACTTGAAAAAAAAACAAGGACCAGGGGTCACAAATGGAGATTAGATAAAGAGGCATTCAGAATAGAAAATAGGAGGCACTTTTGTACACAGAGAATTGTGAGGGTCTGGAACCAACTCCCCAGTAATGTTGTTGAAGCTGACACCCTGGGATCCTTCAAGAAGCTGCTTGATGAGATTCTGGGATCAATACGCTACTAACAACCAAACGAGCAAGATGGGCTGAATGGCCTCCTCTCATTTGTAAACTTTCTTATGTTCTTATGTTCTTATTCAAAATGCCCTTATTTACACCGGCAAGGCCAGCTTACACTCCATCTCTGGACTGTCACTCGACTGAAAACCCGGCGACAGCAGGCGCACAGTAGATGCACAGCAACGCTGTAATTCAAATTGACCTGAGAAGAGTTTGAGTAGAAATGGAAGACGAAGCGCTTCAGTTAATTTTTACTTTTGTTTTACTTTTAAGAAGGAGGAGACAACGTCGTAAACATGCTGCTATGGATGTTTCGCATATAAGCATGTTTATGACGTTGTCTTCTCTTTTCTGCTTCATCAGTACAATTTGTACAAGAGCCTGCAGCTTGTAAAACCTGAAATGACTCAAACTGCTATACAATGTCTTATTTGCATCCCTGGGCTGATGCAGATTTATTCTGGTATTTGGTATTATAAAATATGCATGTGTTGAAATAATTATAAGAACTGTCATACAAGGGTAGAAAAGACGGACTGGGGTTATTTGTTGAGCTCTCGTGTTCCGTCTAGTAATGAATGCATGTATTGCACTCTAGCTCTCATTCTGTTATTTAATGTCTTTAGAATCAAGGTGTGATTAAAGCCAATGTGGAGTTCCGCCACAGAGTTATGTGTGAAATACAGGGAATTTCTATCCTTGTAACACATTTACTGTATTTGTTACATTCAATTTATTATTACATTTAATTGTCCGATAGTCCTGCACTGTGTTAGTTTAATATTTAATATTTGAACATATATTATTATTATTATTATTATTATTATTATTATTATTATTATTATTATTATTGTGATGACATTATGTACCATTCAAGAGACACAATCTTGAATCCTTTTGTTTGCTGTGAAGGTAAAATACTCACAACTTGATTGTATTTATTCATCAATGGATTCCCAAACATTCTCTTTTTTCTGCTGATCTTTAAAATCTACTGCATACAGGCAGGACTAGCCAGTAATCATACAGAGCATTGTATCACCTAGCAACAAGGTCAGTGATGAGGATTTAAACTCAGGTGATTGTCGGACAACAATAAAAACTGCATGGCGATGCAACAGCGATGATCGCTAGTCATCTTGCTCTTCAGCAATGGTCGAGCAATGTATAAACCGGCCTTAACACACACTGACAAACATCCTTCCATCCATTTGGAATACTGCAGGCAGGCTTTGGTGCACTCCATTGTTCAAAGGGAGCCAGAAATGGGAACTACTTTAGCAAACCCAGCCATCCACCAATCGGCACATTACATCTTGGAAATATCTGCACTGTTCTACAGGGCCTAAGTTTAGAGTTGAGAGTAATGGGGGCCACTGAATTATTAAAAAGTCTTTCAAAAATACTTTGTCCATGGAGGCCAAATGAGAAGTTTATTAGGTGTTTCTAACGACATTGAAGAGCACTAAAGCCGGGCTTACACTACACGAATTTTGCTGATCGCCGACGAGCTGAGGAGTCGGCGACTAATTCCTTAAAATCTGGGACAAAATGAGGTTGTCGGGGACAAAACGGTCGATAAGTGTGAGAGGGTCTACGATGCCCCGATAACGGCGTCTGCGATCTCCAGACGCTCTCCCGATAAATTTCTAACATGTCAGAAAACTTTAGTCCCCGACAAAGCAACTCGTGAAATGTGTGAGGGGCTACAGGCCGATTTCTTGACGAATGCTGCCAGTAGCCAATAGGACAAGCTAGCAGCAATGATGACGAAGAGAAAGGCTGTGCCCCGAGGTGTGGAGCTTCAAAATAGAGGAAAGGGTGGTGGAGATGTGGCAGGAACACCCGTGTCTCTTTGACATGTGACATTTCCTATCATGATCGCTCATTGAAGGAGCAAAGATGGAGGGAAATTGCTTTGGAACTTCAGGTACCTAAGTAAATAATTGTTATAACTTGTTAATGCTGAAGTTGATACTGTGTGTGGTAGTTTGTGCTCTCATGGCAATCAATTTCTACAGTCACTCGATATCCATTTCAAACCCCTGCTGTATGCTTGTATTGCTAATTTAATCAAAATACGAGGAAGAGGGGTGCGCGTCTGTGTGTGTGAAATAGAGAGACATTAGATTATGTTGTTGCATATTTAAACCTTAACAAACTTGTAGTAGCCACTATTAAAGTTGTAGAGTCTGTTCAAAAGCGCAACACTCGCTCGAAGTACAAAATATTTATAAAAGTCTTCAAATTATTCATCAGAATTTGGTATTCTGATGAAAATCGCTTGACGGCCAATTGCCACGCCAATCTTTTAATCTAATAAATATTTTGTACTACGAGCGAGTGTTGCGCTTTTTGAACAGATAAGATTTTTGTTATTTTGGATGCACCTCGACTCGGTTCAGAGCACAGACGTCAAGGAAATAAATATTACATAATAAATATTACTATAATGTGTTAACTGTTAGAAACGGTTTTTGTTTGTTTGTGTTTATCGCAATATTGAACATTTGTGCAGCAGTCTATGGCCCTGAAGTATAAGTTCTCGTGCTGGAATTTGCAGAGTATGAAATTAGCAATATCCACGGTCCTATTATACACACGTAGTACTTACATATTCAAAATGCATGACTGTATGCTTTCAATTATATAGATATGAAGCATTATACTGTAATATGTATTTATAATTATTTTAGGTCAGTGGTAGAAGTCCAAACAAAAGCATCCTCTCTGCGGACACAATAGGGAAAGCTGCCGAAACCTCGTCACACACAGTGGGAGTGGGGCAAAAGACCTCACTTCCAGGCAGAAATGGATTTTAAAGAATCTTGAATTCTTAAAGCCATGCTTGTGCACCGTCATAATGAAACCAGTTTGGAAGCAAGTAAAATATATATTTTTTTAATGAGAATATTTTTCTAGTATTTAATGTTTTCATATCAGAGAAAAATATTAATAGCAAAATCTACATAAGCCAACTGCACGTCCAAATGGATCTTCTCCGCGTTTTCTTCTTTTTTTTTCTGTGCAAAACAATGCACAGACAACAGCGATCGCCTCCTCACTTGTCCATGATTCTCCCGAATGATGTCTACGATTCTGCAATGAAAATAGGCGCAGTCCGCGACAAGATGTCTCGTGTAGTGTGTGTAGCTTGCAATCCCCGATCTACAGTGAGAAATCGTAGCTCAATCGGTTAGTGTGAGTGGCGCTGAGTCTCCCGATTGAAAAAATCGTGCAGTGTAAGCCCGGCTTAAGCTGGGTCTTGTTGAAAAAATAAGAACCTGGGTAAGACCACTTTCTGAAAACTGCCGAATAACTAATTAACATTTTCATTTCAGTCAATTCTGCATACCACATCTGGATCTAACTTTGGGCTTTAACTACAATCATGTAATAGATGGCATTATACAGATTTTGAAATGATCACTATTTATTACCTAGAATAAAACAAGCTCCAAAAAAGATTCAAGCTGGTTCGAATTTAATGACTTGCTATCAAAGGACTGAAACTCTCTATATATAGTGTCTCGGTAGCCAAGTTAAAATTAAGGGTGGAGGAAAACTAACGTGAATCAATATACAAGACCAAAGTTTTTAGAAATCACCACACCTTTTTAGATATACAGACACATACAGTACCAAAACAGCATTTTAATACCTGTTAAGATAAATAAGCAGGTAAAATACTGAACATTGTTGAAGAAGTAAATGTACAGTAAAATAAGGTGTATTTGTATGGAATGCAATTGAACTCTGGACAGGTGGACAGCTACTCATGAGGAATAATCTTTTATAACTTAACTTGACACTGTGTTTCTCGGGAAGTTATTTGGCCATTCTTCATCTTCATGATATAAAACTTATGGAATACAATGTTACAGACAAGTACCTCTGCCACCACAGGGAACTGGTTAGGTAGCCCGGTTCCACCTATTGTCACTGTCCCGTGGTCCTTAACTTGTCCCTGGTCTCCTGCGTAATGCAAGGTATTTAAGCTCAGGGTAATCAGTCGTCTCCCCGCTCCCTTGGCACTTACTGTCCACAGCACGGACATCTGGATTTGTATCACAGCTTGTATCTGATATCCCACTAAAGAGAGGTTCATACGAATGGTCCATAACTGCTCATAAATGCTCATGCAAACATGTATGACTCGGTGGTTACACTGTACAGTGGTTAAGATACTGGGCTGGAAAGCACAATAGATGGAGTCTCCAGAATCTATCCATTTTGTTGCTTTGTCCTGTGATCCCCAAGTCTGCTTTCAGAACACTGGCACCCTCCTGACTGCGTCTATATTTATCTCAGCAGTCCTTTTAGTGACAAATGGGGAGAGGTATGTATGGTTTGATATTAATAATGCAATAAAACAAAAAATACATATTTCCTTAAGTAAAACTGGCTCTATATAGCTAGTCCTCCGACATCACCTAACAAACAATTTGTAGAGACACACTTTATATTTAGTGTTCGTATAACATTTTACACCTTCTTCAAACTATTCATACTAGGTCATTTCTAAAGCACAAAACGTGGCCAGTATTCCTCTACATGCATTACCCATCTTATCCATGTATCTTCAAACTATCATTTTTGATCTCTTATTTCATATGTCATTTTTTCCATCCTATATATTTAATTTACTGTTTCTTTCCACATTTGCATATCTGTTCTGTCTGGCTTTAACCAGTTGCTTTTTTTTTTTGATTGAATGATGCAATTCTTAATATTCTATAACGATAATTCTTGTGTATTCTATGGACCTCTACTGGCACATCACCCAATAATAAAAATCAGTTCCACATTTATATTTTATGTAAAAAAAACTGAGACATTGTTTTACTATCTTTGTCCAAATATCTGGACCACCATACTTAGCAAACTTTACACAGAACCGTTGTTGTCATTATCACTGCATTATTGCTGTATAGCTGTTTTTGATAATTTGTTAATTACATTACATTTTCCAGTTTTGCTATGGATCTGAGTAGGTAGTGACAACATGAACATGGGGACAGAAAAAAATGCTGGTGTATCTTTAGTTATCAAAGTCCTATAACTACAGTACATTAATACAATGAATTAGCAAAAACAATTTATAATGGATCATTGTTTATTGTTACAAGGTTAAAAGGTTACACATTTTCTGGCAAGATTTCCAAGTCGTTCTGATCACTTGAAAAGGTCAGGGTGACTTTTTTTTGTCAAGAAAATACCTCCACATTTGTGATCCTAAACTTTTAAACTTGACTGCACAATAAACTGAGTAAGAAGACCTTTTTACAAGAGTGTACCCAGCAGCTTTCTGTAACTCCTACTGTTACAGCAGTAAATCAGAGAAATATTAAAATTTCCATTTTAAAATTGCGTTTTCCTTTTTTTGGGATGTATGTGCCTACATCAAATAAATTTAAAAGGTTCTAGACCAAGAGGAAGCACTAAAACTTAACAACATGAGAGAGGGCCGGGGGGGGAGAGAGGACATCATTTTTGCACCAGAAGCTATTAGAAGGCAACTAAATAAAAATGTTAAAATGTTGCTTGGGTAAAGGTAAATTGTACAAGAATGAGCTCTTTCATGTCTGAAGTGAAATACCCTATTATAAAATATTTATTTTGAGAAAAACACATTTTTAGACAAGGGACGTAGCAATCAAATGAATGGAAATACAGGCTAACTTCACTATAACGAACCCCCCCCCCCCGGGACCTGGAGAAATGTTCGTTATATCAGGGTGTTCACTATAATAGGGTTTAGCATTTTTCTGTATCAGAATAATGACAAAACAGCAAATTTGAATTGAATATCAATATATAGTACTTTTATGAAGATTCCTTCACATTGATCAACATTTTAATAACAGTATTGTGACAAGGTACTCATGTCACATGTGTCAGTAACCGCATGGCAAGACAGAGGAGTTGGAGTTGGATCGCCGGCACAGACGCGCAGGATTTATTAAACACAAAACAGAAAGTAAACAAATGGGTCATATGACGCTACCAACGATGGTAACACACAGAGGACGCATACAACAGGCAGGCAGCAAGTCTCAATCGAGAGCCTGTCTGTAAACAATAATTTGATCAAACATAACAACTCTAAAAAGCACACAAAACAAACCCGTTTCCACAAACAACATTGGAAGAGACAGGCCAAGATCCCTGCAAAACAAATTCAGAGAGCTAGGAAGGAAATTAAAAGACAAGACCAAAACAGAGGTATTTTCTGGGATATTGCCAGTACCTTGCTTCATCTTTCTTGAACATTGGAGCACATTCTACAACAAGGACTATCTATATAGGTGGGACGGACTGCACTTAAGCAAAAAGGGAACCAATCTATTCAGAGAAAGAATCCTTAAGGAGGTTCAGAAGCATTTAAACTAGAAAGGATGGGGGGAGAAAAAACAGAAGGTAGACCACATCAAAACAAGGGCAACAACTCAGGTAAGACAGCTATTAAATGTATTTATCTTAATGCTAGAAGTCTCAGAAACAAAATGTTAGAACTTGAAGCTACTGCACTAACAAGTAACTATGATGTGATAGGTGTTACAAAAACATAGTTGTCTGAGAGTGATGGAGACGAATATAATATTAGTGGGTACACACTGTATAGGAAAGACAGGCAGGACAGAAGAGGCGGAGGGGTAGCGCTATACATAAGAAATAGTGTTGAAGCCCAGGTGTTAAATCTGGACAAAGAAAACAACGCTGAATCAATATGGGTCAGAATAATGGACAAAAATTCAAAGGGCATAATAATAGGAGCATGCTATAGACCGCCAAATTCAGACGCTGAGCAAAATAATCTGTTATACAATAACATTAGAAATGCATGTAGAAAAGGAGAAGCCATAATAATGGGCCATTTCAACTTCCCCTATATAAAATGGGAAAACCTGGTGGGGAGCACGACGGACGAAATTGAAATGGTGGAAATGACAAATGACTGCTTCTTAACGTAATTTGTCAAGGCACCGACTAGAGGGGAGGCATGCCTAGATTTAGTCTTTTCAAATAACGAAGACAGAATAACTAAAACAGAGGTCAGAGAGCCATTGGCAAACTCAGACATGGTCTCTCTCATTTGAAGTATTTTTTAAAACCCCAAAAGTAATAACTAAAGCTAAGGTTTACAATTTTAGAAAAGCAAACTATGAAGGTATGAAACAGAGACTAACAGTAGATTGGAGTAAAATAGAGAAAACATCCACAGAAAAAGGATGGCTGATTTTTAAAAATGTAGTACTAGAGGCGCAAAACAATTACATCCCAAAAGTAGACAAATCTAAATCTAAAACAAAATGGCCAAAATGGTTTAATAGATCAATTTAAAAAATATTCAGTGAAAAAAGACACTTTACAGAGCATTTAAAAAGGACCAAAAACAAAGTACACAGAAAGAGTACTTGGAACTGCAAACACAAGTCAAAAAGGAAGTTAGAAAGGCCAAGAGAGAGATGGAAATCATATTGCTGAGGTGGCTAACACCAATTCCAAAATGTTTTTCCAATATTATAACAGCAAGAGAACATTCAAAGAGGCAAAGGTCATTCAAAAAGATCTAGACAGCATTCAGAACTGGGCAGACACATGGCAAATTACATTTAATAGAGAAAAGCGTACAGTACTGCACACAGGCAATAAAAATGTGCATTATAAATATCACATGGGAGATACTGAAATTGAAGAAGGGAACTATGAAAAAGACCTAGGAGTTTATGTTGACTCAGAAATGTCTTCATCTAGACAATGTGGGGAAGCTATAAAAAAGGCCAACAAGATGCTCGGATATATTGTGAGAAGTGTTGAATTTAAATCAAGGGAAGTAATGTTAAAACTTTACAATGCATTAGTAAGACCTCACCTAGAATATTGTGTTCAGTTCTGGTCACCTCGTTACAAAAAGGATATTGCTGCTCGAGAAAGAGTGCAAAGAAGAGCAACCAGGATTATCCAGGGTTTAAAAGGCATGTCGTATGCAGACAGGCTAAAATAACTGAATCTATTCAGTCTTGAACAAAGAAGACTACGTGGTGATCTGATTCAAACATTCAAAATCCTAAAAGGTATAGACAATGTCGACCCAGGGGACTTTTTTGACTTGAAAAAAGAAACAAGGACCAGGGGTCACAAATGGAGATTAGATAAAGGGGCATTCAGAACAGAAAATAGGAGGCACTTTTTTACACAGAGAATTGTGAGGGTCTGGAACCAACTTCCCAGTAATGTTGTTGAAGCTGACACCCTGGGATCCTTCAAGAATCTGCTTGATGAGATTCTGGGATCAATAAGCTACTAACAACCAAACGAGCAAGATGGGCTGAATGGCCTCCTCTCGTTTGTAAACTTTCTTATGTTCTTATATAACTTACACCAGCACTAATTCCCCCCTATGGTATGTTTAAAAGAAAACAGTAAAGAAATGAAAAAGGAAAGAGTGTACACTTACATTCTGAATAGAGTAATTAGATGTCCTTTCTCTGAAAAAACTATCCAGCGTAGATTGCTCCTCACGCCCATTGTCTGGTTGCAGTTTGTGTGAAGATGACTGACAGGCGATTGCATTCGTCATGAATGATGCATACTACAATAGGTAATCTTTGAATTAGCGTTATGTTTGAATTAGTCAACCATGGTCTTTGTTTTCACTGAGAGAATAACACACTTGACACTGGAGAACTTTCAGTGTCAGTCAGTACTGAGATCGTTGTATCCGAGTTGATTTTGTACGTGATCGTTCTAATAGGGCTAATTTGCATTGAAAAAATCAGTTATTGCTGTTGGGATTGTTAAAAACGGGTGTTCGTTATAAGAAGGGTTCATTATAGTGAAGTTAGCCTGTAGTTTATTTTTCAGATTTTATTGAGCTTTGTGTCAAAATTTAAGAACGTCAGCATAGGTACAAGCAGAACGTTATGTATTTAAGGCTGTCATGTTTACAGTTTTTGGTAAAAGTGTAAACCACTTTGTGGCAAAGTGGTAAGTTGTGCGTAGGTGTAGAGCAGCTGCAGTGCAGTAATCCAACAAAGAAAAGACAGACAACAAAGTACGGATGAAATTAGTTCTGTTTATTTTATATCCAAGGGGTCTGATGACCAAATACAATATGTATTGTGCAGGGAATAATGAAGGGATGCAGTCCCGTAAACAATAAACAATAATCCAAATAACACCAAACACAAACATGGTCACCTATCCAAGTGAGTGCTGTAGTGCGGGTGGTGAAAGTACAATTTACAGTGGTTAACAAGTAGTGTAGTGTTGCCCGTCTAGTCTAACAAACAAACAAACAGTGAGTTTTAGACAGACAGACAAAACACTCCTGGTTATTTTCACAATACAGGTACTTTCGGTCTTAGCGTAACCATCACAAGGAACAGATCACATCACTACGTCCCCTAATATACCGTCAACCATGACCCCTTGGTTAGCGAGTGCAACCGCTCCTCCAATCTGAGGATGCCACACTGTTTCCCTTCCTGGTCAATGATTTAGTGTACCGTAGCTCCGCCCCCTTTCTAGATGGCCGACTTCCGCCGAACTCAGGGAATGAATTGTCGGGCCATCCAGTCCATGGTACTCTGTTCCCTTTACACAGCGCCCTCACACGTCGGGACGGAGATCTAACACCAAGAATCATTCTTTCTCTGTCACACACTTACAGTAAACTGAACAGAAATGTTTCAAAGATGGAATAGTCATTTCATGCAAAAATAATCTTCAAAATAAAACATTATTTAACTGTTGGTTATTTTTAGCAGCATATTATACAATTTGTTTTAATTCTTCATTAGATAACATCAAGGAGGGGCATATTGTCATTTGAAACCGTTTAAACTTAACTTATCTTTTATATGTGTGTCTCTTATTCTAAATAGAAGAAAAATAAACTATTCCTTTAAAATATGGAGAACTGCATCATGAAAAACAGAAAGGAAATTCCATAGATACATTCCACAAATCTATTCATGCTTTTCATTTAGCTGGGGCAGCCTGGAACACAGTGCATTGTGGAAGCTGTAGTTTCTGAACAGAGACTCAACAGAGTTTCAAGGAAAAGTATGTTAAGAAAAACTACAGCCTCTCTTTAAGGCAAAAAAGAGTCTGTAATAACAGACCTGGATGCCTTTCAATGGATATGGAGTACTTGTATCATCTTGTACTTGCATTTAACTGCTCAACACTTTGTTATATTCTACTACTGCTCTCAATCATAATTATATTTTCTGTATCTAGTACTTGATATTATTCTTAAAGGTAACTGTGACAGGATGGCTTGCAGTGGTGAAGTGTGGTGACGTCACGGACCAGGAAGTAACTGAACCAAAACAATGGATGGGCGGGTGAAACTGAACGCAACGGCGTTCAGCTGATTTTATTAATAAACAAAACAAAATAAAAGATTTAAACAAATAACAAAACACAAAACAAAACGGCACGTTGGCCAAACAAATAGAAACAAATAAGCGTGCTGGTTTTAACCCAGCACAATACTTAGCAGTTGTTTTATTTGTTTTCCTCGCTCTCTCCGCTCCCCGTACTCTCCTCTGTACACTTCCCTGCAGCACGGACAGCTGCAGGTTCTTATACTCTGGCCGAGGGGTTAACTACCTGTTAATTATCTTATTACCCCTCGGCCACAGTCTGCACGAGTTTAGTAAGGATGCGTGACTGTCAGCTAGTTAAATAATCAGTAGCTGATCAGCCACGCATCCTCACAGGGTTTTAAATATAAAAAACAATAACAAAAGATGAGGCGCTTTTATCCGCGCCGCAAACAAAAATACAAAAACAGTGCACAAATATATATAGGGGCGGGACACTCCGCCACAGTAACCATATTCATATTTTTTGTAATGGCTCTTATTTGAAATTGTTCTTATCCATTTATTGTACTTACTACTTGCTGTTAATGGAATTTACTCTTATAACCAAATATTTTTAAGTTTAACTGCTCTTAGCTGTATTTTTTTTATTTTCTCTCATTTGAATTTGCTCTTACTACTGATGTTATTGTATTTTATAACTGCTCTTATCTGTAATATGATATGTTGTATTGTGATATGTTGTAATGTGATACTTTGTAACAACTGTAAGTCACCCTGGATAAGGCCGTCTGCTAATAAATAAATAAATACATAAATAAATAAATAAATAATATGTGATTGCAACAAAGTAAAACAAGGACCTCAGATAGATTATACAGGTAAATTGTATTTGTTTTTATTATTAGCTTGAGTCTGGTATTGATTTGGTATAACAAGTGAAAAACAGTAGCTTCGGCATATCACTACTGTTGTCTTCAGGTGATTTAGTCCCAGATTCCTAAAGGCAAGGCTGTCAGAGGATTGAAACCCACCCTACCCAAGCAGGAGCTTGTTGATAGCCAGTCACACTCAGGTGGGTTCAATTTCTCCAGGCACATCTTATTTGTTGTATTTTTATTAGCTCACGTTATAACATTTCAGCAAACCTGACCTCTGAAATTGAAACAGTAAGTCTCCAGTTTTATGAGATCCAGCAGCAGGAGAATGAAGTGGACTCAGCAGAGCTGTGGCTGTACCTCACTCTACACACAATTCTATCCCCCACTACCGACTAGAGGACAGCCTTCACCACTTACAAGTGTGCTGGAGGCTCAGGTACAAGCAGGCAGCTAAGGGAACTGTTTCTTTGAATCACTCCATACTAATTTACCCTTACAAGTCAAAGCTTTTTCCAGGCTCACAATTAAGGGACGCTCAGTTGACATTTTTTTGTTTTGGGGCCTAAGATTTTGCAATAGACTGATTAATGGAAGCAAAGGGTTTGCAAAAGCATGTGTTTCTATGTCTTTTTTTGCAAACTAGAGGGTTCATTTGCTATGAATTGGAGTTGCAGAGGTTTGGGAGCATGGCTTCATTAACATATTCACTGATTTTGCATACTGACCCTGAGTGTGTTGAGGGATGTATATATAACGGACAGTGTTGTGTGATGCACTGCCATTGTGGATTCTGTCCTGTCAGTGAGATGAGATGAGAAGAGATGAGGTTAAAAGCTATATAACCATGCATGCAGATGAGCAGATCTCTTTTGAATAGTGATTAAGACACTTGCTTGCTGTGTACAAGGTCGTCAGTTTGTGCCCAAACTCTGCCCTGTTACACATTTTGTTTCAAAGTCAGGTCCAAACAGGCCATACATGGGTACACACTACAGAGATGCAATGCATAAAAACATGTCCACCATAACATTATTAATTATTATAAGGCACATTTAGATACCAGAATAGAGCCCTGACAAGTGACCAATCAGCAATCATTTTTACAAGAGTTACAGTAAAAATCATTTCGTGTTAAAAACCTGGCTGCCAATCAATGCACATACCCGATATAGAGCTTGATCTCCAGTCTACCTGTGAGACTCAAGAAACTCACGATAATTTAGATTGCCAATAGTAATGCATTATTACCTTAAGTAAATATTCTAAAACGCATCAAAACATTCACGCACAGCATCACCCCCCACCCACCCACCCTGTGCATGAGAAACTGTAAAAAAAAGTATGAATATATCATAATTCAGCTCTTCTTTTAATCTCTGCTTTGTTGTGAGATGATGCAAGGTGCTCCATGTCTATTATAATAGCAACAAATTGTCCAGTGTCAGTTATCATGTTTGCCTCATTACTGTGTAACAGCATGTCCAGAGCTCGCGTGACACGATGCACCCACCTAGTTCCCATTCTTTTTATCTGTACACCACAAGCCATAAACAGAAAAAAACAAATGTTGGGTTAAAGTCGTGGGCAGGTTTATGTCAGTATGTGCCGTGTAATCATGTAACCCATGATTTAAGCACAGAACGGTTAGACATTTAAAAATGAACTCATTTTGACACACTACAAACAAAGTTTGAATTGCGTGTGCTGGGAATACATGTATAGGTGTCTCACATGCAAAGGCTGCGTGTTTGAATGAACCTGGAAACAAATCTAAATAAATGTGTTTCCAGACAATGTATCGACCTCGCCTCTTGCGATGCTCGACTACATCTACAAGGGAAATTTACTGGATCTGTATCCTAACCTCAGTATCTCAGTATCTGCTTTTGACTGTGCCTGTCACAGTAGCGTCAGGGGAGAGAAGCTTTTCTTGCCTGAACATTAATAATAAAAAAAATATTTACCTGATACAATGTCGCAGGAACGTTTGACTGGACTAGGCAGATATTGATTGTGCACCAGATTTGCAGAAAACGTGATTATTCAGCTATAATTGAGGCTTTGTCGCTGCAAAAACAAGAAAGGTTTGTTTCTAACTGTCTCTGTGAGTGTGTTTTTTTTTGCTATTGCTGTAGTAAAATGCAATATATATATAATTGTGTCATTGTTGCCCTGTTTGAAAGTCATGGTATCATAGTGTAGTATTACTGGTAAGAATAGGGAACAGGGGCCCCGGAATCAAGCTTTGCATGGGGCCACTGTTGGACAAACACCGCCAATGACTTCACCCGTGGGTGAATATGCACTGCCTGGACACCAAGTTCTGTAGCCATCGACTTCAGCTCTCTGCTACTCTGCTACTCAATAACGGGTGTAGCAAGATGACATTTAAGCTTTTGGATACTACCAATTCAAGCCTGTGACAGAGAGCGGATTAATCCTTTCTTCAGTGTCACTTTCCAATGATTTCCGCTTTTGTTGAAATAAACACTACACATTTCACATCAGACCTGTAGTTCATGCTGATAGGTACCCCGTTTTTTCTTCTGCGTTTTCAGCCACGGTACAAATTTAGTAAATGCCTCTTCATTTATGGCTATTGTGTAGGCTGTGTTACATTTTGCTTTTAGGTCAGCAATGTTCTGTCATCAATTGTGGTGGCAGCTTTCTCAACTGCTTTTATTATAAGACCTTGCTGTTTCCGTCTCGCATTTGCTTTTATTATAAGACCTTGCTGTTACCGTACACATATCGGATTTACCAGTGATCTTTTCTCCAGATCTCCGGATATGCACAGGTTACATAGGAGAACAGGGCCATTGGATCGTTCCTCTTTTTTCAGCCACCTGTGAATTTGAAACCAGTGGTTTTAATGCATTGCTTTTTTGGATTCAGTTGACTTGACGGTACATTTTCACTCTCTGTGTCATCTGATCTCCTTTTAAAAAAATCATGATGCCATGATGTTTTGATGCCATTTCCGCAGGTTCTGTTTAAACATCCCGCAGCCCTACTCACATAACGTGTACTCTTTGTAGTTGTGGCCGCTCACATGACGGCAACAGTTACATGGCAACGGGAACATGACATAGAAAGTGGTGTTAGTGTTTTGCGGCAGCGCTGTGTAGTCTTTTTTCATGCTGAAACCACATTTTAATTTTGTATCAACCTCCTCACCCCCCACAGTAGCCAATAGCAAGTGCGAATTAATCAGCGAGACAAATTTTGGTTGCCACAGCACGCAAATTTCAGCCCTGTACAGAGGTGATTACTTACATTTTATGCAGTGTTGTTGTGCCAGTCAATGGTGATTTTATTGTACACAGACCACTGTTCAAATACTGTGACAGCCCACTTAATATTTTTTTGTGTATTGATTTCCTCACGCTCCGTTTCTGTCTGGTCTAGTTGCAGTGGTCAACTGTCACAAATCTTTTACTCACATTTTGTTCTGTTTTTCTTTTCTTCTGAGCGGGCTTTTGTTGTTATCTTGTGGGAACATTCTCAGCACTTTCCTCCGGGTTCAGCTTAAAACTAACAGAAATGTTGTCACGCATTTGTTTGTTTGCTTCTGCCCTGTTCTGTAAAGTATGAATTATGATGATGCTGAGTGGACTGAATTTAGCCTAAAGACACTAGTTAACAGACTTAGGAAACTAGGGGAAACGTTTTTTACACAATGTGGGAGGGCGTGGGGAATTCACTGAAGCACACGGGAGACAGACGGTTCTTTGAGACGCCCCACAGGCCCACCACATTTATTATTTTTCTTTTACCCGGTGGGGAGGCACCAGGAATGCACCGGGGAGGTTTACCAACAATGGTATTCTTCCCTCGGTGTGGAGACAGCTTCTATTATAGAAATAATAATCAAAGTCCAAAAGGAGAAAAGAACATGAGAAAACAAATACTGTAAAGGTGTAAACTACAAATAAAAGTTCTGCTACCAGCAGTGTCTCGCAGTCTCCGCTAGTCCGCAAGGCGCAAGACTAAATTACAGTCCGTTCTCCACTCACTATACTAGGACGGGGTTGCCCAAGTTTTCTCCAGAGCTAACTATTAAATATATACGTCCCAGCGACTGTCCATCTGTCAGCCTGGGTACGTGGAATGGTTTGCTCCGCGTCTTGCCTTTTCTTTCTTTGTACACTGCAGTCTCCGGAAGCCACCCACGTTTGGTTGCTCCTGGCTCTCGCTCCTGCCACAGGCATTCTGTTTGAAAGGAAGTTTTTTTTAAACCAGCTCTCCGAACCAGGCACCTACTGGTTTTTCTCATAGATGGGCAAGACAGAAGGAACCACAGCACGTTACTTTTACTGGTCAGCCGTTGTTTGGCACGCGGCAAAGCCAAGTGTCATTAAACAGCCCAGACCTGAGGATTTTGGACCATATTTGAACACACCGAGTTATTGTGCTTATAAAATGGAACCCCTAACCCAACCCCAGCCCTCCTAAAGTGAATGAGGCAGAATGGTTCGAAAAGTTTCAAGCCGTGCTACTCTCTCTATTGTTGCCATTTTATAACAAACAAAATACATAAAATACTTTTGTCCTTCTGTATTATGATTCCTGAATTTATCAGATGTAACAGAAATAGAAGAGAATGTATTTTCATAATGTGTGTATAGATTACCAACTCCATTGCGACCCTACAGTATCTACCACAAGCCCTGATGCTACCTCCTTGTGCTTGATATTCAGGACTAATTTCTGTTAAGAACATAAGAACATAAGAACATAAGAAAGTTTACAAACAAGAGGAGGCCATTCAGCCCATCTTGCTCGTTTGGTTGTTAGTAGCTTATTGATCCCAGAATCTCATCAAGCAGCTTCTTGAAGGATCCCAGGGTGTCAGCTTCAACAACATTACTGGGGAGTTGGTTCCAGACCCTCACAATTCTCTGTGTAAAAAAGTGCCTCCTATTTTCTGTTCTGAATGCCCCTTTATCTAATCTCCATTTGTGACCCCTGGTCCTTGCTTCTTTTTTCAGGTCAAAAAAGTCCCCTGGGTCGACATTGTCTATACCTTCTAGGATTTTGAATGTTTGAATCAGATCACAGCGTAGTCTTCTTTGTTCAAGACTGAATAGATTCAATTCTTTTAGCCTGTCTGCATATGACATGCCTTTTAAACCCCGGATAATTCTGGTTGCTCTTCTTTGCACTCTTTCTAGAGCAGCAATATCCTTTTTGTAACAAGGTGACCAGAACTGAACACAATATTCTAGGTGAGGTCTTACTAATGCATTGTAAAGTTTTAACATTACTTCCCTTGATTTAAATTCAACACTCCTCACAATATATCCAAGCATCTTGTTGGCCTTTTTTATAGCTTTCCCACATTGTCTAGAGGAAGACATTTCTGAGTCAACATAAACGCCTAGGTCTTTTTCATAGTTCCCTTCTTCAATTTCAGTATCTCCCATATGATATTTATAATGCACATTTTTATTGCCTGCATGCAATACTTTACACTTTTCTCTATTAAATGTCATTTGCCATGTGTATGCCCAGTTCTGAATGCTGTCTTGATCATTTTGAATGACCTTTGCTGCTGCAACAGTGTTTGCCCTCCTCCTATTTTTGTGTCATCTGCAAATTTAACAAGTTTGCTTACTATACCAGAATCTAAATCATTCATGTAGATTAGGAATAGCAGAGGACCTAATTCTGATCCCTGTGGTACACTACTGGTTACATCGCTCCATTTTGAGGTTTCTCCTCTAATCAGTACTTTCTGTTTTCTACATGTTAACCACTCCCTAATCCATGTGCATGCATTTCCTTGAATCCCTACTGCGTTCAGTTTGAGAATGAATCTTTTATGCGGGACTTTGTCAAAAGCTTTCTGGAAATCTAAATAAACCATGTCGTATGCTTTGCAATTATCCATTGTCAATGTTGCATCCTCAAAAAAGTCAAGTAGGTTAGTTAGACATGATCTCCCTTTCCTAAAACCATACTGACTGTCTCCCAGGATATTGTTACCATATAGGTAATTTTCCATTTTGGATCTTATTATAGTTTCCATAAGTTTACATATAATAGAAGTCAGGCTTATTGGTCTGTAGTTACCTGGTTCGGTTTTGTCTCCCTTTTTGTGGATCGGTATTACGTTTGCTATTTTCCAGTCTGTCGGTACAACCCCTGTGTCAAGAGACTGTTGCATGATCTTGGTTAGCGGTTTGTAAATAACTTCTTTCATTTATTTGAGTACTATTGGGAGGATCTCGTCCGGCCCAGGGGATTTGTTTATTTTAAGAGCTCCTAGTCCCTTTAACACTTCTGCCTCTGTTATGCTAAAGTTATTTAAAATTGATTAGGAACAGGTTGACATGTGGGGCATGTTGTCTGTGTCCTCCTTTGTAAAAACCTGTGAAAAGCAATCATTTAATATATTTACTATTTTTTTTCTTCATCTATGATTTTGCCATTTGTGTCTCTTAGACATTTAACCTCCTCTTTGAATGTTCTCTTGCTGTTATAATATTGGAAAAAACATTTTGGAATTGGTTTTAGCCCCCTTAGCAATATTGATTTCTATCTCTCTCTTGGCCTTACTAACTTCCTTTTTGACTTGTGTTTGCAGTTCCAAGTACTCTTTCTCTGTACTTTGTTTTTACACCCTGCACTGTGAAACTCAAATGTAAACACTTCTACCCACTGTGTCCAGCCCTAGAGGCTATAATCTTATAACATACCATTCAAAATAATTTGCAGCATTAGATGTGAGGTCTATTAGTGGAGAAGTTATTTTAGGGACAGGAACATGCCATTTTTCTAATCTTATTTTTCATCTCCAGACTTTTCTTACCCTCCCTTACTTGAACGCATTGATGTTTTTTTCCTCAAAGTAATTTCTTCCTAATGTCATTCTTGTTAAATATTTTTCTCATTACTCTTCATTGACGTTTGAATAGTTCAACTTAATCTTTTTTTACACAATTAGGCCTCCCAATGTTAAATGTTGTCTGATGAATAATTACTGTACATCCTTCTTTATAGAATGGTTGTCCAGTGCTATACACAACCTCTGACATGAAAGTTTGACAGATGCTTTTTTGTAATCCACTGAATTTCACTTGTCCAGCCAGCCAGTAAAGGACCTTCCTTCTTGAAACAATACAAAGATTTTTTTTAAAACTTACATTTTATTTGCACAATGTTTTGGGCTCTTTTTTTATGAAAATATTCATACAATTATTGCATGACTAAATATAATGTAAATTAAAGATTAATTTTGGTTAGTTCTTACCTTTTCTAACTCCTCTCATATCCGTCAAAATTTGTACTAAGGAATTATCTATCACTGATGTACTAAGTACACTACCTTACTAAAAAACACGACAGACCTTGTATTTGAAATATTGACAGCACAATTATCAATCAATCGAGCAATGAAACGCAATAAATGTTGTAAACCATGTAAAGTTGCACATACTTTACTATAATTTGTTTTCATGTAAAGTGATAGCCATTTAATGCCTTTTTTTCTTTTAATTACCAAAACCATAATGTTGTTCTACATATAAATTAAAAAACAAATAGAAAATACATGTTGTGATGACAAAAATCCCACTACAAAGCCTAATGATGATGCGTTTCATCCATTGGTGCTGGTCCAGAAAAACTTCCTGCTCACAATATAACCTGCATTTGACATAATTTAATTTACTTTGTGTTTTCCAACAAAATCCTCACACATTTGGCAGTTATTTTGCAGTGCCTTCATTGAGCTTGTGTGCAGATGATGTTACACAACTTTTAAGGTGATGTGGGAATTAGGTGAAAATTTGACTTTCAGCTAAAAGTTGGGGTGGGGCGATCGTTCAAACCGGGGCGTTGACTCTGCAGAATCTGATATATAAACTTTGAAATTATTTAAAAGTTTATATAAATTGTGGGTTCCAAAGTAAGTAGAATCATAAGCTATGATCTTCTCTGTCCTGGTTTGTAACTGTAGATAGAGGGCTACACTCCTCCTTCATTAAAACATTCTCTGATATAGCACCCACATGCTGTGGAGATAAACTTGGGCAAACCGGGGACAAAAATAGTTATATTCCATATTTGATTTGAAAATACCAACTCATTCAAACAATTGAAATAATTAAATATCACCACGCAATATAAAGAATAATTGGAAATAATTAAATATAATTTGTGGAAAGTAAATATTATTTGAAAACATTTTAATAACTTTTGCAAAAATCAAATATTATTTGAAAATAATTAAATACTAGTACAATAGTTGAAATAAAGTTATATATTAAACCATTTTATATATGGAAAGAAATGTAATGAAAGCCTAATTAATATCCTGAGTCCAAAGCAGGTTAATCCCTGTCCTCATTAGCTGTTCACCAATAACCAATTATACCTGCTGCCATTAACAGAGCAGTTGTCCAGAAGTAATTGAGAGGATTAACTCCTCACTGTTTAGCTCTATTTGCCTCAATTGGTAAAGTAGCCTGTTCTGAATTAATGAAATGAACATGTGTATGTAGCATTCTCCTTGTTTGAGAACCACCTCAACCATCATGAGTTAATCACAAGACCTAATATAAAACCTGCCATTCCTCATGGCAAATGAAGTCACATGTCAAGTTACACTGAGGGACCACTGCTGCTCCAAACAACATGTGCCTACCAAGGTCTAAAGCCACATTTCATTTCTTCATACCAAACAATGCTTCCAACAAGTTCAAAGCTACTTGCAAGCACAGGTTATTATCATAATCCTGGTTCCCTGAAATAGAAATGTAACCATTACCTAATGGATAGTTAACCTAAAGACTGTGATAACCTGAATAAGATATTTTCAAGCTGCACGT
Organism: Acipenser oxyrinchus oxyrinchus; assembly: GCA_030684275.1. Lineage (NCBI taxonomy): Eukaryota > Metazoa > Chordata > Actinopteri > Acipenseriformes > Acipenseridae > Acipenser > Acipenser oxyrinchus. The sequence continues at coordinate 37,030,649 of CM060255.1, forward strand.
AGTGCCTGTGATGCAGTCGAGCCTGCCCCCCAAGGGCATAAATGTCTGCTGACACAAACGTCGTCATCATTTTTCCTTCAAGACTGCTGCAATCATGAATACAGAGACCTTGAAGGTTAATGGTTGCACTTCTATTTCTGGGAACCAGGGTTATGATAATAACCTAACGTTCCCAATCAAGTACAAAATGTAACCATTACCTAATGGGTATGAATAGAAAGCAAACAGTCGCTTGAGTGATAACATTTGAACTCAGCTGAATGCGTAGGCTCAAATGGAGGCTTCAAGAGTGCATTGAGCACCACATATAACCTCCAGCGAGGAACAATGTGCTTCATAGGTGGCCAAAGCTGCCTAACCACTTACAAAATGTTCTGCCCTGCAAGGTAGCTGAGCTCCTGGGGGGACTGAATCAATTTTGATATGGAAAGCTGAAATAGTTGCCAAATAGACCTTTAATGTAGAGGGGGATTTACCCTAATCAAACAGGTCCTGCACAAATTGCCATGGGACAGGTCGTGGGGTCAAAGCCCTGAGGCAAGCACCATGTCTCAATGTCTGAAAAACTCCCCACTTGTCCCCATACTGGGAATATGTGGATGCTGCTCTGGCATTCTGCAGGGTGTCAATAGCCCTTTTCGACAGATCCAGAAGGCTCAATGCCACCTTTCAGGACCCAGACCCCGAGCTACAGACTCAATGGGTCGGATGCCATAAGATCCCCCGTGCCTGACTGAGCAGGTCACGGCGGTGGGGCAATCTCCACGGCTGGCCACATAGGAGCTGCATCAGGGTTTAAACCAGTCTCCTGGGCCAATAAGGGGGTACTAGGCCCGGTGCCTGATTTTTCTCCACTCACAGCGGGAGCAAGGCGAGCAGTGGGATGGCATATAACAGTTGCCTTGGCCACTGGTGTGCCAAGGCATCTACCACCAGCGGGTCCCTGTCTCCTATTATGAAGAGCCAGAGGGGACAGTGGGTTGATTCTTAGGAGGCAAACAATCTATCACTGCTCCCCAAACGTCCCAAATGAGGCTATCACCTCTCCCACTCTGAGGTGCTGGGACCCTCCTTGAGAAGAAGTCAGCTGCCCAGTTTTTCCCCTTGGGAAGATGTACTGCCCGCAGTGAGAGTAGGTTCTTGTGTGCCCAGAGCAAAGCTTATGGGCCACGCGATGGAGACTGAGCAACGTGAGGCCTCCTTTGTGGTTGACGTAAGCCACCACTGTTGCGTTGTCTACATGGACAAGCTCATGCTTCCCCTGAACCTTCTGCAACAAAGCTACAAGGCTAGTTAAACTGCCTGCAGTTCCAAACCATTATGTGGAGTGCCATTCTACACAGGCTGGACGCGTTCGTGGTGATGGCCTCCCTTTTTGGTGACACTGCCCAACACTACACTGAGGCGCAGATGGACAGACTGTTTGCACCAAGAGAGGGCCCTTAGACAGTGATGAACACTCTCAATGGGCAATTGCGGTTCAAAAGCCCTACTATTGAACCAGGCTTGCACAGGGTGCATGTGCAGGAGAACCAAAGGTAGGGTCTGAGGAGGTGCTGCCCACAAGCCCAGAAGTTTTTGAACATCACTACCATGAGCACTCTGTTGAGCTGAATAGCTCTAAATAGGCAGCTATTCTCTGCACTCTGCCGTCCGACAGAGTGGGGAGCATGGACCCGGACTTAAAGTACACTCCTAGATAGGAGGCTATCTGGGAAGGTGTGAGTTGGCTAAGCCCCAACCGTAGAAGGTGGCTGATGAACAGTTGCATGTGAGCGTATGCCTGAGCTGCAGACTGGGCACAATGAACCAGTTGTTCAAATAATAGAGTATTCTGATACCTGGGGCCAGCATAGCTTCGCTGCACTTCGAAAAGACATGGGGTGCTAGAGAGAGGCCAAATGGCGAGACCCTGAATTCATATGCTGTTCCCTGAAAAGCGAACCACAGGTACTTAAGTGTGCAGGTTTTTATAGGGATATCGAAATAGGCGTCTTTGAGGTCCACTATGGTGAACCAGTCGCCTAGCCTGATTGACTGCAACAGCTGTTGCATTGTCAAATTTTTTAACCTCCTTCAGCTCAGATACAGGTTGACCTGTCTGAGGTCAAGGATCGGTCTGAGGCCACCATCCCACTTGGGCACTAGGGAGTACCTGGAGTAGAACCCTTCCTCCAACTGGGGGTCTATCATGCGAATAGCCTTTTTTTGCAGCAGAGCTGCTACCTCCTGAGACACCACAGTGGCGTCCTGTGGGTCAGTGACTAATGTTGCAGTCACGTCCTGAAAGGGGGGGATCTGTGCTTGAACTGCAGTGAGTAGCCGGTCTGAATGGTAGTAAGCTTCTGGATGTCTGGTGCACTGATGCCAGTACTCCAGATGGCTCCATGAGAAGGGACCCTGGACCTGTGGCAGCAAACCCCTAGGGTCGCTGCTCACCTTGTGGCTTGGCCTGAGGCGCTTGCCTCTGTGCTGGACGGAGGTCTGGCCGCAGGCACAGATGGCTGTGCTGGGCCCTGAGGCTGCTTGCACAGGGATAAAAACCCAGACATTAAGCAACCGCAAGCAATGTACAGTAAGAATGCACAGTTGCTGCCTCAGCTGCTAAAGACAGCAACAGGACTGTCAACAAGGCCTGCTCAGTACCAGATTGGGGATTGTAAAACCCCAGTTGGTAACAGGTCGGAACCAGGACTGTACAGGAACGGTACGGGTCAGTTTGGTACCGGTTCGGTGCCTGTAGCACTGGGTTGGTACAGTAGAGGCTGGACGTGTCTGCTCAAGCAGCAACACCGCTGTGTAACAGGGTGGGTGCAGCTCCTGTATACAGTACTTACTGTAACAGGGCTGGTGCAGTACTTGTAACAAACCCCGCTGTCTCAGACCACACAAGAAGCAATGCCGCTGTACAGTATGTTACAGGCAAAAGTACTGTAAAAAGATAAAAACAGCACGAGTCGAGACTCAAACCAGGTCCGCTGGTACTGGACTAGGGATGATACTGTTTAACCTTAGTTACTCTTAAGAACCTGCATGGTGCATAAGCACTAGTACAGTATTGTACAGTAATTATGTACGGTACACACAGCACTGTACACACGGTACGGTGCGGTGCACGCAGCACAGTGTCAACGGTGTTGTACACTTGTACAGAGCACACGGTACAGTATACATGGTGCAAAGCACCTAGTACTGTAGACACGGTACTGCACCCAGGGTACGGTGCATGTGGCACGGTACACACGGTACATTATGGTGCACACGGTACGGTACGGTGCACAGAGCATGGTACGGTGCACTACCAGTATGATAACTTCATTCACTAAGAACGGTGGTAGGTCTGTGAAGAAGCAATATATAGGGGTGTCCACCTATATAGCTTCTGGCTCTGACAGTCCTCACAATGGCACTGCAAGCAGAAACCAGAGCGGCAACAAAACACTGCGGGAAGGACTGCAAGCAATCAGACCCGAAGCAGAGCTGAGCCCAGCGACTGCTAGTGAATTGGAAGGGTAACCTCGTTCGATGTACAGTGTACCAGCAGGAACGGAAGCAGGTCTGGGACATACAGTTACCACGGGAGCAATTTATAGGAATGCCCACCTATAATGCTCTTGGCTAACCTACAGTCCAAAAACTGAGGAAAGCCTACTGTTAGTCATAACAGTCTTCACACTGATTCTGCAAGCATACCTAATGTGACAACAAGACACTGTGGGAAAAACTGCAAGCAGCTTAACCCGAAGCATGCGTCTCGGTCTAATGCAGGACAGCTGAGCCCAGCAGCTGCGTTACTATTTCTGTGAAAAAAACTGAAAAAATACACACAGAGAAACAATTTTTCTCACATAACACAGTAACAATTTAATTACCGTTAATTTAGTATAATTCTTGTAACAAAAAAATGAAATTTTATTTTTAACTTCAACCGAAGCTAGCAGCCTGAGAGAGAGCACAAGTAGCCGACTTAAGGTTGTTCGATCCGAGGAAGGGGCAACGGAGCCTCCGGCTTCGCATGGACCACAAAGCCACTAAGGGACTAATGAAAACCATGGCTGAGTGCACAACGCATGTAAGTAGTAACTACTATAAGCACTTACAGTAAATCGCAATAAAGTGTAATTACACAAGCGAAACAAAACATCTGATCGAAGTAAAGATAATTATCTGTTCATAGATGTCTCTCTCACTTTCAGGTCGGTGAAAGGAAAAATGATGTTTGCATCAGCAGACTTTTATGCCCTTGGGGGGCAGGTTCGACTGCGTCACAGGCACTACGTGCAGCTTGGATATATCTTATTCAGGTTATCACAGTCTTTAGGTACCATTAGGTAATGGTTACATTTCCAAGAGGTTTAAGGGGCATCACACAGGGGACAACATCAGTGTTGCATTTGAAGAGACTACAAACCAATTTGGGATTAAAGGGAAAATCAGCAATGTTATCACTGAAAATGCCAGTAATATGAAAAACGCTTTTCGGCTGCCTGGATTTGAGGAGGTGGGTCAGTGTGATAGTGACACTGACAGTGGGGATACTGTTGGAGAGAGTTGACAATGTGGAATCCCTTAATGTACTCCCCCATCGTGAAGGATGCTTTGCCCATGTCACACAACATGTTGTAAATGATGGCCTGTCCAAGTACCCAGCAAGTACCCAGGAAAGCACTTACCAAAGCTGGTTCTCTTGTTACCCACACCCACAAAAACAACCATTGCAGCTGACATTCTGGATGGAGAAAGAAAGCTTCAGCCTGCAACTGCTGTATGCTGGAACTGATCTCAAGATGATGCAATCCATTTTGAGGGCTGACCAAGATAAACTCAAGCAGATCAATGCACCAGTACAGCTGACCCCAGCACCCAATGCCTCGATGAACTTGTGGCTACTCTGGAACTGTTTGAGGATGCCACTCTCCTCACCAAGGGTTCCAACATTGTTTCTACCAGCTATGTCATTACCAGCATTATTGGACTATGACCTTCCTGAGCAACTGTAATTCAAAGTACAATGCCCAGCTGGTGACTGCCTTCAAGGCATCCCTTGAGAAGTGCCTCTCCCCTTACGAACAGGAAGCTTTATGGTCCAGTGGTTAAAGAAAAGGGCTTGTAACCAGGAGGTCCCTGGTTCAAATCCCACCTTCGCCACTGACTCATTGTGTGACCCTAAGCAAGTCACTTAACCTCCTTGTGCTCCGTCTTTCGGGGGAGACGTAATTGTAAGTGACTCTGCAGCTGATGCATAGTTTACACACCCTAGTCTCTGTAAGTCACCTTGGATAAAGGCGTCTTCAAAATAAACAAATAATAATAATAATAATTACATGCTGAAATACACAACAGTATGTGTTGTGTTATTTGACAATATTCATAAATATAGTTGTAAATCAAGGTTAATATTTAAATATCTTGCACATTTTAATGGACAATTGTTGAAATATTTAAATATTTACAATCAATTCAAATATATTTCTGAAAACATTTAAATATTCCAAGTCACATGTACATTTATTTGAAGTATTTAAATATATTTAAAAGCATATTGACTACTGGTATGTATAAAGTTTGCAGTGTACTGTGTAGTGGTTTGTTGTATCTCACCAATCTCTGCAGGTACAGCATGGCTTCTGGTTTAGGGTGTCCTCTTCATGCCACATGTGAGGAAGTCATACATAATCTGTGTGGATGTTATGCATGTTTATTGTGACACATCATTATTTGTACAGTCTATATAATACGTCGTTACACTTAAATGATCTTGCCATGTTTTCATCACATGTAAGAAGCCAAGACAGACAGCCTTCATATAAGATGAGACTGTGATACCCCCAATAATTTATGCTAAAGAAAGTCCCTAGCAAGTTTTATGCACAAATGGTTCTCTCGCCTTGTTACCAAACCCAAGCCCAATGGGACCCAACAACAAGTGTCGGGTTCAGGTCGGGTGTAGTTCGTATATTATGGTTCGGGTCGGGTTAGTGTTAGCATTAGTGTTAGTGTTGACGTGAGTATTTTGTTTTCTTCCTCTGTGTGCAAGTGCTTCCTAAAACTCACTTCCTGTTTCGCGATTTTTGAAAAACCACTCGCCGTGCACCACAGGTTCTTTGAGAAATTACCGCTCTTAATATCATCTCATTAACCTGCTTATTCGTTTTGCGCAGCCTATCAAATGCTGCGTGACCGGGCTTTACTAAGAAACCACAGGATATAATTAATTTCCAAAGCAACTAACAACCAATAATCATCTCGGCTGATAAACTGACATTTTGTGCAGCCTGTCAATGCTGTGTGGGCGGTCTTAACGGGATACAGTTCAGTTGCAAAACAACAACGTCACCAAATTAACTCAGTCAGTCTAATACAAATGTACAAAAAACAAAACAAAAAAAACACCAAGTGCAATGCCTAATTGATAATGCTCATCAGTCGACGATTCATGCCTTTTTTAGATAATTACACAAGCTGTTTCGTTCCAGTTAATGATACAAAACGTATTTGTCCCGTAATAAACTATATGCATGTGTTTAAATGTAAAGAACGACTAAATGTACAGTATTAAAACACTGCTCTTTAATTCACAGCAGTTTTCTTTCTTTTTTCCTCGCACTGGTAATGTGCTGTCATAGGCAAACGTGAAACTTGGTTTATATCATGACCCGCTTTATATCACAAGACATCCACAGGAGAATGTGTAGCAGTGGGACGTTACGTCTAAATCCACTGTTTGGAAAAATTATGACGTTGTATTTAACGATATTAAAAGACCATGTGGCTTTGTACAATAAAAATCTTGCAAAATATTACTGAAATATGACAGCAAACAGACAGGAAATTAATCTGTGCAGCGGCACACTGAAAAGTGGTGAATTCGTCCTGAAGCTGTTTTAAAAGCCATAGTTGTGGTGTAATATTTGTTGTTGAACATTAATTTTGCGGTTTGATATGATACAGGCTTGTCCAAAATGAGTATGTGAATTTGCAAGAGCACCTTCTGTGTGGCTATTTATGGTAACAAAGTTTTGAAGAAGCCTGTTGTTGTCGTCTTTTAAATCCGATTTTCCATTTTTGGGAATAGCAAATTCCATTTTTCAAAAATGGCCAATTACATTTTTTCTCCTCACTTTTTATCAATGTATTAATAATTAAACATGGCATTTGAACATAAATATAATGTTGATAGTTAAAATAAGTAAATTAATAAATATTACCGCTTTTATTAAAGCCAAAAGTTGTTTTTTTTTTTGTTTGTTTTTTAATAAGACTCTTGTTGCTGTAATAGTAAGGAAAGCACCTGAAGACACTTCAGACCTGTCATAATGTTTATAGACATCACTTGGCTCATTGCTGGCATTAAAATAAGCAGGAAAACCTAAGAATTATATTATAACAGTTCAGAAAACAAATGTCCAGCACTGTTGTGAAAATAATATTTACAGTCTTCCACTGACACTGTAGTTCAGTCTAGAAATGAAGGTGTTTTGAAATGACATGTTTAGCTTATTGCTGGCATTACAATAACAATACAACATATGAAACAGTTTAGTAACAGTCCAGCAATGTCATGTGAGAGTAATCCTATGTACAGTACTCCACAAATTAAGTTTAGTGTTTTACTGGCTTTACAATAACCAGGATAAAATATGAAACATGATAAAAATGCATAATTAATCCTCCTTGCTTCTTTGCTAATTCTGCCTTGTTAGTTGCTAAATTTATCAAGAGGCGTGTCTCCGGACACAATGTCTTTATGAAACAAACAGTGTCTTTTTCAATTATTATATTACACATTTAAATGTATATTTTCAACTCTGAATTAATATTTTGATTACACTTTTACCAGTTTCAAAAAACTTGAGATGATGATATTTCTGAAATGGTCATTTTTTAAAAGGGAAATAAAACCGTCAAAGTATAAGTATTGTGATTTTTATTTATGTTTATCGGAGTAAAATAATGCAGAAAGATTGTGCTTCACTGATTAGTATTCAATTATACAACAAGTTCAAAACTGCAAAGTTCCTGAGCAGCACCGAGCAGCCCTCTCCATAGAGGCAGAATCGCCAGACGCCTGCTTCACCGGTACTAGTAGATTCACTGGCGCCTGAGCGAGCTCTGCACGAATGTGACATGCATTTTTACAGCAAAATCAGCTGCAAGACAGACACAAATGTGCTTATGTTAATGCTTTGCAAGAACGCTCTCAAAATGATAGGTTTACCTCGAGATGTATTTGTTGTTGTAATCACAGGTAACTACCACTGCAACATCTGAATTTAAAAGAAAACAAAACCTGCGCACCTGCTTTTTTGTCAACTACAATGTTCTGTGTCTGTCATCACTGCCCAGTGAACAACCCACACACCTTTCACACATGGTGATAGAAGTGGCCCTGCTGAATCAAGGCATCGCTACAAGACAAAACGGACACAGAACAGTATACAGCAATGATGCACATGCTCCAGCAAAGCCTGGCTGCGTTGCTGGGAGCAGTATGACAACAGGGCACAACACCCAGTGGTGAAGCTCCTCCCACAAACTGGAGACTACAGCGCTCTTCTAAAATGACTGCTGATGATGAACCGGAAGCATATCTGCAAGTGTTTGAGGTCATGGCTACCAGTGGCAACTGGCCCCAAAACCAATGAGCCAGCTACTTGATTCCCCAACTAACAGGAGAGCCACAGGCAGCTGCTTGAGCATTGAATACTGCACTACCCCACACTCAAGGCTGCCATCCTGGACTGTGTGGGGACAACTCCAGAGGGGTATCACAAGCAGTTCCGGAAGGGGACCTTCATGGCAGTTGAGTGGCTCTGTGCCACTGCCCACTGATTACGGGACCTGGCCATGTGCTGGCTTCAACCAGAGCGTCACTCTTTAGGGGAGATTGTGGAATAGGTGGTTGTGGAGCGCTTCCTCGAGGCCTGTCTCCAGTTGCCGCCTTCTGGATCCGACGTCAACGACCTACCACCTTGTCTGCTGCCATCCAGCTGGTTGAGGGCTACCAGGCAGCTGAACCAACGGCTCCATAGCCGGTTCCGAAGCCCCGGACAACATTCCCGCAGCCAGACCAGGAGGGCAAGGGGCAAGGGGTGGTTGGGTTCAGGGAAGGGGCGTGGCGTGGTCGAAGGAGATCCCGCCCCGGAAGCTGTAGTGAAGTGGGTTTCCCACAGGTCATTGGTGCGCCGGACCGGGGCCTCACTCGGTCACCACCCTGTCAAGCTCCATTGTTAGCTCCATCGTTTAAACCCAATGCTAAAGCTTCAGGGTCTGAAACAGAACCGTTGTGCTGTTGTTTCGTGCTACGAGATAGGACATTTTGCCCGGGACTGCCCCACTATGGATTTCGATTTTGTCCTATCAGATTGGCATGCCCAATGAGCACAACCACTCCAGCTTAAGGGCTTTGTGCTTCCTGTGATAGTGGAAGGCATACAAGCCAGAGCTCTTCTAGACAGGGTGTAGTCAGTCTCTGATGCAGGAAGGATTGATCTCATCGGGGCACAGGCATTTTAAGAGATGGGTCGCAGTGTTGTGCATCCATGGGGACGTCCATACTTGTTACGCCTGGCCCACGCTATTCCCAGGCTGGTCATCTGGATAGGGATAAAACCAAGGCGAGACTCGTGGCACAGTTCTATTGGCCAGGGATAGATGATGGGGTGTGCTGATTTTGTGTGTAGTGCCCCAGATGCCAACTGGCCAGCCCCAGAGCCAGGCCACGAGCTCCACTAGTGTCGTTACAATTGGGGAAACTAAGTTTGAGCGCTTTGGGGTGGATATGGTTGGGCCGCTGGAGAGGAGTGCGTTGGGATACATGCATCTGTTGGTCATCATGGATTACGCCATGCGTTATCCTGAAGCCATTCCACTCCATGTCAGCCAAATCTGTCGCCAACAAGCTCATCAAGGTTTTCTCCTGGGTAGGTATCCCCCCGTGAGATGCTTACAGACCAGGGCACCAACTTTATGTAACGGCTGCTAAGCAAGACATGCAAGCTTTTGGGAATTAAGACCTCAAACTGATGGACTGGTGGCGCATTTTAATAAAACCCTTAAGAGAATGTAGATTTATAAGTTGATTCCTCCCCTTCTCTTTGCTATCAGAGAAGTACCCCAGGCTTCCACAGGGTTCTTTCCATTCGAGCTGTTATATGGACAGAAGCCCCAGGGAGTGTTAGATCTGGTTAAAGAGATGTGGGCAGGTCAGCAAACCAGTTCGACCAACACAGTATATTTTGGACCTGCGTAAGCTTCTGGAGACCACAGGGCAGTGGGCTTTGGAGAACTTACAGCAGGCTCAGCACAGACAGGAGACTACATACAACTGAGGGGCCTGATTGTGCACGTTTCAGCTGGGAGTTCTCCCATTACTCCCTATTTCAGAGTCCAAACTCCTAGCTAAGTGGCAAGGGCCCTTTGAGGTCACACGCTGGGTTGGGGAGGTGGACTATGAGATCTGCCAACCAAGACGTAAGAGAGAAACACATTTATCATGTGAACCTCCTGAAATCCTGGCTGCAGAGGGAGGCATTGTTAATTATGCCAGCCAATGTTGCCCTAGATCTGGGACCTGATCTCTCTATTCCGGTGGTTGCAGGTATTGTGCAGATTGGGGCCAATCTGAAACTGGAGCAGAGACGTCGGCACAGGACCTGTCGACGGCCTTTCCGGGTGTGTTCTCTTCTGTCCCGGTGCGCACTAACGTATCCCACCACCATATTGAAACGGAGCCTGGAGTCCATGTTCGCCAGAAACCATACAGCATATCTCAAGCAAAAAGGAAGATAATGAAAGCGGAAATTGACGAAATGCTCAGACTTGGAGTAATAGAAGACTCCCAGAGTGACTGGAACAGTCCAGTGCTTATGCTGGATGGATCAATGTGATTTTGCATTGACTTTCGGAAGATCAATGATTCATATCCAATGCCCCAGGTAGATGAGTTGCTGGAGTGTCTAGGCACAGCTAGTTTTTTGACGACACTGGATTTAACTATTTTTAGATCAGCGTGCTCCATTTATCAAAATGCATCCGGTTTATAACACACGGTTTATAACGCTGCTATGACATCCCAGCCACACTGGGACACTCGCACTTCCAGTAAGCAGTAATAAAAAACATTCCAATAAGCAGAAAAAACAACATTCACAGTCAGGTGTAGAAACTAATCTACTTTTGAGCAAAATACTGTTCTTGAGACGCTGATACCACAGTGACAAAAATGCTCCACTGGGCAATGAAACACAGTAAGACACATTGTAAATGTAACTGTTTGCTAGACCAAAACATAGTCATGACTGCCTGATTAGTTATGCCTGAACTGTCGAGATGCGATCTATTCGTTTTGGACTGGAGAGTGAGAGAGAACAGGAGATAAGAGATAGAGTGACAAAGCAAGAGAATGGCCAAAACACTAGTTATGCCCCAGGAGTCTCAGTCAAAATGATAATTTGCTAATCTGTACATTGCGGTCCACTGATAATTGCTGTAGGAATAGGGCTAGTCTATGGGATCGACCAGCGATCCGCAATTAGTATAGTACAGTGAGATTTATAACAATACAAGAACTTAAATAAATCAAAAACCTGACACAGTAACTGGACACTTTATTACAAGTCACTTCTTTGACTTTAACAGTTCAGCTGGTATCTTTAGCATCAATATGTATTTGCTTTGGATTCTCAAATTAAAGGTGAGTGGGTTTGTGTAAAATAAATCTATTATAAATTGTGTTATAGAGAGAACAATCATCACCATTAATCATCTTAAATGGTAATCAGCAAAAATCGCAGTTTAAAAGGATTAAAGAGTGAAAATACTAATTATAATCTAATTGTAATTATTGCCACTTTGGATATCCTTTTACATTTTCCACAATTATTGTTTCCATAATGTATCATAACTCTCTCCTGCTCTCTTTTTAATTCTTTTTATCCACTTGTGTGGTCATGAGATGAAATGACAGGGAGATCTGGTGGAATAGCTCAGCATCTGAATATCAAACAGCTTCAGATCTTTCCTGTAACCTGCACTACTGAAAAAGGTAAAGTCATTCAAACTGCTACACTGGGGCCTCTAACTTCCATGAAGAAAGAAGGCTATCAAATGTTACAAAATAACACATGGCTATTTATCCTGACACAGATCTAACACAGAATAATGTGAACACTCGGGATTCAGAAATGCCCTGTAGCTTGTTTCATGTCCTTCTGAGCTCTCTTTTAAAATATTAATTAAAAAGAAAATAGGCTGACCAACCAAGAAGAAAAAGATCAAGAATGAGTCTTAATATTTTATAAGAAAGAAGAAATTGCTTTCTTTTGTTCTTTATTTAAATAATTTCCTTGTGTGATTTGGACTCTGGAGATCTCTAGAGAAAAAACGTCATTCTTCTCACTCCCTCTGTTCTGTCTTTCTCTGAAGCTGCCTAACTGGGAAGAGGCGGATGAAAGAGAGCTCTCTTTTGCTCAGTCTTCTGGGAAATTAATGCAGATCCTTCAATGACAGGCAAGCAGCTGGCAGCTTTTCAGGAGAGGTGTGTCGCTTTGTCAACAGGCTGTGAATATTTACGTTGCAAGAATACTTGGGACCTTGCCTGACCCAAACTCCCTTGGGTGTGGTTCTCCTGTTTTCATGTTTATGAATGCTCATAAATCTGGGACAGTTAAGCATTAAAGAGGCTCTGCCTTTTGGAAAGGGGGGCATCTTTCCGGCTGGTTGTGCTTGGGGAAAAAGAAAGTTGAGGGCCAAGTTTGCCCCAAATGTGTATAACTTTTATAATACATAGTTTACAGGGCTGACCCTTTTTCTTATAGTTCTTGGCCCCTTTTGTAGATATTGTCTTTTTATATGGATGGTCCCTTTCTGCTGTTAATGTACGTGTGAAATGTTTTTGGACAGATAATAGTGTTTACTGGCTGGGCCAGTTGTATTATTAGTTGGGCTTTCATTTTTCATTTTTTAATAATTTCATTTTTCTGTGCTTATTTTTAGCTATTTTCAGGTTATATGTAAACCGTTTTTTTTTTCCAGGGCTTTCGGTTTTCGGTTACTTTGGTTTTTTTTTGTTTTTTCTGTCACAATATGTATAGTAACTCGACAGTACTTGCATACTTTAATTGTACCTTCTTTCCTTTGCTGTTTTTCACAATGAAATGCTTATGGCCACAGTCATAATCTTCTGGGGGTTTTGTGTGTTTAAGCATTTTTTTACATTTCGCCACAATTTGCAAATCTGTTTTTATATTCCCGCGAGCGTGTACATACTCCCAATTGAACCCTCCTCCATTTATTGTAACCTCGTTTTAAATCTCGCAAGTGTGTTACAATCCTCCAATAGGACTGTAGGAATTTGCTGCCACTCAGTCGTTGGGGTGGGTTTTAAGTATTCAATGTGAGATACAAGTCAGGATGGAGGGACATTGTTCAACTGCACTGGAAACTTTTTTTTTTTTTGTAGGTATTTTATTTTGTATAAAAAATAAAGGGGTCAAGTCAACATGAATTGAGTAACCATTTCCAGTTTTTATTGGATATACACTGATTTCAATATTTTTGTATTGGGGGGATTTTATCATTTTTTATCTGTAAAAACCAAATATCAGAAACCCCAAATTATTATTCTTTCTAAGCCCCCTAACTAAAGATGTGCCTTTCATTAACAATAATATTACTGTATTTGTACTCATCTTCCAAACATTGGGGACCATTTTACTCTAAATAACTGTGTGTTGCAAGTGTTGTGCACTGAAATACTTCACTTCAGAAAATTATTATTATTATTATTTATTTCTTAGTAGACGCCCTTATCCAGGGCGTCTTACAATCGTAAGCAAATACATTTCAAGTGTTACAGTACAAGTAATAATACAATAAGAGCAAGATAAATACAATGACTAGTTCAAGCAAGTACAAGTGTGACAAAATACAATTCAATAATACAGCAGATAAAAGTGACAGTGATAGTTACATCAAGATATGATTAAATACCAAATACTACAGATTAAACACTTGGCAGATTACAGTACTCTGAAGTACAAGATTAAATGCAGTAAAATAGGGGGCAGATAAGAGTAAGTAAAGCACATTTAAGGAAGGGTGAAAGTGTCCCAGGGGAGAAACAGAGAAGTTCTACAGGTGCTGTCTGAAGAGGTGAGTCTTGAGGAGGCGCCGGAATGTGGTCAGGGACTGGGCGGTCCTGACATCTGTAGGTAGGTCATTCCACCACTGCGGAGCAAGGGTGGAGAAGGAGTGGGCTCTGGAGGCAGGGGAGCATAGAGGAGGTAGAGCCAGTCTTCTAGTGCAGGCGGAGCGGAGAGGTCGAGTGGGGGTGTAGGGAGAGATGAGGGTCTGGAGGTGGCTGGGTGCAGTCTGGTCAAGGCATCTGTAGGCTAGTACAAGAGTCTTGAACTGGATGCGAGCGGTGATCGGTAGCCAGTGGAGTGAGCGGAGTAGTGGAGTTGCGTGGGAGAAGCGTGGCAGAGAGAACACCAGGCGGGCAGCGGAGTTCTGGATGAGCTGGAGCGGACGGGTGGCGGACGCAGGGAGGCCAGCCAGGAGGGAGTTGCAGTAGTCTAGGCGGGAGAGTACCAAGGCCTGGACCAGGAGCTGGGTGGCGAAGTTGGTGAGGAAGGGTCGGATTCTTCGGATGTTGCTCAGGAAGAATCGGCAAGTGCGTGCCAGAGTGGAGATGTGCTGGGAATAAGAGAGGCAGGGGTCCAGGGTGACTCCGAGGTTCTTAGCGGAGGAAGAGGGAGAGAGTGTGGTAGATTCCAGAGGAACACAGATAGAGAGATCAGAGGAGGGGAGGAGGAGGGAAAGAAAAGGAGGTCAGATTTAGAGAGGTTGAGTTTGAGGTGATGCAAGTGCATCCAGGAGGAAATAGCAGACAGACAGGTAGAGATACGGGAGGAGATGGTGGAGTCAGAGGTGGGGAAGGAGAGGAAAATCTGAGCATCATCAGCATAGAAATGGTATGAGAAACCATAGGATGCGATGAGGGGCCCAGGGAGCGGGTGTAGAGAGAGAACAGGAGAGGACCCAAGACTGACCCTTGGGGACTCCTGTTAAGAGAGGGTGAGGTGTGGAGGTTGCTCCACGCCAGGTTACCTGGTAAGTGCGGTTGGAGAGGTAGGAGGAGAACCAGGCCAGAGCAGTGCCAGAGATCCCCAGGTCAGCAAGAGATGATAGTAGAATAGAGTGATCAACAGTGTCAAAGGCAGCAGAGAGGTCGAGGAGAATTAGGACAGAGGAGAGAGATGCAGCTCGGGCAGACTTAACTGAGTTGGTGACAGACAGGAGGGCGGTTTCAGTGGAGTGAGCAGAGCGGAAGCCAGATTGGAGAGGGTCGAGCAGAGAGTGGTTGGACAGGAAAGCTGAGAGCTGGCGGTGTACAGTCCGCTCGAGGGTTTTGGAGAGGAAGGGTAGGAGGGAGACAGGACGGTAGCTCTGGAGGGAGGTGGGGTCGAGGGTAGGTTTTTGAGGATGGGAGTGATAGAGGCTTTTTGAAGGCAGAGGAAAGAGACCAGAAAGTAGAGAGGTGTTGAGAAGGGAGGAGATGAAGGGAAGTAGAGCAGGAGCAGCAGCTTGAAAGAGGTGAGTGGGGAGGGGGTCCAGGGCACGTGGTGGGTTTGTGATCCTGGAGCAGGGAGGAGAGGTCAGAGTCTGAGAGGGGCAAGAAGGTGGAGAAGGAGGGTGAGTTAGTAGGGGATGCAGTGGGTGTAGGGGTTGGAGCAGGAGGGGGTGCGGGGAGGGAGAGGTGTTAAAGAGTTTGCGGATATCTGAGATTTTAGAAGAGAAGAAGGAGGCAAAGTCATCAGGGGAGATAGAGGAGGGAGGAGCAGGGGGGGAGGGTTTAGGAGGGAGGAGAAGGTAGAGAATAGTTTACGTGGGTTGTTAGTGGAGGCTTGGATTACAGATTGGAAATAAGTACATTTAGCAGAGGAGAGAGTAGAAGAGAAGGAGGAGAGGAGAGTGCGGTAAAGGTCTAGGGCAGTAGGGAGTTTGGTTCTCTTCCATTTCTTTTCAGCAGATCACAGTGTGATTCTTGCCGAGCGGAGTGCAGAAGAGAGCCAGGGATGGGAGGGAGGGGCAGCAGGTCGGGAGGTGAGGGGACAGAGGGAGTCAAGGGAGGAGGTGAGGGAGGAGAAGAGGGTGGAGGTAGCAGAGTCTACAGAGAGTTGTGAAAAGGAGTCGATAGGAGGGAGGTGAGAGAGAGCAGTGGAGGCAAGGATAGAGGGGGAGAGAGAGCGGAGGTTACGGCGAGAGGTGACAGTGGGGTTGGAGGAGCAGGGAGAGGGAGGAGAGACAGAGAAAAAGAGATGAAATAGTGATCGGAGAGGTCCAGGGGGATGACAGAGAGGGTGGAGGGGCAGCAGGCCCTGGAGAAGTGAGGTCCAGTTGACGGCCAGCTTTGTGGGTAGGAGGGGATGGAGAGAGACAGAAGTCGAAGGAGTGAAGGAGAGGGAGGAATCCAGCAGAGTGGCCGGGGTTGGAAAGATGGATGTTGAAGTCACCTAACAGGACAGTTGGGGTAGACAGAGAGGGAGGGAGGAGAGTAGATAGTCGAGTTCATCCAGAAAGTGAGCGAGAGGCCCAGGGGGCGGTACAGTACAATGAGCAGGAGTTGACAGGGAGAGGTTAGTTGGACTGCATGAAATTCAAAGGTTTTGACAGAGAGTGAGGAGAGATCGGAGGGGACAGAAAAGAGTAAGGAGGAGAGAGAGAAGACCAGTCCCATCTCCCGTCCAGTGAGACGCTGGGTATGGGACAGGACATAGAGAGAGGACAGGGCAGCAGGAGTTACAGTGTTATCAGGGGACAGCCAGGTTTCAGTGAGAGCAAGGAAATCGAGAGAGAGGTGGGAGGCAAAGGCAGAGATGAAATCAGCTTTGTTAGCAGAAGAGTGACAGTTCCAGAGTGCACCAGAGAGTGTGTGGAGGAGGGAGAGGCAGAGTGATGAGGTTAGAGGGGTTGGAGGAGCAGCAGCGGAGAGAGGGCAGAGGACGGGGACAAGAGGACAGAACAGGGATGTGAGAGACAGTCATAGCAGGACAGGCAAGACAAAAGGCACAGTAGGAGCAGTGGGGTGGAGGGTACAGACCTGACTAGTAGATGGCTTCTTCCAGAGCGCTGTTAGGTTCGGATCTATTCCAACAGCGTCTCGGTGCAGGCCTCCCCTTGCTGGACTCCCACAGCTAGACTCCCGGCTCTTTTGTTGAGGCTCTTTGGTTTGCTGGCGCTTCTTGCTGGCGCTGAAATAGGCTGCTTGATTAAATGTTATGACTGCGTGGCAAAAGAACCAACTAAACTGTGTGGAAACCAATCAAATAGCAAATCCACTTCTAATCAATTTAACCACTCACCTGGTACTAATCACACACTAACTCAGCTAATTCAAACACCACCTTACAATGTTACCAAATGTAGTTAGTTTAAAATTACTTGAAGCAGGAACTTACCTATCTGCCTCAGTCCCTGGTTGCCTGAAGACTGATGACTATTCGATACCCACCCTTAAATTAGGTTCCACCTCACACTTTGCAAGGGAACTGGCACAGCTGCTAACTGCTCTGGAGACAATAGTTTCACACACTTCAATGGGATCACACCGATCTGTGTGGAGACCAATCCAAATGCAAACTACTCTATTCAAGTAAATTAAACTACCCTCCCTGATACAATTAACAAATTGCAAATCAACCTTTTACTCAAAATCAGGCTTCATGAGTCTCTCAGAACCTTTTTTTCCTGTAGTAGGCAGTATGCATGGCAGATAATGATCTTGGCAAAAACAACAATAGCAAATTATACAGAGTATACATTAAAGGCTATTAAACTGGTATAAAATGAGATATTAGAAACATCTAGATCAGTGGTGTAGCTAGGGGGTGGTTTAGGGGTTTGAACCCTGCTGAAATTCATTTTTCAACAAATGTAAGCTCTGACCCATGAGGTGTTTGCTTTGCTGCCCACCAAAGCACACTACAAAAAAGAAAAAAAAAAGAAAAGAAAAAAAAATCAGTCAAACACATGCGCGTGTGCGCATACTGTTCAAACCGACGTGTGATGAGACGAACAAATCAAAGATTAATATACAGGCCTTGGGGGGCGGGTGAAAATACAAAACATAACAGGCAAAAAACAAATGCTTTTAACAGTGCATTTGAAGACATGCATGGAAATACATATCACTCAAAGGACTAAATGGGTATTGCAGCCTTTGGACAAGAAGGTCCAATGAAATTAGTTATTTAAACCCGGTTCATTGTTTACAAATCATACACAAAAGTGCCTTCTCTGGCCACATCGCATTTCATTTTGAATGTACTGACTTTCCTTGATAAAAACTAGTCCATGTCTGGGGGTTACTTTTGAGTCATTCTGAGGACACGTGGTTTTTAGTTCCGTGTGAGTCATGCTTTAATGGCTGTTGTAAACCTGAGACCTATAAGTTAGGTTATTATTTCTGTGATTTAATTTGTACAGTGCCTTGCATAAGTGTTCATCCCCCTTGGACTTTTCCACATTTTGTAGTGTTACAACCAGGAATTAAAATGGATTTAATTAGGATTTTTTGTCACTGATCTACACAAAATAGTTCATGTCCATGTCCATGTCGAAGTGGGGAAAAAAATCTATATATTTTTCAAAATTATTTACAAATAAAAAACTGAAAAGTCTTGATTGCATAAGTATTCACCCCCTTTGCTGTGACACTCCTAAATAAGCTCTGGTGCAACCAATTGCCTTCACAAGTCACATAATTAGTTGAATGGAGTCCACCTGTGTGCAATTAAAGTGTCACATGATCTCAGATTAAATACACCTGTTTCTAGAAGGCCCCAGAGTTTGTTAGAGAGCATATCTAAACAAACAGCATCATGAAGACCAAGGAGCTATCAAAACAAGTCCGGGATAAAGTTCTGGAGAAGCATCAATCAGGGTTGGGTTATAAAAAAATATCCCAAACTTTGAACATCCCCCGAAGCACCGTTAAATCCATTATTAACAATGGAAAGAATATGGCACAACCGCGACTCTGCCTAGAGAAGGTCATCCACCAAAACTCAGTGACCAGGTAAGGAGGACATTAGTCAGAGAAGCAAGCAAGAGGCCAATGGTAACTCTGAAGGAGCTGGAGAGATCCACAGCTGAAATGGGAGAAACCGTCCATGGGACAACTATAACCCGGACGCTCCACAAAGCTGGGCTTTCTGGAAGAGTGGCGAGAAGAAAGCCATTGCTGAAAAAAACCCATTTCAAATCCTGTTTGAATTTTGCCAAAGACATGTGGGAGACACAGCAAACATGTGGAAAAAGGTTCTCTGGTCTGATGAGACCAAAACTGAACTTTTTGGCCTAAGCGCAAAACGCTATGTGTGGCGCAAAGCCAACACTGCTCATCACCCTGAGAACACCATCCCCACAGAGAAGCATGGTGGTGGCAGCATCATGTTATGGGGATGCTTTTCATCGGCAGGGACTGGGAAACTGGTCAGGATTGAGGGCAAGATGGATGGAGCCAAATACAGGGAAATTCTAGAGGAAAACCTGTTTCAGTCTGCAAGAGACCTGGGACTGGGGTGGAGGTTCACCTTCCAGCAGGACAATGACCCTAAACACACAGCCAAAGCTACACTGGAGTGGTTTAAAACAAGAACCTGAATGTCTTAGAATGGCCCAGTCAAAGCCCAGACCTCAATCCGATTGAGAATCTGTGGCAAGACTGCTGTTCTGTCGGTCCCCATCCAACTTGACAGAGCTTGAGCAATTTTGCCAAGAAGAATGGGCAAAATTGCAGGATCCAGATGTGCAAAGCTGGTAGAGACTTACCCAAAAGACTCACAGCTGTAATTGCTGCCAAAGGTGCTTCTACCAAGTATTGACTCAGGGGGGTGAATACTTATGCAACCAACAAATGTCTTTTTTTTGTTAAATTAACTTTTGTGTCACAATAAAAAATATTTTGCACCTTCAAAGTGTTAAGTATTTTGTGTAAATCAAAAGGTAAAAATCCCAACTAAATCCATTTTAATTCCAGGTTGTAACACTACAAAATGTGGAAAAGTCCAAGGGGTGAATACTTATGCAAGGCACTGTATGTTTGATAACTGTATAGTGGTTCTAAATGTGATTGTGAGGTGAAGCATCACTGTTCTTAATAGGGCGATTGCGTACATACAGTGGCTCTTAAAAACTATTCACCCCCCTTGGACTTTTCCACATTTTATTGTGTTACAACATGGAATCAAAATGGATTTAATTTGGAGTTTTTGCCACTGATCAACACAAAAAAAGTCCATCATGTCTAAGTGAAAAATAAAATCTACAAATTGTTCTAAATTAATTACAAATAAAAAACAGAAAATAATTGATTGGATAAGTATCACCCCCTTGAGTCAATATTTGGAAGAGACACCTTTGGCAGCAATTATAGCCATGAGTCTATTTGGATAAGTCTCTACCAGCTTTGCACATCTGGACAGTGCAATTTTTGCCCATTCTTCTTTTCAAAATTGCTCAAGCTCCGTCAAGTTGGATGGGGACCTTTGGTGAACAGCAATTTTCAACTCTTTCCACATATTCTCAATTGGATTGAGGTCCGGGCTTTGACTGGGCCACTCCAGGACATTGACTTTTTTGTTTTTAAGCCACTCCAGTGTGGCTTTGGCTGTATGGTTGGGGTCATTGTCCTGCTGGAAGATGAATCTTCTCCCAAGTCCCTGGTCTCTTGCAGACTTCAGCAGGTTTTCCTCCAGGATTTCTCTGTACTTTGCTGCATCCATTTTGCCCTCTATCTTCACGAGCTATCCAGGCCCTGACGCAGAGAAGGATCCACATATTATTTTTATTATTATTATTATTTATTTCTTAGCAGACACCCTTATCCAGGGCGAATTACAATCGTAAGCAAATACATTTCAAGTGTTACAGTACAAGTAATAATACAATAAGAGCAAGATAAATACAATGACTAGTTCAAGCAAGTACAAGTGTGACAAAATACAATTCTATAATACAGCAGATAAAAGTGACAGTGATAGTTACATCAGGATATGATTAAATACCAAATACTACAGATTAAACACTTGGCAGATTTACAGTACTCTGAAGTACAGGATTAAATGAAGTAAAATAGGGGGCAGATAAGAGTAAGTAAAGCACATTTAAGGAAGGGTGAAAGTGTCCCAGGGGAGAAACAGAGGAGTTCTACAGGTGCTGTCTGAAGAGGTGAGTCTTAAGGAGGCGCCGGAATGTGGTCAGGGACTGGGCGGTCCTGAGAACACCAGGCGGGCAGCGGAGTTCTAGATGAGCTGGAGCGGACGGGTGGCGGACGCAGGGAGGCCAGCCAGGAGGGAGTTGCAGTAGTCTAGGCGGGAGAGTACCAAGGCCTGGACCAGGAGCTGGGTGGCGTAGTTGGTGAGGAAGGGTCGGATTCTTCGGATGTTGCTCAGGAAGAATCGGCAAGTCGTGCAGAGTGGAGATGTGCTGGGAATAAGAGAGGCAGGGGTCCAGGGTGACTCCGAGGTTCTTAGCGGAGGAAGAGGAGAGAGTGTGGTAGATTCAGAGGAACACAGATAGAGAGATCAGAGGAGGGGAGGAGGAGGGAAAGAAAAGGAGGTCAGATTTAGAGAGGTTGAGTTTGAGGTGATGCGAGTGCATCCAGGAGAAATAGCAGACAGACAGGTAGAGATACGGGAGGAGATGGTGGAGTCAGAGGTGGGGAAGGAGAGGAAAATCTGAGCATCATCAGCATAGAAATGGTATGAGAAACCATAGGATGCGATGAGGGGCCCAGGGAGCGGGTGTAGAGAGAGAACAGGAGAGGACCCAAGACTGACCCATGGGGACTCCTGTTAGAGAGGGTGAGGTGTGGAGGTTGCTCCACATGAGGTTACCTGGTAAGTGCGGTTGGAGAGGTAGGAGGAGAACCAGGCCAGAGCAGTGCCAGAGATCCCCAGGTCAGCAAGGTTTTTGAGGATGGGAGTGATAGAGGCTTTTTGAAGGCAGAGGAAAGAGACCAGAAAGTAGAGAGGTGTTGAGAAGGGAGGAGATGAAGGGAAGTAAAGCAGGAGCAGCAGCTTGAAAGAGGTGAGTGGGGAGGGGGTCCAGGGCACACGTGGTGGGTTTGTGATCCTGGAGCAGGGAGGAGAGGTCAGAGTCTGAGAGGGGCAAGAAGGTGGAGAAGGAGGTGAGTTAGTAGGGGATGCAGTGGGTGTAGGGGTTGGAGCAGGAGGGGTGCGGGGAGGGAGAGGTGTTAAAGAGTTTGCGGATATCTGAGATTTTAGAAGAGAAGAAGGAGGCAAAGTCATCAGGGAGATAGAGGAGGGAGGAGGAGGGAGGGTTTAGGAGGGAGGAGAAGGTAGAGAATAGTTTACATGGGTTGTTAGTGGAGGCTTGGATTACAGATTGGAAATAAGTACATTTAGCAGAGGAGAGTAGAGGAGAAGGAGGAGAGGAGAGTGCGGTAAGGTCTAGGGCAGCAGGGAGATTAGATTGGTTCTCTTCCATTTCTTTTCAGCAGATCGCAGTGTGATGCTTGCCGGCGGAGCACAGAAGAGTGCCAGGGATGGGGAGGGAGGGGCGAGCAGGTCGGGAGGTGAGGGGACAGAGGGAGTCGAGGGAGGAGGTGAGGGAGGAGAAGAGGGTGGAGGTAGCAGAGTCTACGGAGAGTTGTGAAAAGGAGTCGATAGGAGGAAGGTGAGAGAGAGCAGTGGAGGCAAGGACAGAGGGAGAGAGAGAGCATGAGGTTACGGCGAGAGGTGACAGTGAGGGTAGGAGGAGCAGGGAGAGGGGGGAGAGACAGAGAAAAAGAGATGAAATAGTGATCGGAGAGGTCCAGGGGGGTGACAGAGAGGGTGGAGGGGCAGCAGGCCCTGGAGAAGGTGAGGTCCAGTTGACGGCCAGCTTTGTGGGTAGGAGGGATGGCGAGACATCCCTCCTACCCATAGCATGATTCTGCCAACACCATGCTTCACGGTAGGGATGGTGTTCTCAGGATGGTGTGCGGTGTTAGGCGTGCGCCAAATATAGCGCTTAGCGTTGAGGCCAAAAAGCTCTGTTTTGTTCTCATCAGAGCATAGAATTTTCTTCCACTTGGTCTCAGAGTCTACCACATGCCTTCTGGCAAACTCTAGATGAGATCTGATGTGAGTTTTTATCAACAATGGCTTTCTTTTTGCCATAAAGGCCAGTTTTGTGAAGCACCTGGGCTATTGTTGCCGTATGCACGCTGTCTCCCAGCTCAGCGGTGGAAGACTGTAACTCCTTTAGAGTTGCCATAGGCCTCTTGGTGGCCTCCCTGACTAGTGCCCTTCTCGCCCGGATACTCAGTTTTTGAGGACGGCCTGTTCTAGAAAGATTCAAGGTTGTGACATATTCTCTCCCTTTCTTAATAATGGACTTTACTGTGCTCCAGGGGATATTCAATGCCTTGGAAATGTTCTTATATCCTACCCCTGATTGGTGCTTTTGAATAACCTTATTCCGGATTTGCTTTGAATGTTCCTTCGTCTTCATGATGTAGTTTTTGTTAGGAAATGTACTAACCAAATGTGGGACCTCCCACAGACAGGTGTATTTAACCTGAAATCATGTGAAATTGCACACAGGTGGACTCCATTCAACTAGTTATGTGACTTCTAAAGACAACTGGTTGCACCAGAGCTTATTTAGGTGTGTCATAGCAAAGGGGGTGAATACTTATGCAATCAATTATCTTCTGTTTTATATTTGTAATTAATTTAGAACAATTTGTATATTTTATTTTTCACTTTGACATTATGGACTTTTTTGTATTGATCAGCGGCAAAAACTCCTAATTAAATCCATTTTGATTCCATGTTGTAACACAATAAAATGTGGAAAAGTCCAAGGGGGGGTGAATACTTTTGAGAGCCACTGTAGCAAGTTTGAAGTGTAGTTCATTTTTACTTACAGAAATATTTTTATAAATTATTACTAGGCTGTCAAGTGATTAAATTTAATCATGATTCATTTTGAGATTAAAATAAATCTCAGTTAATCTTGGTTTTAGTCGCATATAATTACAGCATCCCTCTCATTTAAGTTGGAATGTATTTTCTATTGTTTTGGCTAGGTTACAGTACTTGCACTGTTCAGATTATTGTATTAATGTTATTAGTGTAGAATTAATAAAGCAAAAAAATGATTCATTGGTACTATGTTTTGTACTGTGCAGCTAATGCTACTGTGCCTTTAACTGGAAGACCTTACGCACTGTGACGTGGCTGCTGAACTGTAGGGAGTTTGGTGGTGGCTTGGGACAAGGGTACTTTGAGCAAGTTTCATTGAGCTCTGTATTCTAATGCTGTAACAAAAAACAACAACCCTGTGCCAAGGAAATAAACAATACTGAACAAAGAAATCTCGTTTGGACATTGTTTATACACTTCACGAACCCGGACGGTTCCTCTGAAGAGAACACATAAACTTTACCGGTCTACATTATTATTATTATTATTATTATTATTATTATTATTATTATTATTATTATCATCATCCAAAAAACAACCCAGCACAAAACCCTGTTTTCCGATTTCTGGATTTTTTATAGTTTTATATTTAAAGCGTAATGAATGTTGCATGCAATGCTGTAGATACACTTTGTTTAAAAGGATAAAGTCAAATAATTACGCTCTTAATTTAAACAAACTATCATATTTTATTTTACGAAAAAAATGCACACAAATATGTTGGTCAAAAAGTCCAATATGGGTGGAAATTACACCACAGTCGCCACACTGGTATTGTACCTCAGCCATTTTGAAACGCTCACCGAGTAAGCTCCTCAGAATGTTAGCTAACGTTACAAAGCGCTCTTGGCGCGCAGGTCATTCAATAGAAAGCGCCACGTAACGCTCTGGAGCACTCTGCCTATTGAAGGCATCCCTGTTCTGCATACCAGTCTGCCAGAGTGTGGGATCGCTATGAGCGCTGTATGCAACCCTCTGATTGGTGAAAGTATTATTGGCGATCCAATCAAAACCGCCAATAAGGCCAAAATAAATTCTCTGGTGTAAAAAAAAAAAAATCCTGAACCTTCTAACGCCTCCCCAAGATACAGTACGAGCCCATCCCCCAAGTTTGAGAACCACTGCTCTAAATCACTGCAGAAAGAGCGATTAAAAAAAAAAATATCTGGATTTTCTGTTCTGTACCACATCATGGATCGTTATTTCTGTGTACTGGCTGATGGGGGCACAGACAAGGACATTACTGAGAATGAAGTGGTATGTGCAAGATTTGTTAATGCCGATGGCCAAGCTGTAAACAAATTTGTGGGACTGCAAGCCATAATACATGCAAATGCAGATGGCATTTTTTGTTCCATAAGAGGCTTTTTCGTCGCTAGGCTAAGGTACTATTAACTTGATGGAAAAAATGGTGGCATTCACTATCGCAGCTGTTAACATGGGATCAAAGGCAGGTGTTAAAAGTAAATTTAAAAAGAAAGCCAGTCACAAAGTAGATTTTTGGTGTATGCCCCACAGGCTTGAATTGGATGTATTGAAAGCTTAATCTTCTTGTTTTCGCAGCGACAAAGTCTGCAATTATACCTGAATAATCAAGTTTTCTGTAAATCTGATGCATGATCAATATCTGCCTAGTCCAGTCAAATGTTCCTGCGACATTGTATCAGGTAAATATTTTTTTATTATTAATGTTCAGGCAAGAAAAGCTTCTCTCCCCAGGCGCTACTGTGACAGGCACAGTCAAAAGCAGATACTGAGGTTAGGATACAGGTCCAGCAAATTTCCCAGATGTAGTTGATGTAGGTGAGGACAATACATTGTCTGGAAACACATTTATTTTAGAACATAAAAAAGTTTACAAATAAGAGGAGGCCATTCGGCCCATATTGCTCATTTGGTTGTTAGTAGCTTATTGATCTCATTATCTCATCAAGCAGCTTCTTGAAGGTTTACAGGGTGTCAGCTTCAACAACATTACTGGGGAGTTGATTCCAGACTTCCACAATTCTCTGTGTAAAAAAGTGCCTCCTATTTTCTGTTCTGAATGCCCCTTTATCTAATCTCCATTTGTGATCCCTGGTCCTTCTTTCTTTTTTCAGGTCGAAAAAGTCCATTGGGTCGACATTGTAAATAACTTTTAGAATTTTGAATGCTTGAATCAGATCGCTGCACAGTCTTCTTTGTTCAAGACTGAATAGATTCAATTCTTTTAGCCTGTCTGCATATGACATGCCTTTTAAACCTGAAATAATTCTAGTTGCTCTTTTTTGCACTCTTTCTAGAGCAGCAATATCCTTTTTCAAGCGAGGTGACCAGAACGGAACACAATATTCTAGATGAGGTCATAATGCATTGTAAAGTTTTAACATTACTTCCCTTTATTGAAATTAAACATTTTTCACTATATATCCGAGCATTTTGCTGGCCTTTTGTATAGCTTCCCCACATTGTCTAGATGAAGACATTTCTGAGTCAACATAAACTCCTAGATGTTTTTCATAGATTCCTTCTTCAATTTCAGTATCTCTCATATGATATTTATAACGCACATTTGTATTGCCTGCATGCAGTACCTTAAACTTTTCTCTATTAAATGTCATTTGCCATGTGTCTGCCCAGTTCTGAATGCTGTCTAGATCATTTTGAATGACTATACCAGAATCTAAATCATTAATGTAGATTAGGAAGAGCAGAGGACCGAATACTGATCCCTGTGGTACTCCACTGGTTACCTCGCTCCATTTTGAGGTTTCTCCTCTAATCAGTACTTTCTGTTTTCTACATGTTAACCACTCCCTAATGCATGTGCATGCATTTCCTTGAGACCCTACTGTACTCAGTTTGAAAATTAATCTTTTATGCAGGACTTTGTAAAAAATTTTCTGGAAATCTAAATAAATCATGTCATATGCTTTGTAATTATCCATTGTTGATGTCAAAAAAAATCAAGCAGGTTAGTTAGACACGATCTCCTTTTCCTAAATCCATGCTGACTGTCTCCCAGGATATTGTTACCATATAGGTAATTTTCCATTTTCGCTCTTATTATAGTTTCCATAAATGTACATATAATAGAAGTCAGGCTTACTGGTCTGTAGTTACCTGGTTCGGTTTTGTCTCCCTTTTTGTGGATCGGTATTACGTTTACAATTTTCCAGTCTGTCGGTACAACCCGTCTCAAGAAACTGTTGCATAATCTTGATTAGCAGTTTGTAGATAACTTCTTTAATTTCCTTGAGTACTATTAGGAGATCTCATCCTGCCCAGGGGATTTGTTTATTTTAAGAGCTCCTAAGTCCCTGTAAAACTTCTGCCTCTGTTATGCTAAAGTTATTTAAAACTGTTTAGGAACAGGTCAGCGCATGTTGCCTGTATCATGTTGTAAAAACTTGTGGAAAGTAATCATTTAATATACAGTATTTCCTATTTTTTTCTCTTCGTCTATGATTTTGCCATTTGTAACTCTTAGACATTTTACTTCCTTCTTGAGTGTTCATTTGCTTTTGTTATAATGTTGGAAAAACTTTTTGGAATTGGTTTTAGCCCCCTTGACCTTTCTAACTTCCTTATTGACTTGCGTTTGCAGTTCCAAGTACTCTTTCTTTGTACTTTGTTCTTGGTCCCTTTTAAACACTCTGTAAAGTGCCTTTTTTCTCTGAATATTTTTTTTAATTGATCTATTAAACCATTTTGGACATTTTGTTTTAGATTCTGATTTGTCTACTTTTGGGATGTAATTGTTTTGCCCCTCTAGTATTATATTTTTGAAAAATAGCTGTGCTTTTTCTGTGGATGTTTTCTCTATTTTACTCCAATCTACTTCTGTTAGTCTCTGTTTCATTCCTTCATACTTTGAAATTGTAAAACTTTAGCTTTAGTTTTTTCTTTTGAGGTTTTAAAAATCACTTCAAATGTGACCATGTTGTGTCTGAGTTTGCCAATGGTTCTCTAACCTCTGTTTTTGCTATTCTGTCTTTGTTATTTGACAAGACTAAGTCCAGCCATGCCTCCCCTCTAGTTAGTGGTTTGCCATTGCGTTAGGAAGCAGTCATTTGTCATTTCTACCATTTCAATTTCGTCTGTCGTGCTCCCCGCCCCATACCACATTTTATATGGGGGAAGTTGAAATTCCCCATTAGTATGGCTTCTCCTTTGCTACATACATTTCTAATGTCATTGTATAACAGATTATTTTGCTCGACGTCTGAGTTTGGCGGTCAATAGCATGCTCCTATTATTATGCCCTTTGAATTTTTGTCCATTATTCTGACCCATATTGATTCTGTGTTGTTTTCTTCGTCCAGATTTAACACCTGGGCTTCAAGTGAGTGCAGCACAGAGGACTTACCTGTTAAAAAGAAAACGAAGACCGAACAGGCAATGGAAGTGTTACTTCATGGGTGGCAACAAACACACACTACTTCCAAGGAAACCTTAATCCAACAAGAGATGACGATTTATGCTTCTGAAACTCCATTAAACATCAGCAAAGATCCCCTGATTGGTGGAAAAATAACCAGACATGCTTTCCCAACCTAGCAGCCTTGGCAAAGAGCATGTTAAGTATTCCTGCAACATCGGTCCCGAGCGAGCGTGTGTTCAGCAAAGCAGGGATGCTTGTGAACAAACTCCGTTCTTCTTTGAAACCAGAGAATGTATAATATTTCTGAATAAATACAGAAAATAAGCTCTGGAGAGAGCACAGACTTTGTTACGTTGGACTTGTAAATAGTTATTCTTGTGTTCACCGTTGGAGTTTTTTTCCCCCTCTAATCCGGTTGCTGTCAAGACATCTTAAAGTAAGACAGTAATACTTTTAATGTTTTAATAACTTTTTGTGGGGAACCTTGCCGACAGTGTGACTAGACATAAATAGTAAGAAATGTGTAGTTTTAAGTTCAACTGGAGAAACGTTTACTTTTTGTGATTAGATTAGATTAGATTATTATTTACATATTCTTTTATGTTATGAAAAAAACAATGCATCGGATCTTTACGAAAACGATGCATCGACAGTAAAAAAACACTATCGTCCTTTAGTGAGCGGTGTTAAAGAAAATGATCTACACATCAGGAAGTATCCAGTACAGTTTTACTTTCTTAAAGATTGCAGAAAGTTTCACACATTGTATTTAACGTCAAATAAACAAATAAGATCTAAATTCTTAGTTTTTTTTATTCCTTTCTAAAACATATAGTGTATGTTTCACTCGATTGGCGATTTCTGACATTGAATGAAAAAACATCTGGTCTTTGTGTTAAGTGATCTAAACCAGAGCTGTCTAATTATTTTCAACACTTAAAACTCTTAAAGAGTTGGGAGTTTAAGTCACCTGTGATATTGATAAGTAACTTAAAACTTTCAAATGTTTCCATGTTTAGAATAATGAAAATTAAGCACATTATTAGTGCAATTAAGATTCAATTAAGTAACAGAGCAACAACAAAAACTAGCAGACACAGGGGTCCTCCAGGACCAGAGTTTAGAACCACTGATCTAAACAAATGCACAGATGCATTTCACTTCAAAATAAAATACATAAGAGTGGCAGAAAAACAGGCATTCCTATGGAGGCTGTGTGGTCCAGTGGTTAAAGAAATGGGCTTGTAACCAGGAGGTTCCCTGTTCAAATCCCACCTCAGCCACTGACTCATTGTGTGACCCTGAGCAAGTCACTTAACCTCCTTGTGCTCCGTCTTTCGGGTGAGAGGTAATTGTAAGTGACTCTGCAGCTGATGCATAGTTCACACACCCTAGTCTCTGTAAGTCGCCTTGGATAAAGGCGTCTGCTAAATAAACAAATAATAATAATAATGCTATACTATACCCTATACTATACTATACACCTCTCCTCCCTCACCCCAACTCTACTCCTCCACCACCTTTCAGAAGGAACAAACACTTTCAATTAAAAGGCAAGACTGGCCCACTTGTTAAAGGTAAGGCCAGTTAATTTCAGAATTAAACAAATGAGTCTCTCCCTAAACTCACCTGCCATCAGCTTCTTACAGCGGACCTGCCGAACTACCCTGCTGACATCATGACTGCTGCTTCTCACAAAATACAGCACTCTCCTTAACCTTAAGCTATTCACGCAAGTTATTTACTCAATACAAGAATTAAATGTTTTGTATCACTTATAATAAGTTCAGATATGTTACCTATATGTATCCTCACATACACTGGTCTTAGCTGCCACAGATTCTGTTGTGCAAATGTAGCTTTCTGAAGGTAGTGTGTGATCAGCAGCAAATGTGCTTTTGCTGCACATATTCTCCCTCCGAGATGTATTCTCAAAACAAACTGAAGGCTGTGAATGAAAATAAGCAATTCATCAAACTTAAATGACAACCTTTAAATATAAAATCATACAATCATCAAGACACACTTCAAATACTAGACAGACAAAACAAAAGTAATTTAGTGTAGACACCCAAATCTTTCAGCCAGCATTATGCAAACTTATAAATATTGACTTACCTGAACAGATGAGAAAGTCAGAGCATGAGCTTCAGTTACATCAATGACGTCTTCATCTGAACTTTCTGCCTGTAAAAAATACACATTATACTGTAAGATTTTTCACAAATTTGTGAACTTTGTTATATGCATCACAAATTAGCAGTGGGCAAACTAAGCTTCAAAATTCTGTCCTGTGCCAATTTTCTCATCACAGAAAACTTAGCAGTGTCCAAAAGTGTGTGGTTGCTTTAAAAAAATTAAAAAAAAGTTTTAATGTCAACACCATGTCGAATTTCTGAAAGCCTTTACAAGCTGAACTGTTTATTACAAGTATCCGTAAGAGGGTAAACACTCAAATTGTTTATTGATCAATGTCTAAAGACCTCTTTGGTTGAAAGTGAGATTAACTATTTATTTAGATAAATCCAATACTTACCTGTTTTCCTACAATTTCTAAAAGAACCCTGTCAGGTCAGACATAAATGGACCTCTGGGTAAAGACTTTTAAAGCATGTGTCCAGTTTTTGCCCAGGTGTTAAAGATGGTTTCACAAGTTTATTATGGCATCCTAGTAGAATTTCAATTCTGCATAAACAACAATAAAATAAAAACTATAACATATTAAGGTACACCAAGACAAAACCATGTAGCAACAACATTAGGTTAACTTTGGGTAAATGTCTTTATGTAGTTTATTTTTACATTGCTTTCACTGTATAAACATGAAAGTCACTTTAAAATAATAGTTTATTATGACTTAATTGAAACACAAGTTAAAACGCTTAACTGACATTGATTGGGATGCACTGTTAAAATAATTACTACAACATGACAAAAACCACATGCACAATCACATGGCGAAACTAATGTACACCAATTTCAAAAGAACTCAGTAAAAACTGCTAATGAGCTCACAACCAGAAATGTGGGGAGCACAGTGAATTACAATTTAAAAAACCACCTGCAGGAACTCAGTTTTTCAGAGAACGCGTTCTTGATTGATTCAAATACTGTCTGCTCATCCCAGCTGACGTTAAATTCCAGTGCTGAAACCACGTGCCCGTGTTCAAAAAGCATGGCTTTCATCCCGCGTCTTGGGATGTGTGAAAATGTATTATCAGGAAGGAGAACCAGTTCTTTACTAAACGTTGGACTTTCCCGGCTGTTTTTCCTCAATGCTGAACTTGAACTATAACGAAAGAAAAAATAATTGGCATTTTAAAAATCAAAATACATCTACCCATGTGAGGCCCATTTCTGTAGCAAATATGCTGCAGATGTTTAGCCAACTCTCTATATTATTATTTTTAAAAATAGCAGGTCTCACAATTCAACGTTTTTAATAAGCAGTATATTGTGTGTGGAAGGACAAGAAACAAAATGTGTTTTATGCAAGAAGCATAATGTAGTTACATAACTAAAGCAGCTTCCCTTAAATATATATATATATATATATATATATATATATATATATATATATATATATATATATCCATATTTGGTGTGACCACCCTTTGCCTTCAAAACAGCATCAATTCTTCTAGGTACACTTGCACAAAGTCAGGGATTTTGTAGGCATATAGTCAGGTGTATGATTAAACAATTATACCAAACAGGTGCTAATGATCATCAATTCAATATGTAGGTTGAAACACAATCATTAACTGAAACAGAAACAGCTGTGTAGGAGGAATAAAACTGGGTGAGGAACAGCCAAACTCAGCTAACAAGGTGAGGTTGCTGAAGACAGTTTACTGTCAAAAGTCATACACCATGGCAAGACTGAGCACAGCAACAAGACACAAGGTAGTTATACTGCATCAGCAAGGTCTCTCCCAGGCAGAAATTTCAAGGCAGACAGGGGTTTCCAGATGTGCTGTCCAAGCTCTTTTGAAGAAGCACAAAGAAGCGGGCAACGTTGAGGACCGTAGACGCAGTGGTCAGCCAAGGAAACTTACTGCAGCAGATGAAAGACACATCATGCTTACTTCCCTCGCAATCGGAAGATGTCCAGCAGTGCCATCAGCTCAGAACTGGCAGAAAACAGTGGGACCCTGGTACACCCATCCACTGTCCGGAGAAGTCTGGTCAGAAGTGGCCTTCATGGAAGACTTGCGACCAAAAAGCCATACCTCCGACGTGGAAACAAGGCCAGCGACTCAACTATGCACGAAAACACAGGAACTGGGGTGCAGAAAAAATGGCAGCAGGTGCTCTGGACTGATGAGTCAAAATTTGAAATATTTGGCTGTAGCAGAAGGCAGTTTGTTCGCCGAAGGGCTGGAGAGCGTACACGAATGAGTGTCTGCAGGCAACAGTGAAGCATGGTGGAGGTTCCTTGCAAGTTTGGGGCTGCATTTCTGCAAATGGAGTTGGGTGATTTGGTCAGAATTAATGGTCTCCTCAATGCTGAGAAGTACAGGCAGATACTTATCCATCATGCAATACCATCAGGGAGGCATCTGATTGGCCCCAAATTTATTCTGCAGCATGACAACGACCCCTATATATATATATACAGGATTAATATTACAGATACCTTGCAAATCAATGCATAATACTTATTCTATATTTTATGCAAAACCCAACAAAGCATAGAACTACATAATAAACAAAGGGGGAGGTAAACGACTACTTTAAAACATCTGGTTTAAAAAACGATTGCGTGTCCTGGTTTAATAAAAATGTGACCACGTTTACTGTACTGTATTTTAAAATACGCTTAACTTCTGCAAATTTGTAGTACGTAGTCAAATCAGCTATTAATTATATTATTCACACACACAGTAATGTATATGCTATTGACAAGGTACAGGTAAAGTTATTATTTTAAAGTTTAGCTTGTTAATGACTTAAATATTTCATATACTTAATAAACATACCCATGTCCGAATCCATGTCTTTTGCAACCAAAATTGCGACGGAGGTTGTATATATAGCGTTACTGTGACCCGTGTTGGGCAGGGTGGAACAGCTGGCTTCACCGCCTGTGCTTCGATTAAACTGACCCATCACCTCAATGTCAACATTTCTTCTCTGTGTTTGGTTAACCGCATCAGCTAACGATTGTAAAAGGCTTTGGTCCGTAATTATTCGTTCCATAATTTCTCTAACTTTTCCTCCTTCCATTACCTACAGCACCAGTGCGCAAAAAAATATTAGGGTCCTTAAGGGGAGATCCATTTATATCAGGCCCGGCGTTACGGGTGGGCCTTAGGGGGCCTGGCCCCCCCAGTTTAGGTCCAGTGCCCCCCCAGTTTCTAGATTTCTCAGATTCTAAATTGATTCAGTACCGTCAGCTTCCAGTTTTAGCCGTAAATGCCTGCTGGAATGTCTCAGCACCAACTGTGAATCAAATTTAAAATCAATCCACGCAAGTGCTAGCTTTTTCTTTTTGACTTGCTGTATGTTTAAGCGTAGTTCACTATTGGACAGTAAATACTAAACAAAGACAGAACTGGTCCAAATTATTATCCACCAAAACCAGCCAATCAATACTTTGCATCGACGAAAGCA
Organism: Acipenser oxyrinchus oxyrinchus; assembly: GCA_030684275.1. NCBI lineage: Eukaryota > Metazoa > Chordata > Actinopteri > Acipenseriformes > Acipenseridae > Acipenser > Acipenser oxyrinchus. The sequence continues at coordinate 37,064,627 of CM060255.1, forward strand.
GCCAATACTGTACCTGCAAATGCCGAGAGCCAATTACAGACTGTCAGCTCGACTGGAGTACAGACATGGCATCTTTCAACAAAAACAAAGCGAGACGCGGACAGTTCAGTAATATTGCTCCATTCATATGTAGATTCAAGAGAGAAAGGTTTTGGCTGAAGGTAGATACATGGTGAGTTAGGAGGCATTTTAGAGTGGTATTTAATGAGAGAATGTATTGGTAGTTCAGATTCCATCGTACACGGACTGTCCAGTAATTGCTCCGTTCATTCCTCAGGCAATGTCCAGATTATAAATAGGGGTAAAACCCTAACAAGTTAATAAAACATTTAACTCGATTTACTAATTAAAAAAATGTTGGGGACTATTTTCTTAGAAAGTCTTTACTCAGCGGAAAGGTACCCAACGAATCAGTACAAGTTCAAGGTAAATTTAGGTTTTAAGGTGTTTTTTTTTGTTGTTTTTTTTAAAGAAAACAATGGTAAAATAATGTTCTAATAGAGATAGTGCCCTCTCGATGATGGCTCTACCAGCCCAGCTAGCACACAACGTTGCTGATAGGTTGTGGTTTGGTTATGTCAGCTATAACTTTGAAGCAACATTTTCACAACGTTGCTGGAAGGTGTGAATTGATTGGGTTAAACGTAACTTTGGAGCATCGTTGTAACAGTGTTGCTGGAAGGTGTATTTGGTTTATCAATCGCAACTTGTTAGCAACATTTAGACAACGTTGCTAATAGGTTGTAGTTTGTTTATGTCAGATATAACTTTTTAGCAGCTTTTTCACAACTTTGCTAGAAGGTGTAGTTATTATTTTATGGAGAAGTCTGGTGTGGTGGTGTTTTTAAAATACAGTTGTCGCAAGTAGGAATTATGTACAAATGGCGTAGGAAAAATTAATTAATTTTCGATTATGTTTAATTTTTTTTATATACGAGAATTATGTATGTTCTGTTGTTATTATTATATAACAGTATACAATAAAATTTTATCTATAATGAAAAACACCCGGCTATAGTAAATGTAATTAATCACAAAGTATTCGATCTAAAACAAAAAATAAATAATAAATAAAAAAGATCCACGTGCAGTGTTTAAATAAAAAAACGTGCTTCAGCGAAGTCGCAGAAGTTCGCGACAGTTACACACAGAAGACAGATACAGATAGGTACAGTATTTTGGTATTATTTATGTATTAGTATATAGATTTATTATTGACAGACATTTTTCAAGGTCCTATATAATTTCACTGGAGGGGGGTGGGGGGATATTTGTATTATTAAAAATATATATATAGGAAGGGTTACGCTTAACCCGCTCTCAAAAACAGCATTTTCGACCACATTCGTCATTTAACCTCATGTTAATAAAAAGAAAAAAAGCGGATCCGAAAAAAGTGTCAAATATTTAGCAAGATGAGGCGTGTGTCACTTTTATGGGAATACTGTCCCAGTAATAATTAGAGAGATTTTACAAACCCCCAAGATCCATAGTGGCATGTGATGTGCAGAAGGCCTATCTTTCCTCATTTAATACACTGTATTCTGTTTTTTTTCTCTAATCAACATAATACTACTGTATTATTATTTTTATTATTATTATTTATTTCTTAGCAGACACCCTTATCCAGGGCGACTTACAGTCATAAACAAATACATTTCAAGAATCACAGTACAAGTATTAATACAATTAAGAGTAAAATAAAATACAATGACTTCAGTTCTAGTAAGTACAAGTATATTACAAAATACGAATCAATATCAGAGCAGATAACAGTGTCAGTGATAGTTACATCAGGATACGATTAAATGCAAAATACTACAGATTGAATAACACTAGTGGCAGATTACAGTACAGTACTCTGTAAAGTACAGGATTAAATGCAGTAAAATAGGGAGCAGATAAGTGCAAGTAAAGCGCATTAAGGAACGGTGATAAAGTGTCCGGAGGGAAAAGAGGAGTTCTACAGGTGCTGTCTGAAGAGGTGAGTCTTGAGGAGGCGCCGGAAGGTGGTCAGGGACTGGTGAGCAGGAGCCAGTGGAGTGAGCGGAGCAGTGGAGTTGCGTGAGAGAAGCAAGGCAGAGAGAACACCAGACGAGCAGCGGAGTTCTGGATGAGCTGGAGTGGACGGGTGGCGGATGCAGGGAGGCCAGCCAGGAGGGAGTTGCAGTTGTCTAGGCGGGAGAGTACCAGGGCCTGGACTAGGAGCTGCGTGGCGTAGTTCGTGAGGAAGGGTCGGATTCTTCGTATGTTGCTCAGGAAGAATCAGCAAGTGCATGCCAGAGTGGAGATGTGCTGGGAATAAGAGGTGTAGGGGTCCAGGGTGACTCCGAGATTCTTAGCTGAGGAAGAGGGAGAGAGTGTGGTAGATTCCAGAGGAATGGAGATAGAGAGATAAGAGGGGGAGGAGGAGGAGGGAAAGAAACGGTCAGATTTAGAGAGGTTGAGTTTGAGGTGATGCGAGTGCATCCAGGAGGAGATAGCAGACAGACAGGTAGAGATACGGGAGGGGATGGTGGAGTCAGAGGGGGGGAAGGAGAGGAAAATCTGAGCATCATCAGCATAGAAATGGTATGAGAAACCATAGGATGCAATGAGGGGGCCCAGGGAGCGGGTGTACAGAGAGAACAGGAGAGGACCCAAGGCTGACCCTTGGGGGACTCCTGTTGAGAGAGGGCGAGGTGTGGAGGTTGCGCCACGCCAGGTTACCTGGTAAGTGCGGTTGGAGAGGTAGAAGGAGAATCAGGCCAGAGCAGTGCCAGAGATTCCCAGGTCAGCGAGAGAGGATAGCAGAATAGAGTGATCGACAGTGTCAAAGGCAGCAGAGAGGTCGAGAAGATAAGAGTAGTGTTTTTTTTTTTCCTCTTCATTCGAATCGAAAGACACTCAAGGTAAGGATATTTTATAATTTAAGGATATTAATATAATTAAATTGATAAATAAATTTAGTAATTGCATTTAAGAACAATGTGAACTGTTATCTTTGGAAATGTTTGCATCCCTGCGTGTGTTTGGTTTATACAATTTATGTAAATTGTATGTGTATATGACCCAAGTATAAAAGCTTTGTGACTGATCACCGTACTTTTACATTTTAATCCATTTATTTATTTCTTGCCCTATATATTCTCATCTGTAGGTTACCTCAGGTATTTAAGACGCTCACTTTTTAGACTTACATGTGAGGCTAAACATTCTACCGTGAAAGCAGGGCGCTCGCCCCTGGATCACCTCAGGTACTTAAAAATTCGAAGACTAGATTCTGTACTACTCCCATGACAACAGGGCCTTGATTTCTAAACAAAGCCTGATGTAACCTGCGCTTAATTACTTTTAGCTATTAATTAGATAGAAAATTCATGATGGAAGTATTTTACCACCCCCCGCCCCCCTAAAGAAACTTGTAAATGTTTCCCGAAGGATTGTTATGATATTATGATTCACGGGGTGGAACTAGGCCATCTGCTGTGATGATTTAAGACATGAAGTTAGTAACGTATAACACATAAAGAGAGGTTCCATCCTTCAAAGGACCTACACATATAAAGAGGGGCTCCGTCACTGAGGAAACCCGACAAACAGGAGGAGGGTCATCGTCTCTGAGATGACCTGACATATGAAAGAGGGGTCATCGTCTCTGAGATGACCCGACAAACGAAGAAGCTCGCGAACCAGAAAGAAAAACATTGATTAGTATTATTAACACGAAAAATGGTTCCGGCTCTTCAATGGCCCAACATATGCAGTAGGGGGGTTTCGTCGCTGAGAAGACCCGACAAACAGGACGGGGGCCACCGTCTTTGAGGTGACCTGACATACAAAGAGGGGCACCGTCTTTGAGGTCACCCGACATACGAAGAGGCTCGCGAACCAGAAAGAAAACAACCTAGTAGATGTTAGAACATATAGAGCCGGGTGTTCCGCCTCTTTCAAAAGCCCAACATAATAGAAGGGGGGTTCCGTCGCTGAGGAGACCCGACAAACAGGAGAGGGGTCACCGTCTTTGAGGAGACCCGACAGACAAGAGGGGTTCCACCGCTTGGGACCCTCAGATAAATATAGGCATCAGTACCTGAAAGAGAAGAAGACAAGTAATCATGCATGCTAAAGGAGGGGTTTGGCCGGGGGTCCCCTCTGACTCATTGAGAACCCTCCTCTATGAGGTAAATGAAGTGGCGCTTAACAAAGGGTTGGAGAAAGTGGAATCACTGACCCCCAAAGGATGGACCTCGGCTCCCGCTGAAGACGTTTATGAGAAGAAAAAAAGAGAACCGCCAATGCATATAGAAAAGAAGAGAGAAAACATTTAACACAAAAAGAAAGAAAAAACACTTAACGTGACACAGGGGTTAGTAACTGTATCCTACTGCCTATGTGAAGACCCTCTGCACAGTGGGAAGGAAAAATTCCCTTTTTTATTTTTTTAAATTTTATTTAAAGGAGGAAACCTTTGGTGGCCCAGGCAAAAAGGTTGTCCCCACTCCGGAAATACTAGCAATGGACTGATGGGCAGATGTTATTTCGGCTGGTGTAGAACGAATGTAAACTTAGACTGCTGATCAAGTCCAGCGTCCCATATTTTTTATTAAATGCTGGTTAATCTTTGCTCCTGCTGCTGAAGTGGCTGCCCCAATTCTGAATGAATGAGGAATGTAGAATTGAGGGGGAAGTCCTGCTCTGGAAACCAAAGTGGAGAGCTGAGAAGAAAACCAATGCCTTGAAACGACAGACTCGCTTGCATTGATGAACAGGGGGTCGGAAGGAGATTTGGGTTTACGTTCTGAAATGTACTTCAGCATAGAAGTATATGGGCATAGAGGAGAGTCAATTTTTGATAGTTGAATACATTGACCTTGCTGAAGCTGATCAGTTTTTGAAATGCGTAGAAAGAGAATAAAATGAGAACCTGGAATATGAGTAAGGTCACTGCAGAGAATCCCCAGAGAAGGAAAAGTGTAAATAGACGGGACAGTATATTCAGAGCATATCAAAAAAAACAAAAAATGCAAAAAGACATAATACTTCCATTGTTAGGAGATTGGAGAAAAACAGCCTTGTCAGAGAATTGAAATCATGTTGCCAAGAATGTCAACAGAGATAGGCAGGCGAGTGGTAGATGCAGCCGGAGAGCTCTTGAAAATTCCTCGCAGAAGGAGACGAATGGCTGGGATTGATAGCATGGTTGGAGAAGAAATAGACATCAAGCAAAATTGGTGTTGAATTCCTGACAAATATGATTTAATTGTAACTGGTGCCAGATGCAGAAAATCCTTTGCATGAACTATAAAAGCCATGATCCAATTCTAGTTGAAAGAAGTAGGATCGATCCTGTTTTGAGAGCAGAAGGTTACATAACCCAACCTGTAGAGTAAGAAGATCTGGTAGAAGGGGCAAGTGCTGAAGCCATGTAATCTTGAGCTGAATTAAGTAGCTTATTATTGATGGTTGAATTCAGTTGAAAATGAGCTGGTTGAACTGAGGAGTTGCTGCTGGGGATGGCAGAGCTGCAGGAATCAAGCTGTGGAATTTGGATATCTGTAAACGAGAGAGAGCATCAGCTGCATTATTAAATATGCCCAGTAGATGGCACGCTTGTATTAGAAAATTGTTGGATACTGAAATCCATACTAGCCGCCGCAGTAATTGCATGATAAGAGGAGAACTGGAACGTTGTTTATTTATAATATAAACTGCAGCTAAATTATCGCAATAAAATAAGATCGATTTCGTAGACCAGAGATGACCCCATAGCTGGGTTGCTGCAACTATTGGGTAAATCTCAAGAAGAGCTGTAGATTTTAGCTGAGGAGATAGATTTTCAATTTCCTGGGGCCATATACTGGAAAACCATTCATTTTTAAAAAGCTCTCCGAATCCAAGAGATGATGCGTCTGTAAACAAAGCCATGTCGTGCGGTGCTGAGATGAAATCGTCAAAAAACATGGACAAGCCGTTCCAGTGCTGAATAAGAGCAGACCACATTTTAATATCTTTCCTAGCTTCTGATGAAATACTGATGTAGAAATCCAAGTTTTTTGCTGTTGATGCAAGAGCAAGTAAACAAGATATAAATGTTCTCCCTTGGGGAATAATGCGAATTGCAAAGTTGAAGTGACCCAGCAATGAAAGCAGTGTGCGTTTTCTAATTGTTTTACTAATCTGAAAGTTCTGAATAAGAAATTGAATTGATTGAGTTTGGACTCAGGGAGGCTGGCTTCAAATTTTTCAGTGTCTAGCATGATTCCAAGAAATTCCAGAGAATGCAGGGAGCCGATTGTTTTTTCCTCTGAGAGCGAAACTCTTAAGATTAGTAATTGCTTCTGGGCCGACTATAAATCCTTTTTTAATTTCTTTTTCGATGAGGAATTGAACTGACTCTGGATCTTGATTAGCAGAATGAAGATTTTTACTTTGAAATGAGGATGAAGGAATTTCAGTGAGACTGGTTGAAACCCCGTTTTTTAATTCGTCAATTAAGTAATTGTTGAAAATGATGTCAGGATGATTTTTTAATTTGTTATATAATGCCGGAATGTTTATGGGAGTGGTGACCACGAGCATCGGAGAAAGTCACTTGCAGATTGAGTTGTCGTGAGCATCTCCACAAGTGCTGCACATGTGAATGAAATTACATTGCCTGTTTGAACAGAAACCGGTGTTGAAGTTATTGCAAATTTGTCTTCCTCCTGCGAATCTGATTTTGCACCCGTATTTGTCTTGTCTTGTGGATTGATTGGGAGGCGCTGAGGAATGTATTGGATTGGGAAAGGAGGATCTGTTTGAATAATTAGAGGTGGTACCAGGTGCTGTTTAGAAGTTGATGCTATAGCAGCCTTAGGGCAGAGGGATGTTCAATGACCTGTGGAAGCGCAGACCCTACATGCGTTAGCTTTCAGACCGCCGAAAAACCTGTTAAACAAATCTGGATTAGGTTGAGCCCAATTGATTATATGATTATCAGATGCCAATGTTGCTGCTGCTTTTGCCGAGAATGCTTTATGATACTCGAAGAACATAGTCCCTCCATATCTGACAGACAATTCCACTATGTAGTATTCATAAGAACATAAGAACATAAGAAAGTTTACTAACGAGAGGAGGCCATTCAGCCCATCTTGCTCATTTGGTTGTTAGTAGCTTATTGATCCCAGAATCTCATCAAGCAGCTTCTTGAAGGATCCCAGGGTGTCAACTTCAACAACATTACTGGGGAGTTGGTTCCATACCCTCACAATTCTCTGTGTAAAAAAGTGCCTCCTATTTTCTGTTCTGAATGCCACTTTATCTAATCTCCATTTCTGACCCCTGGTCCTTGTTTCTTTTTTCAGGTCAAAGAAGTCCCCTGGCTCTTTGGACCTTTTAGGATTTTGAATGTTTGAATCAGATCGCCGCGTAGTCTTCTTTGTTCAAGACTGAATAGATTCAATTCTTTTAGCCTGTCTGCATATGACATGCCTTTTAAACCCCGGATAATTCTGGTTGCTCTTCTTTGCACTCTTTCTACAGGAGCAATATCCTTTTTGTAACAAGGTGACCAGAACTGAACACAATATTCTAGGTGAGGTCTTACTAATGCATTGTAAAGTTTTAACATTACTTCCCTTGATTTAAATTCAACACTCCTCACAATATATCCGAGCATCTTGTTGGCCTTTTTATAGCTTCCCACATTGTCTAGAGGAAGACATTTCTGAGTCAACATAAACTCCTAGGTCTTTTCATAGATTCCTTCTTCAATTTCAGTATCTCCCATATGATATTTATAATGCACATTTTTATTGCCTGCATGCAATACTTTACACTTTTCTCTATTAAATGTCATTTGCCATGTGTCTGCCCAGTTCTGAATGCTGTCTAGATCATTTTGAATGACCTTTGCTGCTGCAACAGTGTTTGCCACTCCTCCTATTTTTGTGTCGTCTGCAAATTTAACAAGTTTGCTTACTATACCAGAATCTAAATCATTAATGCAGATTAGGAATAGCAAAGGACCTAATACTGATCCCTGTGGTACGCCACTGGTTACCTCGCTCCATTTTGAGGTTTCTCCTCTACTTTCAGTACTTTCTATTTTCTACATGTTAACCACTCCCTAATCCATGTGCATGCATTTCCATGAATCCCTACTGTGTTCAGTTTGAGAATTAATCTTTTATGCTGGACTTTGTCAAAAGCTTTCTGGAAATCTAAATAAACCATGTTGTATGCTTTGCAATTATCCATTTTCAATGTTGCATCCTCAAAAAAGTCAAGTAGTTTAGTTAGACACGATCTCCCTTTCCTAAAACCATGCTGACTGTCTCCCAGGATATTGTTACCATATAGGTAATTTTCCATTTTAGATCTTATTATAGTTTCCATAAGTTTACATATAATAGAAGTCAGGCTTATTGGTCTGTAGTTACCTGGTTTGGTTTTGTCTCCCTTTTTGTGGATCGGTATTACGTTTGCTATTTTCCAGTCTGTCGGTACAACCCCTGTGTCAAGAGACTGTTGCATGATCTTGGTTAGCGGTTTGTAAATAACTTCTTTCATTTCTTTGAGTACTATTGGGAGGATCTCATCCGGCCCAGGAGATTTGTTTATTTTAAGAGCTCCTAGTCCCTTTAACATTTCTGCCTCTGTTATGCTAAAGTTATTTAAAATTGGATAGGAACAGGTCGACATGTGGGGCATGTTGTTCGTGTCCTCCTTTGTAAAAACCTGTGAAAAGTAATCATTTAATATATTTGCTATTTTTTTTTCTTCATCTATGATTTTGCCATTTGTGTCTCTTAGACATTTAACCTCCTCTTTGAATGTTCTCTTGCTGTTATAATATTGGAAAAACATTTTGGAATTGGTTTTAGCCCCCTTAGCAATATTGATTTCTATCTCTATCATGGCCTTTCTAACTCTTTTTGACTTGTGTTTGCAGTTCCAAGTACTCTTTCTGTGTACTTTGTTTTTGGTCCCTTTTAAACACTCTGTAAAGTGCCGTTTTTCGCTGAATATTTTTTTAAATTGATCTATCAAACCATTTTGGCCATTTTGTTTTAGATTTAGATTTGTCTACTTTTGGGATGTAATTGTTTTGCGCCTCTAGTAATACATTTTTAAAAAACAGCCATCCCTTTTCTGTGGATGTTTTCTCTATTTTACTCCAATCTACTTCTGTTAGTCTCTGTTTCATACCTTCATAGTTTGCTTTTCTAAAATTGCAAACCTTAGCTTTAGTCATTACTTTTGGGGTTTTAAAAAATACTTCAAATGAGACCATATTGTGGTCTGAGTTTGCCAATGGCTCTCTGACCTCTGTTTTAGTTATTCTGTCTTCATTATTTGAAAAGACTAAATCAAGGTATGCCTCCCCTCTAGTCGGTGCCTTGACAAATTGCGTTAAGAAGCAGTCATTTGTCATTTCCACCATTTCAATTTCGTCCGTCGTGCTCCCCACCAGGTTTTCCCATTTTATATGGGGGAAGTTGAAATCCCCCATTAGTATGGCTCCTCCTTTTCTACATGCATTTCGAATATCATTGTATAACAGATTATTTTGCTCAGCGTCTGAATTTGGCGGTCTATAGCATGCTCCTATTATTATGCCCTTTGAATTTGTGTCCATTATTCTGCATTGTTTTCTTTATCCTGATTTAACACCTGGGCTTCAAGACTATTTCTTATGTATAGCGCTACCCCTCCGCCTCTTCTGTCCTGCCTGTCTTTCCTATATAGTGTGTACCCACTAATATTATATTCGTCTCCATCACTCTCAGACAACCAGGTTTCTGTAACACCTATCACATCGTAGTTACTTGTTAGTGCAGTTACTTCAAGTTCTAACATTTTGTTTCTGAGACTTCTAGCATTAAGATAAATATATTTAATGGCTGTCTTACCTGAGTTGTTGACTTTGTTTTGATGTGGTCTCCCTTCTGTTTGTTTGTTTTATCCCCCCTTTCTTTCTAGTTTAAATGCTTCTGGACCTCCTCAAGGATCCTTTCTCTGAGTAGATTGGTTCCCTTTCTGTTTAAGTGCAGTCCGTCCCACCTATATAGATAGTCCTTGTTGTAGAATGTGCTCCAATGTTCAAGAAAGGTGAAGCCTTCCTGGGTGCACCACGATTTCAGCCATGCATTTTGATTTTGTATTTTCAGCTGTCCATATGGTCCTTTGCAAGGGGCCGCAGTATCCCAGAAAATACCACAGTTTTGGCCTTGCCTTTTAATTTCCTTCCTAGCTCTCTGAATTTGTTTTGCAGGGATCTTGGTCTGTTTCTTCCAATGTTGTTTGTACCGATGTGGACGACTACTACCGGGTCGTCTCCTGTTCGTTCTAGGAGCCTGTCCACAGTCTCAGTGATGTGCTTGACAGAGGCTCCTGGAAGGCAGCACACTGTTGTAGTAAGGGGGACCAAACTGCGAACTGAACTTGCTGTGTTTCTCAATTTGGAGTCCCCAACAATCATGACCTCCCTTCTTTTTGCTGCCTGGCCCACACTGTTTATAGGGTCCTGGATGTTGTTTCTTTCATTCTCTTGATGTTGGTTTTGGTCATCTAAATGTTGAAGTGGCTCAAATTTGTTGGATGTCTGGATTTCTGGTGGTTGTGTTTGACGAAGTTTCTTTTTTTCCCTGCTTCTGCCTATCTGAACCCAGCTGTTTCGACTCTCTTCCATCTCCCTGGTGACTTTCAGTCTGCTAGGGATGCAGACTTCCATGAATTGTGGGTGTGTCAGCTCCTCAAGCTCCTGTTGCTGTCTCATTTCCTCCAGCTCCTTTTCTAGCAGGTTTAATCGCTGAAGCAAGTCCTGGATCGTGCAGCACTTTACACAATCTTGATTGAGCTCTGTTGGGCTTTCTCGGATTTCCCACATCATGCAGTTGTCACAGATTACTGGTTTGAAGACCTTTTTTGTGGAAGTTTAGTTTAGCTTCTGCAGCTGTCAACCTGCCTGAGTCTAGTTCAGCTCTGCGGTTAGGATATACAGAGCATAGTACATCTCGAAATATGGAGAAAGCAAGGACGAATTCACCCAATGTTAGATTTCTGAGTAGTCTGGGGTCTCTGGATTTTAATGTAACTGACAGATCTCCGCAATCCACTACTCTGTGATCTAGGATTTCTGATGTCGCCATAAGTAAAGAAACAAGATTTATGTCCTTGCCTTCAATTATATGGCGCAGAATTTGCAGGGATATTGAATGATGCCTAGCTGTGGATGGGGAGGAGGAACCAAAAGCTGAAGCAGTGGCAAGGCTGAAGACGGGAGGATCTTCTGAAGGTACCAATGTTAGAGCTGAACCAGAAGTAGCTGTAGCTGCGACTGGTGCTACTGCAGGAACAGAGGAGAAAACTGAAAGCGCTGAAGTTTGCTTCTCTTGTTCAATATTAGACATCCTTTTATCTAAATCACTCAGTTTGGTATTGACCGAGGATAACGTGTCGGCAAATGGCTGCATAAAAGTTTTGATCTCTTGAAAAATCAAGGAGTGCTCTTGTTGGATTGATCTGACTGAAGCAGGTTCCTGCTGTTTTGAAGTGCTGGCTGTCGGGATGAATTGTTCTGACGCAGACTGCCTTCTGTCTGGTTGGGGCTGAGCGCAGCTGAGGAACTTTTTTAGGAGGAAAGACAGGTTCTGCGGAGGTGGAGTTGCAGTAGAGAATGAATAGAGATTCCCGATCGCTACCTGCTGGGATCATGTTTCTGTTTTTAAGAAGGGACTTTAGAAGTTTATTTAAAGATTGGCTCCTTGGGTAGCTGGTTTACCCTGAGAATCTTGGTTGAGAGGCAGCTGTTCGGATCTCACAGAGCCACTGAATGGAGACAGAAATGGAGGGGTGATTTGACCCTGATTTGAAGCTGCAGGAGAATGAGCTGCTACAGACACAAAATCCGTGGAGTCGTCAGAGTCCAAAGAGAGTTGATGTAAGAACTCCATTTTAATGCAATTTGCTGATTTAGGAGAAATCAAATGGGTCTTGCAATCCACAATTTGGTAGAAGCAAACCACTCACATATATCAAAACATTCCAATTATATTCATAATCATGATACCAATTATAACATTTACAAGAATGGACTTAGATCTAAATTCTCATTGAGGCCCTGCGGTTCCATTGTTTTTAAAGTAAATATCCAATAAGCTTCCATAAAATATAGTAATTTTAATATATAACCCCCTCTCTTGGGAATTGACACCTTTTCTAACCAAACAAATGTAGAGACCCCATTGGGGCTGGCAAGGGTTAGCTACCCTTGTCGGCAGTATCCAGCTCTGTGTTTACAGGATGCTGGAGACACCCGCCCAAGGCTTCAAAGAAATTAAACAGGAAAATACCCCTAGAGTCTGCGAGAGCGGGGGCGGAAGATGACTCAACGTTGGACAACACGGTTAAGGACTTAGGAACGGAAACGGATATGAGTATAGAGAGTACTTCACAAAAGACTAGTTCAAGATCTGCAGTTAGCAAAGACATGGAACTCCAGGTTTGTGTCTGCGGCTGGAGCAAGGCGACAACAGTCAGGGGTTTGAAGATTCATCAAGGGAGAATGAAATGCTTGAGGGAGAAGGGACAAGGGCCTCGCATTGATCAGTACTTCTTACGAAGTCAGTCAAGTCAGTCGAATGAAATCCAGCGACAGGAAGCAAACCACAGTTCGCAGGATATCAGCACCCCTGTCATAGATGTGAGGAGGACTTGCATGGACACAGTTAGTGATGAACCTAATGATCCTTGTGAACCCGGCAGACAAACCAGCGTAAGAGAGAAAAGAACCTCAACGGGCACAAGCCTGGAGTTAAATGGCCAAGAGCTTGTGAGAAAACTGCATGGGACACAGTAAACACAGATCTCTGCTTTGCATTGGAAAGGTTAAGTGGAACAGTTGAAAAGAAATTGGATAAATTTGGGGACATCATCTACGATATGGAAGCGAGAGGTTTGGAGTTGAAAAAGGAAGGAAAAAGTACAAACTATTCCTGGAAAGTCTAGACGGCAGCAGGAGATTGAACGCTTAGTTAGAGAAAGGAGACAGCTGAGGAAGCAATGGAGAAGAGCAGAAGAAAGTCAGAAGGAGGGACTCAATCTCTTACAAGGGGTCATAAAACATAAGCTTGCAACATTGCGCAGAGCTGAGCGCCACGGAAACGCTACAAAAAGAAGGAGCGTGCGAGAACTAACTTTATAAAGACCCATTCAAATTTGTAAAGAAGTTATTCACCAGTGAGAAGAATGGCACACTAAAAGCATCTAAGTTTGAGTTGGAGAGATATTTGGAGGAAACGCATACAGATTCAAAAAGGCAGGAGCCTATGTCAATTCCTTCAGACATCCCACCTATCAATCCACCAGAATACCAAATGGAGGACTGTGCACCTAAGTGGAAAGAAGTAGAGCAAGCTGTGAAAAAGCAAGGGCTTCATCATCTCCAGGGCCTAATGGAGTTCCGTACAGAGTGTACAAGAGCGCTTCAGGAGTTCTACGAATCCTGTGGAAACTGATGAAAGTAGCATGGGAAAAACAGGTTGTACCAAGAGCATGGCGCCGAGCAGGTGGAGTCTTTATACCTAAAGAAAAAGATTCTAGCAGCATCAGTCAGTTTCGCCCTATTTCCCTATTAAACGTAGAAGGCAAGATTTTCTTCAGCATTATTGCTCAGAGATTGTCAACTTACCTATTAAAGAACTGCTTCATTGACACTTCAATACAAAAAGCGGGCATTCCAGGTTTCCCAGGATGCTTAGAACACATCAATGTGATCTGGCAACAAATTCAATCAGCTAAAAAGGAGAGGAAGGAGCTCCATGTGACATTCCTGGATTTGGCTAATGCATATGGTTCAGTGCCACATGAACTTCTTTGGGCAGCATTTGATTTTTTCAGTGTACCAATGACAATAACAAATCTAGTCAAAGCCTACTTTGGAGATTTGCAATTTAGTTTCTCAACTTCAGAATTCAGCACTACATGGCAATGCCTAGAAGTTGGAATAATGGCAGGATGCACCATTTCTCCACTGGCTTTTACCATGGCAATGGAAGTAATCATTAGGGCATCAAAATGGGTAGTGGGAGGAGAGCGCTTGGCTTCTGGAATGCGACTACCACCAATTCGAGCATACATGGATGACATGACAACCATGACTACAACAGTAGCCTGCACTAATCGGTTATTGGGCAAATTAACCAATAACATTGAATGGGCACGAATGCAATTCAAGCCCACTAAATCAAGGAGCATCTCTATAATTAAAGGTAAAGTAGTAGATAAAACGTTCTTCATTAATGGTGAGGCAATACCAACAGTGTCTGAGAAGCCAGTGAAGAGCCTTGGGAGATGGTACGACGGGGATCTAAAGGACACAGTTCGTGTGGGAGAAGTTAGACAACAAGCTGTGGAAGGGTTGAAGAGCATAGACAGCAGCGCTTTACCAGGCAAACTAAAACTCTGGTGCTTTCAGTTTGGCCTACTGCCACGGCTGCTGTGGCCACTGACTGTGTACGAGGTTTCTTTGACAACAGTAGAGAAGCTGGAAGCTTTAATCAGTTCACACATCAGGAAATGGTTGGGAGTTCCACGCTGCCTCAGCAGAGTGGGACTTTATGGTAAAGGAATACTGCAGCTACCTGTCTCCGCTCTAACCGAGGAGTTTAAGTGTGCCAAGGTCCGACTGGAAATGACATTAGTAGAGTCACGCGACAAATGCGTAAGGGAGGCAGCACCTGTGTTGAAAACTGGAAGAAAGTGGGTGGCAAAGAAAGCTGTGGAGGATGCAAAGGCTGCCCTTCGAATTGGTGATATCATGGGGCAAGTTCAGCATGGAAGAGGGGGTCTTGGTCTCAGTTCAGCTCCTCCTACATGGCACAAGGCAGCCCCAGCGCAACGGAGGAAGCTTGTAGTCAACGAGGTGCAAAAGCAGGAGGAGAGGATGAGGTGTATAAAGGCCATTTCCCAGGGCAAGCAGGGAGAATGGATGAGATGGGAGAGTGTGGAACAACGCAAGATTGGCTGGCAAGACCTATGGTCAATGGAACAGAGCAGGATCAGTTTCCTTATAAGGTCAACATATGATGTTCTCCCATCACCACAGAACCTAAACCTCTGGGTAGGAGAGGATCCCTCATGTCCTTTGTGTTCATCACCTGCAACATTAAGGCACATTTTGACAGGATGTAAGGTGGCTCTTAGCCAAGGACGGTTTACTTGGCGCCATGACCAGGTGCTGCGATGTTTGGCCTTAGCATTGGAAGACAAGCGTAACATGACCAATAAGTTGCCACCTGTTCCATCAAAACATTACACACAAAAGACAACATTCCTCCGCCCAGGAGAGCAACCACCAAGAAAAGGTGTTAAAACCAATCCTCGCCCAGGACAACTGGAAGCTGCTAGAGACTGGAAAATGCTGGCGGATGTTGGTCAACGGCTTATTTTTCCACCTGAGATTGCCACCACAAACCTTCGACCAGATATTGTCTTGTGGTCTGGATCAGCACGCCTTGTTTACCTGGTGGAGTTAACAGTGCCATGGGAGGATGCTGTAGATGAGGCGTATGAGAGGAAGAAACTGCGGTATGCTCAACTAGCCACTGAAGCGGAACAGCGAGGATGGAGAGTCTGGGTTTACCCAGTGGAAGTGGGATGTCGAGGATTTGTGGCACACTCTACAACCCGGTTTCTCAGAGATGTCGGATTCAATGGCCAAGAGTTGCGTCGCACAGTGAAGAACTTATCTGAAGCAGCAGAGAGGAGCAGCAACTGGCTGTGGTTGAGACGGAAAGATTCTGGCTGGGGATCTCAAGCACAATAGAAAGAAAGAAAGGCTGATATACAGGTAAGTAAGCTGGGCTGAGTTGAGTGGGGGACGGAGGGGGTGATGCTGGGACGCCAGAATCACCGCCGAGCCCTCTTGAGGTGTCGTGGGCTAGTCGACGAAACACCGAGGATGGAAGGTGCCCACTTGAAGACCCCAGAGATGTACCCTACTTAGCTCAATCCAGACGGTTGTCATGCTGATGCGCTGGGGAGACCGCACTATGGTTGATCCCCGAGCCAGCATCGCAGCCGTTGTGTGTGCTGATGCGCTAGGGAGGCAAAATAAGCTGATCCCTGGAGCCAGCATTACACTTCAGCCATCAACACCAGACAGAAGGATATCTACATCATCATATGGAAGGAAGCGCAAATGGATGGAGACACATATGGATCACATTAGTTTACTGTGAAGCTACGTCTTAGTTGGTGCTTATCTTGGCGAGAGCCAAGTTCAAATCAGCATGAAGTTTTAACATCTACTCTCATGTAATGGAAATCTTAAGGCTTGAAACTGAACCATGTTTCATTGTTTGATAATGTCTAGCAATTGCATACTCTAAGTTATTATTGCGAATAGCTGCCTTATGTCCCGCTATCCTTGTTTTTAAATTTTGTTTAGTTTGACCGATGTATACTAAGCCACAAGGGCATTTAAGCATGTAAATGACATGAGTTGTATTGCAATTGATGAAACCTTGTATTTTGTATTTACCTGTATGTGGATGGTTAAAATACTATTAAGAGTATTGGAGCAATGCACGCATTTACCACAACGATAATTACCATGTCTAATTGTCGTTAGCCAATTGTCACTGGGCGATGATGAAGGAGGCTGTGTGGTCCAGTGGTTAAAGAAACTGGCTTGTAACCAGGAGGTCTCTGGTTCAAATCCCAGCTCAGCCACTGACTCATTGAGTGACCCAAAGCAAGTCACGTAACCTTCTTGTGTTCCGTCTCTCGGGTGAGATGTTCTTGTAAGTGACTCTGCAGCTGATGCATAGTTCACACAACCTAGTCTAATTTTTATGGAGGCTGTGTGGTCCAGTGGTTAAAGAAAAGGGCTTGTAATAAGTTTCAACCTCTTTTAAAACAGAATCTCGGCAGAATAGTCGATAGTACACCCAGATTAGGGTCACATTTTAAAATACTCCAATGTTTCAAAATTATTTTGTAACTACTTTTCGCATGTAAGATCGTGTTTCTAGTGTACCATTGCAATTTATCGAAATTAGTCAATCAAAAAAATGTATTTGTGATTGACTATATTCCATCGTAAATCTTAAATTGAAATTATTTGAATTAACGTATTCACTAAACATAATCCATTCAGCTTCAGATCCAGTCCATACCATCAATATATTTTTCCAGAAAAGCATGTTTTGCAAAGGGGTGTAGTAGGATCTGCTATTAATAAATAGGCTTTCCCAATATCCCATATATAAATTTGCATAGTTGGGTGCAAAGGATGACCCCATTGCTGTGTATCATTAAGGAACATTATGGAGTGTGCGACCTTAACTGTCTCTATCATCCTGAGCTATGGGAAATTGAAGTTTGAAGGACTATCCCCTACTTATTGGCGTAAGTCAAGAGACAATCACTTGTACCATAGACTTTTACCTTACTGTGGTCGGCACCTTTGTATATTGAAGCATTGTTGTGCACGAAAGGTTACATTTTGACTTATACTATATATTTTGATATAAAGTTAAAGCATGTTTACCTGTACTTTTAAGGCAGGGGGCAGACAGATAGTCAGTTACCTCTGTGGAAGCAGAAGCAGAAGATGGTATGGGGGTCGACATGAAAGAGAACAATTGGCTTTTCTTTGGAGGTGGATCCTGGGCAGTGGCAGGTTGGGAAGGTTGTGGAGCAAACCTGGATGCCTTGTTTGCGATTGATGTTTACTAGGATAATCATACATCAATTTCAAAACTGCTGCATCGATGATACACACATAACTGTGTACCTAAAGTAATTACAAACAGATGAGTCTAGACGCGGTGGAAGACATTGAGACGGAGCAGGCCTGAAGTTCTCTGGTAGCTGGTTTTACCACAGAGGGGCGAGGGAAGAGAAAGAGCAGGCACTGGATGATGGCGAGTGGAGGGAAGGCATGACCAGTCAGCCAGTCGAGAAGGAACGGTGAGGGCGATAGGGGGTGTAGGAGGGGACAGTATGGGGAAGAGAGCAGTAGGTAAAAACAAGGGTCTTGAATTTAATGTGAACAGAGATAGGTAGCCAGTGGAGAATGCGAAGCAGAGGGGTAGCATGGGTGTAGCAAGGTTGGGAGAAAACAAGACAAGCAGAGAATTTTCAATGAGCTGAAGGGGGCCGATAGCCGAAGCAGGGAGACCAGCAAGGAGAGAGTTACAGTAGTCCAATCTGGAGAGTACAAGCTTGGACCAGGAGTTGAGTGAAATAAATATATAAAGTAAGGAGCGAAGGTCAGAATCAGATAGTGGTGTTAAAGTTGAGAAGGGGGCAGGAAGGCGGAATGTGTTCAGGTGGGGTGGGGGTAGGAGTAGATAGAACAGAAGGAGTCAAGAGTTGCGGTGAGAGAGGAAGAAAGAGTCATGATGGCTGAGTCTGCTGAAATCTATCTGGGAGAATGAGTCAATAGGGGGAAGAAGGGAGAGAATAGAGGAACTAAAGGTGGCTGGGGAAAATTAGCAGAGATTGTGGCAAAAAGGGAGAAGGGATAGAAGTGGATGGGGAGATGAAAAAGTGTTAAGGAGCGAGGGGAAGAATTGAAGAAAGAATCAAGAACAGGGAGGAAGACAGCAGAATGAATCGAGTTGGAGAGAGAAATGTTAAAATTGCTTAAAAGAATGATAGGAATAGAGGTGGTGATAGAAGAGAGGAAGAAGTCGAGAAAGTGAGCAGGTGGACCAGGGGAGAGACAGAGAATGATAAGAAGCAGATACAGGCAGAGTACAGTTAGATGGGATAAAACTCAAAAGTGATGGCAGAGAGGGAGGAGAGAGCAGAGGGGATAGAGAAGTTCCAGGATTGAGAAAGTAGGAATCCAGTTCCCCACCTCATCCTAAGGAACTGGGAGAGTGAGAGAGAACATAGAGAGAGGAGAGAGCAGTTGGGGTAGCAGTTCTCTGGGGTGATCCATGTTTCTGTAAGAGCCAGAAATACGAGAGAGAGACAAGTCGTTGTGTTGGACAAATGTTGCCTCTCCCTATTGACACGGGAGAGGCAGCAGGCTGATCATCAAAAATGGACTGCCTTGTCTCACCATGTGTGTGCCAGGGCACTTGCAAAACTGCCATGGCCTTCTTAATAAGTGGCAGAAGCTCTGCCGACAGGGAGAGCTTAACCGCAGGGGATGTGCTGTCTGTGCTGTCTGTGCTGTCCTCAAGGGAACGCCAGCTCCTGTTGATGGCTGTTCGCTTAGGGTGGTTGCCTAGAAATACTCACCCCTGACAATATTGTTGAAAATTCAAAAGGAATTGAACTTCAAAAAGTGTAAAAACACCGGTGCATATATAATTCTGTGGTCTGTGCCATGGAAATTGTTGCCTTGGGAACAAGTTCAGCGTTTTTTCAATTGTTTTGCCACTGTTGTTTCTTTGATATTTTGCATTCTGGAATGGGAGTGACAGGGATCAACAATAGATGTTTTATTTTGCAAAAAAAAAAACCAAAGCAAACATAGGGTGAACACTGACTGGCCAATGTCAGCCCCAGGCAGATTTCCATAAGAAAGAAAGCAAATGGAGATACAAGCGTATGATTGGAACACACTACCCTATGGATGTTAAGACTAAAAGTCTTCAGGGAAGGAAAGAAAAGCAACTCATTTTGAACCAGATGAGTAGTTGAAAGGTTTGGGTAGAACAATCCCTTAGTGATATCAGATATTGTGCAACAGGGAATATGAGTCACTCGCACATCTTGGCTACCCTTTAGAAAATTCCTGACAGATTTTTGGCTGACATCAATGGGAGGAAGGTGAATGTACAGATGTTAAAGTTGTACTGAGGTAAATGCTTGTGAACACAGAATGGCTGGAAACCTTTCTGAAATTAAACAAAAATTAATAATTCATACATAATCCAAGACTATTAATGGATGTATCAACATTCTGTAATGGTATTTTCTTCAACACCTGCTTTTTAAAAAAATATTTTGAAGACTTAATTTTTGTTTTGCTTCTTTTCAATTCTCATTCAAACAATAACATCATTGCAAATGTTTTCTGCGCGTCATAGCACATCACTTTGTTGTTTTCACCTGCGTCCATCACACACCTGTTTCTGCTGCCTCCGATTAAGGATTGCTACTGAATCATCTTCCCTGCCAGTGTGAGCGGCACCGTGTGCAGCAGTCGTATCAGGACATCGGGAAAGGACACAGGCTGTTTTGGGGCTGTTCTGGGGTGTTTCTGTGTTGTGTTATTTTATTAGTTAGTTAGTTGTGTATTTTAAATGTTTACAATTCTTCATTTGCTTTTATATGTCTGCTGTGTCTTTTCATCTGCCATTTCTCTATGTATCCTTATTTTTCTTTTTCTATTTTATTTTTCCTTCTTATAAGAAACATTTTTAAAATGTTAATTTAGTATCTTATTTATTACTTTACTATGTATTCTTATATTACTATATTATTAACTTTCATATTATTTTCTTACTTTTATCTTTATGTATTGTATTTATGACTTTTCCCGCTATCCCTCTCCTTCGCTCTTCTCGTTTTACGTAAATTCTCTCACCAGCACTTCTCTAACCCTTCCAATCTGATCTCACTTTTGAATTTCATGCCATTGATTTGCACTCTCCCTGTCACCTGCTTCTCATAGTTCTCTATCGCCCCCCTGGTCCACCTACTCACCTACTGAGCTTGATTTCTTCCTTTTCGCTATCTCTACCTCTATTCCTGTCATTATTTTAGGTGACTAATTTTCATCTCTCTAACTCAACCCATTCTGCTGGTTTTCTCCCTCTTAATTATTTTTCTTTTCACCTCTCCCTTTCACCTCCTACTCATATTGCTGGTTGCCAACTGGACCTGATTTTCTCTAGAGACTGCTCTCTCCCATCCCCTACTATTACCCCCCTCTTCTCCTCTGATCACTTTTTCATCTCCTTTTCACTTCTCTCCTCCCTACCCCTTCTTTCTTTTTACTGCAATATCCGCTCCCTTTTCTCACAGCCTTTACTTCCTCTGCTCTCTCCCTTTTTCCTCCTATTTAATCATTCTCCCTGCTTTCAGTAGACTCAGCTACCAGGATTATTTCTTCCTCTCTCACCACAACTCTTGACTCCTGTCCTGTCGTCTCTCATCCTGCTCGCTTTGCCTACCTCCCCAGCCCTGGCTGTCCTCTATACTCCACTCATTCCATACTGTTCTCCTCAGGACTGTTCCGTCTTTTACTGCTTTCCGCCATCTTCTCAAGGTATTCAACCTTTATTTGTAAATTCCTATTTATATATATTTTTGTGTTTTCCTTTATATTTATTTTGTATATATTGTATATATATATATATTTGTTTTGCATTTTTATTGCCTGTAACTTCTATACTTTTATATTTTGTTTAATTTCTGTAAGTCGCTTTGGATAAAAGTGTCTGCTAAATAATTAAATTAATTAAATTAAATTAATTAATCTGAGAAAAATTGAAAAAATGCAGTCTGTTTTCAAATTATAGATAGATAGATAGATAGATAGATAGATAGATAGATAGATAGATAGATAGATAGATAAAAATGTCTGCTAAGAAATAAATAATAATAATATGTTGGCCAAAAGAATCAGGACCCATTTATCATCATTACAAGAATACAATGATTAACCTCTAATATAAATGTGTTGTGCCATTTTATTTAATAATAATTTGAGGTGCTCAATTAAATATCAGTTCAAACTTTGTTTATATATTAGTCTGGGAGCCAAAACACATAATCCAGCTTCCCCACCACTCCTGCCTACACAAACCTCTAAACTTGCCTTTCATCATTGCAAGATAAGTTGCCATGTTTGCTCAACTTGTTTCTTGTGTCTTGTTTATCTTACTATGGCTGCTGCTTTCACGGAGGCTGTGTGGTCCAGTGGTTAAAGATATGGGCTTGTAACCAGAAGGTCCCCGGTTCAAATCCCACCTCAACCACTGACTCATTGTGTGACCCTGAGCAAGTCACTTGTGCTCTTTGTCTTTCGGGTGAGATGTAATTGTAAGTGACTCTGCAGCTGATGCATAGTTCACACACCCTAGTCTCTGTAAGTCGCCTTGGATAAAGGCGTCTGCTAAATAAATAAATAATAATAATAATTTTGTGAATATTTGTTATTATCTTGTGTCCAATCTCTCTTTTTATTTATTTTTACAATACAACTCGATTTGTACAACACATTCTAGTGACCAAGCATTCTATAATGTTGTACCATAGTAATCCTAAAATAGGAGGATTGGCTCATTTCAAAAGAATTATGCAAAAATTCCCAGAAAGGGAATTCCAGAACCTGGATTGCAGCAAAGTTGCAGTCAAGTTAAGAGAAGAATGTTTCTGTCAACTCCAGAGGCCACAGTCAGCCAGTGCTGTCAGAGAGAACAGGTCAATGTTTTAAGAGGATCCGAGGTGGAGAGGTTTGGTCTGCGTTAGCTGTAGTTTAGAAATGAAGCTTCTGGGTGAAGCTCGGTTGCATTTTATTCTTTACTTGGTACTCAATTTGGCAAGCTAAATAAACATGGATACAATTTATACATTATCCCAGCTCGGTACAGGAGGGTTAAAAGATCACTTGGGCACTTTCTTCCTGCTGCTGTGAACTAAGCATTCAACAGAAGACAAATACATGTATTCAACACAATTAGAATAATATGTATGTATCACTACCTTCAGAAAGCTTTTTTTGTTTCTTATTGTAGCTTGCTCTTGCTTTAATTACTTTAGGTAATGGGTGCAACATCTGTGGATACAGTTTTCTTTCATATTAGTCTTTATTAGACTAATATGTGATGTCAATCTGTTTTCCATTACTGCAATGATAGTATTTCCATCACAGTTTCTGTCACCATGGAAATGGTTAAACGGTGCCACCCAGCTGTAAAACCAGGTACAAACAGGATCTAAAGCAGGGCTTGGTAACTGTAAATCTAATAAGTATATATTTCCTCATAAGACCTGACGTCACCATGTTATGGTTTTGCATTAGTCATGCACAGATGTTAAGTGGAAAAAAAAGTTATGATACTGTATAAGAAACATAAGCTTCAGTTCGTGCAAACACTATAATCAGTAGCACTCAATAAAAAAGAGCTGGTGAAGCAATTTTTAAAAATGCACAGCAGACTGCACAAATCATGGAAAAATAAATATTTTTAAAGAATCAACTGACAACACTATAGTACTGGTATTGTAAAAGAGTAAATCAAATCTGTCTCCTTTTGATGACATCATCAGCCCTATAGAGGTCCTCGGTAGCTGTTGAAAACACAGCCTATTGTAATCTACTGAAAGCAAGACATGCAAGCTTGCCGAAGAGGCGAAGAAAGGGGCATTTTCGCTCATGTCAAAAGGTGTCTACATCATTTTTTTTTTTTTGTGTACAGTGAGTTTAATTTTATAAGTTTAATAAAGAAAAAAATTATTGTAGGCTAAATTTCGTTGCCTGCCCCTGCTTGCCCCACCCCCCACCCCACACTTACATTCTCCAGGATATGTATCTAAAAATATACTTCGGTTGACTTTGTAATTATATAAAAATACATTTATTATGCGATTTATTTCTGCGCAGCCTTCTCTGCTCACATCTGCTGGCACTGCTGTGTCAT
The DNA here is from genome assembly GCA_030684275.1 of Acipenser oxyrinchus oxyrinchus. Lineage (NCBI taxonomy): Eukaryota > Metazoa > Chordata > Actinopteri > Acipenseriformes > Acipenseridae > Acipenser > Acipenser oxyrinchus. The sequence goes on from CM060255.1 coordinate 37,088,209, forward strand.
GTTCTGTGGGGTAACACAGATGCAGTACGGTATGGCTTCATTTCTTTTAATATTAGGCAGTGATAATCTCAGGGACAGTAAATTGTATAACAGTGCACAGCAGTCGAATAATAAAATATTGCACTTTTTTCGTATGGTTTATTTTACAGTTTTTTGGGGGAGGACCTTTTTTAAATGTTCAGATTACTTGTTTTGACAATGTTGACCACTTTACAGTTTTCGTTAATTTAGACTTGACCGCACCAAGCATTCAATAACACCTAGTTGTCTACAGCATTTTGCTGTCGTTTAGGTGTATGATTAGCAGGTTGATGTTCAGAATCGATGAAAACTTTATGATAATGAGGTATTCGTTAACCTTTATCTTAATTAATTTAAAATATTCCTTCAGGAACTAATGTACTTGGGGCTTAACGACACGTCAGTTGTCCTTTATTGTGAATAGCAATGGTCATTAAATAAGTGGCTATGGTCGAAATCCAGTCATGTACTCCTGTTTTCCCCTTACGACAGCCTGTAACAGGAGGAAGTGTTACACGTGTGGGTCGTCACTGAATAATAATAAGTCAGACACAGAGATTTAATTAACACAAGTGCTGCCATTAGGGTACCAGCAATGGTAGCCCTTGTGTCAGATTTAATAAAGAAAACAAAACAAAACAAAGCTAAAAATAGAAGTTTGCCACACAAGGCGAGGGCTAGTCTAATTAGAGACATCCCGCTCCTGGAACCTACTACACTACGAAACCCTCTCTATCTTGTTTGGGATCAACATCCCCTAAACTAACCTACTGCTGTTGCTCCCGAGGTCCCAGTCTCCCAACGACTCCGGGTCGTTGCAATGGTCCGGGCTGAGCCGAGCCCTCACAGGCACCATCTTGCAGTTGAAAGGTTCCGTAGTAGTTAATCCTGTGGAGCGGACACTCTCCTCCTTGATGACAACAAAGCGCCCATCTGTGTAGTATGGCGGGCAGTCACCTCGAGCTGCGCAGCCTCCTCAGGCACGCCGCCCAGCCAATCCAGACCTCCTGATCAGCTCAGTGCCGGATGAGCCTCCCTGCTCAATTAATTGCCTAGCAACACATTTTTATCTATTGACCAGGCTTGAACACTGATGTGAATAACAAACAAGTAGCTTTAATTCACCTAATACAAACTCCATCAGTTTACAAAGGACCTGATAGGAATAATTGCAATGTCGGACCCAGTCCGACAATGGACCACAAAAGGGTTAAAGGCAAACTGAACAATAAACTCCATCAGTCTTAAAAGCAATTGTGGCTAGAAAAAACAAACATAACAACCCCTTTCTTCCTCCCAACCTTTTTTTTTCAAGTGTGATCAGAGGTGATGAAACTCTGGAACTGTGTGGGCTGCTGGCATAGTCTCTGAGGCCTGGTGTAGGCTGAGTTGGGACTAAAAACAAGCTCTATTGCCACTTTTCCAAGTTCCTGGTGCCTGATGGGCACATCCACCAACAAACTGTCTGATGTGGAAATTGAGTTACTTGGTGGGGACACTCATGTCAGCCGACTTGCATACCACCTGGACCCGTCCTGTAGTTGGAAAGTCGCAGGCCCTAATTGCTTGGTAATCTGCAATGGAGAAGACCACTGGCACCCCAGCTTTGGACATCGATGGAGTCTCTTAATTCTGACCCAATCCCCATTTCTTAAGCCTGTGGGGCGAACCCATGGAGATCACATTCAAGGTGTTGTCAGCGATTCAACAGGCTGCATGGGTGCTTGTGGTGCCTGGTAAGCCTTTCCGCTTCACACTGTAGAACGAGCAACTCAATCTCTCGATCAATGCTGGGCCACCACACTGTGTTTCGACATCGTTGTTTGAATTTGACCACTCTCAGGTGTCCCTTGTGAGCCATGGATATATATATATATATATATATATATATATATATATATATATATATATACACACACACACACACACACACACACACACACCTCAACATTAATTGATTAAAGTACTATATAACTATTTGTATGTTTTAAATTGATTTATGTTTGTTTAGTAAAAAATAAATATTGATAGCCTAATAAATATGAGGTGTGGCAGTGAGTCTCGCCCGTGTGTATTTTGTGTTTTATGTTGTCAGTTATATGTGTATATAGTGGTGCAGTGATATAAATGGGTCTGTGTGGCACAAGTGATTTAAAATATATAGTTGTAGTTAGGCACAGGAATTGCACAATCACTTTACGTGCAGATAAAACGTGTATTAATATGTGAGCACGGGGAGTGCACAAATTAATTCACATGCTGGGATTCAAGTCAATAGTTAATTAGTAATGGAATCCCAGCTGTATAAATAGTTGCACAATTCACTCACTCTGGGTTGTGTGTTTGTGATTGGAGAACGGGTGTGGAGAGGAGATTAAAATAAGAAAAATAACAATAACAATAACAATAACAATAACAAATGCTACCCGTGCGAGAGGACTCGCACAATACTTGTTTAGTGTTCGTCCACTGTGTTTGTCTGTCTGTTCGTTTGGCCATGTGCCCTTTATTTTGAGAATTGTCTGTTCAACTTTTTATTTTCTGTATAATAAACCGGCACAAGCAAGTGCATTCACATTTCACCATCAGTACTGTGTGTTTCTTCTGGGTCTGACGTCACCACTCAAGCCATCCTGTGACAGAGGGCATATTAAAATAACATTAATGTGGTTGTACACATTACATTATGTAAAAATATAGACATGTACAATTGGCTTAAACAGTATAGTTGTAACGATCTTAAAAATAGATTTAATAAAATCGCTAGAGAAAAAAATAAACAAAAACAACATAGCTTCCAACAACAAATGAAAAATAGTAATGACAAAATAAACTGTATTGTTTAAACAAAAATAATAATTAAAGACACCATTAACAATAATGGCAGATCTGGGTAAATTCAAAACAAACAAACAAACAAACAAAAAAATAAGAATGTTCCCAAAAAAGTCCAAATCCAAAGTAATGTACAGGTTAAGAGCCCTCAAAAAAAGAAAACAGGATATACACAGCTTAATCCATTGAAAAATCATATGCAGCTCAAATTTAAAAGTCATTAATCCAAGCAAAAACTTAATAAATAGAAAAAACTGGCCTGATCTCACCCATTCTTCAGGAACTTAAGAGAAAAGCCAAACTGATATTGGCTAGTGTTGCAATCCGTGACAAGCAAACCCAAACAGTCCAAGGAAATCCAAAACAAAAAATTCCAATACACAAAAAGAGAATAAAATGCACAAAAAAAACTTACAAAAAAGAAACAAAAGTATCAAAATAAAATAAAATGCTAGGTAATATAAATGACTTAACAATTAGTAAGTCAACAAAAATGACTCCAAAGATTAGTGCTAGTGATTTTATTATTATTATTATTTAGCCGACGCCCTTATCCAGGGTGATTTACAATAGGCTCCTACTTCCGCATTCTCTTATACCGGCATAGTTACTTCGGGTTAATGTCTGCTTGCGTTAGAATACAGTATTCGAGTCTGATTATTGACAGCTTGTGAAGTGTGCCATGGCCTTGTTTTATACGCGTTGCCTTCAGGACTTACCATGAATCACAGTTAATGATGTCCATAGAATAGTTCAACCTTGCAGCAAAGCTCCATCAAATAAACTGGAAAAGGGTTTTAAAATGTACGTTTCCAGCTACCTCTGCAACTACAAGGGTGAGTTGTTTAGAATTTTCAGTCTTTGCATATCTGTTAAACTGTTGTGGTAAAATCAATATTTAATAAGGATACTTGGTTAATGAGTAAGTTATAGTGTTATATATTGTTTATACTGTATGTTAACATATAAAATATAATTATGACATTAAAATATGAAAAGTATATGTACTCATACTTTTTTGTGATTATCGAACTGTAAGTATTTTAGTTAAAGTTGCTTTTAGGACTGAAATAATTGTATATTTTACCTACTCTTACTGTATTGTGAATCATGAAATATGTATATTTTGTGACAACTCTAACTCTAAGTCGCTCTGCTAAGAAAATAAATAAAAACATGTACTTTATTGTGATGATAGCATAACCGGTTGGAATTTAACACATTTGTTTATGATAAAATTAGCTATGTGGCAAACTGTACAACATCGTCAAATTATTGTTGTAATGCTATGATGGTTTTATATTTTATTTCAAGCATTGTATTCCCTCAGACATAACATCTATATTGTTGTCTTTAACCAGTATCAAACAAAGACAGGCTGACAGGTGAAATCAGTGTGAGGGCCAGTTGTTTCAGATCGATGAAGAAGAATGAGAAGCCACACAGTTTGAGTGTAGGATACAAATTAGTGTAGCAGTTGTTCAAGTTCAAGGTTTGATTTACAGTTATATGAGTTCAATTTCAATTTCTTCATTCCATTGAAAGAGCACTGGTACCGAATCCTTTTTTAGCCGTCGCCGCCCTCCACAGGTTGCTTTGAGCACATCGCTTTTAACAAAGTGTCTGCTGCACACTTTTGTGTGTTTTGTTGCTGTAAATTGCTCTCGGCGGATGTTATTGAGCCACTTCTTTTTAAGTTCTTCATTTACAGGAAAAGAGTGAAAGCTTACACTCGAGTTGTATCGCGATGATGTTGAACAAAAAGTGACACAGCCATGCTCAGAGGTGCTTCCCTCTAGTTTCTGATATTTCACATATTCCGGTTTTGTACCCGTGGCACTCATTGTACGAATAAAACAATATCTAATAGAATAATAACAAAATAATCTTCAACAAACACGCGTATACCAAAAACGAACTACGATCACCATCAACAAGTATTAAACAGGAAGTAAGTATGCCTGTATAAGTTAAACCGGAAGCCCACTGATGCCATCTTGTGCACAGAGCCTATTACAAGATATCACATTATTTTTACATACAATTACCCATTTATACAGTTGGGTTTTTACTAGAGCAATCTAGGTAAAGTACCTTGCTCAAGGGTACATCAGCAGTGTCACCCACCTGGGATTGAACCCACAACCCTCTGATCAAGAGTCCAGAGCCCTAACCACTACTCCACACTGCTAAATAGTTTAGAACTAAACTGATTTTAGTAAAGTTTCTAATAGTAACCTGGAAAAACCGGGATATCACTCATACTTTTTAGTGATGCATAAACCACCCCCCTCTCCCTCACATGCTGTGCCTTCTGAACTTGGGGTTTCCCCCTAACAAACCCAGGGGCAGCTAATTAGAACACCTGCTGCCAATCAGCCCCAGGTTAACAAAGAAAAAATAACTGTTTCTGAACACTAGGGGGAGACAATACTTTAATTCAACTAACTAGTTTATTTTAAGAAAATTAATAAAAAAACTAACATTTTGATTTATGTAACAATGTTACATAGTCCCCCTCCAGGGTTAGCTCGGGGGAACTTGAACAAAATAATTCTTTCAGGTTATCAACATGCACGGTCATGGCTTGGTTTGGAGAGGTTTCCATTATAACTTTGTAATTGACAGGTCCAAGGCATTTCAGTACCTTACCCTATCCACTTATGTGCCAATTTAGCTGTAAACCCTTTTGAGGCATCTGACACTGGGTGTGACCTTATCCATACCTTAGTTCCAATCTCAAAACTAACGGTACAGTGGTGAGTTATAATACTTAGCCTGCCTATTTTGGGCATTAGCTATATTTCTTTTAACTTCAGCAATTAATGTAGCATGTCGCTCTAAAACACCATAAGCTTTCTCACTTGGGTTAGGTGATTTGGAGATTAATCATTCCAGTGGTCCTTTTATAGGATGTCCTAGGGCAAGCTCAGCAGGAATACCCTGTACTTTCCTATTTTGCTAAATTAATAGTGAACCAAAATTCAGAGAGCCAGGTATCCCACTGATCATGATGCTGTCCCACAAATGAAGCGATCACTGTTTTAAAGTATGATTAATACGTTCAGTAAGATTAGTCTGTGGATGATAAGCAGTTGTCAATTTTTTTACGACTCCCTACTGACTACATACTTGGCTTAAAAGTGCAGATGTGAACTGTGGCTCTCTATCAGATACTAGATATTTTGGAGTTCCCCACCTGGTGAACATATTATGAACCAGTCCCGAAATGATCTTACAAGCCTTTGCATCTCTAAGTGGAAACAATTTCACCCATTTGGTAAAATAATCAACTATCACTAAAAGATACTGGTGACATTGCTTGCTGCGAGGTAAAGGACCCATAGTCAATTCCCCACATCTCCCCTGGTTCGGTAAGAACAGTAGACTGTAAGAAACCAGCAGGTTTTTCGCAATCAGGCTTGTACTGTTGACATGTAAGACAGTTCTTGAGGTACTCCCATACATCCTTGCGTACCTGAGGCCAGTAAGCCACGTCAAGTATCTTCATCAAAGTTTTCAACCGACCCAAATGACCCCCAGAGGGCTGTCATGGTAGTACTGTAAGAAAAGTGGTCGCATTGAAGTAGGTACAAAAAGCTGGTATTTAGTTCCACCTGCTTCTCTCGGTATGCATCGATACAAAATACCTTGCTCAATATAAAATATTCTTCCCCGTCGTACTTCAGAGCGGAGCGAACTTTTTATTTAGCGCGTTGCTGTCAACCAATGAGAATACATAAGCAAGCTGCACCACACACAGATGCATGTAACATATAGGCTATGATTACTGTATATGCTATGTAGCCTAACTACTACACTCATAGATGGGGTAGAGGACATCTACTATGTAATGAGTAGCCTATGTATTTACGTAGAATGCACTCGCCTAACGACATATCTTACTGCCAGCTGACCTCTCCAGCGGCCAGCCTACTAATAAAATTATCATTTTTCACGGATTGTGCAGCTAGCTTCATCAAGGGACGGTAACCAAGTCCATCCAGGTCTTGGAGATGGAGTGGTAAATGTACAACCTATTATTTATTGAATAACTAAAGAAATAATAGGAGGCTGTGTGGTCCAGTGGTTAAAGAAAAGGGCTTGTAGCCAGGAGGTCGCCGGTTCAAATCCCACCTCAGCCACTGATTCATTGTGTGACCCTGAGCAAGTCACTTAACCTCCTTGTGCTCCGTCTTTCGGGTGAGACGTAGTTGTAAGTGACTCTGCAGCTGATACACAGTTCACACACCTCAGTCTCTGTAAGTCGCCTTGGATAAAGGCGTCTGCTAAATCAACAAATAATAATAATAATTTTGCAATCTCTACATGTTGGGTGTCTGGGTCAAGTGCTTGCTCCTTTTCAATTTCATTTTCAATCCACTGGTAAGGGAAGATTATTTTCAGACCGTGTCTGCAATACACATGCAGTTGTCACTCCAGGTGGAGCTCAGGATAGTGCATCAGTAACTGCATTCAGTTTTCCTTTTCGGTAAAATCACCTTGAAGGTAAAATCTTGCAATCGAAGAGCCCAGCGTATTAACCTGGAATTGGGTTTGGGGTTATTAAAAACCCACACTAAAGCAAAATGGTCAGTAACAACTTCAAAGATTTTTCCTTCCAGGTATGGTCGCCACTTCTCAGACAACTGCCCAGACAACTGCCAGACACTCCTTTTCTGAGACTGAATAGTTCTGTTCAGCTGTGTTCAACAGTCGTGAGGCATAGGCAATTACCTTTTCAGAGGCATCTTGCTGTTGGGTCAGGATAGCTCCAAGGCCAACATTACTAGCATCCGTATATACTCGAAATGGCGGTGTGAAGTCTGGATGGGATAATATTGGTGCCGATGATAATGGAAGTTTAAGGTCTTCAAAAGCAGTTTGGCAATCTGGACACCACTCCCATGGAACATTCTTACACTTTAGTCGATTTAAGGGTGCTGAAATATCTGCAAAGTTTTTAATAATCTTATGTTACCAGGCTACCATGCCCAAGAAACGCTGAACTTCCTTAATATTGCTGGGTGTAGGAAACTGCTGAATAGCTTCTATCTTGTCAGTGAGTCAGTGGACACCCCCTAGTTACATATCCCCTACCGGTCCATTCGAAAATCCTAAACCTCCATGCCTTCCCCTTCTGCGTTTTGATGTAGTTTCCCTGCCTTGTGGTCTACCCCGAAGGCATAGGGCTGCAGGGCCAAGTACCACCGCGTGATTCTGGCGTTGTTACCCTTCATCCAGTGAAGACATGCTAGGGGAGCATGATCTGTAACCAGGGTGAAGTGTCGCCCCAGGAGGTAGTCCCGGAGTGACTCGACTGCCCATTTTACTGCGAGACACTCCTTCTCGATGGTACTATAGTTTTTCTCGCAGGGAAGGACCTTCCTGCTGATATACAGGACCAGGTGCTCACTTCCCCGCATCTCCTGAAACAACACTGCCCCGAGACCTGTCTCTGACGCATCCATCTGCAGGGTGAACCTCCTACTGAAATCAGGACTGCATAGCACTGGCTTGCTACACAGCCTTCACTTCAAAGCGAGAAAGGCTCTCTGGCATGACTCCGTCCACTGAACCGTATTTGGTGCAGCCTTCTGGGTGAGGTCTGTCAAGGGAGCAGCGAGCGAGGCGAAGCTTGGGATGAACTTCCTATAATAGCCCACTAGTCCCAAGAAAGAGCACACCTGGGTTTTGGTTGTAGGAACTGGCCAGTCAGCCAAGGCTTTCACCTTAGCAATCAGCAGTCTGATCTGGCCACGCCCCACTCGATACCCCAAATACTCTGACTCATTCTTCCCAATGGCACATTTCTTTGGGTTAGCAGTGAGCCCAGCCTCCCGCAAGGACTGCAATACCGCCGCCACCTTACACAGATGACACGGCCAGTCATCTATGTAAGCAGCGGCGTACTGCTGATGGGGCCGCAAAATGCGATCCATCATCCGCTGGAAAGTGGCTGGTGCTCCGTGCAACCCAAAGGGCATGGTCCTAAATTGGTACAACGCGAAGGGAGTCGAAAAAGCCATCCTCTCTCGGGATTCCAGGGTCAGGGGTATCTGCCAGTACCCCTTCGTTAAATCCAGTGTTGTCAAACAATGAGCCGTGCCTAGACGCTCCAGCAACTCATCTACCTGGGACACGGGATAAGCGTCAAACTTTGATTTTTCATTAACTCGCCTGAAGTCAATGCAAAATCGAGTTGACCCGTCCGGCTCATCCACGAAAACAATCTGACTGTTCCAGTCACTTTGGGACTCCTCTATTACATCCAGTCTGCGTATCTTGTCAATCTCCGCCTTTATTACCTGCCTTTTGCGCTGAGGTATGCGGTACAGCCGCTGGCGAATTGGCACCACTGGCTCAACTTCAATGTGATGGTGGGCTACTCAAGTCTGCCCTGGGATGGGAGAAAACACATCAGGAAACTCTGCCACCAGCACCCAAGCCTGACATTTTTGTGTTGGTGTCAGATTATCTGCAATCTGTACCGACCCCTTTTTTGCCAACACAGAAAGGTCAGGTCCCAGGTCTGTGACATCATCTGCTTGCACCACTAACAAAGCCTCCTGTTGCAACCAGGGCTTCAAGAGGTTTACATGATAAATGTGCTTTTCTCTCCATCACTCCAGATGGCAGATCTCATAATCCACCGTCCCAACCCAGCATGTAACCTCACAAGGTCCTTGCCACTTCACCAGAAGTTTGGACTCAGAGCTGGGCAACAAGAGAAGCACTTTATCCCCCGGCTGAAACGTGTGTAACCGGGCCACCGTTATATTCAGTCTCCTGTCTGCATTGAGCCTGCTGCAAATTGTCATGCGCCCATTTTCCCAGACTCAAGACGTTTGCGCAGGTCCAACACATACCGGACAGTATTGGTCAAATTATCCTGCTGTTCCTCCCACATCTCTCTGACCAGATCGAGCACACCCCGGGGTCTCCACCCATAAAGCAGCTCGAATGGTGAAAACCCCGTAGAAGCCTGAGGTACCTCTCTGATAGCAAAGAGAATGGGAGGAATCAGCTGGTCCCAGTAGCGCACGTCACTGTCAATAAATCTATTTTTGAGGGTCTTAAAACGCTCCACAAGACCATCGGTCTGAGGGTGAAAAACTGAGGTCCTAATGGTCTTAATCCCCATGTTCCGCGGACTAGCCGTGACATAAAGTTGGTACCTTGGTCGGTCAGTATTTCTTTGGGGATCCCCACCGGAGGAAACCTTCACTAGCTCATTGCCAACTGATTTAGCATACGCGGAGTGGAGGGGAATGGCCTCTGGATAACGTGTAGCATAATCCAGGACCAATAGGTGTGTGTATCCTGCCGCACTCCTCTCTAGCGGTCCAACTATATCCATTCCAATACGCTCAAACGGAACTTGCACTAGGGGCAATGGCACCAATGGAGCTTGTGGGACGGCTCTAGGGCTAGCCTTCTGACACTCTCCACAGCCTGACGTCACCATGCAGCCCCAGCTAATAGAACCGTGTCACAAGCCTAGCTTTGGTCTTGTCCCTTCACAAATGACCAAACAGGGGAATAGTGTGAGCCAGCTGCAGCAAATCCTCCTTAAAGGGCTGAGGAATGAGCAATTGGTGACAGACTTCCCCAGTCTGTGGTAATTTCTCAACACGGTACAAGAGATCTCAATTAATTTCAAAGGGTACGCGGCGGCGCGTTTGGGCTCGACCACCTGACCATTAACCACAGCTGCTTGGTCAAAGAGCCTGGCCAGCATGTCGTCACGCCCTTGCTCGAGTCGGAGTTCATGGGAACAAGCTAAAAAATCAGCTCTCATGGCTTCTAGCTCGGGATCAGGTTGGTCCTGAACGGAGGCAACCTGGCTACCCCTCCACCCCCAGTCCCTTCACCCTTCACCCTCCCTGGGGCCAGTAGAGGGGGTGATGTTGGAGTAGCGTTGTTTCCAGGCAGCTTAGCGGGCGTTGGTTCTGCTGCCTGGTACTGCTCAGCCAGTTGGATCGCCCGCTCCAGGGTGGCGGGTGCCTGTCGTTGCACCCACAAGCCCGGCCCCGGAGCCAAGCACTGCCTGGATGCCTGGAACCTGGATGCCTGCATGTCATCGCCCGGGGATGCCTGCCTGTCATCACCTGGGGTGGTGTTAAATCCAGCACCAGCCTTTGCGCTGCTGGAAAGCCTGGGGCCGGAGCTCCAGAAAAGGGAGCCATCAGCTGCACAGCACAAGGGAGAAGTGGAGCTCCCGCTGCCGCCTTTTTGGCCAGGGGCTCCCCTCCTGAGTTCACCACACGAGAATCTGTAGCTGTCGCTGTCGGAGGGTCCGAAGCTGCCACAGGGTGGGGGTCTGGGACCGCCGCCGCCTGGGGTCACCAGCTCTGCCTCGCCTGGGGTCGCCAGCTCTGCCTCGCCTGGGGTCACCTGCTCGCCGTCGCCTTGGGATGTCTGCACTCCACTGCCGGGGCTGCTGCCTGCACGCCGGGGTTGCCAGTATGCCACGGCCCAAGTTGCCACTGGGAGGCCAGGGGAAGCCTCCACTCCTACCCCAGAACTATAAAAGAAACTTTTGGAGTTTTAAGAGGGGAGGTGGCCGTTGGGTCAAGGGGCGAGTGTGACGGGGTGCCCACCCCTATTTATTTATTTATGTGTATATTATTATTATGACTATTATTTATTAATCCGACATTATTATTTTAGACTGGTGAATAGCTGGTCTTATAATATGTAGTCGGCGTGAATGGGGTTAAAGTCCCCATCCATATAAATCTCACGGGAATGTGGCTGGAGCCTTAATAAGGTAATTGTTTGTTTAATGGGTAATTAAGGCTCCAGTCACAGAACCCCCACTCCGAGCGCATTGAGGAAGAGGAAAGGACGGAGACATAAAGAGAAAGACAGCGAATGCTACCTCGACTAAAAGATGCAAAGGTACTCGTGTCTGTAAAAGTATAGTTAGTGTTTGTGTTTGTTTTGTTTGGCCAATGTGCCTTTTTGTTTGAGTGTTTTGTTTAAATCTTTCTTTTGTTAAATAGCTGCGCAAACAGCGCTTTTCAAACCCCAGTACTGCCTTGCGGTATCTTCCGGGTCTGTGATGTCATCAACCAGCCAGCTTGTGACAATGCCATATGGAATCTGGACACAAATGGAGTAATACTGCCATCTGGTGGACAATGGAGATGGTTCAGTTTGTAAATAAAATACATTGGCTTCGCTGGTGATTTAAGTTCATTGTTATAAAATCAATATTTCTGTGAACCCGTAAATTTACAAACATTGAAAATGTACTGTATTAAAAGCCTTACTTAAATCCCTAAAAAATGAAATAATCTATCATTCAGGAAATGGATTAAAATATAATGTATTCATTATAATGAAAATAATGGGACATATATGATTTATTTTGGTACTGCATTGTGTAAAATCACATCAGGAAAATAGAAATGTGGTTAATGATAAATGTGATTTCCCAAGTTAAAATGTAACTTGGGAAAAGTTATTTCACAAAATAGTATTTTTACTTAAATGCATTTTGCAAGAGTTATGACCCTTTCTTTGAATGAAGATGGGGAGGTATCTTTCTGATGAAGTTATGATGCCATCTGCTTACAATAAAATGACCTGATGGAGGGTTTACCAATGGAATGAGGGAGAGATACCTATTCTGAAATCTTATAAAAATACTTGATGGAAAATCAGTCTCTCAAAGGAAAATCTCTCTCTCAAAGCATAACTATCTCTCAAAGCAAAAGAACACCTACACTCTCAATGGAAAAGCTACACTGAAACATCTAAGTGTGTACAATTGGACTGAATTGATGAAAAGACTCAACAACATTGCTGTAACATTTCAACTTCACGGATCAAAAACAAACGCAGCTGCTGACAAGGAAACTATTTCTTGAAGAAAAGATCTTAATTGAAACTATGAATAGAAATACTTTGTTACTAGAAATCTAAAAGTATGCTAAAATACACAAAGAAGTAGTAAACAGAAAAATACCAAAGTTCTTTTTTAATCTGTTCAATTGGTGCTGCATTACGGTGTAAACCAGTGTTTCTCAACCTTTTTCGTAACATTTAATTCCACTAGTTCCGAGAATTACAGAGAAATAATAAAACAAAAATAATTAAACCCCAGTCACTGGTATAATCAACATGCTTACTATTATGGAATATTGCCAACATATCTTCTTTGCTTGTACTATGCTGTGGATAGCAATAGCGATATGCAAACCGGTTCCTTTGAAAATCGGGTACCCGGTTCTTGCTTTGGAACCGATGAACTGGATACAAATATAAGGGATCCGGTTGCAATGAGTACTATTTTGTTTTTTAGTAAAACTGATTATTAAAACATTAATTTCTGTCAAAAATACATTTGATATCTATAATTGGCATGTTCACACGTAAAAAAAGGTCTGCAAAATATTAATTACAGCAATAATGGGGTGTGAGAGGGGAGGGATCTGGACTGGCCGTTAGGCACATGCGTAAGCTTGCAGGGTGTTCGTACACCCCGTGTATTCCCACGATGTCAGGCAATGTCTTGTTGACAGGAGTCAGCTGTGAAGAAATCGGCTGACGCTCCGTCATTGGGTGGGGGGTGGGACTATATGGGGTGAATGGCTAAATAAAAAGGAACTGTCCTGTCTGGCTCATACAAGAAGTATAGTGGAGTGTGACTCTACAGCAGAATCCTGATACTGTGAAGTGAAACTGGAAACTCTGGAGCAGCGAGCGAGCAGCGAGTCGCAGCTCCAGCGTGAGACACACAGACCCAGTGGTGCAAGCAAGCCACGCACCGGTTATTTACTTGTCACTATCTTAGATAGTTAGCTTAGCGGGACTGAGCCGTCCCACAGTGTATACGAGAGGATATTGAGCAGTACCTGTTTCTCGGGGCTTCCACCACTAGAGGGAGCAACGAGCCATGGTTAAAACCCTGCACACTTTATTTTGTTTTTTTTCCTTAAAGTGTTTTGTTTTCCTTTCGCCTTTTACTTATTCGTTTTTAGTTTACACACCTGCATGTGTGTTGTATGAAAACGGGGCACAATACCATTGCTGGTAGTGTGCCCCCAAACTGTCACAGAAACACCTGCCAACTGAGCATGGACTAATAAATCTGGGCACTTGTGCCTGCATTTCATATTTGAGCTTTGTGTCTGCCTTGTGTTTTCCCATATCCTTCCACACATGGTGTTAGAGTGGGATCACTGGCATTGCCAAGACACAACAGTGCCCACTTTAAAAAAAAAAAAAATTGGGATTTTTTATGGGGAATGGAAGGGTGAGATCCAGGCCTTGGTTTACGCGGCAATCCCCAAAACCAAGACTCAGGTGAGGTCGCTACTGGGATTAGCTGGTTATTACCACTGCTTTATCCCCGAGTATGCACAGTGGTTAACCCTTTAGTAGACCTCACCAAAAAGAGTGCATCAAATCTAATTAAGTGGTCAGTAGAGTATCAGGGGGCGTTTGATACTATTAAGCGAAGACTTTGTCAGGCCCCCACTATTATCACACCAGATTTCACCAAGAGATTTATCCTTCACAACGATGCATTGGATGTTGGTTTGGGTGCAGTCTTGTCCCAAAAGGTAGACGGAGTAGAACACCCGATCTTATATGTCAGTAAAAAGATGCTTCCTCGGGAGCGCAACTACTCTGTGGTTGAAAAGGAGTGTTTGGCCATTAAATGGGCTACCCACTCCTTACAATACTACCTGCTGGGACATTCATTTGATCTTGTCACAGACCACGCCCCACTCAAATGGTTAAGCACAATGAAGGACAGCAATGCTCGGATAACTTGGTGGTATCTGGCGCTGCTGCATGGTACATCATGCAGGGAAAGACCAACAAAATGCAGATTATTTTTCCTGGGAGGGGGGAGTAATGGGTAAGGTAGAGTCAGCTGAGTGTTCCTTCGGCCACTCTGAGCGGTGGGATATGTGACAGAAATACAATGATTCTTGGTGGTAAATCTCCCTCCCGACCTGTGAGGGCGCTAAGTAGCGAGAACAGAGTACCTTGGACAGGTTGGCCCGACAGTTCTTTCCCAGGGTTCAAGGGAAGTGCATTAACTCATCGACCCGGAAGGGAAACGATGTGGCAGTCGCTGATTGGAGGGGTGGCTGCACTCGTTTAACAAGGGGTCATGTGTGATGGCATAAAAGGGGACGGAGAGACGCAATCTGTTCCTTCGCTTTGGTTTACACATAGAGCCCAGAAGGACCTGTGAGAGAACCTGTGATAAACATATTGTGAGATTTTGTCACTAATTATTATTATTGTTATTAGTATATGGCTAACACATTCCGGAGCTGTCACCAAGGGCCAGCACAAAACCCGGAACAACACTGCACTATTGTCACAAATATAAACTTGTATCACCCACCACAAGCACTACTGCACACACCCAGGACTGGTGACCGTGTTAGTACACTGGGACAGATACGCATGTGTGACAGGGTGGCTGTGCGGTGACGTCAGGAAAGAAAAAATACTGACAGATATTGCAGTCAAAAATAAAGACGCGGCAGTGCTGTTTATTTAAATAATACAAAAATAAAATAAATATTTTAAACACAAAACACAGTGCTCACAGAGCAAAATAAAAGAAACAAAACAAAATCACAAACACAAAATACCAAACAATACAGGTCAGGCTGGGCAGTAGCCTTGACTGATCCTATACGTTTAATTTAAGCTTTGTTTTCTCTCTCGCTCCTTGCTCTCTCGTTCCTCCTCTCAAACACCCACCACTCGAGTGCAGAGAGCTGCAGGCTTGACCATCTCCCGATTAGCAACAAATGAATCACTTAATTAACTCGGGAGGTGGCCACCTTCTGCACGAGGTTTTTAATTTATTTCTGGCAGAGGACAAGCCACAGTCTCGCCTCTGCCAGAATACGTTTAAAAATAAACAAAACAATAACAAACACGGTGCATGGCTCTCGCCTTCATATTTACACATAACGATAATAATACTACTACAACAAATAAATCATGCACCAAAACACACGGCTTTCACCGTCATTTACAAACATAAATAAATCATAATGATAATAATACAACAATACAACAAAAGAAATCCAAAATAATAAACTGCACAGGGGCGGAGGGGGAGACCCCATTCTAAAACTAAACAAAATCCATGTACAGGGCTCCTTGCCCTGTTACAGCGTGTTTATTATTTGGGACTGCAACCCTGTTTTTATTATTGTTGTGTATTGCCGGGGATTATTATTTGGTCACCAGACCTGGATTAAACAAATAAACTGTTTTCCAACTGGATTATAAACCTACCTGTCTGTTGATTACGCACCACAGCACTCCTGCAACTGTACACAATAAACCACTTTGTCACAGTTCATCATCACTGAAGCCTTCAAATTGCAGTAAAAAATTCAGTTACTCAGCAACTAAACTGCTGGTGAACTCTATAATTGTGACAGAGAAATGAATCTTGGTTATAAATCTCCCTCCCGACCTTTGAGGGCGCTGTGTAAAGGGAAACATGTGCCCCGGACTGGATGGTCTGACAATTCATTCCAGGGAAAGGTGGAAGTCGGCCATCTTGAAAGGGGGCGGAGCCACAGTACACCAAGTTATCACCCCAGATGGGAGGCAATATGGCAATAGCGGATTGGAGGAAAAGCGATTGCACTCGCTAACCAAGGGGGCGTGGCTGAAGGTACAAAAGGGGACGTGGCCGAGCAAACTGCTCTTTTATTATGGTTGCAAGAGAACAGCTGAAGGACTGTAAAAGTTACCGTGTTTTGTGTTTGTTTGTTTGCCCATCTAATTGTACTTGTTTGTCATTATTAGATGGCTAAAATGTTCCTGGAGCTGTCGCTAAAGGCCAGCACTAACCCGGACTGCACTATTGTACACGAATAAAGTGTATTTCACCACTTGCACTAAAGCCCTCACTCTGGACTTGAAAAAACAAATAAAGATTTGTTTGGACCATGAACTTTGTTGTTTGTTATCTGTTTATGCATTGCATCGCCTCTACACCTGTGCACTGCAAACCACATTGCCACAATAATAAATTTATTTTGAACATAAACCTGTTAATATTGCAGTTTAAATAGAAACTGTTCTATGTTATTTGATTAAATGTGCAACATAGTTCATACAGAATCTAAAAATGTTTCTAACTTCTGTTTTACATTTTTTCTGTTGTAAACCTGCCTTGGCACAATTCAGCAAAAATGACCATGGGGGCTTTATGCTTACCTGGTTAACAATAAATAATAATGACTCTTATATGATGAGAGCTTTCTGATTTGCAATAAGCAAGCTTGGTCCAACTTACAATATGAATGACATCCAGCTTAACTCTGATACCTCTGCCCAGCTATACAGGAATACATTTATATTATCACATAACACTGTGACCCCTTGTAAGATGAACTGATTCTAATGGTTTCCATGCTGATGTAATAGGCAGTGGTGTGTGATGCACTGCCGTTATGGACTGTAAACCCCTGTCTGTGAGATGAGAGGAGGTTTAAAGCTTGGCCCCCATACACTATTTCACTAGATCTACTACAGTCCACGCTGCTCTTCTCTGCTGGCCGTCACATTAATCCCTGCCTTGCTTTGGTATTTCTACTTACTCAAACTGTGGCGCCTTGATCAAAGTCACATGTCCAGCCTGCAGCAGCAAACAGTCTTAATGTTTGCATCTCTAGTGACTGACCCAAAGCAACCCCAATAAAAACAAAAATGTTGGTGATTCAATTTCACAGGAACCCCCTCCAGACTGGACTAATCACCAGCTGAACATGTTAACCTACAGTAGACAGAGCAGGCAGAAGTGAATACCAGATTAAGGTCACTAGTGCAAACCACCCTTCCACCCTACTCATTTACTGCTGGCATTACAGGGGGTGAATCCTCCAGCTTGCTACAATATGAAATGGCTTGGGAAAATCCAGATGAATATTTCAAGCTGTCCTGGTAATTTTAACCTTATTTGAATGTGAATTAATGCAAAAAGGAAAAAAAACTAAAGAAAACATTTACCAAAGCACAAAACAAGGAAAAATAAATAATTTGTACTGTACAACTAACATTTCTTGTTTTCAATTAGAAAATCATTATTTGTCAGTTTAGTAAATCAGGCCAGCTTAGTTAATCATGTTTAGAAAACAGCTCATCTTCCCTTTATCATTATGTATTAATCTTTCAATGTTAAGTGTGTAAGACACCAACGTCTTCCCTTTAAATAAAGCAGAGGCTTAGATTTCCACTCGTTACAATGTTTCAAAGGCTGGGGCTCCCAGGAGCAGCCCTGTAATAATGATTTATAAAAGAAAGACCAGAGAGTCTGAGAAAAAAAAAAACAGGTTCTGGGGCAGGACTCCAGATTAGAATTCCTTTTGAAGTTTTCTGTGGTCTAGAGCTGAGGGTGGGGGGTGAATGGGGTTAGAGAGGGGTGTACTGCTATTGGCAAGCTCCCGAGGCAATGTGGTGGAGTAGCAATGCTCCCTCTCCCCTCCACTCCCATCCACCCTAACCCCCCACAAAAGGCTGACATGGTGTGACATCATTACAGCAACAATTAAGACACATGCTAAAAGGAGAAAAGGGGGAGATAACAATAGACTGTGAGAAACACAAGATAATGATTATGCAGATTGGAGAGAAAACAGAAATGAGAAGACAAAAAAGACAGGACAATGGCAAAAGGAGAAGGAGGTTGAATGAGAGATTAAAAAGGAAAAGCACTAGTGGAAAGAAAAGAGAATGAGAGAGACAGATACAGAGAGAAAGGGGAATGCAAGGGGGAAGGAAAACAAGAGGACAAACAGACAGAGGAAAGAAAAGGGGATTCAAAAAAGATATGCTGAAAGTACTGGAAGTGTTTAAGCTGTAGTGAACCAAACATTTTTTGTGTTTTGTTTGTTTTTTAACCTTCAACAATAAG
This sequence comes from Acipenser oxyrinchus oxyrinchus, assembly GCA_030684275.1. Lineage (NCBI taxonomy): Eukaryota > Metazoa > Chordata > Actinopteri > Acipenseriformes > Acipenseridae > Acipenser > Acipenser oxyrinchus. The sequence goes on from CM060255.1 coordinate 37,106,984, forward strand.
TAACAACCTTATACAGTGGCTCTCAAAAGTATTCACCCCCCTTGGACTTTTCCACATTTTATTGTGTTACAACATGGAATCAAAATTGATTTAATTAGGAGTTTTTGCCACTGATCAACACAAAAAGTCCATAATGTCAAAGTGAAAAATAAAATCTACACATTGTTCTAAATTAATTACAAATACAAAACAGAAAATAATTGATTGCATAAGTATTCACCCCCTTGAGTAAATATTTGGTAGAGGCACCTTTGGCAGCAATTACAGCCATGAGTCTATTTGGATAAGTCTCTACCAGCTTTGCACATCTGGACACTGCAATTTTTGCCCATTCTTCTTTGCAAAATTGCTCAAGCTCCGTCAAGTTGGATGGGGACCTTTGGTGAACAGGAATTTTCAACTCTTTCCACATATTCTCAATTGGATTGAGGTCTGGGCTTTGACTGGGCCACTCCAGGACATTGGCCTTTTTGTTTTAAGCCACTCCAGTGTGGCTTTGGTTGTATGTTTGGGGTCATTGTCCTGCTGGAAGATGAATCTTCTCCCAAGACCCAGGTCTCTTGCAGACTTCAGCAGGTTTTCCTCCAGGATTTCTCTGTACTTTGCTGCATCCATTTTGCCCTCTATCTTCACAAGCTTTCCAGGCCCTGACGCAGAGAAGCATCCCCATAGCATGATGCTGCCACCACCATGCTTCACGGTAGGGATGGTGTTCTCAGGATGATGTGCGGTGTTAAGCTTGCGCCAACCATAGTGCTTAGCGTTGAGGCCAAAAAGCTCTATTTTGGTCTCATCAGACCATAGAATGTTCTTCCACTTGGTCTCAGAGTCTCCCACATGCCTTCTGGCAAACTCTAGCCGAGATTTGATGTGAGTTTTTTTTTCAACAATGGCTTTCTTTTTGCCACTCTCCCATAAAGGCCAGTTTTGTGAAGCACCCGAGCTATTGTTGCCGTATGCACAGTGTCTCCCAACTCAGCTGTGGAAGACTGTAACTCCTTTAGAGTTGCCATAGGCCTCTTGGTGGCCTCCCTGACTAGTGCCCTTCTCGCCCGGATACTCAGTTTTTGAGGACGGCCTGTTCTAGACAGATTCACAGTTGTGCCATATTCTCTCCATTTCTTAATAATGGACATTACAGTGCTCCGGGGGATATTCAATGCCTTGGAAATGTTCTTATACCCTACCACTGATTGGTGCTTGAAGAACCTTATTCCGGATTTGCTTTGAATGTTCCTTCGTCTTCATGATGTAGATTTTGTTAGGAAATGTACTAACCAACTGTGGGACCTCCCAGAGACAGTTGTATTTAACCTGAAATCATGAACCTGAAAAACACCTTAATTTCACACAGGTGGACTCCATTCAACTCATTATGTGACTTTTAAAGACAATTGGTTGCACCAGAGCTTATTTAGGTGTGTCATAGCAAAGGGGGTGAAAATTATTTTCTGTTTCATATTTGAAATTAATTTAGAACAATTTGTAGATTTTATTTTTCACTTTGACATTATGGACTTTTTTTGTGTTGATCAGTGGCAAAAACTCCTAATTAAATCCATTTTGATTCCATGTTGCAACACAATAAAATGTGGAAAAGTCCAACGGGGGCGAATACTTTTGAGAGCCACTGTAAATACATTTATTTACAGTAATTTATACTGGTATAATATATATACTGTACATATATATATATATATATATATATATATATATATATATATATATATATATATATATATATATATATATATATATATATATATATATATATATATATATATATATATATATATACACACACTCACACAGAAACATTATTTATGGGCATATTTCACAATGTTGTGGTTTCCTTGGGTTTGACACATTGAGTGCACCACTGTAGAAGTGTGCAAAGCAGTGAGAAAGCAAACAAATAAAAATACCATAATGTATAGTATACTCTTTTAAAAATAATGTGCAACATTTCTTTGTGCTATAATGAGATGCTTATTATATACAAGTGTCACAGGGCTACTTCTGAAGTACTAAATTTGTTTTACCATAACCACTACTGAAGGATTCCACCGTAATCCAGAACCCAACCCTACAACACGCACAGTAAACACCAGACACCCAGGAGGTTAAACAAAGACCTTTTTTTTTCTCCACAAGTTCAATCATAAAAATACAATTCAAATCCAGGCCCAGCTCTTTGTCTTTACAGATAATACAGGCATGTATAATCTCACAATTTAATACGTGATGCTGGTAAATTATTCCCCAAAATTCTCACAGTGATAACAATCAGAAATAAACCATAGGATCATAACTCAGGCAGGTAATTAATTACTACTAAGTATTTACATCCACAATACACTGTAAAAGGTTTTGTGATAATGTTCCCCAGTAAAACGCTATATAAAATAAAGCTTAATTGATTAATTGCTTGATAACATGTTAACAATCCTTCCCCTTATTTATTCCCACTAAAACCCCATAAAATAGTGATAGCATATATTGCCCACACATAACACGATAAATACTAAAATACCCCCTTCCCTCCCACACAATTAATGTGATATAAACTACACTAGGCTGCAACTAAACATACATTAACAACCACTTAATCCTTCTGGCTGGGTTGCAATATCTCACACCATGAACATATAGCACTATTTTATTAACTGGATTATAGCACCTATAACCAGAATACAATCCCCTCAATAAAGTTCTCCTGGACTGGGTTCTCTCAATGTCTCTCCAACAGTCCTGGCCCCTGCCTGTTGCAATCTTCCTCCTCAGTTGGTGTAATGTTGCTGCGGTCCTGAACGTTCCTGGGGTGGAGCAGGCAATGCTAGGTTGCAATATCACAGTAAGGTAACTGTTCTCAAACGCTTCACCCCTTTCAATAGCTAAAGTACCCCAAGTAACAGCATATTACTTAACTTCTGCGGGCTTCATCCAGGACTTGATGTGTCAGCGTGAACATCCTGACTTCCAAAATCCTCTCCTGCCAGAGCCATGTCTGCTGCTCCCTGCTTCATGGTAGCCTTCCCCAGCGAGCACCTGAAACACAACACAAACACACAAATCCACAAGGTTAGCTGTGCACTTGTTGGTTAATTTCAATGCCACTGTACACTAAGTGTGCACAGCGCCATTTGTAATCCTCTTAAGGCAAATAGAACGATACTGGTTACTTTACCGCACCAATACTTCTCTTTCCCAGATAAATATTCCACTACTCTGGTATTTCAATTCCAACTGCAGCTGCTTCTCTTCTCTTCTCTTCTCTTCTCTTCTCTTCTCTTCTCTTCTCTTCTCTTCTCTTGCCCTATTCCTTCTCTCCAGTCCTCTGCTCCAACAGTGCTTCCTCTTCCTGGTCACCCTCCTTTCCTTCTTCTTTTTAGGGGTTGTTGGCGCATGCCATCTAAATGGAGATGATGAGTGCCCTCTACCTTTATATATGTACATTTATTTCTTCTCTTATATTTTCTCCCATTTCCCTATACATTTTATAAATTTGACATTTCTCTTTCTCCATTTGTTTCTCTACCTTCTACCTTCAAAATATAATTTACTGTTGTTACTTCAATTTCTATTTCCCTTAATTTTCTGTTTAATGTTTCTTTGCTATTGCATTTCCTGAAAATAACCCTAACCCTAAACCTAACCTGTTCTTGTTCCCCACAATTACTACGTAACCCATTCTCATGGCTCCCAGTACTGTATAAATTATGATTTAATGCTGTGTGATCTAACTTTAGTCTATTTATATTAGTTTCTTCCTGTCTGTTTTCTCTTTCCCCATATGTTTGTATTCCCATACTTTTGAGTGATTTTTTAAAATAAAATCTTCCCTTTCCTCTGTTTTCCCATTGTTTTGCCATACATCCATTATGTTTGCTTTAGCCACAGCATTCACCTCTGCAGGACTCAAAGGTATTATGATGTCAGTTTGTTCATTTAGAGTTGCTTTTTTTGCTTCAAAATCCACAATTTCATTTCCTAAGAAACCCGAGTGACTTGGAATCACTTGGAATATTTTACCATTTTTATAGCTAGTATGTAACTTCTGAATAATTTCATATATAATATCTATCCTATCTCCTGTTTCCAATTCTAATGCCTGTATCAAGCTTAGAGAATCTGTAAAAATCACAATATCCTTTTCTTTAAATTCCTTTTATTTTGTCTATGGTCTTAAGTATTGCCATCAACTCTGCAGTAAATACTGACAAATTATTTGATAATCTTCCACGTTTACATATTTCATTTTTTTTAAATATAATAAGCATATACTGTTTTCCCAGATTTAGGGTCCATCTGTGTATATCTGCAACATCTCTTCCTTATTTCTAACATATTCCTGCCCTTTTATCTTAGTTGCCATTTTATTTCCTTTCTTGCTAATTATTGTGGTTAACAGTTTACATATTTTTGGTTTCTCAAATACCCATTTTATGTTCCATTCTTTTTATTTCCTCAATCTTAATTTCTTTTGCTCAATTTGTCATATGAAATACAAATGTTCCCCTCCTTTCCTGTTCCTCTGTCAGCTTTTTATAGTCCTACCCCTACGGGGCCGTGTGCAAACTCTTAAAGTGCACTCGTCCCCTTTTACGTCCACCCCATTAAATGCTATAACCAGATACACATTGCAACCCAGCCTGTTAATCTCATTTGTTTTTATTTATTTTTACAGCCAGCTTGTGACACAAGTATAGTCAGGTTATAGTTTTCTGTATAGTATAGTTATTTGCTAGGGTAGTGTACAAGAGCTGCACGTTATACAAGGGATGTATTGCAAGGTACATTATAGACATAATTTGTCTTGTATTTGATCATTATGGTAGGCAGTGACAGAGAGGGTGAGAGAGGAAAAGGAAGACAGCAGAGAATGGATAGAGAGACAACATTGAATGAGTAACCTGGCTAAACTCAGTATTGTATCAGAATCCTTCCCACGAGTCCCACAACCCCCTCTGCCCTGTAAACAGACCCAGTGAGCAAAGTACACGTGCCTGGGAGGTAATATCATAAGGAGTATAACAACTACACATGCATATAGGACTGAGATCAAATTGCTGTGTTCATATGTGCTGTCCCCAGATGCTTGGAATAAAAAATAATTATAAGCCAGTATCACTGAAATGAGTGGCAGAACACAAACACTGTAATTGGGGGCACTCAGTGAAAAATGTTCAGTCTGGTAAAGCGTTAGCTAAATACAAACAAGCATGGTACAAATTATATGTAAAATCTGCCAACCAACATACAGAACTGCACAATCTATTCCGTCATTCAAAATAAGTAATCTACCAAACATAGCCCAGAAGACAGACTCACTCGCATTATAAGCAGCCAAGCTCCAAGTTACTCTCTCACTAAAATATTGTGCTTTAGCCCTGGAGGGGCCCACCTCACCCAGTGGTTTACCCTAAATTGAAAGTGATTGTAGTTTAGAAAAAAACATGGTATTGTAAACATGTATTTTTATTTTAAAACATGATATCTTGTACTACACTTGGTTACATACATCTCTGTTTTCTATCAATGCTTTCAGATAGTGTTGCACTAGCTTGGAGAGTTCACCTGGAGGGTGAAATGGTCCTCACCCCTTCAATGGCTTCTTTCCTGTCAACAATCAATCGGCTGCTTCACCTATTGATGACATTCTTTCAGCCAGTAACATGCAATGACCCCGAAGACAACAGTAACATGCAATGACCCCATATAACATACTGTATTTCCTATGAAAAAGGCAGAGAAAATGAAAGTAGTGCTAAAGTACTGTAATAACATATGTCATGTTTTAAAATGAAAATACATGCTTACTATAACATGTGTTTCTTTCAAAACAACACATTTGAGACCTAGCTAGCTATGTAAGTGCACACTAGACAAGATTTATGGAATTATTTTGTTATCTACAATTACTAAGTCTTCTGGGTGAAACTAAAGTAATTAGTAAGTTTTAGATTTTTTTTTTTCAGTAGAACTATATCATAGTGTACTTTAGCATACTGTACCATTGTAAAAAGTATTCCAAATTGGGTCAGACTTTTTTAGTTCTTTGCTTCACTATCCTTGAGAGAATTATGGATATTTGAACAAATTAAAACCAAATGTTTATGTACTGGACGTTCAAACAATGTTGGTCTTATTCCATTTTTTGATTGATGTTTATGTTTGTTTTGAATATACATTTTAAACATTTTAAATCCTTGTCTGAAAAACATAACATGTGAGGAATGTTTCTAACAGTTTTAACTTTTAAGAAAAAAGAATACTTGACAACTATGCAATTAATGTAATTACCCTGAATTAGATGTCAACTATAAAGTCATTTAATTACACATACATTTACATATGCCAAATAAAGGATAAATGTTTCCATGACTAAACAGCATATTTTTTTCAAAGAAAGTTTATTTGCAGTCAGTGATGAGCAATGAAATGCTTTCAATGGGGTGCGTCACAAAAATCAAACCACTTCTGACAGAAATTGTACTTGTGTCGTATGCAATTAATGACCATGTGCATGTTATGTGTAACAGACGGAGATGGCCCTTCTGGGTTGTAAAGGGGTGGAGGACAAACATTGATAGCCGACTAAACTCATCCCAGATGTGTTTCATTGGAGACTTGTTAGGCCATAGTAGATTTTTTTTTTTTTTGCTGCAAGTAAACCTGGCTAACCTACTGTAGGCTTTAGGTAAAGGGTTATATTTCGTCTAATGAGAAACTGCCCCTTATTGGGGAAACCTTTAAGGGATGAAAGCAGTCAGAATTATGTTGTCAAAGAGCTCAAGTTTAAAAGCAGCAGTCGCTGAGGCAGTCGTCTAGAGCGTCCAGATTGCCATAATGGAACCGAGTTAGTTTAACCCAGCTGTTGTTGAAAAAAAACACTTCGCTGGATGACTGTATCCCAGAAACCAATGTAATGTATACACATTCTTTTTTCTTTTTTCCCCTTCATAAATGTTGTTGTTTATTTTAATTGAACACAAGAGCAGAACGGAGGAGCTACAAGAAAGTGCCTAAGTAATCACAAGGGGAATAATTCATATGGGAGAAAAAATGCACACGCCACAGTAAATAAATTAGATGGGCATTTGCACAAAGGGAAAATCTGGGGCGGAGAAGATTAAAAGTCGAAATAAAGACCTTTAATTTGCTAATATGACGTGATCGAAGATAATTTAAAAAGTGTTTTGGAGACTGACAGGGTAGCAGCAGGAAGAAAAACAAACAAGCATGTATTGCGGTGCAAAGTCAGCATGGAGCCGTTTATTTAAACAAAAAGAAAATAAATTATTAAACAAAAAACAAACAAACAAAAAAACAACACTGCCGACAGAGCCAAATAAAACAGGTATACAAAAACATGAACACAAAATACTATGATCAGGCTGGGCAGTGAAGTGAAGTGAAGCAGCCTTCACTGATCGTACTTATTTTAATTTTTTATTCTCTCTCTCTCTCTCTCTCTCTCTCCTCCGAACGCCTACCCATGTATGTATATATACAGTACTGTGCAAAGGTTTTAGGCAGGTGTGAAAAAATGCTGTAAAGTAAGAATGCTTTCAAAAATAGACATGTTAATAGTTTATATTTATCAATTAACTAAATGCAAAGTGAGTGAACAGAAGAAAAATCTACATCAAATCAATATTTGGTGTGACCACCCTTTGCCTTCAAAACAGCATCAATTCTTCAAGGTACACTTGCACACAGTTTTTGAAGGAACTCGGCAGGTAGGTTGGCCCAAACATCTTGGAGAACTAACCACAGTTCTTCTGTGGATTTAGGCAGCCTCAGTTGCTTCTCTCTCTTCATGTAATCCCAGACAGACTTCGATGATGTTGAGATCAGGGCTCTGTGGGGGCCATACCATCACTTCCAGGACTCCTTGTTCTTCTTTACGCTGAAGATAGTTCTTAATGACTTTCGCTGTATGTTTGGGGTCGTTGTCATGCTGCAGAATAAATTTGGGGCCAATCAGATGCCTCCCTGATGGTATTGCATGATGGATAAGTATCTGCCTGTACTTCTCAGCATTGAGGAGACCATTAATTCTGACCAAATCCCCAACTCCATTTGCAGAAATGCAGCCCCAAACTTGCAAGGAACCTCCACCATGCTTCACTGTTGCCTGCAGACACTCATTCGTGTGCGCTCTCCAGCCCTTCGGCGAACAAACTGCCTTCTGCTACAGCCAAATATTTCAAATTTTGACTCATCAGTCCAGAGCAACTGCTGCCATTTTTCTGCACCCCAGTTCCTGTGTTTTCGTGCATAGTTGAGTCAGCTTGGCCTTGTTTCCACGTCGGAGGTATGGCTTTTTGGCGCCAAGTCTTCCATGAAGGCCACTTCTGACCAGACTTCTCCGGACAGTAGATGGGTGTACCAGGGTCCCACTGTTTTCTGCCAGTTCTGAGCTGATGGCACTGCTGGACATCTTCCGATTGCGAAGGGAAGTAAGCATGATGTGTCTTTCATCTGCTGCAGTAAGTTTCCTTGGCCGACCACTGCGTCTACGGTCCTCAAGCGTTGCCCGTTTCTTTGTGCTTCTTCAAAGAGCTTGGACAGCACATCTGGAAACCCCTGTCTGCCTTGAAATTTCTGCCTGGGAGAGACCTTGCTGATGCAGTATAACTACCTTGTGTCTTGTTGCTGTGCTCCAGTCTTGCCATGGTGTATGACTTTTGACAGTAAACTGTCTTCAGCAACCTCACCTTGTTAGCTGAGTTTGGCTGTTCCTCACCCAGTTTTATTCCTCCTACACAGCTGTTTCTGTTTCAGTTAATGATTGTGTTTCAACCTACATATTGAATTGATGATCATTAGCACCTGTTTGGTATAATTGTTTAATCATACACCTGACTATATGCCTACAAAATCCCTGACTTTGTGCAAGTGTACCTAGAAGAATTGATGCTGTTTTGAAGGCAAAGGGTTGTCACACCAAATATGGATTTGATTTAGATTTTTCTTCTGTTCACTCACTTTGCATTTAGTTAATTGATAAATATAATCTATTAACATGTCTATTTTTGAAAGCATTCTTACTTTACAGCATTTTTTCACACCTGCCTAAAACTTTTGCACAGTACTTATATATATATAAAGATGTGTAAATAAAATGTCAGCATTGTCTATTAGGAAATATTTGTTTTACACTGTATTTGTGTCGTTTATGTTTCTTAATGTTAAATAATTGGAAGAAGATACACTGTGATTATTAATCATTTGAAAGAGTATTTATGATTCCAGGTCGAGTTAAAATTTGTTCTATTAGCTTTGCCGCTGTACACCTCAATCCCTCCATTCTGACAACCTGTGCAACTGAAATGTATGAGGCGCCGTTAGGGACATAATTCAAACTGAGACCTCATACACTACACACTGAAATCTCATACACTACATAGTGAAAACACATACACTACACAGTGAAATCGCATACACTTCATACTGAAATCTTGAAACCTCATACACTACACGGTGTGTACCGCATGCAATTTCAGTGTGTAGTGTATGAGGTATCAGTCTGAATTATGTCCCTAACGACGCCTCATACTTTAACGCTGCGCCACCTGTCAGCTGTTGGAATGCCTTCAGTTTTGAAGCTTACATCTGTACTTGACGAGTTTGAGTGAAAATCTCCAGCTTCCGGTTTTAAAACTAGCAGTATCCGGTTACATTGAGAAAAACGGCCTGACTCAATTTCACATGTTGGTCTACATCAAAATAAACCAGGGAACGCAAGCACTTTGATATCCATACCAGTTACACTAAGCTATTTATTTATGTTTTGAAACAACACATTATGGAGGATATTCCCTGCCAAAATTAGAAATAAATAAATAGTTATTGAGATTTATTTTGATTATTTATTCATTTATTTCACAATTTTGCTCGCTATTTCTTTGTGGTCTCCATATTTCTTTCAATGTGCCACAACTGCTTCTGTCATTCGCAGCCAGTGGGTGGTATCAACGGCTCCATTGGCTGATGATTAACCAATGGCTTTGATGCTGCCCACTGTCTAACCTAATAGTTGATTGATTGTAGTGAAATTTGAACAAACCTCGTTTCTTTTTTCAGGTCAAAAGTCCCCTCGGTCGACATTGTCTATACCTTTTAGGATTTTGAATGTTTGAATCAGATCGCCGCGTAGTCTTCTTTGTTCAAGACAGAATAGATTCAATTCTTTTAGCCTGTCTGCATATGACATGCCTTTTTAAACCCGGGATAATCCTGATTGCTCTTCTTTGCACTCTTTCTAGAGCAGCAGTATCCTTTTTGTAAAGAGGTGACCAGAAGTGAACACAATATTCTAGGTGAGGTCTTACTAATGCATTGTAAAGTTTTTTAACATTACTTCCCTTGATTTAAATTCAACACTTCTCACAATATATCCGAGCATCTTGTTGGCCTTTTTTATAGCTTCCCCACATTGTCTAGATGAAGACATTTCTGAGTCAACATAAACTCCTAGGTCTTTTTCATAGTTCCTTTTAATTTCAGTATCTCCCATATGATATTTATAATGCACATTTTTATTGCCTGCATGCAATACTTTACATTTTTCTCATTAAATGTCATTTGCCATGTGTCTGCCCAGTTCTGAATGCTGTCTAGATCATTTTGAATGACCTTTGCTGTTGCAACAGTGTTTGCCACTCCTATTTTTGTGTCCTCTGCAAATTTAACAAGTTTACTTACTATAACAGAATAGCAGAGGACCTAATACTGATCCCTGTGGCACACCACTGGTTACCTCGCTCCATTTTGAGGTTTCTCCTCTAATCAGTACTTTGTTTTCTACATGTTAACCACTCCCTAATCCATGTGCATGCAATCTTTTCTGCGGGACTTTGTCAAAAGCTACGTGGAAATCTAAATAGACCATGTTGTATGCTTTGCAATTATCCATTGTCCATGTTGCATCCTCAATAAAATCAAGCAGGTTTGTTAGACACGATCTCCCTTTCATGTCCCCTCACCTCGCGACCTGCTTGTCCCGCCCCTCCCCACCCCTGACTCTCCTCTGTGCTCAGCTCGGCAAGAACCACACTGCGATCTGCTGAAAAGAAAGGGAAGAGAACCAAACTCCCTGCTGCCCTAGACCTCTACCGCTCTCTCCTCTCCTTCTCCTTTACTCTCTCCTCCTGCTAAATGTTCTTATTTCCAATCTGTAATCCAAGCCTCCACTAACAACCCACGTAAACTATTCTCTACCTTCTGGTCTCTTTCCCTCTGCCTTCAAACACACCCCTCCTCAAAAAACCTACCTTCAACCTCCCTCCAGAGCTACCGTCCTGTCTCCCTCCTACCCTTCCTCTCCAAAACCCTTGAGCGGGCAGTACACTGCCAGCTCTCTGCTTTCCTGTCTAACCACTCTCTGCTCGACTCTCTCCAATCTGGTTTCCACTCTGCTCACTCCACTGAAACCACCCTCCTGTCTGACACTAACTTGCTAAACTCTGCCCGAGCTGCCTCTCTCTCCTCTGTCCTAATTCTCCTCGACCTCTCTGCTGCCTTTGGTACTGTCGATCTCTATTCTACTATCCTCTCTCGCTGACCTGGGAATCTCTGGCACTGCTCTGGCCTGGTTCTCCTCCTACCTCTCCAACCGCACTTACCAGGTAACCTGACGTGGAGCAACCTCCACACCTTGCCCTCTCTCAACGGGAGTCCCCCAAGGGTCAGTCTTGGGTCCTCTCCTGTTCTCTCTCTACACCCGCTCCCTGGGCCCCCTCATCGCATCCTATTTCTATGCTGATGATGCTCAGATTTTCCTCTTCTTCCCCACCTCTGACTCCACCATCCCCTCCCGTATCTCTACCTGTCTGTCTGCTATCTCCTCCTGGATGCACTCGTATCACCTCAACCTCTCTAAATCTGACCTCCTTTTTTTCCCTCCCCCTCTGATCTCTCTCTATCTCCATTCCTCTGGAATCTACCACACTCACCCTCCTCCTCAGCTAAGAACCTTGGAGTCACCCTGGACCCCTGCCTCTCATTCCCAGCACATCTCCATTCTGTTACGCACTTGCCGATATTTTTCTTCCTGAGCAACATACGAAGAATCCGACCCTTCCACACCAAATACACCACCTAGCTCCTGGTCCAGGCCCTGGTACTCTTTATGATCGCTTTTCTCCACTTGAAATGTTCTTTGTATAACCAGAAGTGACTGAGACACACTCACACACACTGAGACTGTGTGTGTGTGTGTGTCTCAGTCACTGCAAGTCCTACAAAGAGCATTTCAAGTGGAGCGGAGCGATCAAAAAAAGGCGCCAAGTTAGAAGCAAGAATTGTGTGAATGTTGGGCCCCAGCACCTTTCCAATTGTGCCTATTTGCGTGATTATTAAGAAGTGGAAGGTGTATGGCACCACCAAGACCCTAGATCAGGCTGTCCCTCCAAACTGGATGACCGAGCAAAAAGGATCCGAGAGCCGGACCATGGCTTCCAGGGTCGAGTTTTAAGTAGAGCTGGGTGTCGTCAGCATAGGAGTGAAACATGAGGCTGTGTTAGCGGATGAGGTGACCCAAGGGAAGCATGTAGATATTGAAGAGAAGGGGCCCAAGAACAGATCTTTGGGGGACACCACAAGTGACTGGGTTTGCAGCGCCACTGCGTCGAGCATAGAAAACAGATTGCATGCATCCGGATAGGTAAGAGGACATCCAGGAGAGACATGTTCCAGAGATTCCAGCATACTTCTGAAGGCGGTCAAGAAGAATGCCATGATCTATGGTGATAAAAGCAGCTGTTAGGTCAAGGAGGACAAGAACAGAGGGAGCACCAGCATCAGCAATGAGCAGGAGATCATTCACAATCCGGAGCAGAGCAGTATTAGTACTCTGATACGGCCGGAAACCAGACTGTAGAGATTCAAGCAAATTGTTATCCGTGAGATGTTTCATCAGCTGACTAGCTACAGCCCTTTTGAGAGTTCTGAGAGAAAAGGGATATTGGAGATGCGATGGAAATTAGATAAGTCAGCCGGGTCGAGGGAGGGTTTTTTTGAGTACCGGTGTAACTCGGACAAGCTTTAGGGCAGCAGGAACCAAGTCAGAGTCCAGGGACAGGTTGAGAGTGTGTATAATGGAAGGAGCAAGATCGGAGGCACAGAGAAGGACAAGGTTAGTCGGCCAGGGGTCCAGGGGGCATGTGGCAGTAGTTGATTTCAACAGTAAGCCGGAAACATCAGCAATGGAGAGAGGAGAGAAGGAGGAGAGGGCAGGAGGGGCAACTGGAGGAGCGTCATGGTGGTCAAGTAGTAAACTGGATTTGTGGTGGGACAGCATAGAATAGATGTTGTCAATTTTGTTCCGAAAGAAAGAGGAGAAATCATGACAGGTAAGAGAGGAGGATGAACAGGAGATGGATCTGTCGGTGGCTGGATGTAGGATTTGGTCAATGGTCTTAAAGAGAACATTGGGTTTACCGTGTCCTATAGTTATGATTTGGAGAAGTACCCTGGCCATGGGAGAGCACACGGCTGTAGCTCGCGAGATAGTCAGTCCAGATCTCTCTGTGAACTGTTAGTCCAGACAACCTACACTTGCGCTCAAGCTTGCGGCAGGCAGACTTAAGCAGTCGAAGTTTGAGGGTGTACCATGGGCAGTTTCGATCTTTCTTGATGGTTCTGGTTGTAAGCGGGGCAACAGTGTTGATGATATGAGTAAGGGTGGTGTTGTAGAGGGTCACTGCATTATCAACTGAGGACGGGAGAGTACCAGTTAGAGGGGATGCAAAGCCACAATCCAAGAGTTTCAGAGGATTCAGCAGATTCTTGGGATGGAAGGAGATAATCTTCCCTGCAAGAGAGTATTCAACCCATCAAAACATGGCAAGTAGTCTTGGAGAAACAGGCAAGACAGCATCACATGAGGGTTCTCTAGGCTGTGCTGTATTATACTGAATCTGGGGTCTGGCTTTCTAGCTGCTGCTACTTTTGGCTTTACACCACTCTTCTTGTTGACAACTCTCCCTGTCTTCTGGCCTCTCTCTGTAAAGCAAGCAATATGTGCTACACTTAAGTCCCTGGACATTTTTCTTAAACATATTCTTTTTTCCATAACATATTTATTCTCCATCTTCTGCAAAGCCTGTGCTAACTTGAAAAAAAGGGTAATTACACTAAAACAAATGCATCTAGTGGGTTTACACCACTTTGTAATATAAACATTTATACTTATTAATAACAAACTGTGGCAAAGTGGTTGCTGATTATGTACAGGTGCAGAGGTGATGCAGTGCAGGAATAAACGGACAGAGATTTGTAATCCGGTATGGAAAAATATGTTTTATTTTAGTTTTAATCCAGGTCTGGTGACCAAATAATAAACTCCGGTTATACACAGCGATGCGTAAAACACGGGGATTGCAGCCCTAAACAATAAACGCAGAATCTCTCCCACAATGTACAACCACGGTCACCAGTCCTGGGTGCGTGCTGTACTGCTCGTGGTGGGTGATACAGTTTAAAGAGTGACAAATAGTGCAGTGCTGTTCCGGGTTCAGTGCTGGCTCTTTGTGACAGCTCCGGAACGTGTTAGCTGTCTATAAACACACAAGTAACAATTATAGACAAGACAAACAAAACAAACACACGATGCTCTTAATACCCAGTGCACGGGTCCTTCCGGGTCTATTTCAAAACCAAGAGAGAAGGAAAAGATTTACAATTCTCCAGCCCCTTTTATGCGATTATGCATGACCCCTTGGTAAACGATTGCAGCTGATTCTATTGCCTGCAGCTGCTACCTCGTTTACCTTCCAGGTCAATACATTCCCGCACTGGAGTCTCGTCTTTTTCCAGGCTGACTGACTTCCCAACCCAGGGAATAAACTGTCAGGACAACCTGTCCAAAGCTTTTCCCTTTCGCTACTTCGTACCCTCACAGGCCGAGAGGGAGATTTACAACCAGAACTCATTATATTTCCGTCACATGAACTTATAACATTTTGCAAAGACAGAGTTAGAGGGCTACTTCCCCCCCTTAGAATATTGGCAATTGCTGAGTAGTGCATTACAGTATTGCTTTGTAACAGGCTACTGTTGTATCTTGCAATAACAGGTATTCTGGTAAACAGATGGTACCTTTGCCACTTGCAGAAGAAGTTTCAACAGGTTTCACACTGCCTGTGTCAGTGGAGAGCTCACTTGAAATCATAGCTGAGCCTAAACTCCAATAAAGCAATCCAGATAAGGTCAGTCTTGCATAATTGAAGTCAAACGGCTTGATATAAGTATATCCATGTAAGAACTTATTGTTTAAATACAAAGTAAAGAGAAGATTATAATCAGAGGCATAAACATGTCCTATTCAATTAACTACAACAATTTTCCAAATGTCCTTAACACCAAGTCAACATATTTTAAAACGCTTTGACAAACTTAATTAGTAGTTACACATACTTTTGGTCGGTTCTGCCACTGGAAACGGTTGCTTGCTTGGCATTTTTTTGGTTGGTGTCTTGCTACATCTAGTAGTGTTCTGAACTACCTTGCTCTGACCTACTAGAAAAAAAAGAATACAAAACATGAATCAACAAACTTGGGTTTCACACTGCATGTGTCAAGGGACATCATAGCTAAGCCTAAACTAAAGTAGTCCACATAAGGTCACATAGTATAAGTTTTACTGTTAAATATTTTAAGTATTTGAGGTTGATTTCTGAAAAAGAGGTATAAATGAAAATGTATATTTAAAGAATTGCATACAAATCAATCAATAACAAACTCAATCAATAACAATAAAAAACAAAGTCAATAACTACAGTTTTCTTATTTTTAGTGTGGATTTATGCTCAATAAATTAAGATGCAGTTTTAAAATTTAAGATATAAAAAAACAGTTACAACTACTTGTGGTAGGCAACGGCTTGCCTGGTGTTTTTTTTTAGCTGTGGTTGGTTTCTCACTACACGTGACTTTCTCAACTATCTTGCCTGGATCTAACAGAAAAAAAACAACGTTCTGAAGTGAAACTAGCTGGGGTGGAGGAGTCGTTTTAAAGCCGATGTATAAAAGTATTGGATAGCTACCTCTGTTTACATTGTATGGAAGCCATAATAGTAGTACAGTATTTCATGTTAGATTTCAAAATGTCTTTAAATTCTTTAAATTTGTCAGTTTTTTGTTACGGAATGGAAAACTACGAAGCGGTATGTAATTCAGTACATTAATATAACATTATTTAGCAGGTTTCATTTGACTTTATGAAGCAACATTTATTAATTCTATAGGGTGATGCAAAACTTTTGGCCATAGCTGTAGACCTGAACTACGAGGCGCCATTCACGAAATAATTCATTGGTTAATTTATAAACAATATGGTTAATTTATAAACAGTATGGTTCTTTTTATAAAGAGTATTGTTCATTTATTTTCAAGGTGGTTAATTTACCAACAGTGTGGTTAATTTATTTTTAAGATGGCTAATTTACGAAGAGTATGGTTAATTTATAAACAGTATAGTTAATTTATAAACATTATTAATTTATTTTAAAGATGGTTAATATATTTAAGATCTGGTTAAAATTGATTTGTTTATAACATATATTATAACATACCGTTTAAGTACAGTTTTCCTGTTCCACAGGCAGGTCTTTTGTGTTTAATACATAGTACCGTTTAATATACAGTTTAATACATACAGTACTGTTTTTATTAGGTACAGTTTTCATGTTCTACAGGCAGATGTTTTGCGTTTAATACATACAGTTTAATACATACAGTACGTTTTTATTAGGTACTGTTTTCCTGCTTCACAGGCAGATGTTTTGCGTATCTAAGGTGCATCTGGGACAGTAAATGACAGTCACGGCGGCATTTGTGACGTCAGGAAGGAAAACAGTTGCTGTTTACTTTTATTCTTATGTTTTGTTGGCACAGCTGTTGTACAATTTAAATGTATAATTCATACAATTTTAATTACATTTAGCTAAAATATAAATTTGTAAAATGGTACTACTTATTACATTGTACAGCCCACAGAGGCGTGTTTTGTACAAATAATAAACTCCCATTCTTTGGCAGTTAAGCTTTCTTGTATTGTTTTATATTTTAAGGTACTTATGTTCACAGTTACAGTGGCTCTCAAAAGTATTCACCCCCCCTTGGACTTTTCCACATTTTATTGTGTTACAACATGGAATCAAAATGGATTTAATGCGTTTTGGCACTGATCAGCACAAAAAAGTCCATAATGTCAAAGTGAAACATGAAATCTACAAATTGTTCTAAATTAATTACAAATATAAAACAGAAAATAATTGAAAATAATTGATTGCATAAGTATGCTTATTTAGGTGTGTCCTTTGCTAGGACACACCTAAATAAGCTCTGGTGCAACCAATTGTCTTTAGAAGTCACATAATTAGTTGAATGGAGTCCACCTGTGTGAAATTAAGATGTTTCACATGATTTCAGGTTAAATACACCTGTCTCTGGGAGGTCCCACAGTTGGTTAGTACATTTCCTAACAAAAACTACATCATGAAGACGAAGGAACATTCAAAGCAAATCCGGAATAAGGTTCTTCAAAAGCACCAATCAGGAGTAGGATATAAGAACATTTCCAAGACATTGACTATCCCCCGGAGCACAGTAAAGTCCATTATTAAGAAATGGAGAGAATATGGCACAGCTGTGAATCTGTCTAGAACAGGCCGTCCTCAAAAATGGAGTATCCGGGCGAGAAGGGCACTAGTCAGGGAGGCCACCAAGAGGCCGATGGCAGCTCTAAAGGAGTTACAGTCTTCCACGGCTGAGCTGGGAGACACTGTGCTTACGGCAACAATAGCCCGGGTGCTTCACAAAACTGGCCTTTATGGGAGAGTGGCAAAAAGAAAGCCATTGTTGAAAAAAAACTCATATCAAATCTCGGCTAGAGTTTGCCAGAAGGCATGTGGGAGACTCTGAGACCAAGTGGAAGCCTAACCAAGCCTAACGCCGCACATCATCCTGAGAACACCATCCCTACCGTGAAGCATGGTGGTGGCAGCATCATGCTATGGGGATGCTTCTCTGCGTCAGGGCCTGGAAAGCTCATGAAGATAAGGGCAAAATGGATGCAGCAAAGTACAGAGAAATCCTGGAGGAAAACCTGCTGAAGTCTGTAAGAGACTTGGGACTTGAGAGAAGATTCATCTTCCAGCAGGACAATGACCCCAAACATACAGCCAAAAGTACACTGGAGTGGCTTAAAAACAAAAAGGTCAATGTCCTGGAGTGGCCCAGACAAAGCCCGGACCTCAATCCAATTGAGAATATGTGGAAAGAGTTCAAAATTGCTGTTCACCAAAGGTCCCCATCCAACTTGACGGAGCTTGAGCAATTTTGCAAAGAAGAATGGGCAAAAATTGCAGTGTCCAGATGTGCAAAGCTGGTAGAGACTTATCCAAATAGACTCATGGCTGTAATTGCTGCCAAAGGTGCCTCTACCAAATATTGACTGAAGGGGGTGAATATTGAGGAGGCTGTGTGGTCCAGTGGTTAAAGAAAAGGGCTTGTAACCAGGAGGGTCCCCGGTTCAAATCCCACCTCAGCCACTGACTCATTGTGTGACCCTGAGCAAGTCACTTAACCTCCTTGTGCTCCGTCTTTCGGGTGAGGCGTAATTGTAAGTGACTCTGCAGCTGATGCATAGTTCACACACCCTAGTCTCTGTAAGTTGCCTTGGATAAAGGCGTCTGCTAAATAAACAAATAACAAATAATAATAACTTAAGCAATCAATTATTTTCTGTTTTGTATTTGTAATTAATTTAGAACAATTTGTAGGTTTTATTTTTCACTTTGACATTATGGACTTTTTTTGTATTGATCAGTGGCAAAAACTCCTTATTAAATCCATTTTGATTCCATCTTGTAACATAATAAAATGTGGAAAAGTCCAAGGGGGGTGAATACTTTTGAGAGCCACTGTACATACAGCATTTTGAATTGTGTTTACTATGTACTTCGTTTATAAAGTACTGATTTCCATTGTCCCTTGGAGTCCGTTTATAAGTGGGATACACCTGTACTACAGATTCATTCCCAATTATACACTGCTTCACTGAAAAACAGTTACTTACCACTTGCAATTTTGGTCTTGGCCTTCCGTTTTTTATAATTTTTTGTTAAAAAAATGTGTTTTTGTTGCAAAGTGTTTTGCACTAAACTGATTTGTTAACAAACATTTCAATAAGTTTTCCATTTAGATTTTGACAATAAGAGTTTGCGCACCACTCAGTCAAGGAGGATTCAATTCTACATTTGCATGCCTTGCCTATGTTCTCCAGTGCACGGCCACCAGGAAGTGAGGTGCATGCCTTTACCAACAAAACAAGAAGACTGCCGAGGTGAACAGGCTCGTGCAGCCTCTCTCTCTTCTGTCCTAATTCTCCTCGATCTCTCTGCTGCCTTTGACACTGTCGATCACTCTATTCTCCTATCCTCTCTCGCTGACCTGGGAATCTCTGGCCTCCTCCTCAGCCAAGAACCTCTGAGTAACCCTGGACCTCTGCCTCTCCTACTCCCATCTTCACTCTAGCACGCACCTGCCGATTCTTCCTGAACAACATACAAAGAATCCGACCCTTCCTCATCAACTACTCCACGCAACTCCTCATCCAAGCCCTGGAACTCTCCCGCCTAGACTACTGCAACTCCCTCCTGGCCGGCCTCCCTGCATCTGCCACCCATCCGCTCCAGCTCATCCAGAACTCTGCTGCTCGCCTGGTGTTCTCTCTATCTCACTTCTCCCACGCTACTCCACTGCTACGCTCACTTCACTGACCCTTGTACTTGCCTACTGATGCCTTGACCAAACTGCAACCAGACCCTCATCTCTCCCTACACCCCCACCTAACCTCTCCCCTCCGCCTGCAGTAGAAGACTGACTGTACCTCTGCTACGCTCCCCTACCTCCAGAGCCCGCTCCTTCTCCACCCTCGCCCCGCAGTGGTGGAACGACCTTTCTTTGGATGTCAGGACTGCCCAGTCCCTGACCACCTTCCAGCGCCTCCTCAAGACACACCTCTCCAGACAACACCTGTAAAATTCAACTCTTCCCTTCTGGACAATATAGCACTCTGCTTTTAATGCACTTTAACTTGCACTTATCTGTTCCCTATTTTACTGTATTTAATTCTGCACTTAACCCAATCTGTAGTATTTTGTATTTCACCTGCACTCGTATCTAACCCTGATGTAACTGTCAACACTGTTATCTGCTCTTGAACTGCCCTGATATAAAATCATACTGTGTTTTATATTTGATCTTATTAGGACTGAAGTCATTGTATTTTGTATCTTGCTCTTAATTGTACTGTAATTCCTGATATGTATTTTTGGGTAAGGGTGTCTGCTAGTAATAAATAATAATAATAATGCAATGCATCTGTTGCATACATCGATGGCACGCCACTGGAAGATACAAATCAAGAGAAAAAAGCTGTCTTTTCCAATGGTCCATGACTTTTGAGGTGAGTCCGTGAGCACGCTCAGGCAGTCTAAGTTTGCTGTTGCAACGTCTGGAACGAGTCAACGGCGATATTCTTTGACACATTTGAACATAGTTTGCTGGAAAAGATTTATATTTATTGTCAAGAAGGTTCCAAAAAGCGCCGGAACCCCGTTCCAGCTACTCAAAAAAAGTGCCAGAACCCAGTTCCGGTGTGCTCCCGCAGGACTCGAGCACTGTATTGGATGCTCGTCCTTTTCCAACAAAATTACTACTTTAGTACGTCACATTTGCCATCTGAGTATTAGCACACTCCGTTGATGAAGATAGGCATAAACTTTCCATAAAACGGCTAAAATGATTAGGCATTATTTTAAAACTGCACAGTGGTTTACAAATTTGAAGGATAAGAAAGCTAATCTCTGTACTTAATACTACTACTACTACTAATAATAATAATCTAAAGCATGTCTCTAATATTTTCATTATTTTTGCTCTAATAGTCAAACAGTCCCCTGTCCATTAAAAGCCTGTTTTTACATACTGGAGCACTAGCCTCCCTATACCTCCCTATAAGCACGTATATGTATGGTTACAAAGTAGCTTACTACATGAGGTCTCACTCATGCACCTTAATCATTTTTTTTCTGTGCCACAGATCTTCCAGAAAATTCGTGGGCAATCAAAATGGAGAACACAATATTAGTAACATTTCTTTCAAACTTGCTGGCGAATCCTAATGTGCAAAACGCAATATCAGATGTAATGGACAACAACTTTAACAGTGTGACAGCGGTCCTCAAATTCCGTTGAAGATGAAGTCAGGAGTATTTTCAGCGAACGATCATCAAAGCCGACCTCCGCTTTTGTTGAGTCTCTGCCACACCAAACAAGACAATGCTGAAGCTGGCTTCTTATTTGCATTACAGCTTATTTGCATCACGCAAATTTAAAACAAATTGAATAAGTAACTTGGGTATTTCAGGGTTAAAATCACTTTGGGCCACTGTGACAGGATTGAAAGGAGTCCCTGTCGTAATTCGACCTCCCGACCACCGGCAGCGCTGTGTAAGGTTGACCGTGATTGGGTCAGGAGGCTGAACTCTGACCATACAGGAAGTTCCGGGTCAGGCGGCCATCTTGGACCAAGGTGGAACCATGCGGCCGTCAGGTCCCATCATTGCAATCAGCTGTGCTGTTCTCGTCGATTGGCTGACGTGAGGCAGCGTGCTGATTGCAGGGGTGGGAATTGGCAGTATTTAAGCAGCATGGTTTTGCCATTCGGCTCCCTGTCCTGAACTGAATACACGCGCTGTGCTTTGTTGTTTTGTTTTTATCAAACTGCTGTAATTCACAGAAGCTTGAAACTTTGGTGGATTGCGGCAGTGAGGAAAGCCCAGGACAAGCCAGTAATCCGTGGAAGGGAGCCAAGAGGCGGTGAGAGGAAACCCACTGCAGTAGCACGGAGAAACCCAGTGCTTCCTTTGTTGTTGTTTTGTAACAAGATGTTTTTAGTTTATTCTTCTTATTTGAAACCTGAGTTTACCATTGCTGGTATTCCAGCTGGTTTTCTTGTTTATTTTCTGCAATGCTGGACTGTTCTATTTTTTGTTTGTTAAAATAAAATCCTGCCTGTTACCATTGATGGTACAGGGCTCCAAGGACTAAACGACACTTCCAGCTCCTGTGTGCTGTCATTTCTGGTCCTTCCCTAAAGCTCCACCCACTACCCTCCCACAAGGTGGTGTCAGAGTGGGATGAGCATGGACCGGCACACCCTGCAAGCAGTCCTGGAGGATCAGGAGAGACACCGTGATGGTGTAGAGCGGCGTCGGGAAGAAGAGGGTGCTCAGAGGGATGCGGAGCGTTCAGCCCACATGACTGCAATGGCTGACAAGATGGCGGCCATGTGTCTGGCCATTCAGAACCTGGTAGTGGCCCAGCCCCAAGCCCAGGTCCCGGCCACAGCAGCTGGACCAGCACAGCCGACGCCCAAAATCCGGCTGCAAAAGATGACCTCAGAAGATGACCCGGAGGCCTTCCTGACCACGTTTGAGCGGGTGGCTACAGTGTCAGGGTGGCCAGCCAGATGTTGGGTGGCACAACTTGCCCCCTGTCTAACTGGTGTGGCGCAGGCAGCATACCGGGCCCTGAGCAATATGGCAGCGGAGTATTACCCCCAGGTGAAGACAGCTATCCTCCGGCGCCTCAATATCACCCCGGAAACGCATTGCCGGCGTTTCCGGACCTACAAGCGGCCGGAGGGAACCCGGCCCCGCATCGCGGCCCAGCAACTCTGGGACCATCTGACCCGCTGGCTGCGTCCCACTGAACGGACCACTCAACAAATCATGGAGTCTGTGGGGGTCGACCAGTTCCTGGAGGTGTTGGAACCGGAGACTCGAGCTTGGGTCGCTCGCCACAGTCCCGAGACGATGGACAAGGCCGTCGAGCTGGCGGAGGCCTTCGAGGATGCACTGCTTCGGGTGGACCCCAGTCCAGCCCCAGCGGTCACAATGAAGCATTGACCTTCACCAGCGCACCCAAGGACTGCAGCGAGGCCTTCAGTTTTCCCCATCCCTTTGAGCTCCTCGCCTCCAAAGTGGAGATCGAGGTTAGCTCCCAGCTGGGCCAGAGAGAATCCCTGGACCCCCCCCCAGTGGTGGACCAAGGGACAAGCAGTCATCTCCCACAACGTTGCCTTCCCCTACCTGCTTCCGGTGCCACGAGGTGGGACACATCGCAAGATTCTGTCCTGCCGCAATTGAGTGTGACGTGGCCTTGCGATGTCCAGACGCAGAGGGTGGTGAGTACAGGGGAAGGGGTCGGGAGGGGCCTTGCATTATTAATGTTGTTGTTGGTAATATGAGTACCCACACATTAGTGGACTCAGGGTGTAGTCACACTATAATTCGGTCTGCTCTCTTGGAGGGTACGCCCTGGCGGCCACAGGGGTCTGTGACTATCTCGTGTATTCATGGAGAAACCAAGGCGTATCCTACCACTAAAGTTAGAATGACTGTGGAAAGTCGGACGTGCCACTTAGTCGTGGCCGTCGCTAAAAAGGTGCCATACCCAGTAATTTTGGGTCAAGATTGGCCTTACTATACGGAAGTTAAGGTCTGCCACCTATTGTAGAAGGGGTGGTCGCAACGGGGATCCAATTGGCTGGATCTTCCCCTTGCAGGCCGACATATTTACTTCCAGGTTCCGGCCCCGTAAAACTAAAAGAGAGCGGAGGGCCGAGAAACTTGAGGGGGCATTAATGAGACAAGGCTGGGGATTGGTGGGAGAATCTGCTTTGCCTGTCAAACGAACACAGAAGGGGGTGGGTGTCCAGTGTGACCAGCGGGAGCGGGTTACAGTGATCCCTAGAGCAGAAGCTACTGAGGCCCCGCTCGACATACCGCGATTCTGGGACCGGGGTGTGGACCTAGAATGGGAGCTAAGTAACAACCCCACTCTGGTGCACATCCGGGGGCGGGTTCGGTCTGTCGAGGGGAAGGAAGTTGAAGGCTGCGGGCCGCTCACATTTCCTCACTTCATCGTGATGGGGCATTTGCTGTATAGGGTATCCCAAGCCCCGAGCACAGGACAGCCTGTAACCCAATTATTGGTTCCGGGGTCTTTCCGCCGGGAGGTCATGCGGTTGGCACATGATATTCCCTTTTTCTGGCCACCTGGGGCGGGAAAAGACCTTGGAACGAATACTGGCCCGGTTTTATTGGATGGGACTCCACGTGGATGTGAGGAAATATGTAGCAGAGTTTCCCCGATTGCCAGAGAGTAGCGCCGGGGCGGGTTTCGCCCGGCCCCGCTGGTCCCACTGCCCCTGGTTTGTACTCCCTTCGATTGCATAGCAATGGACATAGTGGGCCCAGTGCATCCCGCCGACTCTGGATATACGCACATTCTAGCAATGGTGGATTATGCCACTCGATATCCAGAGGCGGTGCCACTGCGCTCCACTAGTGCCATCGCCATTGCTAAAGAACTAGTTAAGATTATTGCTAGAGTAGGGGTGCCCAAAGAGATTCTGATGGATCAGGGAACCAACTTCATGTCCGATACCCTCAAAGAAGTGTACAAAAGTTTGAAAATCCGTCCCATCAGGACCTCTGTGTACCATCCGCAGACAGATGGCTTGGTGGAAAGGTTTAATCAGACCCTGAAGCAGATGCTGAGGCGATTTGTGATCCAGGAACAAAAACATTGGGCAAAACTCCTCCCCTTCCTGATGTTCGCAGTGAGAGAGGTGCCACAGAGTTCAACTGGGTTCTCCCCATTTGAGCTGCTATATGGGAGACAACCCCGAGGCATTCTCGATCTCGTGCGAGAAGGGTGGGAGGACCAGACCTCTACTTCTAAAAATGTAGTCAAATACGTACTACTGCTAAGAGATCGCTTAGAATTAGTCGGTCGTTTGGCTCAAGAGAACCTGCGCAATGCTCAGCATCAGCAGCAGCAGTACAATCAAAAAGCACGAATTCGGACTTTTTGACCTGGAGATAAGGTGTTTGCCAAGTGGCAGGGGCCTTATGAGGTGGTTCGGGCTATAGGGAGAGTGAATTATGAAATCAGGCAGCCCAACCATCGAAAACCATTCCAAATTTATCGTGTAAATTTGTTAAAACCCTGGAGAGACAGAGAAGCCCTGTTTATTGCTAATGATAGCCCCGAGGAGGATTTTGGTCCTGAGGCAGGGCCATCTGGTCAAACAACTAAGATTTCGATGGGGAAACAGTTTCTTCCCCATCAGAAACAGGAGCTGGGCCAATTAATTGAGGAATTCAGTGATGTTTTTTCTGAGTTGCCCGGTAGAACTGACATTATTGAACATGCTATTATTACTCCGCCAGGTGTTCGGGTGCGTCAGAGGCCTTACCGGATCCCGGAAAGTCGGCAGGGTGTAATGCGCCAGGAAGTGGCCAGTATGCTCGAGCTGGGAGTAGTGCAGCCTTCCCAGAGCGAGTGGTGTAGTCCCGTGGTAATGGTACCTAAGAAGGACGGCTCCATTCGTTTCTGTGTGGACTTTAGAAAGGTGAACGCTATCTCTAAGTTTGATGCGTACCCCATGTCTTGAGTGGATGAGCTCCTCGACAGACTGGGTAAGGCAAGGTTCTTGTCCACCCTGGACCTGACAAAGGGATATTGGCAGAACAAAATGCAGGTCAAGCTGGGCAATCGCTTTCACTGATCCTGTATTTTTAAATACACTCTGCTTGCTCTTGCTCTCGTTCTCTCCTTTGAACACCCACACCAAGTGCAGAGCGCTGCAGGCTTTTATGCAGGTGACCATCTCCCGATTAGCAACAAATTAATCACTTCGGGAGATGGCCACCTTCTACACGAGATTTTTACATACTACTGGCAGAGGACAAGCTGCTGACCTCGCCTCTGCCAGAACACATTTAAATGAAAATAACAAAAACATACGGCTTCGCCGTCATATTTATAAATAAATAAATCTAATAATAATAATAATAATAATAACTTGAGTTGCTAGCAACTATGAAGGCTTCCAAGCAGTTATCATGAAATTTAAGCGCATTGGTTAGCACACTATGTACAACATTTTTCACAGCTGTGGTATTTACCGATCTTGAAAATTGAAAATCTTGAATTTTGAAAATTGCTAAATTTCCATTAAATCCAAGATGGCTGCCACACCATGTGACCAAAGGCCGCAGTATTGACCATGGCATAACATCCCATAGTCCTCTACATCCGTGTCAAATTTCGTGCATTTTGGTGCAGCCGATAAGAAGTTATAGGCAGTTTTATAGCCAGTTGTGTATGTTGATGATGTCATGCATCACGTTTGACCTTTAGGAGAGGTCAGAGGTCATGGGCGATGATATTTTTTCATAGAGCACATATGACTTCCCATATGTCCTCCCTCTATGATCCTGTCGGCATGCCCTAGGAGTTAAAATTTCACCGTAAATTCCAATATACGCGGGCGTGTGAGCAATCGGTTTCAATCTTTAGCAGTTATTACTTTCCAATGGTCTGTGCAATTGTGTTGACATTGAAGAGCATAAGTGCAATGGTGTTCTTGTTATGGGTTGCAAAAGTCTTTTTACAATTATCAATATGGCCGCCAAACCATGTGACCAAAATGTGTCATTTTCATATCACCAGTACTTCACGCGAGTCTCTATGGTCATATAAAGTTTCATGACTGTAGTGTATTGCACCTTGGATTTATGCATGAATGTATGAAGATAGAGCCGTCGTGAAACGGTTATTTGCGCGCCGATGCCATGTTTTTTAACGAAAAAGCGTGGATTTTACAAACTGTAGAAAGGACCTGGTCATGAACATGCGTGCCAATTTAGGGGTCGATTGACATTGCGGTTTAAGACAAGAAGATTGTTGAATATTTGGCGCCAATCCAGCGTAGCGGGCAAAGTAATTGTTCAATCAACCTCGATTGAACATATGTTTTTTATAGGCCATTGCTGCACTATCTGCTGCCATTGTCATAGTTCCAGCTTTGAAAAATTCCCAAATTTTCCACGAGATCCAAGATGGCGGATGAACCATGTGACTTTTTCATTTGGGGACGCCAGTCTGGTTGTCCAGCCATAGGCATCTACTTACGTATGCGTTTTCATAATTCTGCGATGTTGTTTGTGCGGAATAATAATAATAATAATAATAATAATAATAATAATAATAATAATAATAATAATAATAACTAGAGTTGCGAGCAAATTTACGGCTTCCAAGCAGTTAGTGTGAAATTTAAGCGCATTGGTTGTTCAGAATATTGATTGTTATAGATGAAACGTTATCACAAATCATTTTGGCCACAGCTGACTGTGTCAATTTTGGCCAAAATATTGGAATCACTGGTTAGATGATCAATGATGAAATCTCATTGGCCCACAGCAGCCATGTTTTGTACTGTAGCAACTTCCCTTGAACAACCATAAAAGATAATCATACTTGCATCATTTATGCTCATTTTGGCTTCAATCAGAACTCTGCATGTTATATAACAACCATCTGCAGTCAATAAGAAATTATTGGAAGTTTTACAGCCAGCTTTAAATTTGACCTTTAGCAGAACTTAACCATACTCTATAAAACTATGTATGAATTACACATTACACTACTTGCATTACCTATAGTGCTCATATAAACACACCAGTTTTGTAAAACAACAAAAGTCTAATAAATTACAAACATACTTTTTTCTATACCTTGCTATATTTTTTCCATACCTTGCAGACTTTTCCATGTTAACAGCTGTCCCCAGTGGTCAGAATGTGTCATTTCAGGGTGAAAAATTTGCAAAACTGACATGTCACCCATATTGTTTGGCTCATGGCGGTCATGTTTGTTGATGTAGGAACTTTTTCTGAGTAACTTTTTTGGAGGATAGTACAAGGATAACGTATACCCAAGATTCATGTAAATCAGCCAAAGGGCTCATGAGCAGTTGTTATTTTACGCAAAATCCAACATAGCTGCCACACCATGTGACCGATCCATTTTTCCTTAAGTAGAATCAATCATGGACATGAGCGCACTATGTGCAACATTTTTCACAGCTGTACTATTTACCATTCATGAGAAGACTTTTGAATATTGTCCAAACTTTGAATATTGACCAAACGTTTTGGTGCAGCCGATAAGAAGTTATAGGCAGTTTTATAGCCAGTTGCGTATGTTGATGTCATGCTGCGTGGACGCCATGATTTTCACAGTAGTAACTTCCCTTGAACAAGCGTAACAGAAGACCATACTGAGATGTTTTATTCCAATTTTTGTTTTAATCGGATAAGCAGTTTCAGAGAAGATGTTTTGAATTTTGATCATTTTATATTTTTATGGTAATTTTATGTCCTTATAAAATCAATGTGGTTGCCAAACCACAGAACCAATCAGCTTCATATTAACAACAGTTAATCATGGACTATCCCTCAACATGTATAGCAATTTTCAGAACTCTGCAGTAAGCGGTTTCCGATACATAGGCGTTTTAACAAATTTCGCAAAATCAAATATGGCTGACGAACCATGTGACTTGCGCAAATTTGCTGAATATCACTGACTATCCCCTATAGGCATCTACCAGTGTACCGAATTTCGTGATTTTTTGAGCATGTTTTGGCAGAAAAAAATAAATTAATAATAATAATAATAATAATAATAATAATCCCAACAAAAACAATAGGCTTCCCCAGCCTATGGCTTGGAAGCCTAATAATCCTAACAAAAACAATAGGCTTCCCCAGCCTACGGCTTGGAAGCCTAATAATAATAAACACAGCAATAACAATAGGCTTCCCCAGCCTTTGGCTTGGAAGCCTAATAATACAACAAAACAAATTGCACAGGGGCGGAGGGGTACCCCGTTCTAAAATAAATACAAAATACAAAATACATTAATATTTCCTCTCCCTCGGGTGGCAGTGATGGAGGCAGAGGCAGCTTCTGCTCCTCTCCTCGTGATGGGGATAAAGGCAGAGGTAGCTCCTGCTCCTCTCCTCCAGGTGGCGAAGGCGGCAGGGGCTCCTCCCCTTCTGGCTGTGAAGGCAGCAGGGGCTCCTCCCCTTCTGGCTGTGAAGGCGGCAGGTGCTCCTCCCCTTCTGGCTGTGAAGGTGGCAGGGGCTCCCCTTCTGGCTGCAGTGGGGGGACCAGCAGGCATGCTCCCTCTGCTGGTGGAGATGGGCACAGCAGGTCTTTCTCTGCTGTGGGTGGTGGAAGCGGGACCAGCAGGTACTCTCCCTCTGCTGGTGGGGATGGGCGCAGCAGGCGTTCCTTTGGTAGGAGGAGGCAGTTGAGTGGGGAATGCCCCAGCTCTCCACAGACGGGGCACCAGCTGTTGGTCATGACAGCACGGAGGATGGCATCCCAGCTGCTCTGTTTGGTAGCTGCTGTAGCTGGTACCTCCGGCTTCTGGGGTGGTGGACCTGGGGACTTCCCTTTCTTGGGCTGTGGACGCACTGACTCCCCCCTTCTGGGCTGTGGACGCTCGGGCTCCTCCCACTTGGGCGCAGGACATTTGGGCTCCTCCCACTCGAGCTGTGGCGGTGATGGGGTTCGATGCTCCAGCAGCCAATACCATCCAGACGCACCGGACACCATCCCCATCGAGTAGGCCTCCCAGAAGCAGGGGTCTTCATAGGGGCAATTCTCCTGGTCATGCCCAAACTCGCTGCACATAACGGACAGGGGGGCCCCTTCAGCCTTCCACTGCTCCTGTTCGGTGTCCCAGTATGGGGGTCCTAGTCGGGTGGGGCCACGTGACCACCATCTCCTGCGCTGCTGCTGCTGCTGCAGCTGTTGTTGCTGCAGCTGTCTCCTTCCCATCCTCTTCTTTCCTCCCACCCTCTATCCTCTTCCTAACAAAAAAAATAATTTAAGTCCTGAGTCCTGAAGGGGCTGGTGATACCACGCTGGACACCATGTGTGACAGGGATGGCTGCAGTGGTGATGTCAGGCTAAAACGCAGGGAGGAAAATAAACAGGCAAGTACTGCAGTGCAATGGCACTTGCACCGTTTATTTAAACAAAAAAAATAAAATGAAATGTTTAACAAAAAAAAAAAAAACACACTTGCTCACAGAGCGAAAATAAAACAGTTACACAAAACAAAATCCCAAACCCAAAACACATAGCTCGGTCAGGCTGGGCAGTAGCCTTCACTGACACAGATTTCTTTTACTTTTCGTTTTCTTTTCAGTTTACCTTGCTCTTGTTCCTCCTTCCTAGAACACCCTCTCAGATTGCAGAGAGCTGCAGTCTTTTATGCAGGCGACCATCTCCTGATTAGCAACAATTAATCACTTAATTAATTCAGGAGATGGCCACCTTCTACGCAAGGTTTTTTAATTACTATTGGCAGAGGACGAGCTGCCGACCTCGCCTCTGCCAGAACACATTTAAATAAAAATAACAAAACAAACGCAAGACTACGTCGTCATTTAAAAATACATAAATACATATAAATAAATTATTAATAATAATAATAATAATAATAATAATAATAATAATAATAATAATAATAATAATACAAAACAAATACAAAATAATAAATTGCCCAGGGGCAGAGGGGTACCCAGTTCTAAAAATAAACAAATACATGTGCAGGGCTCCTCTCCCTGTTACAATAGGTAATACACAGTATCTCAGTTTGTAGTTTCAAAGTATAGACAGTGCAGTTACAATGCCAGTTTTACAACAAAGCTCTTCCTACTTCACTCCTTGATTATTTTTGCATTCTACTATATCCGCTTTTTAACCCTTTGCGGTCCATTTATTAATTCTGCGTCAGGCTCGCCAGGTCCAATTTATTTTCACACGCGCAGTTAATTTTAGACGCGCTGTTTAAAAGTATTTTTTTCCACAGTCAAACGGGTTTAAATGGCCCTGCATATCAACAAAGCACTCACTAGGGATCTCCAGCCCCGCCCCACCCTTTCGTTTGCTATCGCTTTCACATTTGCTACCAAATGAAAAATAATAATAATAATAATAGTCGTACATACCGATCAATCGTCTCCTGATGACTCGTTTTATCACCAAACTCCTCAATAATGCAATCCAAGTCATTATTTTATTGCTATAACATCTCAAAAAAGCTCTGCAAATGTCCGTGATAGTCTCTGTGCGCTGATACTGTAACTCCCAGCTTGTTTCCATATGACCGCCCCATCTGATGCAAGGGGCTAGTATGACTATTCATGAGAGACGCCTTTTTTTTTTTTTTTATCGGCTTGTCTCGGCTCCTTTCGTTCCCACTCGGCCATTGAATGGTTTTCTCTGCTTTTTCCGTTGAAAAACCGACTTTTTTGCGTTTTTTG
Organism: Acipenser oxyrinchus oxyrinchus; assembly: GCA_030684275.1. Lineage (NCBI taxonomy): Eukaryota > Metazoa > Chordata > Actinopteri > Acipenseriformes > Acipenseridae > Acipenser > Acipenser oxyrinchus. The sequence goes on from CM060255.1 coordinate 37,138,263, forward strand.
GATGATGTCGGACAGGGTCCGACAAAGGACCTGATGGGAATAATTGCAATGTCGGACCCAGTCCGACAAAGGACCGCAAAGGGTTAAAGCATATCTTATTTGTACATGTATGCATGTGAAAGCTTTGATTTGACACTTTTATTTTTAAATATCCTCATATTTGTGTTGATTTTTAAGGAAGTCAGTTCAATCTCTTAGTGTGGTTACCAGCGTTTGTTTGTTGGTGGATTTACAGTGCCTTGCATAAGTATTCACCCCCCTTGGACATTTCCACATTTTGTAGTGTTACAACCTGGAATTAAAATGGATTTAATTGGGATTTTTACCATTTGATTTACACAACATACTTAACACTTTGAAGGTGCAAAATATTTTTTATTGTGACACCAAAGTTAATTAAACAAAAAAAAGACATTTGTTGGTTGCATAAGTATTCACCCCCGAGTCAATACTTGGCAGAAGCACCTTTGGCAGCAATTACAGCTGTGAGTCTTTTTGGGTAAGTCTCTACCAGCTTTGCACATCTGGATCCTGCAATTTGTGCCCATTCTTCTTGGCAAAATTGCTAAAGCTCTGTCAAGAGCTTGATTCTCAGATTCTCAATCGGATGGAGGTCTGGGCTTTGACTAAGAACCTAAGACATTCAGGTTCTTGTTTTTAAACCACTCCAGTGTAGCTTTGGCTGTGTGTTTAGGGTCATTGTCCTGCTGGAAGGTGAACCTCTGCCCCAGTCCCAGGTCTCTTGCAGACTGAAACAGGTTTTCCTCTAGAGTTTCCCTGTATTTGGCTCCATCCATCTTGCCCTCAATCCTGACCAGTTTCCCAGGCCCTGCCGATGAAAAGCTTCCCCATAACATGATGCTGCCACCACCATGCTTCACCGTGGGGATGGTGTTCTCAGGGTGATGAGCAGTGTTGGCTTTGCGCCACACATAGCGTTTTGCGCTAAGGCCAAAAAGTTAAATTTTAGTCTCATCAGACCAGAGAACCTTTTTCCACGTTTGCTGTGTCTCCCACATGCCTTTTGGCAAAATCCAAACGGGATTTGATATGGTTTTTTTCAGCAATGGCTTTCTTCTCGCCACTCTTCCATAAAGCCCAGCTTTGTGGAGCGTCCGGGTTATAGTTGTCCCATGGACGTTTTCTCCCATCTCAGCTGTGGATCTCTCCAGCTCCTTCAGAGTTACCATTGGCCTCTTGGTTGCTTCTTTGACTAATGCCCTCCTTACCTGGTCACTGAGTTTTGGTGGACGGCCTTCTCTATGGCAGTTGTGCCATATTCTTTCCATTTTTTAATAATGGATTTAATGGTGCTCCGGGGATGTTCAAAGTTTGGGATATTTTTTTATAACCCAACCCTGATTGGTGCTTCTCCAGAACATTATCCCGGACTTGTTTTGATAGCTCCTTGGTCTTCATGATGCTGTTTGTTTAGATATGCTCTCCAACAAACTCTAGGGCCTTCCAGAAACAGGTGTATTTAATCTGAGATCATGTGACACTTTAATTGCACACAGGTGGACTCCATTCAACTAATTATGTGACTTCTGAAGGCAATTGGTTGCACCAGAGCTTATTTAGGGGTGTCACAGCAAAGGGGGTGAATACTTACGCAATCAAGACTTTTCAGTTTTTTATTTGTAAATAATTTTGAAAAATATGTAGATTTTTTCCCCACTTTGACATTATGGACTATTTTGTGTAAAACAGTGACAAAAAATCCTAATTAAACCCATTTTAATTCCAGGTTGTAACACTACAAAATGTGGAAAAGTCCAAGGGGGGTGAATACTTATGCAAGGCATTGTAAGGGTTCAGTTTGTTTTCCATGTGTATCAGTGCTGTTGTAGACCATGGAAATGTCCTGAAATGGATGGTGCCAAAAGGTCATTGGTTTGTGATGTACATATTGAAAGCAAAGATATGGAAATTAAATTTGGGAGCACAGGAAACTTAATAATATATTGAGGGAAATGACTAAAAACATGACAGAAAACATTTGCTCACACCACAGGAAATCAAGCTACAGTCAAACAGACAGCAAAAAAGCTTAAGTAAAAGCAATAATATGACAAAAGTGTCTGTGTACTTAAATAACATACAGGACCAGAGGCACCATGGTTAATTTCTTTAAGATACAGGAAACCACATTTCATCAGGATCATGGATATCGATATTGTTTACATGTTAACATTTTTTGTTATTGTAAGAAAAGAAAGTTGTATGCAGTGAAATGAGAAACTCCTTTTGAACTGGTTTTATTTATTTGTTTGCTGCAATTGCTGTGCTTCATAAATGTAGGAGATTTAAGTGCCCATAGGAGGTTTATAGAAATTAGGAGATTTAATGGTCAACGAGAGGATACACCTAATAAAATGTAAACTTAAAAAAAAAAGGTTTTAGTATTAGATTTTGTTCTAACTGTACCGTAAATTAATTAATTGGGCCAATTAAGCTTATAATAAGCACTAATAAATAATTTAGAGTACAGCTGGAACAAAAACCCGGAGGCACACCGGCCCTCCAGGACCAGGATTGGACACCCCTGGGCTATGTGAGTATGTGAGCTCTGTCAAATAACTGAAAAAAGTCAGGAAACTTGTTCATTTAATGTCCATCATATTCACAGAACTTGACTGTCCTCTGGTGGTGACTCTTGATTGCAATCATATTAGCAGTATTATTTTACCCACAGGTATTGCCTTTGTTGCCACCTTGCGCTGCTGGGAGGCTGGCAAGACTTCAGGTTAGAGATCATTTTTTCCCACATTAAACGGACATTTAGTTGTTGAAATGACACGTTTAGAAAGGTTTTTGTTCTTGTTTCCTAAGCAGAGCTGAAGATGACTTTGTACAGCCCCCTCACACTGCAGCCTAGTGGCAAACATGTTTTATGGAAGCCCAAACTTCTGTAGGTGAACAAACAAGTCTGTTAACATAATATTAACAGTCCTCACCTGGCTCCTTTTTAGTTTTTTCTTTAAATTCACACTGTGACGGGGTGCCCACCCCTTGTGTATATTTATTTATGATTATTGTTTTCATTTGTATCATTATTATTATTATGTGTTTGTATGTGGGCGGACGGGAATCATCCGTCATTATTATTTATTATTTGAGACTGGCGAAAAGCCGGTCTTATAAAGTGTAGTCGGCGTGGATGGGGTTAAATCCCCATCCCGATAAAATCTCGTCGGAATGTGGCTGGAGCCTTAATAAGGTAATTATTTGATTAATGGGTAATTAAGGCTCCAGCCACAAAATAGCTCATTGAATGAGGAGCAGGAGAGTTTGGAGAGCCTAGGAGAAAGACATAATTATAGAAAGAGAGAGCGAATGCTACCCGATTGACAGGTACTCATTTGAGCAACATCATTATTGTTTGTGTTTATTTTGCGTTGGCCAATGTGCCCTTTTCTTTGTGTGTTTTGTTTAAATCTTTATTTTTGTATTTCATTAAAATACGAGTGCAGCCGTGCCGTTTTGCCCGTACCTTTGTGTTATTGTTTCATTTCCCTGGTCTGTCGTCACCCCTGCAGCCCTCACTGCCACACACCCTTTTTTCTCTCTCTTCTTTTTCGCCTGCTGTCACACTAGCCTACTAACGGACATACAGCAACAGGAAAGACAATGACAAAGACTTCTTGTTGAAACACACAGTAACTAATTAAAGTTTCTATTCAGCACTATTGAATATCCTGACATGTTTTACTATTAAGCTGTACTATTTTTTTGGACAAAAACATATTGGTTTGATTTGCTTTGTGTTGGTTTTCCATAGACCGCACAAAACTAGTGTCTAGGGTTTATAATATTAGGAAATACACCAGACAGGCATCACAAAGTAAACACTGTCTCATGAACGCGATGATTCACATCCTAACAATCACTATGGGTATAAGAAGTGCTGAGAAGAAGTGTTGAGTTTCTCAAGCAATTTGTCAATTATAGAAGTATTGACCATTTATAGACTGATTTATTTTATGTATTCATATTTTTTGCTGAATTCCTGATGCTGTTATGTTAAATGGTATGTTTAAATAGCAGATTTATATAGCCTGTTATATTATAACATTCTACTATTACACAATGGTATGATCAGATTGGGAAGTTGTTCCTTATTTAATATTTAAGAAATACATTAACTGTCACCTTTACGTCTTTAATTGAGCTGTACTCCATCAAAACTGAAACAACTTACATTAGTATGTATCTGTCTATTCCAATACATCCAGCCCCACATTATGCCGAGGTACAGTATATGTACACTGTGTAATGAGGATACTGAATCCCAATAGGAGTAAGCTTAATCGCTGTAACATGTTCAACTCTCTAACAAGTTCAGCTTAACGGAAAATGATACTTGAAAGGAAGTCTTTTACAGCTAGAGACTACGTATTGAGCAACTGATTTTTGACTGACTTTATCTCCACAGCTTCTGTTTAAATTGGTACCTTGGCTTGTCTAATTGTTTAATAATCTGTAGTGTCCTGTTCCCATTCAAAACTATACCCCTTTTATTTCCCTAATGAGCAGGTCAGTATATCACTGGCCAAACACAGATTCTTTTAGATACCTGATACTAGGAAACTGCCAGTTTTAAATGTGGAAATGAATAGATTTTAATGTCTCTAGTAGATTTATTTTATAGCAAAAGTACATTTTGCAAGCTGGAACATGTGAAAGATGTACAGCAGTTCATAATGTTATTAATAATGCAAGTGTTAGTTATTAACTGATAGTCTTACAATTACAGAGCAGTTGGCTTATTGAGTATTAAAGAATATAAAAGATTTCACTTCCCTATTAACTCCATGGGATTGGTACTGTGATACTGTATGTAATGGATATAGAATTGTTACCGGTACTATATATCCTGCAATACACTACCAATCACCAGAGTCCATTTTCATGTAGAGTGTAAGTAATGTAAGTGCAACTAATCAAATGGTAACTGACGACAAATATTCTGCTGGTGGAATTAGAATTTAACAATGGCCTAAACCAGGGGTGTCCAATCCTGGTCCTGGAGGGCCACTGTCCTCCTGGTTTTTGTTCCAACTGTACCCTTCATTAATTAATTGAGCCAATTAAGCTTCTAATGCTTTCTTGTGCAAGAACTATGAAAGGACACTAAAAACTAATACATGTGTTTGTGGCAAAATGGCAGTATACATACTTATAAAACAAGTGTTGAGAGATCTAGCATCAAATAACTTTTTCATATTTGGTGGTCCCAAGTGATCTCATTTGGAATCCATCTTGCATTCATTCAAATCCAACGACAGAATGACCTGGTGAATCAGTGTTCCAAATTATGCCTTGTTGATATGCAGATGCAGAGATTGATCTAAGGAAAGTAATTCACTGATTTCTTTTCCATACATTGTACGTGTTATATAAACAGAATACTCCATGAACATTCATAGTGTGTGGTTACTTCACTCATGAGAATAGCTGTAAACGACCCAGCTCGACCCTTCTGGGGGCTCGTGGGTTATTCGGCTAACTCAGGGGTGTCAAACTCAGTTCCTGGAGGGCCGCAGGGTCTTCTGGCTTTCTTTCCACCCGAGCTCTCAGTTACTTCATTGATCTAATTATTTGATTAACTGGACACATTTAACACTTTTTTTCAGGCCTCAAAGTGTTTCATAGGTAGTGCACCTTGAATCAAGTGCATTTTAAAACAATCAACTGTAAAAGACTATGAAAAATATTAAATATGTCAAATTCAGCAAATAATTAGATCAATTATGTTAATTGAGAGCTTAAGTTGAAATGAAAACCAGAAGACCCTGCGGCCCTCGAGGACTGGAGTTTGACACCCCTGGGCTAACTCATGGAATAACTACAGTACTCTGTGAACGTTCCTGGTGTATCCACCTCAAGGTGGCAGTATAACCTAAAGAATTACACAAACGTCCTGTAATAGAGGTGCACATTGGAAATGACCTTTCTTTTTTGCAAAGAAGCATTCAACAATTTAATTGGTGATTTGGAGGTTTTCTTCAATATAGTAATCTACACTCTTGCCACATATGCAGTTGTACATTTAAAACATTTACTAAGAAAATACACACAGTAAAAAACAGCAGAGTCATATTAAAAAAAAAAAAGTCTGTGTATTTCAACTGGGAAAATCAAGTTTAGTATTTTTGCAACATTTACATTTCCTTCCGCAGTATATAGAAGATTATGAGACCATTATTATTTTAACTACAAATTAACACAAGTGTTCTTTGGGTCTAAGTTGATGAAACTATAAAGCTACATCTAAAGTAAGGTAGTGCAGCTATCAGCATTGGACAATAACACAGCCCATACCAGTGAAGCTCCACTAGCGGTTTTCTAGCAGCCCCATACCACGTGTAGCCAATTGAAGATGCACTCAATCTCCAGGATTAAGGAACCATGCTTGTCAAAAACCTCCAATCTTGTCATGACCTGCCTTCAATTCTGATCATATACAATATGTAAATCATAATAGTAATAGAACTTGTTTGAGCGCTCTCCTCTATTTTGACAGAAATGAAATGCCCTGTGAGTGTTGACACAAGTGTATATTGTAGATTTGACTTCACACCTGGTATGAGCTGTTACAGAACAGCAAGCAAAGCATTTCTGGACAAAGCGTCTCTAATACACTTGATTGTTACCCATCTCTTTCCACATGTTAATGGACAGGGCAGAGCAACACAGATAATCAAAACAGCTGGCATCTCCATAGAATCCAGTATGTATGTATGTACCATCATTCTACCAAGTGGTTCTGGAATGATGAATACATGTGATTTATATTTGGTATGAATAACATTTCTCCATATCATTTAAGTTTTATCTTTTAACAAAATAGTTAATGATCACTTGATGTTGTTATACAAAGCAGCCCATCAGGACCATAAGATTGTGACCTTCTGTGGCGGAGTGTCCCGCCCCTATGTATTATTATTTGTATTTTTGTTTGATGCGCAGGTAAAAGCGCCCGTCTTTTATATTTATATTTAAAACCCTGTGAGGATGCATGACTGATCAGCTACTGATTATTTAACTAGCTGACAGTCATGCATCCTTACTAAACGATGCAGACTGTGGCCGAGGGGTAATAAGATAAACAGCTAGTTAACCCCTCGGCCAGAGTATAAGAACCGACAGCTGTCTGTGCTGCGGTGTGGAGTTCTGGAGTAGAGGCGGAGAGAGAGCGGAGAGACGACATAAAACAATTGCTAAAGCGTGCTGGTTTAGCCAGCACGCCACTTACTGTTTGTCTGTTTATTCGTTTGGCCCTCGTGCCCTTTGGTTTTGTGTTTTGTTTAAATCTTTTGTTTTGTTTATTTGTTTATTAAAACGCTGAGTGCCATAGCATTCAGCTTCACCCGCCCATCCATTGTTTTGGTGTCAGTTACTTCCTGGTCTGTGCTGTCATCAATTCACCACTGCGAGCCAGACTGTCACATATGGTGTCCTGCGTGGGACAAACAACGCCTCCAAGAGCCGGACCAGGAAAGAAAAAGGACGTTTTTTGTTTGTTTTTCAAACAGTATTTTTTTTGTGTTTTTGGAACAAAAATAAAAATAAAAAATGGGGAAGAGTAGCGGAGGAGAAAGCAGCAGCAACAACAACAGCAGCAGGAGGCGCAGCAACAGCAGCAGGTCCTTACCACGCTGGACGTCTGCCTCACCTGCCTGAAGGGTGAGGAGTGGTGCCCAGCGGTTGGTGAGGTTGGGCACGTGGCACCGGACCAACCCCTCCATGGCAGGAGAGGAAGGAGCCTGAGCATCCAGAAAGGGTGAGAGAGGACCCGCATCCTCCGAGGCGGAAGAATCCCGTCTCCTCTGAGGGGATCTGGGACTGGCTGGCGGAGCCTGAGAGGGATATAATGGTCGCCCTCCCTGCTGTGATCAACCTCCTGTGGGCTAGAGATGGGGGCGCTGGGAGGCCTGGGAACAGAAACACCAACCAGCATCCTCCCAGACATTGCAGCCATGGTGCTCAACTACCTGGCTGCAGATATGGGAGGGCCCGCTGCTGTTTCCAGCGCCAGAGGGAGAGGAGCCATTGCTGCCTTCTCCAGCGCCAGAGGGAGAGGAGTCGTCGCTGCCTTCTCCAGCGCCAGAGGGACAGGAGTCGTCGCTGCCTTCTCCAGCGCCAGAGGGAGGGAGTGGTCGCTGCCTTCTCCAGCCCAGAGGGAGAGGAGTGGTCGCTGCCTTCTCCAGCCAGAGGGAGAGGAGTCGTCGCTGCCTTCTCCAGCGCCAGAGGGAGAGGAGTCGTCGCTGCCTTCTCCAGCGCCAGAGGGAGAGGAGTCGCGCTGCCTTCTCCAGCCAGAGGGAGAGGAGTCGTCGCTGCCTTCTCCAGCCCAGAGGGAGAGGAGTCGCCGCTGCCTTCTCCAGCCAGAGGGAGAGGAGTCGCCGCTGCCTTCTCCAGCCAGAGGGAGAGGAGTCGTCGCTGCCTTCTCCAGCCCAGAGGAGAGGAGCCGTCGCTGCCTTCTCCAGCCAGAGGGAGAGGAGCCGCTGCCTTCTCCAGCCAGAGGGAGAGGAGCCGCCGCTGCCTTCTCCAGCGCCAGAGGGAGAGGAGCGCGCTGCCTTCTCCAGCCAGAGGAGAGGAGCCGTCGCTGCCGTCTCCAGCGCCAGGGGGAGAGGAGCCGTCGCTGTCGTCTCCAACGCCAGAGGGAGAGGAGCCATTGCTGCCGTCTCCAGCGTTAGAGGGTGAGGAGCCCTCACCACTGTCTCCAGCACTAGGAGCAGAGCAGGAGGAGCTGCCTCTGTCTCCACCACCACCAGGAGCAGAGCAGCAGGAGCTGCCTCTGTCTCCACCACCACCAGCAGCAGAGCAGCAGGAGCTGCCTCTGTCTCCACCAGGAGCAGAGCAGCAGGAGCTTCCTCTGTCTCCACCACCACCAGGAGCAGAGCAGCAGGAGCTGCCTCTGTCTCCACCACCACCAGGAGCAGAGCAGCAGGAGCTGCCTCTGTCTCCACCACCACCAGGAGCAGAGCAGCAGGAGCTGCCTCTGTCTCCACCACCGCCAGGAGCAGAGCAGCAGGAGCTGCCTCTGTCTCCACCACCGTCAGGAGCAGAGCAGCAAGAGCTGCCTCTGCCTCCGCCACCTCCACCAGCAGAGGGTGAATGCCTGCTGGTTCCGCCTCAGCCGCCGTGGGAGGACTGCTTAACGCTCCCAGCTCCACCAGCAGAGGGTGAATGCCTGCTGGTTCTGCCTCAACCGCCGTGGGAGGACTGCTTGCCCCTCCCACCTCCACCAGCAGAGGGTGAATGCCTGCTGGTTCCGCCTCAGCCGCCGTGGGAGGACTGCTTTCCCCTCCCACCTCCACCAGCAGAGGGTGAATACCTGCTGGTTCCACAACCACCGTCCTGGGAAGGACTGCTCTTGCCCTGCTTCGCACCGCCCAAGGATGCCTGCTACGCACCGCCCAAGGATGCCTGCTACGCACCGCCCAAGGATGCCTGCTTCGCACCGCCCAAGGATGCCTGTTGCTCCGCATCGCCTGGGGCTGCCTGTTGCTCCGCATCGCCTGGGGCTGCCTGTTGCTCCGCATCGCCTGGGGCTGCCTGTTGCGCCGCATCGCCTGGAGAGCCACCAGTTACAGGGAACGAGGGAGAAGTGGAGCTCCGCTGCCGCCTCCATGGCCAGGGGCTCCCCTCCCGAGTTAAGCCTCCGGAGAGTCCGCTACTGCTGCTGCTGCCGTGCGCCTCCCGAGGGTCGCTGCTGCTGCCGTCGCCTCCCGAGAGTCCGCTGCTGCTGCCATCGCCTCCCGAGGGTCCTGTTTTGCCTGGGTTGGCTACCAGTCCTGCCATGCGGCAGGAAATACTGTGGCTGGAGCCCCATGAACGGGAGCTGCCGGCCACGGAAAAGGGGGAGGTCAGGAGACCAGCTCCCCAGCCGCACTTCAGCGGCAGGAAATACTGTGGCTGGAGCCCCATGAAGGGAGCTGCCGCCACGGAAAAGGGGGAGGTCAGGAGACCAGCTCCCCAGCCGCACTTCAGCGGCAGGAAATATTGTGGCTGGAGCCCCATGAAGGGCAGCTGCCGGCCACGAAGAAGGGGGAGGTCAGAAGACCAGCTCCCCAGCCGCACTTCGCGGCAGGAAATACTGTGGCAGGAGCCCCATGAAGGGCAGCTGCCAGCCATGAAGAAGGGGGAGGTCAGGAGACCAGCTCCCCGCAGCAATTTCGCTGCAGGAGAGGGTGGCGGAGCCCCACGGAGGAGCTGCCGGCCATGAAGAAGGGGGCAGGTCTGGAGACCACCCCAAAATTTTGGCCAAAGGAGCCGGCCTGTGCGCGGGCCATTGGAACGCTTACGGCTGTTTGGGTGGGAGGAGGACATCCCACCGTGGCCACCACCTTTGGCCCGTTGCTGCCCCTGTTCCTCGCGCCGGGACTGCTAGCGGGACTTTAGGGAATAAGGGGAGGTGGCGAAAAGGCCATGTGTGCTGCGCACAAGGGGGCATGTGTGGCGGAGTGTCCGCCCTATGTATTATTATTTGTATTTTTGTTTGCGGCGGGTAAAAGCGCCGCGTCTTTTATATTTATATTTAAAACCCTGTGAGGATGCATGACTGATCAGCTACTGATTATTTAACTAGCTGACAGTCATGCATCCTTACTAAACGATGCAGACTGTGGCGAGGGTAATAAGATAAACAGCTAGTTAACCCCTTGGCCAGAGTATAAGAACCGACAGCTGTCTGTGCTGCGGTGTGGAGTTCTGGAGTAGAGAGCGGAGAGAGAGCGGAGAGAGAGCGGAGAGAGACGACATAAAACAATTGCTAAAACGTGCTGGTTTAGCCAGCACGCCACTTACTTGTTTGTCTGTTTATTCGTTTGGCCCTCGTGCCCTTTGGTTTGTGTTTTGTTTAAATCTTTTGTTTTGTTTATTTGTTTATTAAAACGCTGAGTGCCATAGCATTCAGCTTCACCCGCCCATCCATTGTTTTGGTGTCAGTTACTTCCTGGTCCGTGACGTCATCAATTCACCACTGCGAGCCAGACTGTCACACCTTCATATCGTGATCCATATCATATTGTGCTCTTAGTGTATCCTTACACCCCTATCTGGAATTTTGAATACAAATAATTACTCAATGTCTTAACCCTAACCCTAACCCCTAACCCCCTCCCCAATGCCTGAAGGTCTGTGGGCATGCCCAATCCTGCCAAGCCAATAACCTCTTTCCACCCAGGAGCTCAACAGCTCCTGTCAGCGGACCCCAGGGGGACAAAGGCTAGCCCCTGGACTAAAGGTGTCCACTTGAACTTATGAGCTGAGGTCATTGTAGAACTGTGAGGGTCCCTGCCGATTTTGCCTCCCTAAACCACAGGAGTGTCAGAGCCCATTCAACACCCTGTGAAATCCCCAGCAAGGAAGACAAGCCAGTCCGCATGCAAACCTGTGCTCACCTGACTGTATGACTCACCCTGCACACCACGCGGCCATGCTTCTACCAGATGAGCCTTTTAATGCCTACTGTACCACTATTATTAAGTATTAAAACTGCACATTTGTTTTATAATATCATATATTTATAATATTAATCAAGTATGTTAATCCACAAAACTACCATTACATTCTACTTCATCTGCTTTATAAATGAATACGTTCATCACAAAACTCACACCAATGCACATCAAGCAAAAAAATAAAAGCATTGTTGAAAAATTTCAATGCCATGTTTGTACCTTCTATGACTTCCCCATATAATGAAGTCAAAAGTCACTGAAACGGGTAATAATCCGTCTGCCTATTTATAGCAAATAAAACATGATGTTAGTACTGTATAAAGCAAAAGAAAACTACCTCTATATAGCAAACAAAATAAAATGTGTTATCACCTAAAAGATCATAGCTTTTCAGTGTGTTCAACATTTGTAACCAGCCACTTTGACACCAAGTCACTCAGTGCTCTTGTTCGTAATTAACTCAAAACTCTGTACTGCTGCTTATAAATGCTTTTCCATATTTTCTACACATGAGGTTTCCTTTATCCAAAAAGAGAATAATAAGCGGATAGATCTTGGTGCAGACATGTTGTAAATACAGTAACTAATTAAAAGCATCTTATACAAGCAAACCCAAGTTATGTTTATTGTCCTGCCTTATTAAGTGAAATTGTATTTCCTATACTGTAATAGTTTACAGCTATTCTCTGCTGTTTTCGGTATTCTGTATTGTAATTATTTCATAAAAAACTAAGCATTCCCTGTACCAGGTTGAGAAATACATATCTTTGACAAATAAACTTTTTCTTTAAATACAGCAACATTGTAATTTGTTTTAACACCAAAGGAAGAACAAGCTAAACTTCCAAACCTGGTTCACAAAGACAAGTAAATTGCATAGTTTTTTTTCAATTAGAGGTTGATAAACGTGCTTTAACTGAACATGCAAATGCAAACAAAAATGTAAGTGCTATTGTTGCATAATTCCAAAATTGTTGTTTGATTTACCGCTTGTTTTAAATTCTCTTTTCAGTACATATAGAGTTATGCAGTTGATTTTTGGCAGCATGTTCTGCCAAGACAAACAAAATCACAAGACTCTCCCCCCCAAAGATAAATACACACTGGATCTGCTTATTCATTTCCTTCATCGAGTCCATCTTCAGTTACAAGCCCCTGAGTTTCCTGGGTCACTTGAGGTCTCAAAAAGAACATGACGCTGGGGAATGATAACAAGTGTACTATGAGTCAGCAAGAAATGCAATGAGCAAATGAAGTTACCACATATAATATACTTAGGAACAGCAGTGAAGGGAAGCATAATGGCTCAATAGGTTCAAGGAACAATTAGGTTTTATACCTCTTTATAGACAATGTTGCATCTCAGATAATACCAGCTACTATTGCAGTGGCACCCAGAATAAAAGGTCACCACAACAAGGGTGTATTTTTGTACTCCACTCTGTAAGACTACTTAAGTTATGGATTAATACATTTGTGTTTCCTGGCGCCTTATTTTCAGACAGGGGCTTGCAGTATGGTGCATATAAACACATGCATGGTGGTGTCACCTAGGATGCAAACTTTTAATAGACGCAGGAAAGAATGTACTGGAGTTATTAAAGGGGAGGAAAAAATGTATATAAACCTTAGTGATTGAAAGTTATTTGAAACCACTTCATTGACGGCAGATAGATAGTAACATGTCTGGAACTCTGACAGTAGAAGTTTGAAATACATACTGAAAGAATTGGGCAGAACAGAGGGCTGTGAATTAATTATACAATCGGCTTGGGTTGTAGATTGTATGGAATCACTGTCAGCCCAGTTTTAATTGTAAAGAGATGCAAACATGCCATAAATCACCCATAACTGTACAACACTGAATAGTGGTCAATTAAGAAATACTAGCACGACAGGACCTTGACCAGGGTGTATAAACACACTCAGAACTGACCTACTATCCAAATCATGCTGTCGTAATAAAATTGATTTGTGATTAAATAAAAGCATACAAAACATAGTACAAACTAGAAGAGGCATTTTTTGTATGATACAGATTAAGATCGGTACTCCGAACAAATTACTAATATGAATAGGGTCTGTTCTTTACTTCAGATTAGCAAAGGTCTACTGTAATAACTTAGTTCCTGCTGAGTAGAACGGTAATATTTATTGACTTATTTGTTTTTTGAGACGCCTAATGTTTAAAAATACATGATTGCCTCTAAAGTAGCCATTGTCTAAGCATTTTCTAAGCCTGAAGTGTTTAAGTTTTTTTAGGCATGCATGTCTGCCTTCTCAAGATTCTTTTCAATTAAAAGAATAAAAACAATCTTGCTTTACCAACTGCTCTTCTCAACACATTTAGATATAATAAACACTGCATTTTACAAATAGTATATGACTGAATTAAGTGAATTAAGAATTGAAATCCTGTAATACTGTGATAACGGGACACTATAATTTCAATAAACAAACTTCCAAAAGACTTCTATTTACTGCATAGCATTGCACATCGGAAGACTTATCTCCCTACACACCCAGGGAGTCACCCTGTTATCTCTGTAGTAGGAATTACATTATATATACACTACCGGTCAAAAGTTTTAGAACACCTCCATTTTTCCAGTTTTTATTGAAATTTACGCAGTTTAATGTCTCAATGTACTCTGAAATTAAAGCATAGAACAAATAAACAATTGGAGATAAAAAAGAAATCATGGAATCGTTTTGTTTAACAAAATTTAATCTAAATTTTTGACTCATCAGAGTAGCCACCTTTTGCAGATATAACAGCCGAACACACTTGTGGCATTCTTTCTACAATGGAAATCAAATATTGTTCGGAAAGTTCTTCCCAACACTGTTGCAGAAGTTCCCACAAATGTGTTGCACTTGTAGGTTGCTTTGCTTTCACCCTTCTGTCCAGTTCATCCCAAACCAGCTCGATGGGGTTTAAGTCTGGAGACTGTGCTGGCCATTCCATGATTTGAAGCCTACCGTCTTGTTCTTTTCTTCTAAGGTAGTTCTGACATAGCCTGGAGGTATGTTTTGGGTCATTATCTTGCTGTAGGATGAACCCCTGACCAACTAGGTATACCAGAGGGTATTGCATGGCTGCAAAATGTTGTGGTAGCCGTTTTGGTTCAGGGTGCCACTCACTCTGTGCAAGTCGCCCGACTCTGGATTGACAAAGAGCCCCAGACCATCACGCTTCCTCCTCCATGTTTGACAGTTGGTGTCACACACCGAGGAACCATCCTTTCGCCTACTCGACGGCTTACAAAAACCCTGCGTGATGAACCGAAGATTTCAAATTTTGATTCATCGGTCCATAAGACCTTCTTCCAGTCTTCAGTAGTCCACTGGCGGTGCTTCATGGCTCAGGCAAGCCTCTTTTTTTTTATTTTGCCATCTTAGCAATGGCTTTCTTACTGCCACTCAACCTGTCAAACCTGCAGCTCGAAGTCTTCTCTTCACAGTTGAAACTGAGACTTGCTTACTTCGACCAGTGTTAAGCTGTGCTTGAAGCTGTTGTCCTGTGAGCCGCCTATCACGCAAGCTGTTGACTCTCAGAAACTTGTCTTCTGATTCTGTTGTGGCTTTGGGTCTGCCAGACCTCTTCCTGTTAGAGTTTCCTCCAGTTTCCAAGTGCCTTTTGATGCTGTAGGAAGCTGTACTCACTGACACCTTGGCTTTCTTTGCAATTTCTCTAAAGGAAAGACCTACACTTTTAAGGGTTATAATGGTCTGTCTGTCTTCCTTTGTTAATTGCCTTTTTCTCGCCATTATGATAGCAATATACTACTTCCTGCAGTACAATACTGTCCAAATAATGCTTAAGAGGGTGTAGTAACACAGTCTGTTCCAACACTGCTTTTATACAGACAAGAGGGTTTGTAAGTAATCAACAAAAGTTGGGACACCTGTAGGAATTGTTAGCATCAACTTTCAAGGCTTAATTTACTTCCATTGCTGCAGAACAGCTGTAAGTTGTTAACCCATTACTTGTTCCCTGAAAAAAGCCTTTTTGTATAACTCTGAAATGCACATTATTTTCCAGTTTTTGGTAACCTAAACTTTTTTTTTTAACCTTTGTACCATTTCAGGTTATTCACTGGACTTGAACTGCTTAAATTTCAATAAAAACTGGAAAAATGGGGGTGTTCTAAAACTTTTGACCGGTAGTGTGTATATATATATATATATATATATATATATATATATATATATATATATATATATATATATATATATATATATATACAGTACTGTGCAAAAGTTTTAGGCAGGTGTGAAAAAATGCTGTAAAGTAAGAATGCTTTCAAAAATAGACATGTTAATAGATTATATTTATCAATTAACTAAATGCAAAGTGAGTGAACAGAAGAAAAATCTAAATCAAATCTATATTTGGTGTGACCACCCTTTGCCTTCAAAACAGCATCAATTCTTCTAGGTACACTTGCACAAAGTCAGGGATTTTGTAGGCATATAGTCAGGTGTATGATTAAACAATTATACCAAACAGGTGCTAATGATCATCAATTCAATATGTAGGTTGAAACACAATCATTAACTGAAACAGAAACAGCTGTGTAGGAGGAATAAAACTGGGTGAGGAACAGCCAAACTCAGCTAACAAGGTGAGGTTGCTGAAGACAGTTTACTGTCAAAAGTCATACACCATGGCAAGACTGAGCACAGCAACAAGACACAAGGTAGTTATACTGCATCAGCAAGGTCTCTCCCAGGCAGAAATTTCAAGACAGACAGGGGTTTCCAGATGTGCTGTCCAAGCTCTTTTGAAGAAGCACAAAGAAACGGGCAACGTTGAGGACCGTAGACGCAGTGGTCGGCCAAGGAAACTTACTGCAGCAGATGAAAGACACATCATGCTTACTTCCCTTTGCAATCGGAAGATGTCCAGCAGTGCCATCAGCTCAGAACTGGCAGAAAACAGTGGGACCCTGGTACACCCATCTACTGTCCGGAGAAGTCTGGTCAGAAGTGGCCTTCATGGAAGACTTGCGGCCAAAAGCCATACCTCCGACGTGGAAACAAGGCCAAGCGACTCAACTATGCACGAAAACACAGGAACTGGGGTGCAGAAAAATGGCAGCAGGTGCTCTGGACTGATGAGTCAAAATTTGAAATATTTGGCTGTAGCAGAAGGCAGTTTGTTCGCCGAAGGGCTGGAGAGCGTATACGAATGAGTGTCTGCAGGCAACAGTGAAGCATGGTGGAGGTTCCTTGCAAGTTTGGGGCTGCATTTCTGCAAATGGAGTTGGGGATTTGGTCAGAATTAATGGTCTCCTCAATGCTGAGAAGTACAGGCAGATACTTATCCATCATGCAATACCATCAGGGAGGCATCTGATTGGCCCCAAATTTATTCTGCAGCATGACAACGACCCCAAACATACAGCGAAAGTCATTAAGAACTATCTTCAGCGTAAAGAAGAACAAGGAGTCCTGGAAGTGATGGTATGGCCCCACAGAGCCCTGATCTCAACATCATCGAGTCTGTCTGGGATTACATGAAGAGAGAGAAGCAACTGAGGCTGCCTAAATCCACAGAAGAACTGTGGTTAGTTCCCCAAGATGTTTGGGCCAACCTACCTGCTGAGTTCCTTCAAAAACTGTGTGCAAGTGTACCTAGAAGAATTGATGCTTGATGCTGTTTTGAAGGCAAAGGGTGGTCACACCAAATATGGATTTGATTTAGATTTTTCTTCTGATCACTCACTTTGCATTTTGTTAATTGATAAATATAAACTATTAACATGTCTATTTTTGAAAGCATTCTTACTTTACAGCATTTTTTCACACCTGCCTAAAACTTTTGCACAGTACTGTATATATATATATATATATATATATATATATATATATATATATATATATATATATATATATATATATATATTGAGGGAGTGTACATTCCAGATCAAACTTGGGCAGCTGTGCGGTCGTGGGTGTAAAGAATGCACACTCCATCTGGGTAAAGGGTTGTATAAATCTTTGAGAAGGTGTTTAAAATAAAACAAAGAAAGTGTGAAAAGACAACCTAAACCAACTGGATGGTAAACAAAGGGTGGCAATAATGTAAAAGGTTTAAAAGTAAAATCAGCGAGTTAACAAAGGAACGTAAAGTGGATATTACAGGTTGATTAAGACAGGTTAAACCATAAACTTGGGTTTAAAAAGAATCAATGTTATGTTGAGTTGGAAAAAGTATGTTATTATATTGGATAGGGTATATGGAGGCATTAAGACTCTGAGGATGATACTGATGTCAGGATTGTCTCCAATATAGGTTAAAAGGTTAATTGTGTAATTGTCTGGGAATTAAAAGAGTGGTAAGGTTGAGAAGGTGGGGGTTGGAATGTGAAGAGGAGTTGCTGAGAGCATGAGTGGAGTTGGTTGTGCAGAAATAAACTAAAGTAAGGAAAACTAAATAAGTTACCTGTGAGTGTAAATCGGGGTAAACAGGAGTAGCCTGTCCCTGTTTCGAGAGGGACGATTCAACTGTTTAGTTAGACCCAAAAAAGGGTTTACCACTTATTCAACAAATTAAATGTTTTTATTTACATTAGGACCCTGTATTCTCCTTGTATATTTTATCAATATAAATATCACATTAAATAATTTACTGTTTGAATGTTTTGTCCATAGGCTTATATACTTATTTATTTTGTTCATTCAACTGTTCAAACTGAACAAATCAGGAAATCTTCTTCATATAAAATGTGAAATACAGGAAAGAATGGAGCTGCTCCAGAACCTCAGCTCTGGCTCCATGCTCCGGAGTGCTCCAGCATCCCCAGCTCCAGCTCCAGAGCACAGCTCGGGAAACTGGCAAGCTCCACTAAGGCTCCAGGGCTCCACAGCCAGAGCACAGCCAACCTTATACTGTAGTACTCCCAAAGCCAGTACGGAGTTAGCTGTGTGCATGGAGATTACTAGGCATCCCAAACTGGGGGAAAATTGAGGTATAATAGTTGGGCACAATCTATATTGTAAAGGGCAGCTGGCTCTTTGAGCTTAAATATATATATATATATATATATATATATATATATATATATATATATATATATATATATATATATATATATATATTAGTATATAAAAGTTTGCAATTGTATGAGTAATTATTTTTGCAATTACTGAAATAATATATGTATTTTGTTATTGTTATAATGACTGCAAACATCATAAAAAGGTAACTGGACAGGAACAAAAATGGAAACATATTTAATGCTTTTTACTTTGAATTTCTGATAATATCAAGATAGTTAACTCACCCCATTAAGCCCAATGGAATCAGGCTCAGACCTGCTGCCAGAATGAAGCTGAAGCCAGAGAACGAGGAGACAGTGGCTGCATAAATGCTGTTAAAAACAGCAAATGACACAGTGCTGCTTAAATTTTCCAGAAAGGCAATGCAGGCGAACAGTGCTCCTGTAAGAAATTCAATTGGACATACTTTATAGTCTACAAAACGCAGCATGCAAGATGAACAACTTCATTTCAAGGACATCACACTAGAGTTTTGTATATCTAGAAAACAGTCTGTATCATTTGTAGTTCTTAATACATTGCAAACCACTGTAATTGAATACAATGGGCTGAATTCTCAAAGCTATTTACTCAAAGTCGTCATTAGTGCAATTGTTTTCTGAATGGAAAACACAGCAATTAAACATCTAAAACAAATAAGAAACAACTTTACAGTTCATTTCTGGTTTGGTAACTTTATTGGGTGTGTTTCTCCTTTCCTAAAAAAAAAAGTGTTAATTACAAACTGGAGTAAATACCTTTGAGAATTTAGCCCAATAGGTGTACATCAATTTAGCATTTGAAATAAACACAAAAGTAAATTATAATATATCGCAGACCCTGATATTGATGTTATAAAATGTGTTTGTATCAGATGGCCGTGACGGCAATAGCTATACTGGTTAATTAATTGAAGACGAACAAAGACGTCACTGCCCGAACACACAAGCAGCAACATGACTTACTGCCGAGAAAAGACGAACAAAGACGTCACTGCCCGAACACACAAGCAGCAACATGACTTACTGCCGAGAAAAGACGAACAAAGACGTCACTGTCCGAGCACACAAGCAGCAACATGACTTACTGCCGAGAAAAGACGAACAAAGACGTCACTGCCCGAACACACAAGCAGCAACATGACTTACTGCCAAGAAAAGACGAACAAAGACGTCACTGCCCGAACACACAAGCAGCAACATGACTTACTGCCGAGAAAAGACGAACAAAGACGTCACTGCCCGAACACACAAGCAGCAACATGACTTACTGCCGAGAAAAGACGACCAAAACATTACTACCCGATCGTGAATCATCGATGACATACAGGCAGCCATTTTCAAAGAAGCGTCATTAGCTTCCTGAGGAATTCAAAGAGAAGTTTTTACAATTTCAGCGTTTCTAACGTACCAGCGTGGACAGATTGTAAATGCTGATCAGACCCGGGTATTTTTAGACCTGCCAAGCAATACCACAGTTCACAAATTGGGAGAAAAACAGGTGTGAGTAATCACGACTGGAAATGAAAAGCAGCACGTAACTGTGATGCTCTGTGTGATAGCAGACGGCCGCAAACTGCCTCCATATGAAGTAATTGAGGTTGTAACTTTGTAAATGCTTATTTTTTTAATGGTTTTCTTTTCCCTCAAATTGAGGGTGGGAAATTTGGGCTGCGTCATAAATTTGAGTGCGTCTTAAATTCGAAGGAATATGGCATTCGTATGTATCTACATATTATATAAAATATAGTATGGGGGCTGTGTATAAAACCTGATTTTTACTCACTTAAGGTCAGAGTGGTCAGTAATTAGCTATACTATGCAATTATTCTTATTAAACTGCATATTATACAAGATATAGTGCTGTGTAAGATACAAACTTATTTTCACCCACTCAAGACTACTGGCTGCACTGGCATTTGTGGAGTTGATATCCGCTTGTAATATACAGTATATCTAATACTCTATACTGTATAGAGAGGACTGTAAAAAAAAAATACATCATGCAGATATCTTTTTGAAAATTAGCCATTTAAACGTTTAAAAAAGTACATTTATAGCCTTAATTGTGACACTCTTTAGAATCTGGGTGTATATGGAGTCACCTGCCCATATGTCTAATTTGTGGCAGGGTGTGAATGTTACAGACATGCCTGCTAAACATTGGAACATGGTGGCATTTTTTTATTTTTTATTTCTTATGAAAGTAGTTTTTGAGCAGCAGATATGACAATGAATCTCCAGGGGCATAATCTAAGTGGATGTTATATCAGATCAAATATTTTGAAACAATGTGGCAGTGAAATAGTGAATATCAAGAGAACACAGCAGTCTTGAACAAAGTGCATACATTAGAATTAAATAAGAATAAAACACACATACATTTGTTGGGTAGCAGTTCACAGTAAATAATATTGATAGTTTTCAGGATAAATATAAATGCAAGAAAATGGAAAGTGGAGAAAATAATATAAATATCGGTAAAACTTTATACCTGAAATGCTATGTTTTTTGAGACATTAGTGTTCAGTTTAAAAAGATAGATCACCCAGATTTGTTTGTTTGTTTAACGTTTGTATTTGACCTCCCCTGAAGTATGCAGAGATAATGTGAAGGCTAATAGTTCACTGACGTGTATATTTTGATTTGTTTGTTTTTAAGGTTTGTATTTGACCTCCCCTGAAGTATGCAGAAATCATGTTAAGGCTAATAGTTCACTGACATGTATATTTTGATTTGTTTGTTTTTAAGGTTTGTATTTGACCTCCCCTGAAGTATGCAGAAATCATGTTAAGGCTAACAGTTCACGGATGTGTATATTTTGATTTGTTTGTTTTTAAGGTTTGTATTTGACCTCCACTGAAGTATGCAGAAATCATGTTAAGGCTAACAGTTCACGCATGTGTATATTTTTGCTTCCCCCATTTGCAGGTTGGTTTTCTCGGGGGTCAGCCAGTGTACCATGTGGTCACACAACCGCTCCGCAACCACCCTGGGCTGTGTCTCTGGGGATCTTCGGTACTCCCTGAACCGTATCCGGTGGGTCTCTGCCATAATGTTGAGGCGGCCAGGTGGCGTTGAGGTCACTCATAGTCTGGTAGGCTGCCTGAGCCTCCCCGATCAGGCAGGGTCCGAGCTGGCTTGCCCAGAACTCCCGCGGCCATGACGCAGAGGTAGCCATCCGCTCAAACGTAACCAGGTACGCCTGTGGGTCATGCTCCGCCGTCAACTTCATCGCCCGAGCCTTCATTGCCGACATTGCTGGTGTTCCAGTAGGTGTCTGGTGTTGTGGAAAATGCCAGACGTCCTGTTCAACGAGCGCAGTGTAGCGCTCCTTCCTCCTTCTCTGTCTCTCGTCTGCTGTCCAGCGCCTCCAGCAGCTCTGCCAATGCGTGACAATCCATGTCCCGTGTCTGACACCACGTGTGACAAAGTGGCTGAGTGGATGCAGGTGCAGGGGTGATGCAGTGTGTGAATGAAACAGACAGAGATGATTGTAATCCGGTTTGGAAAGGATTTTATTAATGGTTTCCAGGTCTGGCGACCAAACAATAATCCCCCGGCAATACACACCAATGTGTACTGCACAGGGTAAACAACAATAGGATTGCAGTCCCAAATAATAAACAATAATATCTGCCCCACAATAATACAAACACGGTCACCAGTCCTGGGTGCGTGCAGTAGTGCTCGTGGTGGGTGATACAAGTTTATTTCGTGACAGTGATGAAGTGTTGTTCCGGCTATGTGCTGGCCCAAGGCAACAGCTCCGGAAACGTGTTAGCCATCTGATAATTCACAAACAAGACAATTACTAAGAGACACATAAACAAACAAAACACTCACGAAACTGTTAGGTTCTCTGGGGTCTCTCACAGTCCTTCTAGTTTAGAATATAAAACCAAAATGAAGGAACAGATTACGATTCTCCGTCCCCCTTTATGCTGTCACACATGACCCCTTGGTAAACGAGTGCAACCACCTCTCCAATCAGCGGCTGCCACGTCGTTTCCCTTCCGGGTCAATGCGTTATTGCAACTGAGTCTCGCCCCCTTCCAGGCTGGCCGACTTCCCTTGAGCCCTAGGAAAGAACTGTCAGACCAGCCTGTCCAAGGAACTCTGTTCTTGCTGCTTAGCGCCCTCACAGGTCGTGAGGGAGATTTACAACAAAGAATCACTGTATTTCTGTCACATGGGTATCGACAATGACATAATTTAAATCATTCTACAAAGACAATCGACATGCATATGGACAAGCACAAGTGCATGGATACGAGACACGAATAAATATGAACAAATAAATGTTGTTTATGTTAATCCATGATAGACCACACATGTACATAGGTTGTGACACTGTGAATTATTTATTATTATTTGTTTCTCATAAAAAGTGACCAGTTTTTGGTTACAGGTTACAGTAGGCTACATATAACCTAAGACGCAAGTTGGGTGCCTCCATTTTTTGTAACAGTGCCTACGATGAAATGATCCAATCTGACATTTTTATAAGATAATTTATTATTGTAAGTTACACTGGAGCTAAAACGTGCAGAAATCAATTTAACCATAATTATGAAGCGTGCATGGATAGTACGAGATAGTGTTAAAAGGGAACAATACACCAAAATAAATAATGAGGGAAAGAATAACCTATGAATATAAAATTGTATTGCAGTTGTGATGATAGTTCTGTACCTGTCTGAAGATTCACATATGCCCCCTAATTGTACCAAATCCAATAATAACCATCATGTGAATTTAAGTCCTGAAGCTCAGCTACTCTGTTTCCATGCATCCTGATAGAGAAGATGACCCACAACACATCTTATTACCAGTGTAGGAGTCGTCTTCTTTTTCCTTTTTTAAAAAATGGTGATGCATTCATGGTAATTTTGCTTCTGTTACTCAGCATTACAAATATTTATTGTTAATGAAATAATCTTACATATTAAAATGTTCTAACATGAACATACTTATGTAAACGATGATGAAAAAAACAAACACACTGGGCCAAATTTGTATTCCAGTGCAATGAGCACAATGTTCGTATTATTAGTTTAAGCTAGATACCTTGTAAGGTTGTTGTCCTTTATTTTATTATTTGCTTTCGTTTATGCAGAAGCTTACACACTGCCTACTATTGTTTCTCCTATTAGGTATTTTTTATGGGCTTTTATTTTATCCATAAACAAACATATTGACATTATCCGCCCTGTATGTCGAGGATAAACCAAAAGATTCCATCACCTGAGAAAGAAATGCAATTACAAAAAATCTAACTTAAAACTAAATCTGTTTTTTTCTTCCTTTCATGGAATGACTACATGCGCCTCTAACTCAAGCTATAGGGTAGTTAAAACTAGGAGCAGCACCGAGTAGTCAACTAGAAGTGAATAGAACCTTGACCTCAGAAACTGGTAGTCGACTAACCACACGTCTTGTGATTGTGAAGCATTCGGTTTTAGATGGACGAAGCAGTTGCGGTTGCAATACATTAACATATAATAGACATTTTTCAATTTTAGAAAATTAATATTTAAAACAAAGACAATGATCCGAAACACACAAGCAAGTCTACATCAGAATGGTTGAAGAACAAGAAATTTAAAGTTTTGGAATGGCCTAGTCAAAGTCCAAACCTAAACCCCATTGAGATGTTGTGGCAGGACCTGAAACTAGCAAATGTCACCGAGTTGAAGCAGTTCTGCATGGAGGAGTGGGCCAAAATTCCTCCACGACGCTGTGAGAGACTAATCAATAACTACAGGAAGCGTTTGGTTGCAGTTATTGCTGCTAAAGGTGGCGTAACCAGTTATTGAGTCTAAGGGGGCGATTACTTTTTCACACAGGGGCATTGGGTGTTGCATAACTTTCTTTAATAAATAAATGAAATATGTATCAATTTTTTGTGTTATTTGTTCACTCAGGGTCCCTTTTATCTAATATTAGGTTTTGGTTGAAGATCTGATAACATTCAGTGTCAAAAATATGCAAAAATACAGAAAATCAGACAGGGGGCAAATACTTTTTCACGGCACTTTACATTGTTTTGACCCATAGTCCGCACTGTAATAGCTTACCATATCTAACATTATCAGTGCTGTGAATTCAACAGAACCAGCAGTTTGTAGAGATTAGAAGAAAAAAAAAAAATTCAATTTAGGCTAGATAGTTGTTATTTTGGTTTGTTTTTATTCTCTATTAATTCACTTATATTTATTGAAAAAAGGGAAGAGAGAACCAGAGCGTTGTTATTGTTTTTATATTTTTTTGAATAAAGGAAGTTAAGGGTAAAGTTCCTCAGTGGAGTACAGGCAGGCATGAACATGTTTAATTTCAACAACAACCCTAAATAACATGTTGTTCCTGTTATTAAGCAGTAGTAATAATCGGAAGCAGTGGTATTTAAAAATAACAAAAGCCAGTTTTCACTTTAGTGAAGTAGGCTACGATATTGTTTTTTTTCATTAAAAACTTGTTGTTTATTGAAATTAGTGTTCAGCTTTCATATTGAAGCTTGTGTACTACTCATTCAATCAAGCCAAGTAGTGTAAGAAACTGCTTGTATCGTTCAAGATGTTTTTCAAAGCAGGCAAACTTATTTGTGTATAAAAAACAACAATAGAGTTGCAGTCCTTCTTTCGCAGCCAGTGTCATCTTTATGGCACGTAGCTGAAATGTAAACTAATTAGATGTCCCTGGCCTCGGACTATGTTGAGAATTTTAAGAAAACGCATTTGCGAGCAACACATTTTATGACATTTAACTAGCTGAAGAGGTGCTAGAGCCTATTTGCAACCACTGATCCTATTTGTTCTACACAATCCTATTCATAGTGCAGTATATGGTATTATTGATTGCCTTGTGTCTTGCACTGTGATCAAAATTTGCTCAAAAGAGCCCTAAATACCTGTCCTGCCAAAACTTTAGATTTGGTCTTCCAATAGACAGAGTGGTCTTGAGAAAAGCATGCCATAAGATCAGCAAACCATCAGCAAACAGCAGGAAATAGGGTTAGCAGCACTATAAATCATAAGATACCATGCAATAGTATCGTGCCTCTTCCTTAAGCCTCCAAAAGCTTTGCTACTGTTCAGATATTAAACAATTTTAAAAATAAATTTCTCATCAAGTCTCCTTAATTTATATATGGAAATATGGAACTAAACTCAAGACAATTTTGAGGTATGAGAACACTACTAACTGCAGCGGAAATAAATATTTTTAAGCCTTCTCGCTTGTACTAGTTTTTGTATTTGTGTTTTTAATTACTGTGTGAGGTCAGAGACTGTTAATGTTATAACAGAAGCACTGTAGATCCTCATGCACTTGGCCCAGGTGTAAGGAAATGCCAAACCACATTATTTTTTTAAAGAAGCATTACCATTTAACAATAGCCTTCCTACAAAGAATGCAGTATTCTCTTAAAGATCAAAGATTAGTTTGTAAACGTGCAGTAAAAATGAAGGATTAATTAAACTATTAAACAATAAGGTGATAGTTACAAAGGGCCTAGTTGAATGAATTGTGCAGTTATTTTGTGAGGACGAAGTTGATTTTTTGTGGTCTAAGCCAAACTAAAACCTAGGACTTCAGAAGTAAAAGGCATATCAATTACTGTTCTCAATGTACACAACCTTGTTAGTAGTTCAAGTAATCTGAGATTCTGAAGAAAATGTCTTTAAACATTTCACACATTATTAAAAAAAAAGTGTAATAATGGTCAGGTTTGTTTCTTAGTACTACAGTGTTTGTTCAATACAATGTACTCTACTGAAACAATCCAGTAAACTATATAAAACTATAGTTTGCTGTTTTGTGGGCAGCCCAGATGAAAGCTAATGTAATATCAGAGTTAGACTTTTGATTACTTATAAGGGATTCACATTATAAAAATCCATTAATTGAAAAAATAACAATTACAAACTTTGTTTTTAACATGTGGCAAAGTGGTTTGCAGTGCGCAGGTGTAGAGGTGATGCAGTTCTGAGGAATAACAGACACAAGACAGTTCACAGTGAAAAACAGCTCTTTATCTGGCTGGGTTCCGTGCTCGCAACTCTTAAATAATAATAACTGGCTCTACACACCAATGTGTATCGCTCAATTAAACCATGGGGTTCAGTCCAGAAATAATAAGACACTAAACAAGACACACACAAACACAACATGGTCACAAGTCCAGAGTGAGTGCTCTTAGTGAAAGTGGCGATTTACAGGTTTATACGTGCACAATGGTGAGTGTAGTCCAGGTTTAGCTGCTGGCTGTTTAGCTACAGCTCCCGGAGTTTAGCCTTCTATAAATGACAAACGTGCCAGTTTAATAGAGAGGCAAAACAAAACACCAAAACCAAAACAAAGGAACAGATTGCTTGGCCACATCCTCTGATATACCTTCCCCCTTCGGTAGCGAGTGCAATCAGGTATCCTCCAATCCATGACTGATACATCGCCTACCGCATTAAGGTGATGACTTCTGGTATTGTGACTCCGCCCCCTTTCTGGATGGCCGACTTCCGACTGACCCTGGAATGAACTGTCAAACCAACCAGTCCGGGGCACACTGTTCCTGTTATACCGTGCCCTCACTGGTCGGGAGGGAGATCGTTGACTAGGATTCATTCGCTCCCTGTCAGACATGTAGATTATTATTCTTATTTCTACTATTTTAATCGTGGGTACTCTACACTTGTCTTGAAAGTTCTATTTTTTTTATTTTTTTTTTTTTAACAAGGCAGACCAACTTGTTGCTGCATTACTGCATTTTTTATTTTATTATTTCTGGAGGCACGATATGCTGACTAAAATCTATTTTTTTAAGGCAATGATACTTAAAATAAGTATCATCTTAAAGAAGAAGAAAAAAAAAAAAAAAAGATGGGAAAACCAGAATCCATATTTTTATAAAAGACTCAAGAAGAGTGTTTCGAATTTGTAGGTATAAACTCGGGTTCAAGCACTTTAACAGTTTTAAGTCGATGGATTCACAATACAACTGAACAAAATGTAGATGTGGCATTTAGATGAATCAATAATACAAATATTTATCAAAGACTGCAAAATTCACAATTAATCAAATTATTTGAATGCTTGTTGCAGCACTAGCTGCATATGCCTGCTGGTGTTTTTAACTTGACTGAACAACATTGTTCCATGGTCCTTAGCAGCAGGATATGCTTTTGGGGTTTTGTGTTAGTGATTAGACAATACAAGTCACTTACCCTGTTCAGAATCCAAAACAATCTTCGACATCATGGAGCGCAACACCGGAGCAGGCATAACGGCAAAAAGTAAAGGTAATCTCACTGAAAAAAATAAAATAAAATGATACATTTATTTTGCTTTGTTTGCAGATGTACAGTAATGTATGGTTTGCATTAAATTAAATGTATTTACTTAACGTCTACTGTTATTTTCGCTTATCAGAAAGCAACAAAGAGAAGTCAGTAAATAGTGTACTAGGATAAAGTGAAGCCAATTAAACATTATCCCAGGGTATATGAAAAATAACCCACACCTTTATTTAAGGTTCCTTATATTAGACATAAGATCAGTATTATACAATAATAATTATTAAAAGTGCCAGTCATTTTTTTTTACTGTGCAAAAGACACCAGAATCTCTTACTGTATATGCAAATAGTATTATTTTACATAAAAAAGCAATGCTTAATTTATATTATTATTTTATCATCTAAGAGCTCCACCAGCCAAATCGAGCATAACCAAAACAAAAGAAGCATTTCAACTTTCATATATGTAGAGCCAATTATGAAAGTTTTGTCACAAGCTGCTTCAGGTGTAAAAAAACAATGCTCCCTAACTGCCAAAGAGAACTTCCTCAAAATGATGGGTCTTGTGACTCAAGGATCCTTTAAAAGTTATCAATTACTTCCCAACCTGGGACGAATTTGAACTCCAAAAACCTGCACTACTAATAAATGTACAACACAGCTTGACTAAAGGTTTTAAACAAATCAAATAAAGCCTGGTCAGTCTGCTGCTACTAAACCTGTGTGGTGTTGTGACACATAGGTCTAGAAAGGAAAACAATAGCAAAAATAATTTGCAGTGGCATAATTAAAATGCAATTACCTACCTAGAAACATCAGAAGTGTGGTTTTGGCAAATGCAGTCATTAACATTCCTGACATGACCGACAGGAGTCCAATTAACACAATGTAAATGTCATCGAGGCAGAAAGACAACAATGAAACACCAGCAAAACTGGTCAAGAAAATTAATGTGGAAAGAGCAGAGCCATACCCAATTAGGATTTCATTCCAGCATAAAGGAGTATTCAATTCGTAAAGAATGAAAATAGACAGGCCGCCAATGTTTGCGAAATTATAAAATGAGAAAGCTAATAGCAAAATGATAAAAATGGTGTTTCTTTTGGCACTGGATGCTGCAAAGAGCAGATACACTCCAAAAAACAGCTGTTTCAAAGGGCTTGGATCACGCCCTTGTAGGTGGCTGATAGCAGGTGTCTTGACGGTCTCTTCCAGGAAGAAGATAACATATATAATATTAAGGCAGTGAAGGACAGCAGTCGTTAGAAATGGCCAATTAAAGCCCATTTCCCTTAAAAAGTAGCCAGTGGACAGAGAAGCTATCCCAGATAGCAGACCAATAACCATGTCAACCAGAGCCATACGAATATTTTTTTGCTTGGCATTATCACACAAGTCAGCCACATATGAGAAACAACCTCCCAAAAGCGTTCCAAATCCACCAAAGAGTGAGCTTACGAAGGAAGCTACTAAAAGTAAGTACAGATTCAAAGTAAAGAAAGACACAAAAAAGTATGCTAGGGAGGAGAGGGTAGCTCCGATGAGAGGAAGAAGTATAGTCATCTTCCGTCCCCGACGATCGCTACGTGCCACCAGGATCAAGGTAACCACCAGGCTTGGGATCAGTGAAAACAAATCTGTGTACAGGAAAAATATGGAAGCTGCTTTCTGCACAACCTGTAAAAGAGAAAAACAAAAAAAAGTATTCATGGTTATTTGTTTTTATATTTCATGTTTGGACATAAGTTGACCTCCAACATTACTGACCTCCTGCCCACTGGTTACGTTGCTCTTGTTGGGAGTGCAGTCAGAAGAATTCTCACTGCCTGGATAACTGGAGTTAGTCAACTCCTCCCACAGGCGGCGGTAGACAAACTGCTGCAGCAGCGGAGATGCCATGAAATAAGCAAAGGCATAAATGGCAACAACTGGCTCCACAAGAAAAAGACGCTTCATTCTTCTACTTTGGTCAGACACACTGTGTAATAAAAAAGGACAATAAACTATGTTATTCAGACTGTTTTACTTAAAGAGTTACTGAACACATTTTAGTGTTTACAATAAACGAAAGACTTTCAATTGCTTTCTCCTGGGCTACATGTATTATCAAAATACATTTTTTAAGAACGATTGTTTTGATATTTTTTATATTATATATATATATATATATATACAGTACTGTGCAAAAGTTTTAGGCAGGTGTGAAAAAATGCTGTAAAGTAAGAATGCTTTCAAAAATAGACATGTTAATAGATTATATTTATCAATTAACTAAATGCAAAGTGAGTGAACAGAAGAAAAATCTAAATCAAATCCATATTTGGTGTGACAACCCTTTGCCTTCAAAACAGCATCAATTCTTCTAGGTACACTTGCACAAAGTCAGGGATTTTGTAGGCATATAGTCAGGTGTATGATTAAACAATTATACCAAACAGGTGCTAATGATCATCAATTCAATATGTAGGTTGAAACACAATCATTAACTGAAACAGAAACAGCTGTGTAGGAGGAATAAAACTGGGTGAGGAACAGCCAAACTCAGCTAACAAGGTGAGTTGCTGAAGACAGTTTACTGTCAAAAGTCATACACCATGGCAAGACTGAGCACAGCAACAAGACACAAGGTAGTTATACTGCATCAGCAAGGTCTCTCCCAGGCAGAAATTTCAAGGCAGACAGGGTTTCCAGATGTGCTGTCCAAGCTCTTTGAAGAAGCACAAAGAAACGGGCAACGTTGAGGACCGTGAGACGAGTGGTCGGCCAAGGAAACTTACTGCAGCAGATGAAAGACACATCATGCTTACTTCCCTTCGCAATCGGAAGATGTCCAGCAGTGCCATCAGCTCAGAACTGGCAGAAAACAGTGGGACCCTGGTACACCCATCTACTGTCCGAGAAGTCTGGTCAGAAGTGGCCTTCATGGAAGACTTGCGGCCAAAACGCCATACCTCCGACGTGGAAACAAGGCCAGTTTACTCAACTCTGCACGAAAACACAGGAACTGGGGTGCAGAAAAATGGCAGCAGGTGCTCTGGACTGATGAGTCAAAATTTGAAATATTTGGCTGTAGCAGAAGGCAGTTTGTTCGCCAAGGGCTGGAGAGCGGTACACTAATGAATGTCTGCAGGCAACAGTGAAGCATGGTGGTTCCTTGCAAGTTTGGGGCTGCATTTCTGCAAATGGAGTTGGGGATTTGGTCAGAATTAATGGTCTCCTCAATGCTGAGAAGTACAGGCAGATACTTATCCATCATGCAATACCATCAGGGAGGCATCTGATTGGCCCCAAATTTATTCTGCAGCATGACAACGACCCCAAACATACAGCGAAAAGTCATTAAGAACTATCTTCAGCGTAAAGAAGAACAAGGAGTCCTGGAAGTGATGGTATGGCCCCCACAGAGCCCTGATCTCAACATCATCGAAGTCTGTCTGGGATTACATGAAGAGAGAGAAGCAACTGAGGCTGCCTAAATCCACAGAAGAACTGTGGTTAGTTCTCCAAGATGTTTGGGCCAACCTACCTGCCGAAGTTCCTTCAAAACTGTGTGCAAGTGTACCTAGAAGAATTGATGCTGTTTTGAAGGCAAAGGGTGGTCACACCAAATATTGATTTGATGTAGATTTTTCTTCTGTTCACTCACTTTGCATTTTGTTAATTGATAAATATAAACTATTAACATGTCTATTTTTGAAAGCATTCTTACTTTACAGCATTTTTTCACACCTGCCTAAAACTTTTGCACTGTACTGTATATATACCACGGGTCATACATCTACTGAAGAATGAAACCGAACAAATTAATTATCAAATCTTCAATGTGAATCGACAGAAGACAAAAACACACCATGAACCCTCTGGCACTTGTCTCCATATAAAATGCATTTGCTGCATCACTGAATCACTGACGCAGGTTTCTGGTCCTGCCCGAAACCTGCCATGTGAACACGGTGTCGTGTATAATAAGTATCAGCATTGAATATGTGTCAAAAGACAGGTCTGCGTAGTGCCGGTTCTGCTGGTACTAATTTGGCACGTACACTGTTTTAAGAAAGATTATACAGTGCAACTGTGCTGTGTTGAGGGCTGTAGTAAAAAAAAGGTAAGTATTTCTATTACAGTTCACTAAATAAAAAAAAATAAAAAATAGTTTGCAATGGTGTCAGTTGTGTTGTAAAAAAACAAAACACACATTCAGAGTTTGATACATCATACTGTTACTATATCACATGGACTGGGAGTTAGTTGACTTAAACTACCAGGAGTTCACTAATACCCTGGCAAAATAAGGGTTTTCTGGCTACCAACAGTAAAAAGTATTAGTCCAACATTTTATCAGCACACAAACCTGCCACAGCATTTCCAAGACCCAATGATTCATACATGCTTCAAACCCAGGATATGATTTGATGCAACAAATACCAATAGTGATCTTTTGAGACTTTGTAAAAACACATTCCAGTTTCCAATAGCAAACACATACAATAATGGTACACAGATACATTTTTTGTGTAGGGCTGTGGCAAACTGCTCAAGTGAGTGCAGGTGTAGGCTATGCAGCAGTGTGGAAGGAACAGACAGACAACGATTTACAGGTGCAAGGGTGTTTATTGATGTTTCAATGTCCAGAGCCTTACGGCAAACAACTGTAAATAATAAATGTTGTAAAGTGATACAGTGGTTTGTATCATTTTGTTTGTAATCCCCGGGTTTGACCCGTAATCAAAAAGTCCCATTTACACTGACACGTAACAAAAAACACATACACAGTTCCTACAGTGAGTGAATTAGTGCATGTTGTGAAAAGTTTCTCCGTGAAAGGGAAGGGCTAGTGTCCAGGTTTAATGCTGGCCTGCGGCGACAGCTCCGGATAGGAGTTAGTAGTCAAAAACAGGCAAACAAACAGTTTACTAGACAAACTAACAAAACACAACACTCACGTTTCTCGCAACACAGGGTCTCCTTCTAGGTTGTTTCTAACCATTTACAAAGGAACAGACAACTTTCACTACGAACCCTATTTATACCCTCCCTCTCCTCCAATCCGCGGATGCCACGCTGTTTCCCATCCGGGTCATTGAGTTTGGGTACCGTAGCTCCACCCCTTTTCTAGATGTCCGACTTCCACCTACCCATGGGAATAAATTGTCATGCCATTTAGTCCAGGGTACTCTGTTCCCTTTACACAGCGCCCTCACAGGTCGGGAGGGAGATCTAACACCAAGAATCATTCGATCTCTGTCACAAGAGCAAAATTAGCAATATGGGCTAGGTCTAATATAAATAAAATAAATTAATAAATATACTAATCAATTTTATGCTCTCATTTTATGCAAAAAGAAAGACGGCTTTTAACTTTTAAGTCCAAAATTAACTGTGTGAGTTGTTTGTTCCTAGTTTTGTAACATTATGGTTTATTAAATTTTTCCTGCAATTTCCATCCAAATACAAATTTAATAAACAAACAAACAAACAAAAAAAACAACAATAAGCCTATTTGAAATGAAAAAGCAAACATTATATTGACATATTAAATACAGCAAGGCCCATATCAGTTTATTTCAGTGGTCAGCTACTGTACAAATAGAGGTACATCCATCCATTATATTTTTGTGAACCGTTTCAGAATGTTAAATTTAAAACGAAAGCTGCACAACTAGAATATCATAATGATTATTTTTCAGAGTCTTGCATTGAACATTGTGCAATCCTAAGGACTATCACTGCACTTCCCGAGTGTCACACTCAGCAGTGAATGCACGCACCCACATGGCAGACGGCTCCCCTATCACAAGCATTAATACCCTGTATCTTTCTATACAAGGGATTTAGGGGAGCTCCCTAAAAGCTGAATCTCAAAAAAAAATTGTGTGAATATAGTAATTGTTACAGCTGTGTATAATGGTATTTAAAACAGGATTCATTTATCCGCCTTTTACATATCCTCCCTTAATCTGGTCCCATCGCAGTCGGATACGCGACGGATTACTGTACTCAAAAACGGATTGTGCTACAGACTTATTATTATTATTATTAGTTTATTTAGCAGACGCCTTTATCCAAGGCGACTTACAAAGACTAGGGTGTGTGAACTATGCATCAGCTGCAGAGTCACAACTACATCTCACCCGAAAGACGGAGCACAAGGAGGTTAAGTGACTTGCTCAGGGTCACACAATGAGTCAGTGGCTGAGGTGGGATTTGAACCAGGGACTTCCTGCTTACAAGCCTTTTACTTTAACCACTGGACCACACAGACTTGTGGGGGGGTATCATTTTATTGGAAATCGCATGGCAAATATATGCCCTAGTATCACTTTGTCTTCCTCAACAGACTACAAGTTTCAGAATCAAGATCTCAAAAACACTGTGGAGAGAGAGAAGGGGTCATTGACTGGTGTGACCTTTATTGCAAAAAAGTAATTTTTCACCTGGAATAAAAGGTGCTGACTTTTTTTTTCCCACTGATGATGTGCTATGATGTACTGATGATTAAATGTTTGTTACCTGAAGATTATTCAGGTTTCTTTGAAATGGGGGGGGGGGGGCTCAGGTTAGGTTTTGATTTTTTCAAGGCAAACCAAAAATATGACCTTCCTGAAATTTTGCACAGACAAAGCCAGAACCTTGACCTTTTCTTGGTAATTTTTTTAGATTTTTATTTTTGGGTTCCCCCAAGGTCAAAGGTCAAAAACTTTGTTAAGGTGTAACTTACTTTTGTTTTCTTTCAAATGTATTGTTTGAATTTGCCATGTGATTTCCAGTAAAATGACACTTTTGAGTAAAAGGTCGGTTAACATTATAGCTGGGGTTAGGTCTACCCATCATCCACATTTTGACCTCTCTAACTTTTGACCCCTTGACCTGATCAGTCTAAAAATGTAAATTTTAGCTTGCTTGCCTGAAACAACCCTAAGAATAAGGTTTGGTGTAAATCGGAGACGGTAGGGTTTAAAAGCAAACTTTTTTGGGGTGTACCTGCCCAGTTTAACCATGTTAAATAACAGAAAGAAAAGCAAGGGATTCATATAAATACTGTACGGTTAAAAAACTGAAACCAAGATATTTTCATCAACCTCCAAAGCCAGTTTGTAACTAGAGAACAGATTTTTAAAACAATATGTTATACATTCAACAAATCTATAAATAAAGGAACCATCCTACTGGACTGGAAAATTGGCAATGTTGTTCCTCTATTTAAAAAAAAAAATGGCATAGATTTGACCCTGAGAACTACAGACCTACAAGTTTAATATCAAGCCTATGTAAAATCATGGAAACTATAATATGGACCAAAATGGAGGAATATTTATATAGTAACAACATTATAGGAGACAGCCAACATGGCTTTAGGAAGGGTAGATCATGTTTAACTAATTTACTAGATTTCTTTACGGAGGTGACTATTAGAGTGGACAAGGATAGTGCGTATGACATAATCTACTTAGATTTTCAAAAAGCCTTTGACTATACCTAAAGATTAAATCAGTAGGAATAAATGGTAAAGTAGCAGCATGGATTCATAACTGGCTACAAGACAGAACACAGAAAGTTATAATTAGAGGCCAGGCATCAAACTGGGATAACATAGCAAATGGGTTACCACAGGGATCAGTTTTGGGACCATTGTTATTCCTAAACTATATAAATGACTTGGACCAAGACATAAATCAGTAAACTATGCAAAATTTGCAGACGATACACAATTGGGAAGGGTAGCCAACTCCCAATCATCAACTTTAATAATACAAAGAGACAAGATTCACGAATGGGCTGACACATGGCAGTTTAAATTGAATGTGAATAAATGCCAAGTCTTGCACATAGGGTGCAAAAACATTAGAGGCAAGTACAACACGAATAGTAATGAAATAGAGAAGGCTCTGTACGAAAAGGACTTCAGGGTAGACTTCAGAAAGAGTTGGATCTGTAAAATCCAGTGTGAACTCGCCTCATGTTCTATATGTGTCACACTGTGTGTAAAATGTGTAAGGCTCGAATTTGCAGGATTCCAGACTGGGACTAAAATGTCTGCAAATGCAGTTTTCGGGGTTAGGTGCATTGGCACCTATAACACAAAAATGCTGCCTCTCCCTTAAAAAGCATGTGTCAATATTTATGAATGCGCTATGACGTCGGTCTGTAAGGGGAAAAATTGCATATCACATGTTTTAATAAACTGAAGTGTGAGAAGGATGGTAACAAATACACTAATACTAATAACAATTTAATCAAATGCAAATGCTTGTAAGTGCAGATAGGTGCTGTACTGCATTAACTCCAGCAGAATACAGTAACCCCAGTTTCATGCAACAGATGTGACGGTGACCAAACGAGTTCGAGTGTTGTGTAAACATTTAGTATTTAATATTGTAAACAGTAGAACCAACTCACTGCAATTTAAACTTGTTTTTACTGAAAAATAAACGGTAAATGTAATCTTAAGAGCCGTCTGTGTTACATGCTGTCAGATCAGGACTTCACTGACACTGAGCATTGGAGCTGCAGCATGCTATTCCCATGTTACACTGTACAGAGGTGCCGTCACCAATTCCAGACACAAAAAATATATTTAAACTATAAACACCTGAGTTCATTGCAGTCATCAGCTGCATAGATTAAACACTCATCAGAATGTAGCAACAAACAAGTGAGTACAGACAAGTGAGTAAGTTACTGTTTTAGTGTCTTAACAAGTTATTGTATTTTAAGCAGTTGAATTTGGTTGCAACTAACTTGCTCCTGAAGTGGCACCCGGCAATTGAATTTGATGAGCAATTTTTTTTGGCCTGGAGCCATTGGCTCCTAAGACAAAAACTTTGTCTAGAGCCCTGATTTGAAATTTTGTTTTAAAGAAATGTATTTTAAAGAATAAACTGGAAACAAAAGCAAAACAGGTTATGAAGCTCATTTGACCAAAAGTGATTTACCAGTGTTATTGCAAACACTTGCACAAGCAAATTAGACAATTGTGTGGTTTTCAGAACAGGAAGTTGACTCTGTCACAGGACTGAGGTTTGATGCATATTTTTGTCACAGTTCATGATATTTTACTTTTGGTTTTGCAGGGGAGTAACCAGGGATTTCAACTTTTTACGCAGAGACTACTGGATTACTACAGTACAGACAAAATAGATAGTGGAAAATTAACCTACTCTGGCTGCTACATGGCTGTACATTACTTTTGAACACCGTACTTAAAAAAAATGCAACAAATTGGTAGAAAAAAAAAGTTCTGGTCTTGTGCCCGTTCAGTTCTTTAGGGGGCTGTGACAGGCATGGCT
The DNA here is from genome assembly GCA_030684275.1 of Acipenser oxyrinchus oxyrinchus. Lineage (NCBI taxonomy): Eukaryota > Metazoa > Chordata > Actinopteri > Acipenseriformes > Acipenseridae > Acipenser > Acipenser oxyrinchus. The sequence continues at coordinate 37,175,356 of CM060255.1, forward strand.
GAGTGGTGACGTCAGACCAGGGAAATGAAGCAACAAACAGGCAGGTACTCGGGTGAAAGCACGGTTGTGACGTTTTTTTATTAAACAAAAATAAATCAAATATTTTAACAAAATGAAAACACTGCTCACTGAGCGCAAAATAAAAGTTTTAAACAAAACACAGAACACAAAAACTACACTGAATCGATAATTAAGGTCAGGCTGGGCAGCTGCCCTTTTTACTTTCAGTTTCGCTCTCCTCTGTCTCTCTCGTTCTCTTTCCAAAACACTCCCACCCTGAACGCAGACAGCTGCAGGCTTTTATACATGCAACCATCTCCGGATTAACACTCAATTAATCAGTCCAGATATGGTCACATTCTGCACAGGTTTTGTGGCATCTACGTTGCCAAACAAACAAAACACGGCTTTTCGCCATCCTATTTATAAATAAATAAATCATAACAGTACTAAAACACAAAATACATTTAAATCAACAATAATAAACCACTCAGTTTTTTGCCATCATTTATATACATAATAAATAATAATACAAAACAAATACACTTTATAATAACAGGGCTCGTCTTGCCCCATTAAATAGTGTGCAGGGCTCGCTCCTGCTGCCCTGCTACAGGAGCAAAAAAATCTATTCAACTTACAATGCAAAATAAAAGCCCGCCAACATTACAATGCTTGCTGCTCACACAACGCAGCTGTATTACCTGCATGACTTTAAGAAATGTATATATATATATAATAAAAAAGAATACGCGTGCGTAAAGGACACGGGTAACTGCGTCCCCAAGAGCCTTGTATATCTAGCGTGGGATACATTTTTCCTGATTTCCTTGAAAACAAGTTTAGTCAAGAAATGCCAGACACCGATCTGCCTGCATCTGACTTATCCAAACAGCCTGTAGCCCATGGCCTATCACCAGTCCAGACCTCGGTTACAATTTTAGCTTATATGTTCATTCATGTATTATTTAAAATGATTATTTATTTATATTCTGCAAAATTATATCAACATAATCTGCGACTAGCGGGTTCAGGGTTCAAGTGCAATGAAATACTGTACGCCATGCCGCTGTGAGGCACCAGTCGTCCTGTGAGAAAAATTCATCAGCCATCAGCATCAGTGTGGACGGTAGACACACAATATATAAATTAATTCAGGTAAGATTTACATTTTAAAAATGTACTTGTTTTCAGCAGTGTGTTTTAGAATCACCTGCTGCTTTTGTTGGCTGCAGTGAGCAACAACAAACTGCCACCAGTTTAACACATAAAGAATGTTGTTTTACAATACCTACTGCAACTGGACTTGATCATGGAGCACTCAAAAACAATGCGAAACTCACAGATCATGAACGGATCACTATCCTACAGAACAAGGGTGTCCAAAGTGCGGCCCAACAACCCCTTTAATGCGGCCCACAGCACCTCTGCAATTGAACCTTATATGTGGCCCGCAATGAACTGAGCAACTGCCAAGCACTCGATTTACAGCAAAGTGGTGCCCAAAGTGGCTTGTTGATATTAACCAGCAGGCAGGCAGAAGAGCAGGATTACGCAGGAACTTGCATAATAATATAGGAATATATTTTTGCACGTACTACTAATGAACACTAAACAGACCGATGCAACGGTTTCTACGTGCATTCCAGTTTGTGAGATAGCAAGCAATGGCAGCAGTGGGGAAGAAAAAAAAAAGTGCAAGTTTCAAACATTTCAAGCCCAGAAACATGTTTTGTAATTGAGACGGAGGGCATTGGTGTCATGAAAGACTGTAATGTAAAACGCCACTACGAAACAAAACACGCAGCATATGATCAATACGTGGGTGAGCAGAGGAAAAGGTGGGCAGAGAGTCTTTGCAAGGAATTAACAACGCAGTAATATTTTTTTTTTTCTAAAATAATGACATAATGTTCTCTTCTTTAAAGTTTAAGATACAATTGATTATTGTTGAGGCGGTGGGTATAGCATTGTTTATTTGCGATAACTCAACCCTAGCCAGAGACAACTTACTTGACTGGAAATGTAGAATACCCATCGCCTCAATAGTAGTCGATTGTAGATTAAAGGAGACTTTTTTTTTAGTCCACCCCACATACCGTGCACGCAGATCGTAATGATATTCTTCACAATGTATTGAATAACTTGTTATAGTCACTGACAACATGAATACATGGTAGTGATTTCATTTTACAATGTATTGAATTGCTGTTACTGTCATTGGCATTGCAAATGAATGCCAAAATTATTAATTTTGTATTATTACTTTTATCAACAGTAATAATATAGTAAATGATTTGATACTTTTCATTTATTGAATTGAGTGTTATTGTCACTGGCAACAGGAATAAATGCGAATACCTTGGGTTAAAGTTATTGATAGAGGGAGTAAATACTAAGAAATTGACACATTTATTAAGTTTGTAATTTATTAAGCTGAAATACTAGCAACACAAATACAGGTCTTTAATTTCTGTAAAAGTACAGTACAGTACAGTACAGTCTTTACTGCAGTTACTGCAATCCCCGTCTGTACCTAGAAGGGTTTAGGACCCAGGGGAGCCCTGTGGCAGGCATGCATTCAGTGCTCAAGGCAAGCTCACATACTTAACCATCTACAATGGCTTTGTGTCTGCGATCAACCCTCCCAGTAACAGAAACAAAAATATGCAAATTTCAAGCTTCTTGGACAACGACATATTCTCACATAATCCAAAGCAACACTGGAAAACGACATATTTTCTGTAAACTATGCCGGACTGATTTTAATGGGGGGACATGGGAGCAAGAATTATGTTTGTAGTAAGCACGAGAGAGCACAAAAAAAAGAAAACAGCACTTAAATTAATGACATCTTTCATTTCCGAAGGAAAAACAGAGATCAAGAAAGTTACATATGCGGAGACCTTTACATGTGCCTAGTTCAGCAAATCTGACTAAGCTAACCAAGATCATATAACAGTCTCCTGACACAGGGATTGTACCGACAGACTGGAAAATTGCAAACGTAATACCGATTCACAAAAAGGGAGACAATACCGAACCAGGTAACTACAGACCAATAAGCTTGACTTCTATTTTATGTAAACTTATGGAAACTATAATAAGATCCAAAATGGAAAATTACCTATATGGTAACAATATCCTGGGAGACAGCCAGCATGGTTTTAGGAAAGGGAGATCGAGTCTAACTAACCTGCTTAATTTTTTTGAGGATGCAACATCGACAATGGATAAAAGCATACAACATGGTTTATTTAGATTTCCAGAAAGCTTCTGACAAAGTCCCGCATAAAAGATTAATTCTCAAACTAAACGCAGTAGGGATTCAAGGAAATGCATGCACATGGATTAGGGAGTGATTAACATGTAGAAAACAGAAAGTACGGATTAGAGGAGAAACCTCAAAATGGAGCGAGGTAACCAGTGGTGTACCACAGGGATCAGTATTAGGTCCTCTGCTATTCCTAATCTACATTAATGATTTAGATTCTGGTATAGTAAGCAAACTTGTTAAATTTGCAGAAGACACAAAAATAGGAGGAGTGGCAAACACTGTTGCAGCAGCAAAGGTCATTCAAAATGATCTAGACAGCATTCAGAACTCAGCAGACACATGGCAAATGACATTTAATAGAGAAAAGTGTAAAGAACTGCACACAGGCAATAAAAATGTGCATTATAAGTATCATATGGGAGATACTGAAATTGAAGAAGGAATCTATGAAAAAGACCTAGGAGTTTATGTTGACTCAGAAATGTCTTCATTTAGACAATGTGGGGAAGCTATAAAAAAAGGCCAACAAGACGCTTGGATATATTGTGAGAAGTGTTGAATTTAAATCAAGGGAAGTAATGTTAAAAATTTACAATGCATTAGTAGGACCTCACCTAGAATGTTGTGTTCAGTTCTGGTCACCTCGTTACAAAAAGGATATTGCTGCTCTAGAAAGAGTGCAAAGAAGAGCAACCAGAATTATCCCGGGTTTAAAAGGCATGTGATATGCAGACAGGCTAAAAGAATTGAATCTATTCAGTCTTGAACAAAGAAGACTACGCTGTGATCTGATTCAAACATTCAAAATCCTAAAAGGTATAGACAGTGTTGACCCAGGGGACTTTTTTGACCTGTAAAAAGAAACAAGGACCAGGGGTCACAAATGGAAATTAGATAAAGGGGCATTCAGAACAGAAAATAGAAGGCACTTTTTTACACAGAGAATTGTGAGGGTCTGGAACCAACTCCCCAGTAATGTTGTTGATGCTGACACCCTGGGATCATTCAAGAAGCTGCTTGATGAGATTCTGCGATCAATAAGCTACTAACAACCAAACGAGCAAGATGGGCTGAATGGCCTCCTCTCGTTTGTAAACTATCTTATGTTCTTATGTTCTTATGTTCCCAGACTCACACATTGCAAAGTATTCTGCAGGAAAGTGTAAAAGTCGCTCAAAAAGTGAAAGGCGTTTCTATTACAATTGCTTTTAGAAATTGATAACATGTGTTTACATACAGCAATGTGCATAATTAAAGATAGTTGACAATGAAATGCTACTGACAGTGGTATTAGTGATCCGTCACATATGTGCGCTGTAATGCATAACGTTGCAATACCACGTTGTTGTGTATTTTGTTTTTTTTTATTTGTTTTTATGATGGACTTATCGAATTTAGAGCTTTTTAGGTGTGTTGTGTGATTTGAAAGTAACAACGCCAAATGAATATGCTTTGCTGTCATGCAAAATCAACTACAGTGGCCTGTTTACAAGGTATTGGCTGCTGCCAGATCAGCCACCTACACCTACAGTACAATAAGAACCACAGGGGCCAAGAGAGAATCTGATTGTGAAGCATGTCATGGTTGTTTTTCTATTTTTCCTTTTTAAAAGCAATTAGAAGGAGCAATGTATCACAGTCTATAATTCTACCAAATAATAAAGTGTTGTTTGCCTTTGTCATATGTAGGTATTCACTTCAATTCAGGCCACTAAGATCTCAGTTTACAAAAGCTCCGTTATTTTGAAAACTCAATGTTGACAGGTATGCAAATAAATGCACTTGAAATTTGCAATCCATGCCATTTGGTCACATTGCGGGCCCACAGTAGCTTTGCAATGCGGCCCTCTGCTCTGTAAACTTTGGGCACCCCTGCTCCAGAACAAGACTGTGTATCCAGCAGGATTTGCATTTCCCATTAAACAGTACAAAAAACAAGAATCTGAAATTGAAAGGTGGAAAGAAGTGGAAGGACAGAAATCATATTGCCTCTGTAAAGGAAATTATCCATGAAGCCAACTCAGTGTACTTCCCAAGTATCTTCACCGTCTTAAAACTGGTGTTGGCCTTGTCTGTGACAACATGCTCATGTGTAGTTTCTCTGCACTGAGAAGACTGAAGACTTGTCTGAAATCTTCAATGGAAGAAAACTGTCTGACTGGTTTGGCTTCATGTCCATCGGCATTTGGAAGTGAGTTCAATAAATGTCCTTCATCGGTGGGATTCGTCAGGACACTGAAGAATCCACCTTCCATTTGGAAAGCAGGCTTTATAAAATTGAAATTGTAATTGTATGCCATATTTAAGGCTCACCCTATGTGCTTGTCGGTGTTTGGACCTCAGGTAAATTATCACTCTAGCTATGACCATGCTGTGCCCTTTCATTAACACCATGTAATAGGAATGGCTTGAGGGTGATCTCAGACCAGGAAATGCAGAGGCACAGTACTGTAGTTAAATGTGCTGGTGGGCAATTTCAAACCTACCGAGTGCTCAACTGAATAAAGTCCTAAGGCATTTTTATGCCACAGTTAGAGGTCTGAAGAAAATTAATACAGTATCTCAAGTTTTTGGGGAGCTGGCATAAATCGCTATCTGAATAGTGTTTCTGTGGGTAGAAATGCCAACATAATATCTGAAACTGAGTTTAAAATGTCCAACAATGTTTTCATCTCTGTCAGGAAATCTCACAAAGACACAGCCCACCACCATCCTCTGATATCATAAAATCTCTCCTGCTCTCTCTGCTGACACACCCTATGTGCTTGTCGGTGTTTGGACCTCAGGTAAATTATCACTCTAGCTATGACCATGCTGTGCCCTTTCATTAACACCATGTAATAGGAATGGCTTGAGGGTGATCTCAGACCAGGAAATGCAGAGGCACAGTACTGTAGTTAAATGTGCTGGTGGGCAATTTCAAACCTACCGAGTGCTCAACTGAATAAAGTCCTAAGGCATTTTTATGCCACAGTTAGAGGTCTGAAGAAAATTAAAACAGTATCTCAAGTTTTTGGGGAGCTGGCATAAATCGCTATCTGAATAGTGTTTCTGTGGGTAGAAATGCCAACATAATATCTGAAACTGAGTTTAAAATGTCCAACAATGTTTTCATCTCTGTCAGGAAATCTCACAAAGACACAGCCCACCACCATCCTCTGATATCATAAAATCTCTCCTGCTCTCTCTGCTGACACAGCCAAGCTTTTAAACAAGGTCTGGTTTGATATACAATTCTATTTTGCTCGCCACCGATGGGAAGGACTGCGCAACATGACACGGAAATCGTTTGTCATCAATACAGATGAAAATGTCTCGGTTACCTACCTGAAGTAGGGTCCTTTCCTATGCAAAGACGGCTCCTCCAGCCACAGCCTCAAGTTCAGAAGCCCCTCCCTCGATATCGACCACAAGTGCCAGTGCAGTGGGTGGCTGTTCCAAGAATCCTCCCTCAGATGCAGGAAACCTGCCTTCAATTCCCAAATGCCATGTCACCTTGAAAATGTTACAACAAATGGCAATGTTCAGTTTAATGTTTATGGCAAATAAAAAAGTTTTAAAAATATATATCGAAATGAAAGTCCTCAGGGACTACTTTTTCTGATTGGAAAGATATATAATACATTTCTTTTTCATCCTCAAAAAATGCTACTGTGTATTTTCAAGAAAAAAAAATATGTTTGCCATTTTAAAAGCAAAATAACCCACTCCAGGGTGTGCAGTAAGACAATTATTACTGCACTTCCTGGGTGGCTGAAGGCACTTTGCTTCATATTGTGCCTCACAACTCACCCAGGGCGTAGGCAAGAATGGTCTTACTGCACACCCTGGAGTGGGTTTTTTTCCAGTGGTGTAGTCGCGGGTATATGCAGGTAAACAGCATTTACCCACTTTTAATTTGGACAAGATAGCATTTGCCCACTTCTCATATAAGGAACACAGAGTTTACTCATTTCTACTGTCCTGTGATATGCAAATCCTGGGTTAGTTAAAGACAAGATATTTTAATGGTGAGTGTCTGTGTTGTGTTACTGCGAGGGAGACTGACAGTTGAGAGCTCTCAGTCAGAACTGCGGCGTGAGCAGGGGGCGTGGCCGCTAAACTGTTTTTATAAGTACACATTTCTAAATTGCAGTACTTATATGGATCATAGCATTATACGTTACTTTCCTGCAAGCTAGCACTGCTCTCTGCGCTGGTTACCACTTCTATGGAACTCTGCATTGTGTTATGATGTGTGGTGAAGTGTTTCCCTGCCCTTGCTAGACCAGCTGTGTTGCGTTGCTCAATAAGGGACACTGAGACAGTGCAGTACTGATTGGGGGTCTTTATTTTCTTAGGACTGCAAAACAGTTAATCAGCTTCCACATTTTTTTTGTCCTCTTATTTCCTCCACTCAGCCGAGAGCAAACCTGACTGAGGGGTGCAGAGGTGAGGACGTGACCAAAACGTGTCAATAAAAACAATGCAATAATAAAATGCAGGTTGTATCGCCCTAGTTTGCTAGGCAACACAGAACTTTATACAGTCACTGGAGACCAGGATTGTGGTGGAAATACACTAAGATGTGTTGTATTCATGCTAGATTTGCTCTAAATGTTTTATGGTAAGCATGTTGCATGGCTTCCATCATATACAGGGATTACAGTTTTGTTCAATGGCTATCAGCACCCCTACTACAAAAACTGTTCCAGCGCCACTGCCAGCACCCCTAGTTCCCGCGCCACTGCACTGGACTGAGTGTTCTGTGATTGGTTGTTTACTTTCTGTTGTTAAGCACACTGGACCTGTAGGGCGGTGCTAGCAACCTTTCTTCCTAGCCTGAGAAAGGACGCACACAGAACCGTTCATGTGACCTGGTTCACTGTTCTCTAAACAGCACCTGAGAGGCTGGCTGAGGACCAATAACAATGTATCTGTTCATGTTTTTGTTGATTATTTAAGGCAGCCTGTGTGGTCCCTTAAATACTGGAGAACTGTGTCACTGTTTGCCTGCTGTCCTGCCAGTAAAAAGAGATGCTGTTTTGACAAGCATCTGCCTCACGCTTCCTTCGTTACAATATTATTTTAGTGTATAGAGCTTCTCGGGAACATTAATGCCTGGCAGAATCTCTTCCAATTATCCAACGCATTTATCAACAATCATTCGTTGCACTTGTGACCTACAGTAAAAAGTTAATTTATTTTGTTTTTACAACATTGTGTAATTGTCTATGTTTGTTAAAAAGCTGAAGTCTCAATCAAACATTCTTTCATTTTTTTGTAAAGAAACCAAGTCTCTTGAGTCTTCAGCAAGCAGCAGTTTGGAGCCTGAAGACCTAGCGCATTCTGAAAGCAGTTTTGCTGGTTGAGAATCGATGGATGAGGTTGGAAACGACCCACAAGTTCAGACACCAGAGATCAGCTCCTGATCTAAACTTGTCTAAAATTTGGAACCAGAAAAAGTGGGAAGAATTTAAGGAGAAGTACCCCTGGTTGGACTGCAAGGACAGAAAGCTTGGGGAGAGCGCGTTAATATTGTGAATTCACAAGACAGAGTGGAGTAAATGATTAAACCTTCAAATATATATTATACAAAATGTTTTATTAGATCTGTTAAGCACTGCTTTTGAGATAAAAATAACAACATTACATGTGTTGTTGATTGTGTGCCACTAATTCCACTGCATCAGTGGTCTCCAATTATTCTGACAAATGAGCATTGTGTTAGTCTCAATGCAGAATAGACTTATGATAATCCATAAAATCCATGTTGTAAGTATTCACTGCACAATGCCTGTTACAGTGCTGAATAATAACCATTTGGATGGGGGTTAGGGTTAGGGGGGGCATTGGTTTATTTTATTTTTTGGGAGAAGGGTTCAACATTTTTTTTTTAAACAAGGTTTTTCAGAGTTCTGACATTTATAATGTGTGTATTTTGTTTGCCTTGGAGACTCTTCTTTAGTTTGTGCTATTTACAAAACCAAAATCAAACTTAAAACAGTGTTGTCACTGTCCCTGTGGAACCGAGTGTCAGACATGCATTTTTGCCCCTGATGTAGTATAATATCAATTAAAAAAACGGAAACAATGGTCAACGTAAGTTCCTAACATGCCACTGCCTGGCCTCGAGCACCAAACAGGGCAGTTTACCCACTTTTTTATTTACCACTACACCACTGGTTATTTCTTACATAAACCACTCGCCCCTGTCTGGTTATTTCTTACATAAACCACTCGCCCCTGTCTAGTAGTTTACTGGGACATCCTCCTGCGGCGAATAAAAACTCTATGCCACAAACGGTCATTCGATATCCTCTATTTATGGCTGAGAATTATCACTAAAGATTTTACAGACTTTAAGTCTGCAAAAAGTAAGGGAGTTTCTTTTTGACATGAGGGGGGAAATTGTGTGCCCGCAGCTCAAAGCTCAAACGACTGTATTTGGAAAGACAACTGTAAGTTTCTAATGAAGTAGAGTGCACGAAAGTTTTAACTATTGAAGATGCAATTTAATTAGTTAACATGAATGTGGTGCACTGCAGCTTTAAGGCATTTGTGTGACAAGGTCTTAACACTGTTAACAACAGTGGCAGTCTGTCAAACGACGCCACTAAACCTCTGCAACGTTGTTTGTAATATGACACAGTCATGATTCTACGTGTCACACAATTCTACATGATTTATCTTGATTCCTAACGTACTTAAATTAAGCACATTCATTGGTCGTTGAACCCCATTCTTTTACTGCCGTGAATTTACACATTTTACCAAGTATATTCTACAAAAATATATTCTTAAAACGATTGTAAACCACTTGACCCCAGGCAAAAAAAACAACAATACACTACTTTATTACATCAAAGAACAAGGAATATTAGTTAAATTGCTCCAATCCATACTCAATGCGAGTGTATTGCATAACAAGTAAGTAAGCAACAAACTACCGTACACTTACCTCAGCTTCACTAGCTCGTGCAGCAATTTGAATATGTATGAGTAGGATTCTTTTTTTGTTGTTTTTTTGTTTACATTCTCGCCAATCTAGTTAGTGCGTTTGATGTGGTAGACATCCTTTTTTATTCATCCAAGATCCCTGACATATAAACATCGAATGCTTATATGACCCCGCCCTTCTGTTCTCTAATTGGGCAGCTCGGATACACCAAAAACAGTAGGACTAACAAATGGTTGGTTAAAATGCCAATCACAAGGAGGCGGTCTTGTTGCGTAATTTTGTTGGAGACCGGCTTATCATCGCATCAATTCGTCACAAGCGCTTTGTTTTCGAGTGTAAGAGAACTGTAAATGAACTACAGGCTTTGTGTTTTTGTTGAGAAATAGAAAGTTATGTTAATTTGCAGTATAATGTGAAAAAGGCACTCCGTGATTTAATAAAATAATGACATATATCTTTTGATATATTTCTGTATACTAGAAAAATATATTTCTATAACTCTGTAGAATATTTCCCAGAACGTTTGGCAGTACAGAATTATTAATGTCTAGGAAAATGTCTGACAGTCTCCTTTTATTATTCAGCAGGTTTCATTCGACTTTATGAAGCAAAACTATTTAATTCTATAGGGTGATGCAAAACTTTTGGCCATAGCTGTAGTTGTACCTTTAACACCCCACACTTCACTTTATACCTCTGTTTGCATCATTTGTGTCAGTAATGTATTTATTGACCCCCCCTACATTTTAAAAGTACCAAAATATTCCCTAGGTTCATGCTGCTTAAGTTGCAACCTGAAGGGGGCAGCAGGTACAGTGTTTATTCAAGTTTGGGATGAGGAAGAATATCTCTTTCTTCACTGCTCCATTTTCACCTAAAATGTATCATTCAAGACATAATAATAATAATAATAATAATAATAATAATAATAATAATAATAATAATAATAATAATAATAATAATAATGTAAACCACTTATTCAACAAATTAAATGTTTTTATTTACATTAGGACCCTGTATTCTCCTTGTATATTTTATCAATATAAATATCACATTAAATAATTTACTGTTTGAATGTTTTGTCCATAGGCTTATATACTTATTTATTTTGTTCATTCAACTGTTCAAACTGAACAAATCAGGAAATCTTCTTCATATAAAATGTGAAATACAGGAAAGAATGGAGCTGCTCCAGAACCTCAGCTCTGGCTCCATGCTCCGGAGTGCTCCAGCATCCCCAGCTCCAGCTCCAGAGCACAGCTCGGGGAAACTGGCAAGCTCCACTAAGGCTCCAGGGCTCCACAGCCAGAGCACAGCCAACCTTATACTGTAGTACTCCAAAGCCAGTACGGAGTTAGCTGTGTGCATGGAGATTACTAGGCATCCCAAACTGGGGGGAAAATTGAGGTATAATAGTTGGGCACAATCTATATTGTAAAGGGCAGCTGGCTCTTTGAGCTTAAATATATATATATATATATATATATATATATATATATATATATATATATATATATATATATATATATATATATACAGTCACCTCCAAAATGATTGGCACCCTTGATAAAGATGAGCAAAAAAGGCAGTATAAAATAAACAACACAGGTAATGAGCTATATTTTATGCTCAAATATATGGGAAAACCATATTCTTTTATCCTAATACAATTGCTCAGAGAAAAAGTTTTTTATTAACAAGTAATAAAAAATGTTCTCAATAAGATAGGTGTTATTGGCACCCCTAAAGATTCTTATAAATAAAATCAAACAAAATTAAATCTGCATTAACATTCTACTTCTTTAAGTTCATCTCAGTCTTAAGGAACTGTATTGTGGCCTTCCATGGCTTCCTGTTTCACTGGGTGTGACAGGCTGGCTAAGCGGTGACGTCAGACAGAAGCAGGAACGTAAATAAACTGACACCAGGTACTGCAGTTTTCAAATGAAAGAGTCGGCTGGCTGCCGTTTTATTTTAATACAAAAATAAATCAAAGTTTTAAACAAAAACAAACTGTGCTCACAGAGCAAAATAAATAGTTAAACAGAACAAAATCACGAACACAAAAGTAATAAACAAAACCCAGGTCAGGCTGGGCAATCGCCTTCACTGAACCTACGGTAAGTCTAATTTTGTTTTAGTTCTTTCTCGCGAGTTTATTAATTATTCCTGGCAGAGGACGAGCACCAATCTCGCCTCTGCCAGAACACGTTTTAAAAATAAACAAAACAATAACACGGCGGTACGCCGTCATATAAATACATAAATAAAATCATAATAAACAAATACAAAATAACACAGGGGCGGAGGGGAACCCCGTTCTAAAATAAAATAAACAAATCAATGTACAGGACTGCTCACCCTGTTACACTGGGGTATAAAAATGAGGTAACACACATATGAAATCCATTTGTCATCCATCACCATGGGGAAAGGCAAAGAACTCACAAATGAAAAGAGACAAATGGTTGTTGACCTTCATAAATCAGGCAATGGGTACAAAACAATAGCTAAAAAACTAAATATACCACTTACCACTATTAGGGCAATAATTAAGAAGTTCAAAACCACTGAAACAGTGGTAAACTTGCCTGGTAGAGGACGCAAGTGTATCTTGCCCCCACGCACAGTGAGGCAGATGGTTCGGGAGGCAAAGGGAAATCCAAGGGCCACAGTTAGAGAATTACAGAACTTGGTTGAATCTTGGGGTCAACAAGACTCCAAATCTACAATTAGACACCACCTCCTTGCCAATAGGCTATTTGGAAGGGTTGCCAGAAAAAAAGCTTTTATTGACAGCAACCAACAAACGTAAGCGCCTGGAGTTTGCTAAACGGCATTGGCACTTCGATTGGAACAGGGTGCTATGGTCAGATGAGACGAAAATAGAGTTTGGCCACGCACACCAGCGGTGGGTTTGGCGGTGAAAGAAGGATGCGTGTGCAGAAAAGAGCCTCATACCTACTGTAAAATATGGGGCTATTTTGCTTCCACTAGTCTTGGGGCCCTTGTTAAGGTCAACGGCATCATGAACTCCAGGACATTTTAGCCAAAAGCCTGGTTGCCTCTGCCAGGAGGCTGAAACTTGGCCGCAAGTGGATCTTCCAGCAAGACAATGACCCCAAGCACACATCAAAATCCACAAAGAAATGGTTAATTGACCACAAAATCGACCACAAAATTGACCACAAAGAGTCGGCCAGTCAGCCAAGGCTTTCACCTTTGCAACAAGCGGTTTGATCTGGCCGCCACCTACGCGATACCCCAAATACTCCGACTCACTCTTCCCAATTGCACAATTCTTTGGGTTAGCAGTGAGCCCGGCCTCCTGCAAGGATTGCAGCACTGCCGTTACCTTACCCAGATGACTCGGCCAGTCCTCACTGTGGATAACCGTCATCTATGTAAGCAACGGCGTACTGCTGATGGGGCCGCAAAATGCGATCCATCATCCGCTGGAAAGTGGCCGGCGCTCCATGCAACCCAAAGGGCATGGTAGTAAACTGGTATAACCCGAAGGGAGTCGAAAACGCTGTTCTCTCCCGTGATTCTGGGGTCAGGGGTATCTGCCAGTACCCCTTCGTTAAATCCAGTGTCGTCATAAAGTGAGCCGTGCCTAGACGCTCCAGCAATTCATCTACCCGGGGCATGGGATAAGCATCAAACTTTGATTTTTCATTGACTCTCCTAAAATCAATGCAAAATCGTGTCGACCCGTCTGGCTTATCTACTAAAACGAATGGACTATTCTAGTCACTTTGGGACTCTTCTATTACCCCCAGTTTGAGCATTTCCTCAATCTCCGCTTTCACTACCTGCCTTTTACGTTCAGGTATGCTGTATGGCCTTTGACAAACTTGTGTGCCCGGCTCAATTTCAATACGATGATGGGCTACTCGAGTCTGCACCGGGACTGGAGAGAACACGTCAGGAAAAGCAGCCACCAGATTGTGAACCTCACGTTTCTGTCTTGAACCGACCCCATCCTCGCCAAGACAGAAAGATCAGGTCCCAAATCAGTGACGTCATCTGTGGGTGTTGCTAACAACGTCTCCCGTTGCACCCAAGGCTTCAGGAGGTTCACATGATAAATGTGCTTGTCCCTCCTTCATCCCAGCTGGCAGACCTCGTAATCCACCGTACCAACCTGGCGTGTAACCTCAGAGGTTCCTTGCCACTTTGCCAGGACTTTAGACTCAGAGCTGGGTAATAATAAAAGCACTTTATCTCCCGGCTGAAATGTGCGCAAACAGGCCCCTCTATTGTAATTGGTCTCCTGCCTGTGTTGTGCCTGCTGCAGATTGTCACGAGCCCATTGACCTACAGACTCAAGACATCTGCGCAGATCCAACACATACCGGACCGTATTGGTCGAATTGTCCTGCTGTTCCTCCCACAGCTCTCTGATGAGATTGAGCACGCCCCGAGGTCTCCTCCCATACAGCAGCTTGAACGGGGAGAACCCTGTGGAAGCCTGCGGTACCTCTCTAATCACAAAAAGGAGGGGAGGAATCAGCTTATCCCAGTTGCGCACATCGCTTTCAATGAACCTACGCATCATGCTTTTTAGAGTTTTGTTAAAATGCTCCACCAAACCATCAGATTGAGGGTGATAAACTGATGTCCTGATGGTCTTAATCCCCAAAAGTTTGCATGATTCGCGGACCAGCCATGACATAAAATTGGTTCCTTGGTAAGTAAGCATTTCTCGGGGAATCCCCACCCGGGAGAAAACTTTAACAAGCTCGTCGGCGACAGATTTAGCGGAGGCAGAGCGAAGTGGTATGGCCTCTGGATAATGCGTAGCGTAATCCAGAATAACCAACAGGTGCGTGTATCCCGACGCACTTCACTCCAGCGGTCCGACTATATCTACCCCAATACGCTCAAACCGAGCTTCCACAAGTGGCAATGGCACAAGGGGAGCTCGTGGCACAGCTCTGGGGCTGGCACTTTAGCACTCTGGGCACTGCTCACAAAACCGCCTCACATCGCCATTCAACCCCAGCCAATTGAACCATGCCTCAGGTCTCGCTTTAGTTTTGTCTCTACCCAAGTGATCAGACAGGGGAACAGCGTGAGCCAAATGCAATAAATCTTCCCTAAAAGGCTTAGGGACTAGCAACTGGCGACGCACCTCCCCGGTCTGGTGCAATTTATCGACCCGATATAGTAGGTCACGGTCAATTTCAAAGTGTGGGTACGCGGCTTGCTCCTCCCCGGTTAACTGCGGCAGAAGGTAGCTCGCCCACCGGTCCTGGGGCCACTGATTGGCCTACGCCAGAGCTTCAAACAGGCGAAGGTATGCCTCCGGGCGATCCTCCATCGTCATTTTAGTAGGCTGCTGCCATCTGGAAGCAGCCTCAGTCCCTCCCTGCACCGCCGCTGTCAGTGTCTGGCTCAGAAGGGCCATCATTTCTGCAAACTGCATTGCATCCATTCTGATGATTTTTTTTTTTTTTCAAATGGGTACTGCTGTGTCTTGGCAATGCCAGTTATCCCACAAGACAGACACAAAGTTCAAATATGAAACGCCGGCACAGGCGCCCAGATTTATTAGGGTGAGCTTGGTTGGCAGGTGTTTTGTTATAGTTCGGGGCACTCTACCAACAATGGTATTGTGCCCCGTCTTCATACAACACACACAGGTGTGTAATCCAAAGGAACAATAAGTGAAAAGGCGAAAGGGAAAAGGAAAACAAAATACTTTAAGGAAAAACTACAAAATAAAGTGTGCAGATTTTTACCGCGGCTCGTTGCTCCCTCTAGTGGTGGGAGCCCCAAGGAACAGGCACTGTTCTGCACCCTCTCATACACTGTGATACGGCTCAGTCCCGCTAAACTCACTCACTAAAAACAGTCTTCCAGTAAATAAACCTGTGTGGCTTGCTTGAACCCCGGGTCTGTAAGCCTCGCGCTGAATTGCCACTCCGTCTCTCCGAGTCGCTGCTCCAGAGCCTCTGACTGTTCAGGATTCGGCCGTGAAGTCACGCTCCACTATGTTTCCTGTATGAGCCAGAGAGGATACAAAACAGCGCCTTTTTATTAATTCATTCACCCCGTGTAGTCCCACCCCCCAGCCAATGACAGAACGTCAGCCGATTTCCTCACAGCTGAGTCCTGTCAACAAAACATTGCCTGACAGCATGGGAATACACGGAGAATACGAACCCCTTACAGGCTCCCGCATGCACCTGACGGTCAGTCCAAATCCCTCCCCTCTCACACCATCAAACTAAATAAGGAAGAGGAGGAACTGAAACTGAATATCTCCCCCATGTGTCAGCTGAGACTGGTTCTGCTATTCAAGTTTTCAAGAGTGATTTGGTCAACAATATGTCATTTTTAAATTATCTTTTATTTAAGCATTGGACAAGCTTTTTTTTTTTTTTTTTTGAAATTGAAAATTGAAATTCTGTCAAAATTCCAGTCATTAATAAAAATGGTGTGCATTTCTGCTTAAAAATGTTGGTTGATTATTTCTGCAGGAGAACCAACTCCAAAATGTAGAGTTAATTCAATAAGTTCACTGTTGCTATTTGTTGCACTTTTTCCTATATATTTTAAAATTAAATAAAACTTTAAATGAATACTACAATATTATAATAGTAATGTAATCACTCTTATTTCTTATAAACCTAAAACCTCAATTTACGACACCTTACAGTATATCACCCAATAAACCTAAATTACCATTTAAAATACGCCATTAAAATACCATTTAAATTACTATTCAGTTTACCATTGATAATACAGTACACCCTTTCTATAACACCCTTCATTATAATGAACCTTCGGCTCTAACGAACCTGGCCGCTGGACTCCAAATAAAAAAAAATATATAAAAGATATCTGTATGCATGGGATGCCATCTCCACAGTGAAGTCAGCTCTTTTTTTAATAAAAAGTGCACACTGTGTAGCTATACAAACGAAAATCATTTTATGTTGCAACAAAGCTGGAAACTATATTGATCTATATTGAGATGCCTGTAACGCAGGCATCTCTGTCGTGAATACAGATTGTCAAAAAGCACTTTTGTGCTTGTTAGCAACCATGTGGCAAAGCAAAACTGATTAAAGAAAAAAAACTTTTCATGTCGGGTTGATTTGGAATAAAAGCTCAGTTTGGGATTCTTGCATGTTGGATTAAGATTCGGTGCACTTTGAAGCGATTTGTGTCAGATGTTTTGCTTTATGTACTGTGTTTTAATTATTTAATGGAATAGGATAAAGCAGAACACTACATACATGAAATGAACAGGTACATGTAATTCTACTTTTATTCACAATCTCATCTCATTAACTTACTCCAACAATTTGTCGTTCATTTTTATTGTCCTTTTGCTATAACGAACCCCTCCATATAACGAACAAAAGGCTTGGACCCTGACAGGTTCGTTATAGCGCGAGTGTACTGTACCATTTATATTACCATTAGCTACCATACAGATTGTTCCAAAATACCATTTGAAATCCAAATGGTATACTGTGACCGGGATGGCTTGGTGGTGACGTCAGACCAGGAAGATAATGGACACAGATGTTCATGCCATCGCTCCAGCAAAGGCAGTTCTGGCAGCGAAAAGGCTGCCCATGGCAATGCTGGCAGCTGACAGCGGTGCAGCGCATTCTGGAAGTGGTGCTGGCGCTAGCAGTACTGCTGCCCTCAGCGTGGGACACTCCGGCAGTAACAGAAGCGCTGGACTTTCCGATAGTGATGGTGCCACTAACAGCGGCACTGCTGCCCTCAGCGCGGGACACTCCGATAGTGATGGTGGCACTGACAGCGGCACTGCTGCCCTTAGCGCGGGACACTCCGATAGTTATGGTGGCACTGACAGCGGCACTGCTGCCCTCAGCGCGGGACACTCCGATAGTGATGGTGGCACTGACAGCGGCACTGCTGCCCTCAGCGCGGGACACTCCGATAGTGATGGTGGCACTGACAGCGGCACTGCTGCCCTCAGCGCGGGACACTCTGATAGTGATGGTGGCACTGACAGCGGCACTGCTGCCCTCAGCGCGGGACACTCCGGCAGTAGCAGCGGTGCTGCATACTCCAACAGTGATGGTGGTGCTGGCAGTGGTAATGCTGCCCTCAGCGCGGGACACTCAGGTGTCCTAGGAAATAAGTTGATCGGGAAATAAGTTGATCAAGCTCTAGAATTTAAAGGGGAGGTTCCATTGTTTCTAATGTAAACGAGTCTAGGCTAGGAAGTAAGTAGATCGAGCCCAGGAAATAAGTTGATCGGATATATTAATGAACAATACATAATTTTAAATTAATTTTGTAAGTATAATTTATATCAATTAGTCGATTGGATTTATTCGGCAATATGCTGCTAGATAAGATGATGTGAATATCGTTTTAGATCCGATATATTAGCCAAGCAAAAATGCATAATTTAAAATGACTGTTGTATGTATAATTTACATTAACATGTAGATCGGATATATTCAACAGTATTACGCTAGATAAGGGAATGTGAATATCGCTGTAATATATATTAGCAGCAAATAAATCATCAAATGAATTGTATGATTGTACATTTCTGATTGTGTATTTCTGTTTGTGTAACAAATTAACTAGCAAAATGTGTTAAATATTAACGTTATTTTGCATTTCTGGAGGTGTTTTTGTTTTGGGAAGCACTACAGTATGGACAGCAGGTATGCGAGCTCTAAGGGACAGACTAAAACGAATGACAAAACGGAATGCCCATTGACTACAATGGGGAGTGGAATGCCCATTGACTACAATGGGGGAGTGGAATGCCCATTGACTACAATGGGGAAAACAGAAGGACGGTCAATATCTCCAAATCCCAGACAGGAATCTTAAAATCCCGAATACACTTTCTTAAAAATAAACTGGTACACAAAATAAAAGTGGAATGACAGGGAATGACGGCTGCTTTCTATGGAATGACAGGCCTGGAATACCGAAAACACACTAAAAACATAGCAGAAATTGGAATGACAGCCTATATCTCAAAATCTCTAACAGGAATCCTAAAATCACTAATACCGTTTCTTCAAAATAAAATAATACACAAAATAAAAGTGGAATGAAATGGAATGACAGCTGCTTTCTATGGAATGACAGGCCTGGAATACCGAAAACACACTCAAAACATAGCAGAAATTGGAATGGCAGCCTATATCTCAAAATCTCTAACAGGAATCCTAAAATCCCGAATACCGTTTCTTCAAAATAAACTAATACACAAAATAAAAGTCGAATGACAGGGAATGACAGCTGCTTTCTATGGAATGACAGGCCTGGAGTACCGAAAACACACTAAAAACATAGCACAAATTGGAATGACAGCCTATATCTCAAAATCTCTAACAGGAATCCTAAAATCCCGAATATCGTTTCTTCAAAATAAACTAATACACAAAATAAAAGTCGAATGACAGGGAATGACAGCTGCTTTCTATGGAATGACAGGCCTGGAGTACCGAAAACACACTAAAAACATAGCACAAATAGGAATGGCAGCCTATATCTCAAAATCTCTAACAGGAATCCTAAAATCCCGAATATCGTTTCTTCAAAATAAAGTACTGAACAAAATAAAAGTCGAATGACAGGGAATAACAGCTGCTTTCTATGGAATGACAGGCCTGGAGTACCGAAAACACACTAAAAACATAGCACAAATAGGAATGGCAGCCTATATCTCAAAATCTCTAACAGGAATCCTAAAATCCTGAATACCGTTTCTTCAAAATAAAGTACTAAACAAAATAAAAGTCGAATGACAGGGAATGACAGCTGCTTTCTATGGAATGACAGGCCTGGAATACCGAAAACACACTAAAAACATAGCACAAATAGGTATGACAGCCTATATCTCAAAATCTCTAACAGGAATCCTAAAATCCCGAATACCGTTTCTTCAAAATAAAGTACTGAACAAAATAAAAGTCGAATGACAGGGAATGACAGCTGCTTTCTATGGAATGACAGGCCTGGAATACCGAAAACACACTAAAAACATAGCAGAAATTGGAATGACAGCCTATATCTCAAAATCTCTAACAGGAATCCTAAAATCCCGAATACCATTTCTTCAAAATAAACTAATACACAAAATAAAAGTGGAATGAAATGGAATGACAGCTGCTTTCTATGGAATGACAGGCCTGGAGTACCGAAAACACACTAAAAACATAGCACAAATAGGAATGACAGCCTATATCTCAAAATATCTAACAGGAATATTTCTGGTGCGATTCTGGCATATGCAACAATAACTGGTCTTTTAGCCTGGTTGAGTTGACATCTGATGACTCTACCCCCAGTTGTTCCAGTCGCTGCTTGTATAGTTTTACTAGATCTGCAAGTCTGAATATGGTGGGAGTGGTACCTTCAGAACAAGATTTCAGCTCATTTATATAGGTGACTAGTTCAGAAAATGCCAGTGGATAGACTTCCCTGCCAGGTAAATCTTGACCACTCTTCTCATAATTAAGGTGGCCTGTCTCTCGTTATACAATCCTGCCAAGCAAGCAGGATGGTACTTCAGCTCCTGTGCCACAGCATCTCCACCATTGAGTTTTGCCAAGAGCTTTCCATCATTCAGAGTCCTTGCACATTAATTTAGTCTATCATTGAGTTTCATGGTCATTGCTTGTCTCAGTGCAGATTATGGAGCCTCTTTCTCACATAAAATGCATTAGGACAATTGAGAAGTACTAGTTCTCAATATTTTGCTGCGGCTAGGAACTGTGTCTTTTCAACAATAGATGCTCTTTTTGAGCTCGCTGTAACTTGATGTTGTTGAACATCAGTTTACAGGTTTGATGATATTTTGCTTTGTTCCTTATTAATGTGTCTTCTATACCAGCACCTTCATCTAATCTGGCTGGATCCAGGATGATGGGTAAAGCATTGACAGCATGAAACAAAGGAACATTTATTGAATTGTTTCTATAACCATTTTGTTCTGCACTGTAGGAACTTGGTGGTGACTTGAGCTCTTCTGTTTTGTCCAGTTGACAAAGGCAACATTTGCTCCAGTCAGTCTTCCATTTAGATTGAAAGTTAGCAGGAATGGCCATTTTGAATGTTTGAAGTAAAATAGCAAGTCAATGTAATCTTAAAAACTGGAAAAACTGCAAATATCACAGTGATGTGAAAATTAATAAATGATCATGCATTAACACAGGATATAGGGTATGAAATGCTGCAACTCAATCAGGTGTACATAAGAATTTAAGTTTTGACAAAATTATTTAATCAAGGGGGAGCTAATACTGAGGAAAATAATAATAATAAAAGTTCTACAAAATAAAGACTTAAAAAAAAAAAAAGGTCAGAAAATGTTTATTTGGCAGGCTATTGTGGAGAAACTTAGTGCTGTGTAGACCACAGATACATACTGTTCACGTTAAATCTGGACCAAATAACACATCAGCTACACCACCATTCCAAAGAATGAACACTAAAGCTGAGTCTAAGTCTCTGAGCTGTAGAGTTGATTTAAATAATACAAAATATTTATTTTAAATTCTCACTAAACGCGCTATATCCTCTTGCAACAGTTTTTGTCCAGCTAATTTTATTTTCTTTGAACTGGTGATGAATAAACTGCATTTCATCAATATCAAGTGTCAACTATTTTTAAAAATTATATTCAGGTTCCCCTGGAGGTTTTCTGATATGCTGAGTTCAGAAATGATGGTCATTATTTTTTAAAATGTCCCCTTTGACCTGTTGCCTTGCAAAGGTCAACCAAAAGGAAAAGGGTCCTAGACCAAAAAAATCACCCTGGGCTTAACTTATACGCTACCATCATGTGTAGCACCTTGAGTGACTCGTAATGAATAGAGCGTTAAAGAAAAAAATACCACAAACACTTAACTCACTTTTAGCAAGTTGTCAGATGTAAGTGACCATTTTTATTTCAAATTTAGCTCAACCCTGCAGGTAATGTTAATAATAAAATGTTAGTATTGCTGTAATAGATTTTGATGAGCTCTACAAGAATCAAGCAAAACATTTTGGTATCTGGGGGTTTTGGATTTTTGAAGTTGCATTCTGCCACTTTGGTGAGGCTAAAGTACCACATAGCTGTAATCAAACAGTTGATTCCACAGTTGTTACCAACACGTTTTAATATTTGGACCTCAGTTTTTGACTATCAAATGGAAGGAATGTACCTCTTTTTTTATTTAAAGATGCAACACTATTTGTATGTATTATCATTCTACAGAAATCTATTAAGAAATATTATAAACTAAAAAAAAATCACCAAAATCGATTTCTTTACTAAGAACGCACCTTCTTTAACATGCAATAAGTTGAAATCCTGTCATCCTGTAGATGTAAGTTCTAGAATATATCCTTAAACAAAACCAACAATAATAAAAAAATAAAAAAAAACATTTTCAATGTTAGAGAAAAATTCAGTTTCTCTGCTGGACTAACTAGGTTGATTTCTTAGCAAGAATAGAGATAATTGGCGACCATCTTGAAAAATATCTGCCAACTTGGATTTTCAAGTGGCTAACGTTTGTTTCTGAAAAGATACACCTATGTGAATATCTCTTGCAAGTTTCATATTTGTATCACAATTTGAACGATTCCTGTGAAAAAATGCTGTTATCTGCTCCACTATAGAGTGAGATTTGTTAAAACCAGGTCCATGTTGGATTGGCCAAAAATCTGCAGAGATCTTTTTGTTTCAAACCGTCATGCTGATCGGCATAGAAATTGGCACAAAGGTCCTGTTTTCTTTTTTTAAATGTCCAGCAATAAATTATTTTTAATAATTTAATTACTTTGAGTACATCAACGAACTTTTTTATTTTTATTCTGTCATCTACATTTATGTACACTGCAGTTCAACCTTATCTGAAAAAATAAACTGTGTAAATGGGCAATTGTATGTAAAATAATGCTATATCTTGAAACAATTGTAATTCACCCTTAATAAAGTGTCTAAATCTAAGTGTCTGCTTAGAAATATAATAAAAATAAGAAGAAATTAACAGCAATAAAGAGATGGACAGCATTACGATAATTAACTGATTAACTCTCTTTTCATTAGCTTTGCATACTTCAGAAAATTAAATTGTTAATCCATTTCTTCACAGTAATTGTCTATC
Organism: Acipenser oxyrinchus oxyrinchus; assembly: GCA_030684275.1. NCBI lineage: Eukaryota > Metazoa > Chordata > Actinopteri > Acipenseriformes > Acipenseridae > Acipenser > Acipenser oxyrinchus. The sequence goes on from CM060255.1 coordinate 37,198,694, forward strand.
ATTAAGTAATTTCTATTTTATTCTATTTTAATATTAAATAAAGCATTTGGTTTTATTAAATCAAATATCAAGTATTGTGCTTTTTTTTTTTTGCTGTAGATAAGGCTTGTTTAGTTTTGAAAGTAAATGAACCAATCAAACGAGAAAGGGGAGGTACCAAATGTTCAGTTGCAGCTAGTGACAGTTATAGTGCATGACACTACTCTTCGTGAAGGAAGCATTCAGAGACAGAGATTCAAAGAGATTCTGCTGTGATTTCATTTTCAAACAACTAATTTTCTTACAAAAATTTGGTTATTAAAATATTAATATTAAACAATTTTTTTTCTTCTATTTTTTTATTTTAATTAATATCCCACAGGTTATTGTGGACCTGTGCTTAGGCACATTAAGACTTTCTGGGGTTTTTTTGTTTTTTTTTGATAAATTGTTATACATATTTTTATTAAACAATTTTTTTTTTCTTCTATTTTTTTTATTTTACTTAATATCCCACAGGTTATTGTGGACCTGTGCTTAGGCACATTAAGACTTTCTGTTTTTTTTTGTTTGTTTTTTGATAAATTGTTATACATATTTTTTTTAACAATTCAAATTCTCAAATTTTACACAATATCTACAGGTTATTGTGTACACTGTAAAAAAGTGCTTAGATGCATCAACACATTTTGTTAAAAAAATTCTGTTGCTAGTTTTAATATAAAACTGTTAATTTATTTTTTTGCATTGTGCAGTCTTAGATAAAAAAAAAATAGGCTTGTTTTGGGGGAAATAGTTTAAATGCAAGGATTTCTTTTATCCTCATCTAGTTTGTTTTCTGCTAACATTTATCTGTTTGAGCTGTTTTTGTTTCAAGCTATTTCTTCTGAACATTCTTTATATTGTATTCAGCAAAGCAAGTAGCTGTCTTTAAGAACTATAACAGATTCCTGGTTAATTTGGAATAGTTTGTTCATAGAAAAGAAGTGAATATATTTTTGTTTTATTAAGTTTTAAGCCTAAGAATTACTGGCTTAAAATGTTAGTAGAAAAACCCCACCACAAAATAATACAAAGTTATACATCACATTAAAAAATCCCTTGACAGAATTATTTACATTTTATAGTGTACTTTTCTCCGCATTATATTGTATGTAAAACATTGTAATATTATTTTCTCACAGATAAAAGTAAATAAACACATTTAAGTTAACCTGCTCAATTTAGTGGTATTTTATTGGTGCATTTGTATGGTATAAAGATTGAAGCACTGGAGAAAAATATACAAAATGACGTATTTTAATACTCCATATATGTTCAACCAAGACAGGGATCTGTCTATGGAACAGGTGCATGGCATTCTTTCAACAACAGATTTTAATGATGCTAGAATCATAAATCTGCCTCCCGTGCAACCAAAGGGAGGAGAAGTGTATGTGTATTGTTCAGTATCCTCTTCTACTGAGAATGCATTTGATGTCCGTTTTGACCAGTATAGATGGGTATCCAAAGGATCAAACTATCATCCTAGACGACTGAATGCTCCCGCTGTGTTGAAACGGTACTATTATTTAAAAGACAGCAAAGGAAAAGGAAAAGATTCAATTTTTGGTTTTCGCCGTCATATTTACTGTTTACGAGAGCCACAAAACAGACAAATGTATGTCATACATTACTTGGGAAATGAAGCTTTGTACAAACCATCACCACACGGTTTACAAAAACATTCTGAAAAACCATTCATCTCTACCATGAAGTCTACCCTGACGCATATTAAGGAGGCAGCAAAGTCACAGGGGAGCCTCTTAAAATATATCAAAAGTTCTCAGTACACAGTCCAACACAGGCTCTGACAAGCACATAGCTGTGGATCGCCCACGTAACTTGAAGCAAGTGAAAAATGTTATTTACCAAGAAACAAAAACAGCGAATTTCCAATGACGAAATATTCAGCTTGTTTGAACTTGCAGTGCATCTGAAAGATTATGTGTGGAACATAACACTCTACCCAGATCTTTTGGTTTCATTTGGGCACCCTACTCTCATAAACGATGCTCAGGTCCTCATTGACATCTGCAGCAATGATCTTGCTCTTCCTCAGCTGATGTCATATGATACAACATTTAATCTTGGTGATTTCTACATATCACCCTTTGTAATTCGCAATGTATCTTTGATTGGGGATCCAGTGTTTCCAGTTGCCTTCCTGTTACATGAAAGGAAGTTTAAAACCTATCATCAGAACTTTCTGAGGTATATTTTGAACCTGCTGAATGGTGACAAAATATATGCCATTCCTTTTGTGAGTGACAGAGAAAGAGGAATTGTGGATTCCATTCAGCAAGGTTACCCAAACCTCCCACACATCTTCTGTTCTAATCACATCATTTCAGATGTAGACAATTGGATCAAACAGCATGGAGGGTTAAAGGATGACACAAAAGTTTTAAAAGATCATGTAAAACAACTCATCAATAGCTCTTCATTGGATTCTTTTCAGGAGCTGTATGACCATTTTTGTCTGGAATGGAGCATTCCATTTCAAGAGTATTTTGACCAACAAATCAAGGATCCTATTGCACAGCATGCTGCAAAATTTGTTACAGAGAGGTTTGCTGCCTTCCAGAATAACATGACTGCGACAAACAATATCAGTGAAAGCATGCATAAAGTGATAAAGCAGCAAACTGATTGGAAAACCATGCCTGTCGACAGCATGGTACTGGCAATGTTCTACATGCAGATGTATTACATCCATGAGTTCAGACGTGCACACATTGGGCTTGGAAACTATGAACTCAAGAAGAAGTTTCAACACCTGGCCGAGAGTCCTATTCACGTGTCACTTCCAGTGTTTTATCCTCTGGAAACAATCATTGAACAGATTAAAGGTAGTACTGCAACACAAGTGGCATGTGTGGAGAAAAGACAACAGTACCGGATGTCACAAACATCTATGGCCAGATACTGTGTAGATTCTGGAAATGTTTCACTCTGTGCACAAAGTAGCACTTTTGTAGTAAAAGCATAGATGGAACATATTTTCATGCAGTAAAGCTTCTACCTGAGCCTTCTACTTGCTCTTGTCCAAGTACTGGTAAATGCTACCACATTTTTGCTGCTCAGATGGCAATTGGTTACAGAGAAGCTGAAGATAAGCGCACATATTCACTCTCAGTGCTGCGCAAAAGTAAACGTGGAAGAGCAAACCAGTCTGGGAAAAAAAGCCCAGGAAAGATGACTATGATTATGATGTGGAACCAGCGCCAGACTCTTCAAAGGGTGCAATGAAGAGAAAACAATGTGAAGACGCAATGCATAATCCTAAACCCAAGCAGAATAGAACTGAGTCAAAGCACAGCATAGGAAATGCACTACATTCTGCTTGCTTAACTCCCATACCGGAAATTAAGCAAGTACAATGTGAAACACTAAATTTCAGTGAAATAGCTGAATGTGAATCACATACAAGCTTATTTGGAGAAGAAACTGGGCAGTTTGACTTCAGTGATGAAGATGAAAATCCAGTTAAACATTCCACACCAAAGCCAAGCAACAAAGTGAATAGCTTTCCATGGGACATGCCTGAAATCGAAATTAAATATCAGGGAATTCCGCAAACTAATGACATGCAAGCATTACAGCCTGGAAATTGGCTCAATTCTTCGGTGATTGAAGATGCAATTTCTGCTCTTGTTTGCAATACAAAGCAAAACAGCAACGTTTTAGCATGCCCAACATACATATATCAGTGTGTGAAAGCTGATACACCTGACGTTTTCTATCCTTTTCTGGAAAGCACTGCAGCTCTCAACAAAGACATTTTGTTAATTCCATTCAACACTGATGTCTGGGGACTGGATTTCACTGGTGTTTTGGTGTGGTAATCTTTTCTACACATGAACTAGTCATTCTTGATTCTATGAAAAACAAATCAAGATCCAAAGCACATGGTGAAGTGTTGCTGCGTATTGTTGCTGCCTGCTACCAGATAGCCGATGCAACTTTCAATAAAGATGAGTGGAATGTGATCCTGTGTTCCGATGCTGTGCAGCAAAACAATTCAGATGACTGTGGGTTGTACACAATTTTAAATGCATTTACAATAATCACAGGTAAAACGTATGGATATATTGAGAGTACATCTGTACGTAAATGGGTTGCAGTGATTATTTCAGATCACAAACACTGCAAGTGCAGAAGGCAGGATAGGATAGCTCCACGTTCCTATTCAAAACTGCACAAAACCCTTGTGGCAAAAGATATGTGCATGCCTCTAACAGAAAAACCACTAATACACTACTTATCTGCACTTACTAACCATGACAACAGCAGATGGTCTACCTGTGCAGATAGCTCGTGTTCTGGCAACTTTTCAACTGACGACTGCATGGTTCTTTGTTGTCAGTGCAGGAAGTGGTATCATGGAGCTTGCCTTTCAACAAACACCATAAAACTTCCAAAGTATTTCATTTGTGAGACCTGCATGTAAATCAAAATATTTCTGTTTTGTGAAAATCGACACAAAGTTAGTAAAAGTGAATGAAGTGATGGAAAATTGAAATATCAACATTCAACTCTGAATAGTTTCTGAGATATAACAGTTTACACCTAGGGGTACCAGCCCTTTATTGTTCAGCTGATTAAGTGAAAAACACCCTCAGTGCTTTTTTTGTGTATTACTTTATTTTGAAGAAACGGTATTCAGGATTTTAGGATTCCTGTTAGAGATTTTGAGATATAGGCTGTCATTCCTATTTCTGCTATGTTTTTAGTGTGTTTTCGGTACTCCAGGCCTGTCATTCCATAGAAAGCAGCTGTCATTCCCTGTCATTCGACTTTTATTTTGTGTCAGTACTTTATTTTGAAGAAACGATATTCGGGATTTTAGGATTCCTGTTAGAGATTTTGAGATATAGGCTGCCATTCCTATTTGTGCTATGTTTTGAGTGTGTTTTCGGTATTCCAGGCCTGTCATTCCATAGAAAGCAGCTGTCATTCCCTGTCATTCGACTTTTATTTTGTTCAGTACTTTATTTTGAAGAAACGGTATTCGGGATTTTAGGATTCCTGTTAGAGATTTTGAGATATAGGCTGTCATTCCTATTTGTGCTATGTTTTTAGTGTGTTTTCGGTATTCCAGGCCTGTCATTCCATAGAAAGCAGCTGTCATTCCCTGTCATTCGACTTTTATTTTGTGTATTAGTTTATTTTGAAGAAACGATATTCGGGATTTTAGGATTCCTGTTAGATATTTTGAGATATAGGCTGCCATTCCTATTTGTGCTATGTTTTGAGTGTGTTTTCGGTATTCCAGGCCTGTCATTCCATAGAAAGCAGCTGTCATTCCCTGTCATTCGACTTTTATTTTGTGTATTAGTTTATTTTGAAGAAACGATATTCGGGATTTTAGGATTCCTGTTAGAGATTTTGAGATATAGGCTGTCATACCTATTTGTGCTATGTTTTTAGTGTGTTTTCGGTACTCCAGGCCTGTCATTCCATAGAAAGCAGCTGTCATTCCCTTTCATTCGACTTTTATTTTGTGTATTAGTTTATTTTGAAGAAACGGTATTAGTGATTTTAGGATTCCTGTTAGAGATTTTGAGATATAGGCTGTCATTCCAATTTCTGCTATGTTTTTAGTGTGTTTTCGGTATTCCAGGCCTGTCATTCCATAGAAAGCAGCCGTCATTCCACTTTTATTTTGTGTACTAGTTTATTTTTAAGAAAGTGTATTCGGGATTTTAAGATTCCTGTCTGGGATTTGGAGATATTGACCGTCCTTCTGTTTTCCCCATTGTAGTCAATGGGCATTCCACTCCCCCATTGTAGTCAATGGGCATTCCACTCCCCATTGTAGTCAATGGGCATTCCGTTTTGTCATTCGTTTTAGTCTGTCCCGAGCAATTGTCCAAAAGTTAAAGCATGAGTTTCAATCATGGAAAAAATTAAGCTCCATGCTGCGATTACTAGCTAGGCCACGGTGCACATCAATCACATGATGTAATTGAAAAACGTTGCTTATACAGTATTATTATTTTATATTTGTTCTTTCATTTATTTTTACATACAGTACTTTGTATAATTAGGACAGAAAACGAACAGGTTATCATAGTGCATGTATTTCAATTACAAGTTTGGGAAGAAACAATACATTAATTAATTAAAAACTAAAGAGTTAACGTCTTTGCTAAACCGTGGTAAATACTTGTAGTTCAATACCAACCAAGATTTTGTGTTGTGAGGGAGATCATACAGTATATGTAGGCTACTGTATATCAGCATAATTTTAAAATGGTAAATCCCTAACAACCAATAAGACATACAACGATAAAGAGATGCAGTATTGAACTAAAGTGAATTATCACGATTAAAAATCATGTAGATATACACATACATACGGTATCTATCTTCCTCATTATATATGTCTGTTGTATATTAGTGAAATTTTAATTTCGATTAAAGATTGACAACATTTTGACGTGTAAAATCACTTTATATATATATATATATATATATATATATATATATATATATATATATATATATATATACAGTACTGTGCAAAAGTTTTAGGCAGGTGTGAAAAAATGCTGTAAAGTAAGAATGCTTTCAAAATAGACATGTTAATAGATTATATTTATCAATTAACTAAATGCAAAGTGAGTGAACAGAATTAAAATCTAAATCAAATCCATATTTGGTGTGACCACCCTTTGCCTTCAAAACAGCATCAAGCATCAATTCTTCTAGGTACACTTGCACACAGTTTTTGAAGGAACTTCGGCAGGTAGGCTGGCCCAGACATCTTGGAGAACTAACCACAGTTCTTCTGTGGATTTAGGCAGCCTCAGTTGCTTCTCTCTCTTCATGTAATCCCAGACAGACTCGATGATGTTGAGATCAGGGCTCTGTGGGGGCCATACCATCACTTCCAGGACTCCTTGTTCTTCTTTACGCTGAAGATAGTTCTTAATGACTTTTCGTTGTATGTTTGGGGTCGTTGTCATGCTGCAGAATAAATTTGGGGCCAATCAGATGCCTCCCTGATGGTATTGCATGATGGATAAGTATCTGCCTGTACTTCTCAGCATTGAGGAGACCATTAATTCTGACCAAATCCCCAACTCCATTTGCAGAAATGCAGCCCCAAACTTGCAAGGAACCTCCACCATGCTTCACTGTTGCCTGCAGACACTCATTAGGTATGCGCTCTCCAGCCCTTGGCCGAACAAACTACCTTCTGCTACAGCCAAATATTTCAAATTTTGACTCATCAGTCCAGAGCACCTGTTGCCATTTTTCTGCACCCCAGTTCCTGTGTTTTCGTGCATAGTTGAGTCGCTTTGGCCTTGTTTCCATGTCGGAGGTATGGGCTTTTGGCCGCAAGTCTTCCATGAAGCCACTTCTGAACAGACTTCTCCGGACAGTAGATGGGTGTACCAGGGTCCCACTGTTTTCTGCCAGTTCTGAGCTGATGGCACTGCTGGACATCTTCCGATTGCGAAGGGAAGTAAGCATGATGTGTCTTTCATCTGCTGCAGTAAGTTTCCTTGGCCGACCACTGCGTCTCGGTCCTCAACATTGCCCGTTTCTTTGTGCTTCTTCAAAGAGCTTGGACAGCACATCTGGAAACCCCTGTCTGCCTTGAAATTTCTGCCTGGGAGAGACCATGCTGATGCAGTATAACTACCTTGTGTCTTGTTGCTGTGCTCAGGCTTGCCATGGTGTATGACTTTTGACAGTAAACTGTCTTCAGCAACCTCCTCCTTGTTAGCTGAGTTTGGCTGTTCCTAACCCAGTTTTATTCCTCCTACACAGCTGTTTCTGTTTCAGTTAATAATTGTGTTTCAACCTACATATTGAATTGATGATCATTAGCACCTGTTTGGTATAATTGTTTAATCATACACCTGACTATATGCCTACAAAATCCTGACTTTGTGCAAGTGTACCTAGAAGAATTGATGCTGTTTTGAAGGCAAAGGGTTGTCACACCAAATATGGATTTGATTTAGATTTTTCTTCTGTTCACTCACTTTGCATTTAGTTAATTGATAAATATAATCTATTAACATGTCAATTTTTGAAAGCATTCTTACTTTACAGCATTTTTTCACACCTGCCTAAAACTTTTGCACAGTACTGTATATATATATATATATATATAAATCTCTGCGATCACACATAAACTACATCAGATTGACATCGATGTTATAGAAACATAAAAAGACAGAGGTTTAAAACAGTTTACCATAGAAACAGTCGTCGATCACACATTTTAAAGTTCATACGAAAAGACAGTGGCACAAACATGCACCAACATACACAGTCTAGTAAATAAAACGGCCAGATAAAAATAAAAAGCCATGCAGTGAACCTCCCCTTTAATCAAACTGTAGCCCCGCCTTACTTTTGTTTACTTTTGCCTTACTTGTGCTTGTCCGGTCAACTTATTTCCTATGACACCGGCAGTGGCAGTGGCATTGGCGCTGCATACTCCATCAGTGATGGAGGTGCTGGCAGCGGTAATGCTGCCCTCCACGCAGGACACTCTGGCAGTGGCAGTGGCATTGGCGCTGCATACTCCATCAGTGATGGAGGTGCTGGCAGCGGTAATGCTGCCCTCCACGCAGGACACTCCAGCAGTGGCAATGGCGCTGCATACTCCAGCAGTGATGGTGGTGCTGGCAGCAGTAATGCTGCCCTCAGTGCGGGTCACTCCGGCAGTGGCAGTGGCGCTGCGTCCTCCAGCAGAAACTACTGCGGATGGAGGTGGTCTCCTAACCTCTCCCCTCTTCTCTGTAGCCGACGGCGCCCTTTTTTTGGCAAACCGGTCTCCCCGGGCGATGACAAACTGGCCTCCCCGGGTGATGGCAGGCTTAGCAGCCCTAAGTGGGACAGGCTTGGCAGCCCTAGGCATTGCAGGCTCAGCTACCCTAGGCATTGCAGGCTTGGCAGCCCGAGGCGGTGCAGGTTTTGCAGGACAGCGCAGGGGGTTGACCTTTGGGAGGCCGACAGCAAGAGCTGACCTTCGGGAGGTAGCTTCAGCTCCTCTGGTGGTGGTGGCTGGAGCAACAAGTGGCCTCCCTTTTGCGGTGGAGGTGGGAGCAGCAGGTAGTCTCCCCCTGGCAGCGGAGGCGGGAGCAGCGGGTAGTCTCACTATCATTGGGGACTGGTGCGGCTCTCCCTCAGTCATCTCACTATCATTGGGGACTGGTGCGGCTCTCTCTCGGTCGCTGGAGTGGACATGCGTACTGCCTGTGGAGGTAGGATAGGCGTGCCCCTTCATGGCCGCTGGAGTTTGCACTGGCTTCTTTGCCTTCTTCTGAGGATGGCTGCTCCTCCCCTTCCTCTTCAGCGCACATGGCTGAAGGGGCCGCACATGGCGCAGTGCCCGGGCACAGCACATGCGAAACACCACTCCTCCCCTTTTATGCAGATGAGGCAGGTGTATTGGTCCGTCTGCGCTGATGATAAGACCTTCAGATGGATCCACTCCTCTGTGGTCTCCACCTCACCCTGATTGAAGGCTGGAGGGGGTCTTCCCAGGGGCATACATCCAGGAGTTGCCCATGCTCCTGGCATGCAAGGCACCACAGAGCCCCTTCGGCCTTCAACTGCTGATGATGTTCATGCCATCTTTCCACATATTCTCCCACTTTTATTTATGCCATTCTTCACACAACCCCCCCCCACCAAAAAAAAGTGAAGCCGCAGTACTTTCAACGGCTTTTGCAATTCAAATTTCAATATCTCCGCGTATGTGAATATCTCGTGCATGTCCGAAGCAGTTATATATGCGGTATATTGAAATCAATACAATATAGCTGACAATTTAGTCTGGGCTTTGTAATAAAATCAAAGTCATTGTGAAATAAAGTATTATATACTCCTGTCGAGTGCTGAAACACTAATGAAAGTCATTCTACACATCATATATTATTATCAACAAAGCAAGACGAGAGTTGCCACCAACAGCTCAAGCTGTGCGAGCCCCCCTGCACCACAACACTCCTCAGGCAGAACGACTGTGCCACCCTGAGTGTGTACAGGTGTAAAAAAAATTTAAAATGTGCTTATTCTGAGCTCTCTGCACAAATCAGTGACCATCGGGACTGATGCTAAACGAAAGCCAGAGACTGTTGCATTTTACAACACAACGAAGTACGGTGTGGATATACTGGATCAAATGGCATGGCTGTATTCTGTCAAAGGTGGTACTCGCAGGTGGCCTGTGTCTGTTTTTTATAATGTTTTGGACCTGGCAGCCATCAACGCTTTGGTTTTGTACAAGGAGTGCACCAGCAACACAATCACCCGGAGGGACTTCATTTTGCAGCTAGCCCTGGAGCTACGGCAGAAACATTTAGATAAGAGACACGATAGCTGGCTGGCAAATGCCCCTCAACCTTCAGCCAGCGCTGCGCCCTCTGGCACACGGAATAAAAGACAATGTCAGGTTGCTAAATGCAATAAAAACAGAACTTTTGATGTCTGTTGTGAAAAGTCAGTCTGTGGCAAATGCACTGGTACACACTGGTAAAGAGTGTTTTCTGCATAGATTGTCCTTTGAGCTCTGTTTCACTCGAAGCGCTTTCAAGTTATGTTATATTTTTGTTTTATACTATTTTTATAACTAGTTATTTGTGTTTTATAATTTTATATGTGCATACAGCTTTCTACACCTGTTTACACAAAAGTTTATTGCGTAAAGTTTATTTTATTACAGTTTATGTATATGTGCTCTTTTTGAAAAAAATAAGAAAATAAGTTTAATTTTCAATGTAAATACGGTGTTTCTGCTTTGAAAATGTTATGTATGTTCATAAATCAAAATATTAAGTTGTATCCGGCCGTTTCTGGACACCCCTCAACCTTTAAAATGATTTGGGCTAGAGATATGTGTCCTTTTATTTGAAATTGCATGATATTAGTAAAAGATATGAAAAACAAACAAGTTACTCCTTAAGAAATCTGATTATTCATGAGCTGGAACAAAAGTCACACCAGTCACTGGTGCTTTTCTGTCAGTCTTTTTTAAAAGTTAGATTTAAAACCTGTAACTGTATCCTCTGGTTGAAGCAGAAGTGAGACTTGGACATTGTACACTGCACAACACGTTCTCAAGGGGTATGTCGTTGTAGCAGGGCTGGGGCCACGCACATAAGCAGGGTTCTGTGATTGTTTATTGTAAATATGGGTGTTGTGTTATAAATAAGAGTGGGATTGGTTTTAATGGGGAACCTGATGCTCTGTGTGTAGCAGCCTGCCTGCTGTGTTTAGTTGTGGGAACGAGCAGTGTGTGTGTGTTTACCAGCTGTAAGCTCCTAATCAGCAGGTGAGTGTGGTGCAGCAGAGTGCCAGGAATAAAAGGGTCCCGATAATACAGATCTGGGCTGCTGTAAGCCATAGGGGTCAGAGCGCTTCTGCTGCTGAAACATCGGTCCGTTTGTGCTGCTGAACGACTAGGTTCAGGAAACGAAGTGACCCGCTCTAATAGCGATCGTGTGTATACTCCGAGGTTGGGAGATGGTCTGGGGTTTGTTCCGGGAGAAGGATGCTGCAACGTACAAACGATTGAGTGTAAATCCAAGGTTGGAGTTGGGTGAACTGCCTGAGGAACAGGGAGTTAGTTTCAAGATAGTAGATCCCACCAAGTATAGCAGACAGGTGTGGTAGCAGGACCTCCATATGTTAGCACCATTGATTTGATAGTTTTTGGTACAGTGTTTATTTTGCCTTTTGTACGCCAAACCGTATGTCTCCCGTGAGCTTACCAGTCGTACTTCTCTGGTCAGTGTTACTGACTTGCTTTCCCCTGTGTGCATAAATTGGATATAAAAGTCTCCATATTCTTTAGTCATTCCGATCCAATATGTATCTGCTGTGAACAATGTGTTCTGTTTTTGGTTTATGAGAGGTGACACAATAGACAGATGTATGAATTGGAAATTAGGCAATTTTTATTATTTCTTTTTAAATTGTTAACACAGAACAAACACCGAACAAACACCTGCTACAACCAGTTCCCTTGCAAAATAAGGTTGGAACCTATTTAAGCTGAGTGAATCTGCTAGTGGTTAGTCTACAGGTAACCGGTGTCTGAGGCAGATAGGTAAGTTTCTGCTTCAAGTAATTTTAAATTAACTACATTCAGTAACATTGTAAGGTGGTGTTTGAATTAAGTGAGGTAGTGTGTGATTAGTACCAGGTGAGTGTGGTTAAATTGAATAGAAGTTGATTTGCTATTTGATTGGTTTCCACACAGTTTAGTTGTTTCTTTTCCCACCCAGTTGTTATATTAGTCAGCTATTTCCGCGCCAGCACGACGCGGCAGCAAACCAAAGAGCCTCAACAAAAGAGCCGGGAGTCTAGCTGTGGGAGTCCAGCAAGGGGAGGCCTGCACCGAGACGCTGTTCGAATACAGCGCTCTGGAAGATGCCATCTACTAGTCAGGTCTGTACCCCCCACCCCACTGCTCCCACTGTACCTGTTTGTCTCGCCTGTCCTGCTATGACTGTCTCTCACATCACTGTTCTGTCCTCTTGCCCTCACCCTCTGCCCTCTCTCCGCCGCTGCTCCTCCAACCCCTCTAACCTCATACCTCTGCCTCTCCCACCCTCCAGCACACTCTCTGGTGCACTCTCTGGTGCAAAGCTGATTTCATATCTGCCTTTGCCTCCCACCTCTCTCTTGATTTCCTTGCTCTCACTGAAACCTGGCTGTCCCCTGATAACACTGTAACTCCTGCTGCCCTGTCCTCTCTCTACGTCCTGTCCCATACCCCACGTCTCACTCGGCGGGGAGGTGGGACTGGTCTCCTCCTCTCTCCCTCCTTACTCTTTTCTGTCACCTCCGACCTCTCCTCACTCTCTGTTAACACCTTTGAATTTCATGCTGTCCAACTAACCTCTCCCTGTCAACTCCTGCTAATTGTACTGTACCGTCCCCCTGGACCTCTCGCTCACTTTCTCGATGAACTCGACTATCTACTCTCCTCCCTCCCCTCTGTCTACTGTCCTGTTAGGTGACTTCAATTTCCATCTCTCCAACCCCAGCCACTCTGCCGGATTCCTCCCTCTCCTTCACTCCTTTGACTTCTGTCTCTCCATCCCCCTACCCACAAAGCTGGTCGTCAACTGGACCTCACCTTCTCCAGGGCCTGCTGCCCCTCCACCCTCTCTGTCACCCCCTGGACCTCTCTGATCACTATTTCATCTCTTTAACTCTGTCTCTCCCCTCTCTCCCTGCTCCTCCTACCCCCACTGTCACCTCTCGTCGTAACCTCCGCTCTCTGTCCCTCCACTGCTCTCTCTCACCTCCCTCCTATCTACTCCTTCTCACAACTCTCTGTAGACTCTGATACCTCCACCCTCTTCTCCTCCCTCACCTCCTCCCTCGACTCCCTCTGTCCCCTCACCTCCCGACCTGCTCGCCCCTCCCCTCCCCAACCCTGGCTCTCCTCTGCGCTCCGCTCAGCAAGAATCACACTGCAATCTGCTGAAAAGAAATGGAAGAGAACCAAACTCCCTGCCGCCCTAGACCTCTACCGCACTCTCCTCTCCTCCTTCTCCTCTACTCTCTCCTCTGCTAAATGTACTTATTTCCAATCTGTAATCCAAGCCTCCACTAACAACCCACGTAACCTATTCTCTACCTTCTCCTCCCTCCTAAACCCTTCCCCACTCCTCCTCCCTCCTCTATCTCCCCTGATGACTGCCTTTTTCTTCTCTTCTAAAATCTCAGATATCCGCAAACTCTTAAACACCTCTCCCTCCCCCGCACCCCCTCCTGCTCCAATCCCTACACCCACTGCATTCCCTACTAACTCACCCTCCTTCTCCACCTTCTCTCCCCTCTCAGACTCTGACCTCTCCTCCCTGCTCCAGGGTCACAAACCCACTCAGAGTCACCCTGGACCCCTGCCTCTCTTATTCCCAGCACATCTCCACTCTGGCACGCACTTGCCGATTCTTCCTGAGCAACATACGAAGAATCCGACCCTTCCTCACCAACTACGCCACCCAGCTCCTGGTCCAGGCCCTGGTACTCTCCCTCCTAGACTACTGCAACTCCCTCCTGGCTGGCCTCCCTGCATCCACCACCCATCCGCTCCAGCTCATCCAGAACTCCGCTGCTCGCCTGGTGTTCTCTCTGCCTCGCTTCTCCCATGCAACTCCACTGCTCCGCTCACTCCACTGGCTCCCGATCACCGCTCGCATCCAGTTCAAGACTCTTGTACTTGCCTACAGATGCCTTGACCAGACTGCACCCAGCTACCTCCAGACCCTCATCTCTCCCTGCACCCCCACTCGACCTCTCCGATCCTCCTGCACTAGAAGACTGGTTCTACCTCTTCTATGCTCCCCTGCCTCCAGAGCCCGCTCCGCAGTGGTGGAATGACCTTCCTACAGATGTCAGGACTGCCCAGTCCCTGACCACCTTCCAACACCTCCTCAAGACTCACCTCTTCAGACAGCACCTGTAGAACTCCTCTTTTTTTCCCTCTGGACACTTATCACTCAAGTATGCAAGTATGCGCTTTACTTGCTCTTATCTGCCCCCTATTTTACTGCATTTAATCCTGTACTTTAGAGTACTGTAATCTGTCAAGTGTTATTTAATCTGTATTGTTTTGTATTTAATTATATCCTGATGTAACTCTCACTGACACTGTTATCTGCTCTGTTATTGAATCGTATTTTGTCATACTTGTACTTGCTAGAACCAAAGTCATTGTCTTTATCTTGCTCTTAATTGTATTATTACTTGTACTGTGATTCTTGAAATGTATTTTTGTTTACGACTGTAAGTCGCCCTGGATAAGGGAGTCTGCTAAGAAATAAATAATAATAATAATAAAAAAAAGAAAATAAACAAAAGAAAACTTGCCCACTTGGGCCCTAACTAAACTTCTTGAGGGCCTTATGTTCGGTCTTCTCTCAGTGCAAGTAAAAACACAATAATAAACATAAACAGTTTGAGTCCAGTCCACGTTTTCCCAGTCACCACCGGGTTAATTGAAGTCACCTCTGAAATTTCCAGACACAGATTCACAAGGTAAGTAACACGTTCACAAGTAATTTTGCAATCCACAAGTGATTTGGTTATAACTGCAGTTTATTCCTTTTCCAGATAAGTATCTCCGGGTCTTTGTTCTCTCCACCCAAGAGAGTTTGGCGCCCCTCTGGCCCACACAGGAACAGCAGGTAAGTCTAGGTTCAAAATACAGTTATACACTCCTTTGCTGGATTAAATTAACCTTTTGCCCTTTTTCAGGTTCTCTGGAGACCCCTACTGGCGAAATCCAGGACTATAACCAGCACGTTACTGTCCTGGCTTGTACAAAACACCAGGACTCAATAAAAACAGTCTGTGTCGTGTTTTTAATTATTGTTGTACTTTCCCCTTTTAGAGCACACAGTTCATTAGGGAAATAAGTCTAGCTTTCTTTCTTTTTTAAAGCACAGACTATAAAGCCACTTGTCTTTATCACAGTCCATATAATACATACATGTTTGATTCCTTCACAGTGTTTCCACACAGGACACACATGGTATATGCAGGTTATTACAAAACTGTTTCCACACAGGTCACACAGTTTGTTTGATCTGAGAAATTGCTTCCACACAGGTCACACAGTTTAGCATTCAAAAACTAACAGTCCATTGAAACAGATGGATCGAGCGTTGCACGCCACACAGTTAACACACAGGTGAGTTTAAAATGTCCACCCTAAAAGACTGGTCTTCTTAAAACAGTATCACGCAGAACTCTGTTTTAGATCCATTCACAATAATTCACACAGAATAATTGTAGGCAAGGTTTCCACTCACAAATAAACTGTTTGCACTTCCTTTTGCTTTTGTTATACTTCATTTCATTAACTGGTATCAACACACCGCTTTCCTCCGGCTAAACAATAAAAAAAACACTCCTCGCCTTTTTAAAGTAGATCCACACAGGCTCCTTAGGATCGGGGTATTTAAAGCCGTGAGACTTGCAAACACAGCTCGGTTCCGCTCTTCTCTCTCTCTGTACTGCAACCTTTCTCGCTCCTCACTGCAACCACGATGTTTCTGTTTCCCGGTCGCTACCGTCACACACAGGGCTGTAACACACAGTTCCCTGAAAGAGAAGACGACCACCAAGACATTATTTATGGGATATGCCTGCCCACTGGGTAGGTTTCGCTGAGCTCTTTATATCAGAGCTGCCAATAGGCCCCTTCCTTGGATGATGCACTTGGTCCCGCCCACCGAGGTTGGTGGTTGTCTTCTCTTTCAGGGAACCAGGGTTACGGTAAGTAACCTAACGTTCCCTTTCAATTCGAAGACGACCACCAAGAAATTATGTATGGGATAATGTATACCAGAGCCATCGCGAGGGAGAAGGAACGGCAGCATATAAGGGACGCACAAGCACTGTCTAACCCAGCGGTTAGCGGTGTGAACTTACACTCTCAAGGACCCTTGTGCCTACAGAAGGCAAGGCAGGGTCTACCACATTAAGACGGTAGAACCTGGAGAAGGTATGCGGCGTAGCCCAGCTACCCGCAGTACAAATATCAGACATCAAGGAACCTCTGAAGAGGGCCCAAGATGCAGCCAACCCTCTAGTGGAGTGTGCAGCTACCCTACCAGGTGGGGGCAAGCCAACACTATTATATGCAGTCCACAATCCAATGTGACAGATGCTGCTTAGAGAGGGGCTGTTCTAGGGTCCGTGTCCCATGACAAACAAAGAGCTGGTCAGATTGACGCAGAACTCTTGTCCTATGCATGTAACATCTCAATGCCCGCACTGGGCAGAGGCAGTTTAATCTCTCATCCTCCATTGAAACAAAGAGAGGTGGATGAAAAGACTCCAGTTCCACTGACTGATTGACGTGGAAGGCTGTAATCACCTTGGTGAGGAAAGCAGGGTTGGTGCGCAGAGACACCCTGCTGCCATCTTCCCAAACACGCATGCAGGAGCTGTGCACAGACAGCGCCTGCAGCTCACTGACCCGCTTAGCGGAGGTGATCGCCAAGAGGAAGGCTGTCTTAATAGACAGGTACTTCAACTCTATGGAGTGTATGGGCTCAAACGTGGCCTTTGTGAGAGCCTCCAGTACAATATTAAGGCTCCATTCGGGGAGAACAGTCGTCCTGGGAGGGTGTAATCACCGAGCGCCTTTAAGAAAACAGGTAGCCAAAAAATGCACACCCGAAGACATTGAATCTATGGGGCATGGCAAGCAGAGATAGCCGCTAAATACACCTTCAAGGTGAAAGGTGACCTACCAGCATCAAGCAGTTCTTGCAGAAACTGTGAAATGACTGGCATAGGGCAAAATATGGGGTCGTGGCTCCTGGCCAGACACCAAGTTTGGAAATACCTCCACTTATAGGTGTACAAGGACCTAGTGGAGTCTGCGCTCGCGCTCTGCAATGTACCCACGACCGCATCCGATAGCCCAAGAGCTAACCAGCGGTCCCTTTCGTGCGCTAGGGCGCCTAAGCGGTGGAGGGAGTACCACTTGGGGAAATGCGTCGTCTCTGGAGAGGAGATCCACTGCCCAGTTCACTGCCCCAGGAATGTGCTTCTGAGCCCACTGCAATAGCCTGAAGGCTATGCGATGCAACCCCGGGGACCGTAGGCCTCCCTGGTGGTTGACATACCACTGTCGTACTCCTCTGCCTTCCCAGACCGTCCCCCAACCAAAGTTGGAGGCGTCCGTCGTCACCACTTGGCACCAGGATAGTGTCCATGCACTTTGAAAACGTACGAGGAGCTAGGGAGAGGCCGAGTGGCAGCACAGCAAACTTGTAAATGCTCCCCTGAAAGGAAAAGCAGAGATATGTTCTGTGCTCTGGATGAATGGGAACACGAAAATACGCATCCTGTAAGTCCACGGTGGTAAACCAATCGTCCTTCTTGGGTACCAGAAAATACCTTGAGTAGTACCCCTCTCTGAGGGAGGGGGGGGTCTACAAGGCAAATGGCTCGCTTGCCCAGCAAGGCGGCCACTTCGTTCTGAAGTACTGAGGCCTGGAGAGGGTCCGTCATGAAAGTATTCGTGATGCCTCGAAAGTGAGGAGGTCCCAAGCGAAACTGGAGCGCCAGAACTGTTTTGTGCATGGTGGCTTAGCACCCAGGAGTCTGAGATGCAAGTGCGCCAGTACTGCAGCTGCTGTGCCCGAAAAAGGGGTCTGAAACTGCCAGCCTTCAGGGTCCTGCTGGGCTGCCGAGGCTGATGCGGGTAGTTTGGGAGGCTGTCTAGGGCTGGCCCGAAAACGCCTCCTGTGACTCTGGTGCGTGGCTGGCCACGACCTGCATTCCCTGCCGGTTGAGCCCGGTTGCTTGCCGCTGATGTGCTCTGTAGGTGATGCCTTAGGTCACCCCGCGGAGCTGTGGGGACTGGGACTGTTCTAGTGACAGTCCGCATCTGAGGAGCCAGCAGCTCGACCTGCCCCAGGCGCGGGGAGGGAGCAACGCGGCCACCTGCCGGGATGCCTCGCGTTCCACGTGGGATCTCTGTAAGATCTCCTCCACGGCTGGCCTAAAGGTATGTCCTGGGGATATAGGCGCATCAAGGAACCCTGGCTTGTGACAGCCACAGCTGTCTACGAGCCACAACCAAGCCAGCCAGGCTCCGGCCAAGAGCTTGCCCCTGGAATCCGGAGAGCTGCAGCAGTGTGCTGGACAGAAGACGTAACTCTGTGGCCACTGGCTCAGGGAGCAGGGCCTCGCGCAATACACCGTCCAAGTACGCAGTAAGCACACTCGCTGTTTTAGACAGATGAGTTGACTGCGCCCTTGCTGCATACGCCCGTCTGAGGTGTGTTTCCATCACCCTACACTGGGGTTTCGGGCACATCGGGTCCCTAGCCAATCCACCCACCGGCGGGGCCTTAACCAGGGCCTCGATGGTGGAGTCTACTGGGGGGAACCCCGCCAGGCCAAGCTTATCCATGCATTCCAAGGAGGCAAGTGGTGCGGCATGTTTCAGCACGCTAGGACTTGAGGCCAGATGATCCCAGGAGGCGCGTACCTCCTCCATGAAGTCTGTGAAGGCTGGGATCTGCCGAGGGCGAGGGGCCATCGCCTGCATCCGGAACACGGAGTGGCGTGGTTCCGCCAGTGGAGTCCAAGGGACCTGCAAGAAAGTTGCAACGTGTCCCATAAGTGCTGAAACCGAGCCGGACAACGGGGCACTGGTTTCCGAGGCAACCTCGAAGCCCGGATCCTCCTCAGCAGGGGTCCCACCGACCTGCATGTCAGAGGAGAAGGAGGCCTCGTCCCCAGAGGCCGCTTGGGGCGCTTCACCCTTCTCACTTGTGGAGATGGGGAGCGACTGCGGGCAGCCTGCGCATCAGGGATGTCTAGCAGGGGGTCCTGGGACAGGTCATGGAGGAGGGGCTCTAGGGTTCCAAGAGCCGCCGATGGTCTGGCCATAGAGGATGCAGAGCTTGCCTTCGTGGCCCTCCCCAGACGAACTTCCTTCACCAGGGGCTGGAAAACCTTGCAGATGTTACAAGCCACCTCCTTTTCAAGGGCTGAGGTGGCATGTTGCACGCCCAAGCATCGCACACATAGGGAATGTTTGTCCTCCTGTGGGATGTTGGCGTTGCAGGCCGTGCATGGGTGGAACCCCGACTTGCCTGCCATAGGCCTGGTGTTCTGTATGACATGCAGAAAGCACTACTCACACTGCGCTCAAGCACTAGTAAGTGCAAACGGCGCACACTCACCCAGTAGCGCTACAGTACCTACCACTGCTCACTGTATGCCCATGCAGCAGTGTAGACGCAAGCACCGCTCAACCCGTTTTTTTTTTTTTTCAACCGGGTGAATCGTGTGTGCTGAGTACTGCGTAACATGTGTGCTGAGTACTGTGTCGCACCAAGAGCTGTAGCGCTAGGTTAAGGCAGTGGTAACCCCGTGCACCGCCGGGGGCTGCTCGCACCGCGCACCGCGTGGAGAAAACGTGTACTCTCCGGAGGAAAAGGCAACCATTCCTCGGATGACTGTACTGGCAGTCGCTCACTCACCACAGACAGATATAAAAGGCGGCCTACCACGCAAGTGAGGAGGCCGTTGAAAGACAGAAAGACGAAAGACTCGATCTTATCAAAGTCGTTGATTCCCGGGAAAGCGGCAAGCCAGCTTTCAGCACGAATGCAAGGGAAATGCAATCGACTCGACTCGAGAAGCTCTTTTCTTACCAATACGCTCAGCTAAACACAGAGGTCTTACCGTACCATCTTGAGAAGGAAAAAGAGAAATGGCTTCCTTTGGTTAGTAGTTTTATACCCTTGGTGGGTGGGACCGAGTGCATCATCCAAGGAAGGGGCCTATTGGCAGCTCTGATATAAAGAGCTCAGCGATACCTACCCAATGGGCAGGAATATCCCATACGTAATGTCTTGGTGGTCGTCTTTGCATTGAAAGGGAACAGACTTGAAGCTGTATCTGGAAAACAGGGATGAATCTGTGTAGACATTGTGTGCCGGTAATTGTAGTTTGCAAAATAATTCCATACAGATTCCCTGTTTTGTATTTCCATCATCTACACAGGTGTCAAATTTGCAATTTTGAAGAAACATGATATTTGCTTCTACATTTCTACATTCCTTATTCTCAGGAAATCTGCTGCACTTGCACCTCCCAGCTCCTTTCACCTCAAAAATGTCTTCTGGGTCAGATACTGTTTGATGTAGGGGAAATGAATTCACACTAGTCCATTGTCTTTGTGGTAAGGAAAAGCTTTAATCACGAGCCTGGGATATTACACAGGTGATTGAAACACACGGTAAGCTCTCCAATCAACAGTTTACAACTCATTTTATACCTCATTACAGTTACAAATTCAGTCCCGACCCCCTTCCCATTATTGGGTAAGTTTTGCCGCATAGGCATACAGCTTCAGTTGTCATCCGTTGATTGGTACTACTTCTACTGCTAGGGCCGGTCTCCACCTGTAGCAAGGGCAGGTTGTTCTAGAAAGTTCTTTCTTGTCTCTGAAGTAGTTTGACTTTGTCTCTGAGTGTAGCTTGTCACATACACAGTTTGTGGTTTAGCTAAGGCATCCTGTTCTGCTCTATGCAGACAGCCTGTGGTTAAGCTAGGTTTCCTGTTAGTGCTAAACTAGGTCTGTGCAGACAGTTATGTGCACAATATTTAACCCCATTCCTACTGCAGCTGTTAACATAAAACAGTTTTATAAGTACTTATGCATGCTCAACTACACATTAACATATGGCCGACCTAAAATCCTACTTCAGTCCCTCCTGTTATTACCCCAAGAGGTTTTAACCCTATTTGGGGGAATAAAACTTCTTACGATCGAGGGTCGGGCCAGGGGGTCATTGCTAAATAGCTCAAAACACGTCAACATGAATACCTTATTCAAAATACAGCAAGATTACTTAAAGCTCTTCATGTGGGTACATGAGGTCATTAATTACTAGTTAATCTAATTACACAGTGCTCATATGTAAATTAAATGTCTACTCAGGTCCCTCCTGTCAGTGGTTCCGTCCGATGGGAGGAGTGAAGCGAAGGGCTGAGAGTTCCCAAGGCCCTGGACAGATACTAGCAGCAAGACAACATGAGCACAGAAGCAGAAGTAAACTACAAGTTACACTGGTGCTCTTCCCAGGGTAGTCATGGTGGAGGGTTGTTTCAAGCAAAGGATGGTCCGGCTGAGGTCAGGCTATCCGCCATTGTTTCATTGTTTCCGGAGCGTGCCCTGAATCGACATGGAATAACGCACACACATGTTAGTTAACAACAATTTTCTCCCGTAAGGGGTTCCCAAGCCCGACTGGTCATATAGAAGATTTGCAGTGTCCTGAGTTTGGAGCAGAGTTTCCTATACAGCACCAACACCATTAGGAATGTGAATATTGACACCTCCCACATCACTTGGCAAATATCACCCAAATCCACCCTCCCCACCAGTCATGCCTCTCCCGTATATCAAGTTCTTGACGACCACAGCCTTGACTTCCGCCGTTCGGTATCCTTTGTCCGCCTGATGGAGAGTGTCGGTGATGTGGGTGTATAGCATTTGGGCACGACGTACACTACCGTTCAAAAGTTTGGGGTCACTTAGAAATTTCCTTGTTTTCGAAAGAAAAGCAAATTTTTTGTCCATTAAAATAACATCAAATTGAAATACAGTGTAGACATTGTTAATGTTGTAAATGACTATTGTAGCTGGAAACGGCTGATTTGTAATGGAATATCTACATAGGCGTACAGAGGCCCATTATCAGCAACCATCAGTCCTGTGTTCCAATGGCACGTTGTGTTTGCTAATCCAAGTTTATCATTTTAAAAGGCTAATTGATCATTAGAAAACCCTTTTGTAATTATGTTAGCACAGCTGAAAACTGTTGTGCTGATTAAAGAAGCAATAAAACTGGCCTTCTTTAGACTAGTTGAGTATCTGGAGCATCAGCAATTGTGGGTTCTATTACAGGCTCAAAATGGCCAGAAACAAAGAACTTTCTTCTGAAACTCGTCAGTCTATTCTTGTTCTGAGAAATGAAGGCTATTCCATCCGAGAAATTGCCAAGAAACTGAAGATCTCGTACAACGCTGTGTACTACTCCCTTCACAGAACAGCACAAACTGGCTCTAACCAGAATAGAAAGAGGAGTGGAGGCCCCGTGCACAACTGAGCAAGAGGACAATACATTAGAGTGTCTAGTTTGAGAAACAGACACCTCACAGGTCCACAACTGGCAGCTTCATTAAATAGTACCAAGAAAACACCAGTCTCAACGCCAACAGTGAAGAGGTGACTCGGGATGCTGGCCTTCTAGGCAGAGTTGCAAAGAAAAGCCATATCTCAGACTGGTCAATAAAAGAAAAGATTAAGATGGGCAAAAGAACACAGACACTGGACAGAGGAAGATTGGAAAAAGTGTTATGGACAGACGAATCTAAGTTTGAGGTGTTCGGATCACAAAGAAGAACATTCGTGAGACGCAGACCAAATGAAAAGATGTTGAGGAGTGCTTGACGCCATCTGTCAAGCATGGTGGAGGCAATTTGATGGTCTGGGGTGCTTTGGTGGAGGTAAAGTGGGAGATTTGTACAGGGTAAAGGGATCTTGAAGAAGGAAGGCTATCACTCCATTTTGCAACGCCATGCCATACCCTGTGGACGGCGCTTGATTGGAGCCAATTTCCCCTACAACAGGACAATGACCCAAAGCACAGCTCCAAACTATGCAAGAACTATTTAGGGAAGAAGCAGTCAGCTGGTATTCTGTCTATAATGGAGTGGCCATCACAGTCACCGGATCTCAACCCTATTGAGCTGTTGTGGGAGCAGCTTGACCGTATGGTACGTAAAAGTGCCCATCAAGCCAATCCAACTTGTGGGAGGTGCTTCAGGAAGCATGGGGTGAAATCTTTCAGATTACCTCAACAAATTGACAACTAGAATGCCAAAGGTCTGCAAGGCTGTAATTGCTGCAAATGGAGGATTCTTTGACGAAAGCAAAGTTTGAAGGACACAATTATTATTTCAATTAAAAATCATTATTTCTAACCTTGTCAATGACTATATTTCCTATTCATTTTGCTATATTACCTATTCAAACTCATTTCATGTATGTTTTCATGGAAAACAAGGAAATTTCTAAGTGACCCCAAACTTTTGAACGGTAGTGTATGTGTTGCTTGGCCTCCGCCACCATTTCCCTTATTTTCTCTCCTAATGCTGCCAGTCCCTGTAGCAGCTTGTCATTGCCAGCGTGCCACGAGGGATCCCAGGTCAGATTGCCTCAGAGGGGTGGGGTGCGGTAGAGGCGACGCCCACCGACCATGAGCACTGCGCGCCGAGGCACCTCCATGCAAATAGAGGGGGCGGCGGAGGGACAGACTTGTCCGTTGATTTCTATCGAGTTATTGGGCCCTGCAATACACCACACAGTCTCGTTCATTTGTAATAGTTCAGTATGCCAGGGCTGGTCGGTTACAGTGAGCTCAAACCTGGTGAGGTTGGTCATGGAGTTGGTGGAACAGGTGCATATGCATAGCACCTCCTGGTCTAGGTGGGTGCAACAGTCCTGGGTGTACAACGTTCCCCGGGTGTCAGTGCTAGTATACGCTACTCCTACTACCCGGGTAACATGTCCGGCCCTAACAATTGGTAATGAGGTGACCATCCTCGCTTTATCAAGTTGGGGAATTCCCAAAGGGGCTAACAAGTTAAATCAGACACTGGATCTGGTCCGAGTTCTGTTTTTTATGTCTGTCCATAAAAGTTGGATTAAGTTCCGGCTCAAGTAGCCGGTTATGTCTAATGACGTTGTTATTGAGTCGGAGGTTTGTACTCCCAGGTATAATTTACTACTGCTGTTTGGGTATTCGTGCCGTCATTACAAATGGTTTAGTAATTGTGTTAGAAAGAGCAGGCTCCCAAAAGTTTTTACTCCCCTGGTTCTACATGATCATATCTGGATGCGTCCTGTTCAGTGACGGTGCGTAGGCTAGTTTTATTATATCTCACCCTTATCATTGTGTCATTTATTCGTTCGACGTAACCGCGAATGGGCTGGCAACATGTTCCCAATGGGCTGTCGGTTCCGCTTGTACAGGCCGACCAGTCCTCCTCCCATAGGCTACCGTAGTACCTTTTAATTTGGGGTACTTGGCACCAGCGTTGCACTGTACAAGGGCTAGTGATTTAGATGTGTATCTTATTGTATTCACGGTGTATGTGGTGGTCAGTGTACGTGTTCAATTTGGTTTGGAGGCGTTGCACCTCCTCGTTCTGCCCTAAATTCAATTGTAAGTGAATGGTTGACCATACTTCCCTTGAAACATTCCTTCGCGGCAGAAGCTGAGCAGGTGTTGGGTTAGGCAGTTAAAGCGTAGCACACTAGGAGGTGGAGGGTTATTTTGCCAATGCCAGTCCGTCTCCTCACAAGGGAGGCCTCCACAGGCCCCGCTCACCCACAGGAGTGACAATATCCACCAGGGATGCATTCCTCAGTGCAGCTCACGCGTCATTGATGGCCTGGTGGAGAAAGGGCTAGAACAAAAGTTGTTAACATCTCGTCCTCGGGCTTTCCTGTAAACACAAGAAACAGAAGTAGTTGCGGTTAGGTATGGTTTTATTTGAGACCAATGTTTCCACTGACTACCAGTGACCCCTTCAAGTTTCACACTAGTGTCGGTGGTGAGCAGCACCTGGTAGGGCCCATGGTACAGCTCCAGTAGTGAGCGTTGTATGCTTTCAGGAGCCATTACCTGTCCGGTGGAGGGGATCCGCCAGATCCCGTCCTCCTGCCGGGCTCCTACCTGCTGCCATTGAGTTATTTCAGCTGTCTCACTCTGAGCATGTAATTGCCGGATATCCACCACATCCGGGCTTACTGTGGCGATAGGGGCACGGGGCTTTGGCACCGGCTGCCGGGCCACTGCCTTGGCTGCCTCATCCGCCCTCCTGTTGGCAAGTACATGTGGGTCTACCCCTGTCTGGTGGGCTTTGATTTTTACACCGGCTAATCGAGCGGGGAGTTTCGTTGCGGATACCAGGCATTGCACATACTCATAGTTCTTTATTACTCCCCCTCCTGTTGTCACATACCCACGCCTCTCCCAGCTACATGAATAGTCGTGCACCACCCCAAAGGCATATCGGTTATCGGTGTATATGGTCAGGCTTGAATTAGCGCCAAACACGCAGACCTGAGTTAACGTGTGTGATTCTGCTACTTGGGCAGACAGGTGTCCGAGAAGGGGCCTGAGGCTACCACTGCATCTGACGTCACTACAGCCCACCCCGTTCTCGATACACCTGGAACCGTCCACATACAGCGTCATCCCTTCTTTTAGCGGTTCAGTATTTATATCACTAGCCAATTCTATCTCCCCCTCCAGGTCGCACTGATGCGGTTCACCTTCTGTTAAAATCCCCTCTGAGGGGTTTACGCCGGTGTCATGCACTACCTGTACTGATGGCGGCAGCAAAAAAGTTTCTCACTTGGCCCGCCGTGCGTCGGTCACATGTTTGAGTTGACCAGAGTTCAGTAGGCTGATTATAGTGTTTGGTGTATGTACAATTAAACTGCCTCCCATAGTTAGGGGCTCAGTCTGCGCTACTGCCCATGCGGCGCAATCGATGACTGCCATGCGTGCGGGCATACCTGCTGACACCATGTTCTGTTTAGTGGAGTAATAAGTGGAGTAATAAGCTGCATTAATGTAGCATTGTAACGCCCAAACTTGATACTATGATACAGGTGAAAGGGTTTGTTCAGGGAGGATATGCCCAGTGCAGGTGCGCTTGTTAAGGCTTGTTTCATCTGTGTGTAAGCGTGTTCCTGTTCGGGGCCCCAATCGATTGGGTCAAGGGGTCCGGGGCTCCCAGTGACGAGTTCCTGCAGAGGCTCTACAATGGTGGTGTATTCTGGAATGTACTGTCTGCAATAATTAAACAGCCCCTAGGCTTGCCTTATGCCCCGCACATTGTGCGGTCGTGGCATGTTCCGTATGCATTCTCTGCGGTCACCTGCCATATCTTTCTTTCCTGCGGTGTCCCCGGGTACTAAGCGCCGGACGTTCCCTTCTGGATAGTATTATGGAGGCTAAGGAGGGGGGTCAATAGTGAAGCCTTCTTTTATTCATAATCACTGTAGTCCCAGTTGGGACCGTCTTCACCGTCTTCATCTAGATTACTGATTCCTATCAAGGAAACGCATATAAATATACAGTGCCTTGCAAAAGTATTCAGACCCCTGACCAATTCTTTCATATTACTGAATTACAAATGGTACATTGAAATTTCGTTCTGTTTAATATTTTATTTTAAAACACTGAAACTCAAAATAAATTATTGTAAGGTGACATTGGTTTTATGTTGGGAAATATTTTTAAGAAAAATAAAAAACTGAAATATCTTGCTTGCATAAGTATTCAACCCCTGTGCTGTGGAAGCTCCCAGTTTACACAGATGAAAGAAATTGCCCTAACGAGGACACAATTACTTTACCATTGGCCTCCACCTGTGAACCATTAAAGTTGCTGTCACATTTTCTTGATAAAAACCCCACTGTTGAAGGATCATTGGTCAGGCTGTGAATCTGAAGGAAAATGAAGACCAAAGAGCATTCTACAAAAGTTAGAGATAAAGTAATACAAATGCATAGATTAGGGAAAGGGTACAAAATAATATCCAAGTGTTTGGATATCCCAGTGAGCACAGTTGGATCAATAATCAGGAAGTGGAAGCTGCATCACACCACCGGAGCACTGCCAAGAAAAGGCCGTCCCTCAAAACTCAGCCCTCAAACAAGAAGGAGACTTGTGAGAGAAGCCACAGAGAGGCCAGCAATCACTTTGAAGGAGCTACAGAGTGGAGGTAATGGTGCACCAGTCAACCATATCAAGAGCTCTGCATAACACTGGCCTGTAGGGGAGGGTGGCAAGAAAGAAACCGTTACTCAAAAAGTACCATCTGAAAACACGTCTGGAGTTTGCCAGAAAGCATGAGAGTGACCCAGCTGCGATGTGGGAAAAGGTTTTGTGGTCAGATGAGACTAAGATAGAGCTTTTTGGCCAAAACTCAAAGCGCTATGTGTGGCGCAAACCTAACACTGCCCAAGCCTCATGACACACCATCACTCATGACAGTATGGTGGTGGCAGCATCATGCTGTGGGGATGCTTCTCATCAGCAGGGACTGGGCATCTTGTTAAAATTGAATGAAGAATGGATGGAGCAAAATACAGGGAAATACTGCAAGAGAACCTGCTTCAGTCCGCTAAAAAACTGAAGCTTGGGAGGAAATTCACCTTTCAGCAGGACAATGATCCCAAGCACAAGGCCAAAGCAACATTGGAGTGGCTCAAGAACAAAAAGGTGAATGTCCTACAGTGGCCCAGTCAAAGTCCTGATCTCAATCCCATTGAGAATCTGTGGCACTATTTGAAAATTGCGGTCCACAAGCGTCGTCCAACCAACCTGAACAACCTGGAGCAAATCTGCCAAGAAGAATGGGCCAAAATCACTCCGACACTGTGTGCAAAGCTGGTACATACTTACCCCAAAAGACTTAAAGCTGTTATTGCAGCGAAAGGTGGCTCTACCAAATATTAATGCGTGGAGGTTGAATACTTATGCAAGCAAGATATTTCAGTTTTTTATTTTTCTTAAACATATTTCCCAACATAAAACCAATGTCACCTTACAATAAGTGATTTTGAGTTTCAGTGTTTTAAAATAAAATATCAAACAGAACAAAATTTCAATGTACCATTGTAACAGGGGGAGACCTGTACTAACTCTTCTGATGTGTTCGAGGTGCTGCAGGAAGAGGGCAGCGGCCCGTCAATATTCGCCTGTCAGTCATGGCAGTGACACGGAGAGGTGGGAGAGTGTGTGTGCGGGCTTTCCCTCTCTGAATGGCTGGCGGCGGGTCTTGGGGATTGCTGGCCCTATAAAATAACATTCTGCTGTTCCCTCAGGTCTGCCCTTTTGAGAGAGAAACGGACGTGCGGACGCACTGATCCCGAACACGGCCGGGGAGGAAAACCCCAAAAGAAATAAAAAAAGAAAAGAAAAGAAAGGAAACAGGGTTAGCGGGGAAACCGTGGGCAGACCCCATCAGTATTTGTTTTAGCAGTCTGAGGGAGCGGCTAGGGTAGGACGGAGACCC